>JAJHZJ010000107.1:4633831-5233831 GCA_023548195.1 Bettongia penicillata ogilbyi | reverse complement strand
ATTATTATCATGAGTAACAAAAGCAAAGCAGGAAAGAAAAGATCATAGAATCTTTCTTGGGGACAAGGATCAAAACAAATACCAAAAAGGTCAGCACTGAGACTGTACTCCCATCTGAAACTTCAGAAGGGTCTATGAACTGGTTGCAAGTACAAAGAGCACTCTTGAAAGAGCTGAAGAAGGATTTTAAAAGCCAAATTAGAGAAATGGAAGAAAAACTGACCAATGATTTTAAAAGTATGAAAAACATTCACTGAAGAGAATAAGCTCCTTAGAAAGGAAAATTGGATAAATGGAAAAGTAAGCACAAAATCTAACTGGGAAAACTGGATAAATGAAAAATGAAGTATAAAAACTAACTGGAAAAAATAACTCCTTAAAATGAATAATTGGAAAAATGGAAAAGGAGATGCAAAAGTTAACTGAAGAAAATAATTTGATAAAAATCAGAATTGGGCATGTTGAAGGTAATGACTCTATGAGACATCAAGAATCCGTCAAAAAAAAAAGTCTAAAGAATGAAAAGATAGAAGAAAATGTAAAGTATCTAATTGGAAAAACAAGTGACCTAGAAAATAGAACCAAGAGAGAAAATCTAAGAATGACTGACGTACCAGAAAGCCATGATGAAAAAAAGAGCTTGCACAATATCTTCCAAGAAACCATCCAGGAAAACTGCCCAGAAATCCCAGATCCAGAGGGCAAAATAGTCATTGAAAGTATCTACCATTTACCTTTTGAAAAGGATCCCAAACTAAAAACACCAAGGAATATCATTGCCAAATCCTAGAAATATCAAGTGAAGGAGAAAATACTACAGGCAGCCAGAAAGAATCCATTCAAGTATCAAGGAGCTACAGTCAGGATCACACATGACCTTGTATCATCTACATTAAAAGATTGAAGGAATTGGAATATGACATTCAGCAAGGCAAAGAAGCTGGCTCTACAACCAAGGATCAATTATTCTGTAAAGCTGAGCATGATATTTCAGGAAAGGAGATGGACATCCAATGAAATAAGGGATTTTCAGACCTTCCTGATGAAAAGGCAAGAACTCAATAGAAAATTTGATCTTCAAACACAGGTCTCAAGATAAGTATGAAAAGGCAAATGGGAAAAAACTTGTTATGCAATATGGACAAACTGTTTACATCCCTATAAGGGAAGATGATATTTGTTAATATTGAGAATTGTACACATATTATGAAATATGAAAGAGATATACATAGACATAGGGGGCAAGTATAAAATAAATGATGTGATGATAATGTGATTTAAGAGTGCAAAAGGATCACAGCAGGAGATGTAAAAAGGAGGAGGCAGAAAATGGCAAATTATATCACAGGAAGAGGCACAAATTACATTATAATAGAGAGAAAGAGGGGAGGGAGATGAGCATTGTTTGATATTTACTCTCATCTAATTTGGTTCAAGTAGGGAAAAAGTATATAAATCTATCTAGCTCTACAGAGAGTATGAGGGGAAGGGGGAAAGAAAAGGGAGGGGAAGTTAAAAGGGAGGGAAGAAATAGTAAAGGTAAAGGGAAGTAAAAGGGAGGGGGCTGAAAGAAGGAAGGGAAGATTGTGGGAGGTGGTGGTCAAAAATTCAAACTCTATTGTGGAAGGAAAGGGAGAAGGGAGAACTAAAAGCACAAATGAGGGAGAAAGAGGTTGGAGGGAAAGACACAGATAGTAATCATAACTGAGAATGTGAATAGGATGAACTCTCCCATAAAACGGAGATGGATATTAGAATGAATTAAAAACCATTATTCAACATATGTTGTTTACAAGAAACACATTTAAAATGGCAGGGATACACACAAGGTAAAGGTAAAAAGTTGGAGCAGAATATATTGTGCTTCATCTGATGTAAAAAGAAAGCAGGGGTGGCAATACTAATCTTAGACAAAGCAAAAGCAGAAATAGATCTAATCAAAAGAGATAAGAAAGAAAATTATATCCTGTTAAAAGGAACCATAGACAATGAAGTAATGTCATGACTATATATATATATATATATATATATATATATATAAAATATATTCTCCAAGTGGTATTGCATCCAAAATCTTACAGGAGAAGTTAAGGGAGTTACAAGAAGAAATAGACAGCAAAACTCTACTAGTGGGAGACCTCAACCTCCCCCTCTCTGAACTTGATAAATCTAACCTTAAAATAAACAGGAAAGAAGTTAAGGAGGTAAATAAAACTTTGGATAAGGTAGATATGATAAATCTCTGGAGAAAACAGAATGGGGATAGGAAGGAATATACCATTTTTCTTTAGCAGTACCAGGCATATATACAAAAATTGACCATGTACTAGGGCACAAAAAACTCACAGTCCAGTGGAGAAAGGCAGAGATATTCAATGCCTCCATCTCAGATCATAATGCAACAAAAATCATATGTAATAAAAGGCCATGGAAACATAGATCAAAAATGTATTGGAAACTAAATAATTTAATTCTAAAGAATGAGCATGTTAAATAACAAATCATAGAAACAATCAATAACTTCATTCAAGAGAATGACAAGAATGAGACAACCTACCAAATCTTATGGAATACTGAAAAAATCAGGTGTTAGGGCAAGTTTTATATCTTTGAATTCCTACATGAATAAAACAGAGAAAGAGGAGATCAATCAATTGGGGATGCAGGTGAAAAAACAAGAAAAAGAACAAATTGAAAATCTCTAAGTGAATATCAAATTATAAATACTGAAAACCCAAGGAGAGATTAATAAAATTGAAATTAAGAAAACTAGTGAACTAATAAATAAAAGTAAGAGTTGGTTTCATGAAAGAACCAATAAAATTTATAAACCTGTGGTCAATTTGATTAAGAAAAGAAAGAAGACCAAATTAGCAATACCAAAAATGAAAAGGGTGAACTCACCTCCAATGAGTAGGAAATTAAAACAATAATTAGAAATTACTTTGCCCAACTTTATGCCCACAAATTCAATAATCTAAAAGAGATGGATGAGTATTTTAAAAAATACAAATTGCCCAGATTAACAGAAGAGGAAGTTGAATACCTAAACAACCCCATCTCAGAAAAAGAAATTGAACAAGCCATCAATGAACTCCCTAGGAAAAAATCTCCAGGGCCAGATGGATTTACAAGTGAATTCTATCAAACATTTAAAGAACAGTTAATTCCAATACTATATAGACTATTTGGGAAAATTGCTGAAGAAGAAGTCCTCCCAAATTCTTTTTATGATACAAATATGATTTTGATACTTAAACTAGGA
The DNA here is from genome assembly GCA_023548195.1 of Bettongia penicillata ogilbyi. NCBI lineage: Eukaryota > Metazoa > Chordata > Mammalia > Diprotodontia > Potoroidae > Bettongia > Bettongia penicillata. The sequence goes on along the minus strand of JAJHZJ010000107.1, from coordinate 5,230,566 downwards.
AGAGACAAAACAGAGAAAGAATATTATAGAGCAATTTTTCTATTGAATATAGATGCAAAATTTTAAATAAGATTTTAGCAAAGAGAATACAGCAATGTATCATGAGAATAATACATTATGATCAGGTAGGATTTATACCAGGAATGCAGGGCTGGTTCAATATTAGGAAAACTATTAGCATTAATGATCATATCAACAACAAAACTAACAGAAGCCACATGATTGTCTCAATAGATGCAGAAAAGCTTTTGACAAAATACAACACCCATTCCTATTGAAAACACTGGAGATCATAGGAATAAATGGCACTTTCCATAAAATAATAAGCAGTATCTACCTAAAACCAGCAGCAAGCAGCAGATGCAATGGCAATAAGCTAGATACATTTTCAATAGGATCAGGGGTGAAACAAGGATGTCCATTATCACCATTATTCAATATGGTGCTAGAAATGTTAGCTGTAGCAATAAAAGAAGAATAAGAATTTGAAGGAATTAGAATAGGCAAACAAGAAACTAAGTTATCACTCTTTGCAGATTATCTGATGATATACTTAGAGAATCTCAGAGATTCAAGTAAAAAAACTACTTGAAGTAATGAACAACTTTGTCAAAGTTGCAGGTTACAAGATAAACCCACACAAATCTTCTGCATTTCTTTATATTACTAACAAAGCCCAACAGCAAGAGATAGAAAGAGAAATCCCATTTAAAGCTAGGGCAGACATTATAAAATATTTGGGAGTTTACCTGCCAAAACAAATGCAGAGACTATATGAATACAATTACACAATTACAAAACACTTCACACAAATAAAGGCAGATCTAAGTAAGTGGAAAATGTCAACTGCTCGTGGGTAGGCTGAGCCAATATAATAAAAATGATAATTCTACCTAAATTAATTTACTTATTCAGTGCCACACCAATCAAACTATCAGATAATTTTATTCTAGAGCTAGAAAAAAATAATATCAAAATTCATCTGGAAGAATCAAAGGTCCAGAATAGCAAGAGAATTAATGAAAAGAAATGCTACGGAAGGTGGCTTAGCTCTAACACTTCTCAAAATGTACAATAAAGCAGCAATTATCAAAACCACTTGGTACAGGCTAAGAAACAGAAGAGTAGACTAGTGGAATATGTTAGGTACTCAAGACATGGTAGTCAATGAATATACCAGTCTCCTGTTTGATAAACCCAAGGACCCCTGTTCCTGGGATAAGAACTCTCTGTTCCACAAAAATTGCTGGGAAAAGTGAATAACAGTGTGGTGGAAACTAGGCATAGAGCAATTCCTGACACCATACACAAGAATAAATTCCAAATGGGTACATGATTTAGGTATAAAGATTGATACTATAAACAAATTAGAGGAGCAAGGATTAGTGTTATTTATCAGATTTGTGGAAAAAGGAAGAATTTTTGACTAAACAAGAGATAGAAAACATTACAAAGTGCAAAATAAATAATTTTGATTACATTAAATTGAAAAGGTTTGCACAACCAAACCCAATGCAACCAAGATTAGGAGGAAACAGAAAATTGGGAAAGAATTTTTGCAGCTAGTGTCTGTGATAAAGACCTCATTTCTAAAATATATAGAGACCTAAGTCAAATGTACAACAATACAAATCGTTCCTCAAATGACAAATGGTCAAAGGATATGAACAGACAGTTTTCAGAGGAAGAAATTAAAGCTACCTATAGCTATATGAAAAAATGCTCTAAATCCCTATTGATTAGAGAGATGTAAAGCAAAACAACTCTGAGATAACACATCACACCTATCAGATTGACTAACATGACAAAACAGGAAGATGATAAATGTTGGAGAAGATGTGGGAGAGTTGAAATACTATTTCATTGTTGGTGGAGCTGTGAGCTGACCCAACCATTCTGGAGAGCAATATAGAACTATGACCAAAAGGCTACAAAAATGTGCATAACCTTTGACCCAGTGATATTGCTTCTAGGACAGCATCCCCAAGAGATCATAAAAATATTAAAGGGATCCATATTTACAAAAATATTTATAGCAGTTCTCTTTGTGGTGGTCAAAAATGAAATTAAGGGGATAGCCATTAATTGGGGAATGGCTGAATAAATTGTGGTATATGAATGCAATAGAATACTATTGTGTTATAAGAAATGATGAACAAGAAGACTTCAGAGAGGTCTGGAAAGACTTATATGAACTGAAGCTCAGTGAAAAGAGCAGAACCAGGAGAACTTTGTGCACAGTAACAACCACAGTGTGCAAGGAATGTTTCTGGTAGATTTAGTACTTCATTGCAATACAAGGACTTAAAAAATTCCCAGTAGTCTCTTAAGTCAAAATGCCTTCCACTTTCAGAGAAAGAAGTATGAAATTCAATCACTGAGTGTAACAGATAGTTTTCTGTTGTATTATATTTTGGCTTGTTTTATGATTTCTCCCATTTATTTTAATTCTTCTATGCAACATGACTAAAGTTAAAATATATTTAATAGAAATGTATGTGTAGAACCTATATAAAATTTTATGCCATCTCAGGGAGGGAGTGGGAAGGTAGGAGGGAAGGGAAAAATCTGATATATGGAAGTGATTGTAGAACAATGAAAAGAAATAAAATAATTAAAAACACATTAATTCATATATCTGAGTCTGGACAAAGTCTCAATCTTGTATTGTTTATAGGTCATTGTGTAATTTTTACCTGATTCTGTTTTCTATCATTTCATAAAAATCATCCCAAGTTTCTCTGAACAATTCATATTAACTTTTTTCTTTTAAAGAACAATTTTACATCACATTTATCTATATTATCACATTTTAAAAAGTCATTCCAATTAAACAGGTACAGATTTTGATATCAACTTTTTGCTGACACAAAAAAGTGATGCTGTAAATATTTTATTTGTGGGACCTTTCATCCTGATTTTAATTTCTTGAAAAATATCCCTTATACAAAGGGGTCTTCGTATAAAAGTGTTAAGATAGTTTTAATACTTTATACAAAAAAAATTCAAAACTGATTATAAGGATGACTGCATCACTTCACAATTGTTCCAAACATGTCTTAATGTACACTTCTGTAACTTCTTCAACATGGACTCAAATCATCTTTTGTTCTTTTTACCATTTTGATAGGTGAAAGGTAAACTTTACTTCAATTTTATTTGCATTTATCTTGTGCTTACTGGTTCAGAGTGTTCAAGTGATTGTTCATAATTTGGAATTTTTTGAAATTTCTTTGTTTATAACCATTGAATAATTATTTATTAGGAAATGACTCCTGGCCATACATATCTAAAAGACATGCAAGACTGGAGATCAGCAAAGATAGGTAGATTTGAGAATCATCAGCATAGAAGTGATAATTAAATCCATTGGCGTTGAGATTAAAAAGTAGGGCAAAATCAGTTCCACAAAATTAACCAAGATATCAAAAAAAAAAAAAGACGTAATATGTTGTATTTCACTCATTGTCTTCCATGTCTTTAAAGAATGTGAGCAGGCATTGCATTCTCATTTCTCTTTTTTGGTGATAATTTCACAGCATTTGTTTTTGATTGTTTAGCCATTATTCTTTCCCTTCACACTTTTGTAGTCACTGTGAAAGTTTGTTTTCCTGGTTTTTCTGACTTCACTTTTTTCAGTTCATATGTCTTTCCATTCTGCAATATAGTAATTAAAACCACTCCCCTCCTTTTTTTTCAGCACAATTGTATTCCACTGGAGCAGCTGGATGGCAATATGGATATAGAGTGCTAGTTAGACCTGATGTCAGGAAGATTCATGTTCCTGAATAAATCTGGTCTCAGGCAATTATTACCTGTGTGACCCTTACAAGTTATGTAGCCCTGGGCACAAACATAACTCTGTTTGCCTCAGTTTCCTCATCTGAAAATGAGTTGGAGAAGAAAATGGCAAATTAGTATATTTGGCAAGCACTCCCCAAATGGGATCATGAAGAGTAAGACACATTTGAAATGACAGAACAACAGTAAAAACTAAACCATTATATTCATGGACCTCAACTTATTTGTCCAGTTCCCAATAAATAAGCATTTATTTTAAGCACAGTTTAAGCACAGTTCTTTGCTATTATAAAACTTATTTCTAGGTATATTTTGGTGTATATATACACCAAATATATGGGACCTTGGCATATATTCCTAACACTGAGATCTTTGGGTGAAAGGATATGGACATTTCAATCACTTTCTTAGTATGATTCCAAATTGCTTTCAAGAATATCTAGAACAATTCATAGCTCAACCAACTGAATATTAATGTGCCTGTAATTTCTACAACCCCAGCCAATGCTGACTATTCCCATATTTCATTATAACTCCAAAATTTTAAGTAAGAGGTTTAATCTCAAGAGTTATTTTTGGATTACATCTCTCTTATTGCTAGTGATTTGGTGCAATGTTTCATATTGCTGGTGATAGTTTGCAGTTCTTTAAGAACTATCCTTTTCCTTTGACCAATAATGATTTTATTTTAGTTGTTCTCATCAATTGCTGTGGCCAATATGGTTTAGATAACAGATGTTTATCTAAACACTTAAAAAATATTTCCCTAAATTTTAAACTTCCCTTCTTATCTATTTGTATTGATTTTAATTTTTCAAAAATTTTTCAGTTTTATATATTTCATCTTATAACTTCTATAATCAATGTTTTTTATAATTTCTATTCTTTCTTTAGTAAATAATTCCTCCTTAGCCATAGCTATGAAAGGAAACCATATCTTTTCTCTCTCTGTCTCTGTCTCTCTGTCTCTCTTTCTCTCCCCACATTTCTTCCTCCTTGCCCATTCATGGCCTTCAGTATTCAACTCACATATACATATTAAGTTTGTTATAGCATGTGCTATAAAGTATTGGACTAAACCTGATTTCTGCCAGATTGGTTGAAGGTTTTACCAATTCATGTCAAATGAGGAGGAGGTTTGTTTGGGGTTTTTTAGATATTTTATGTTTTCTGGTTTATTGAACCCTGGTTTATGGCAGTCAATTATTTCTTATTCTTTATTGTCTTGTCTGTCACTGATCTAACTTTATATTTTTTAATTCATACCAAATAGTTTTAATGATTACAATTTTATAATATAACTGAATTCTGGAAGTCCAATTCAGTTTTTTAAAAATGAAAACTAAAGTATGCATGTTGCTGTGAAGTGAAGATTGGATTTGGAATTAGAGAGCCTGACTGCAAATTCAAATCAGGCTCTTACTTCCTGTGTGACTTTGAGGAAGTCACGTTACTTCCCTTGGCCTCAGTTTCATCATCTACAAAATAAAGAGGTTCAAATAAACAGTCATTAAGATTTCTTCTAGAAATAAATCCTAATTTGATTTTAAAAATATGTAATTGCTTTAGAGTCTATAATTATTTATGATCTTCTAAAAGTTTCCAATTCATAGTGACATATAATAGCTGGAATATAGGATCATTATTTTATTAATCTACTTTTTCAATACCTTATCTCATTAAAGCATCACAAAATCTCTGAATGGTAGATGTTATTCCTATTTTGAAGATGAGGAAACTGAAGCATATAAGGGGTATAGTTTGGTTTATGTTTTTGTTTCTTTAATACTATCTAGTGCATAAACAACAAAAAATAAAACTAAAAATTCAATCTTCTTCAGTTTTGTCCAGTGTTTTGTTAAACTGTCGAGGTATTTTCTCAATTTCCATTCACGATGGTAGAACGAGTCCCTAGAATTCAAGTAGTTGCCTCTTCAGAGTCTAAGGGCATTCTTGAGGGATTGGGGGATTTTTTCCCTAACGTTATAGATCACAAACCCCAATTTGTATATGATAGTTGGTTTTCAGATAGGAATATGTACTAAGATGGAATAGTAAAAACAGTTGTTACAAAACATTTCCCCAGAAAGTTTGTGACACATATCCCACGGTACATGCTTAATGAGGGAAAAGTGGGTTTTATTTTAGAGCTCATGTGGCAAAAATGGTAAATTACAGTTTCTAGAATCCTTTTTCTAGAGGTCTTTGTCTTCTTTTCAGAGGATGTTCACCAAGTTCTTATTTAGCATATTTTCTGTTTAATTCTTTCTATAGTTTTGAAAGTGACTTCCCTCAGTTTTTCTAGTTTTATCCTGGTTCCTGATGGACTCACTGTGACCAGTTATTCTCGATCCACTGCTAGGATGTAAAAGGGATTCCAAAATCATTTGCGCTCACAATTTTCCTCCAGCCATGGGATAGAGAAGAAGACTAAGTCTGAGCTCAAGCCTGAGAGGGAGATCTAGGCTGAGGCTGGTCTAGACTCTTCTTGTTCACCAAAGTTAATTCCTTCTCAGGAACTTGGCTAGAAAGTTTTTACTTTATGCTACCAAACAGTCAAGTCTCTGATTCCTTAATTGGTTTGCTATTTTATAGACAACCTACAGTGAATGCATGGCTGTTTCCTCAACTAATGTGAAACCAATTCCTGTGCAGTATAACTCTAGTTTGTTCAATGAATTTCAATAATATCTAAATGGATTGGTCTTTTTCCTTATTTAGTCTAAGATTTATGATTGATTGATTTAATTGAAAATTGTTCTAACCTGATCAAGACATCAGGGAACAGTATCTCATTAATCTGTTTTATTATTTTAAGCAAATCCATTGACTGACTTAATTTACCTAGACTTTTAGAGTTTTTTCTACTCTACTGGTTTATGCAGCCTCCTGAAATCTCTTATAAGATTCCTTGTGCATGTAGGAAGTCTCACAGATGAACTTATAATATATACATATATTTAATATCATTCAGACTTAGAGAAAAGTAGAATATTAGAAAAAAAAGTAGGTCATGAAGGTCCTTAGAGATTACCTAATCCAAACATCTCTCCTGACTCTCAGTTCTGGGTTCTTCCCACCCTATCTACATTATATTTACTCTTTTATATATTTCAGAATTCTTGTCCAGGAGGGGCATGATATAATGGATAATATTAGAGAACCACTGAATTTCAGAGTTGGAGTACACTTCAGCAGACATCTAATGATATCTGAGTTGGCAAAAAAGAAATCTTCCTAATGACACGCTCAAGCAGTCCTTTTGTTTTAGCTTGAAGAATCCTGGTAAAGGGGAATCCAGTGCTATCCTTGGAATCAGAGGTTCTAATTCAGCCTCAAACACTTACTAGTTGTGTAGTCATGCTTAAGTAACTAGCCTGTTCTGAAACATAGTTTCCTCATCTATAAAGTGGAAATGATAATGGCATCTACTTCATAGACTCTTTTGATGATCAAATAATATAATATAAATAATATAAAATATACAAAATAATATAAGGAAGACACATTGAAATATAAAAATGATATATAGAAATTACTTGTAGGCTCCCAAAGTCAACCACTTCACTTTTAGACATAATTTTTAGGAAGATTTTCCTTGAATCAAAGCCAATTTGCACTCTTTTGTAACTGCCACTCATGGTCTTTTGGTGACAGAGTAATCTTAATCCTTCTTTTACATGATAGTTCTTTTAACACCTGGAAGAAAATTTCATATACTACTCACACCCACCACTAAAGCTTTCCATTATCAGATCAATCAAATAATAACAATTTATTAATTACCTACTATATGTCAGGTACTGTACTCAATACTGGGATGCAAAGACAAAAAAAGAAATAGTCACTGCCCTCAAGGAGCTTACTTATTAATAAAGGGGAACAATATGTTCAGGTATATGCAAATATAGGATACATAAAAAGTAAAGACACAGTGATACTTTTTGAGGGGGAGGAAGGAAGAGATACTACCAGCGAGGGAAATCAAGAAAGGCCTTACATGGGAGATGACACCTGAACTGAGTTTTGAAGGACTCTGAGAGGCAGAAGTGAGAATAATGAATATTCCAGGTCTACAGGGTAGACTGTGCAAAGGCACAAGGGTAGGAGTTAGGAAGTCCTGAGTGAGAAAAATCAAGAGACAAATTAACTGGGCCTTAGAGGGTAGTAAGGGGAGCAATATGTTATAATCCTAGAAATGTAGGGTGAGGAATACATTGTCCTGAATAGACAAACTAAATAATGAACATTTTTGAATTAGTATGCCAAGTGGACTTGGGAGGTAGCATCCCTAGCCCAAAGGAGTCATATGAACATATTTCAGTGATAAATTGGATGACTTATCTATTGCCATGATGAATGAACTTTAGTAGAATTCTCTTTCTGAAATTTTTATGGATATAAAGGAGAAAGGAGATCAAAAGAATGAAGTCTGTTAAGCAAAATGGGCAATGGGAGGATACCTGTGCCACTTGTTAGGCACTAATTAAGGCACTTTCCATGATGATCAAGGGAATTCAGGACCCTGAGAATGAAATCATCTTAATAAACATGTTTTTTCTTGTGAATTTCAACATGGATTCCTGACTTGCCCTACCAACAGCTGAATTACTCACTTGAAAACCAATTGAAAAAACAAGATTTTCCCATCTGATGCTTTGAGAATTTCTGCTCCCACATAAGTGAATTACTTTTCACTAGAAGAGGTTTAACACCTGGCACACCACTGCCAGGCTCTCAGGACTGTAAAGATGAATTAGAGTTGGCTGACAAAAGAAAGGATCTACATTTTCTCCGTGACTTCCATAAAGTCTGTAATTTCATCACTCTGGGTCCTCCCTCCACTGACATAGAACATAACTCTTCCACGCCCAGTAAAGGTTGTCTGGGAGTTGTTGGAGCTAATCAAAACAAAAAAAGAAAAGAAAAGAAAAAGAATTCATCTAGTGGTCATTGTTTAATCAAACAAAAATCTTTTGTTATATACTATGTTTCAAGGATATGTTGGGTTTGAAGATACAAAGGCAAAAAATAAAAGAGTTTTTATGTTCAAGAAACTTATGGTTTAATGGTTTAATAAAAGAAGAAATTCATTTATAAGGGTATATTTAGAACAAATATAAAGTGAATAAATAGGAATAAATGGAAGATTGTCAATCAGGGATGGCACTAGGTCAGGAAAGGCTTTATGTGGAAGGTGGTATATGAAGTCCATCTTCAAAGAAGTGAGGGATTAGTGTCAACAGGGGCAGAGCCAAGATAGTTGAGTAGAAAGATGGTCCTGTTGAAGCTTTCCTCCATAGCCCATAAATACCTGTAATAAAAGATTCTAAACAAATTCTAGAGCAATAGAAGCCACAAAATGACACCGTGAAAGAGATTTCCAGCCCAAGACAGCCTGAATAGCTGATAGGAAAAGTCTATTACACCGGATTCAGAGTGGAGCGCAGCTCAACCTTGGCTGTGCAGAGTAGCAGGGACAGGAATGGAGCAGGATTCAGGGCATGGAATCATGGGTAGTAGCTGCAGTTCCCAGATTTCTCAACCAATAAATGCTAAAGACAGCTTCAAAGGTCAGTGAGAAAGCTCTTTCAGCTGAATGAGACCAATCCCAGCCCCAGCCCCAGGACAGGAACAGTCACTGCAGTAACTGTGTCTACTTTTGTAGCCCTCAGCCTAAAGAGGGGGAATTGATCTGGGTCTCAGTCCTCAGTGATGGTCCTGGGGTGAGGAAGAGCAGTGGTGTAGTGGAGCTGGTGGAGGCTCTGAAGAGGGAATTCTACTCAGAGATCCTGGGCAGAAAAATTTGTGGTTGTTCTCAGACCAGAATGCAGGCCAGGAGAGGAGTAAACTCCTCTTCCTTAATTGTACCACCTTGAAGGAACTGAGGACTTACAGGTTCCTAGAGTATACCTTTCAGTTCACAAAGGACTCAAAAGTCAAGTTTCCTATCTGGAAAAATGCCCCCAAAAGAGAAAGATGAGACAATGGAAGGTTACTTTTTTAGTGAAAAGGTGTTTTCTTCCATCCTTTTGAATGAGGAAGAACATAGCATACCATCAGAGCAAGACATGAAAGTCAAGACTTCTATGTCAAAAGTCTCCAAAAAAAATATGCAATGGTCTCAGGTCATGAAAGAACTCAAAAAGGATTTTAAAAATCAAGTAAGAGAGGTGAAGGAAAGAATGGGAAGAGAAATGAGAGTGGTGCAAGAAAATCATGAAAAGTAAGTCAACAGCTTGCTAAAGGAGACCCCAAAAAATGCTGAAGAAAATAACACCTTTAAAAATAGATCAACCCAAATGGCAAAAGAGGTCCAAAAAGCGACTGAGGAGTAAAATGCTTTTTAAAGCAGAATTAGCCAAAAGGAAAAGGAGGTTCAAAAGCTCACTGAAAAAAGTGTTCTTTAAAAATTCAAATAGAGCAGATGGAAGCTAATGACTTTATGAGAAACCAAGAAATTCTAAAATAAAACCAAAAGAATGAAAAAATAGAAGATAGTGTGAAATATATCATTGGAAAAACAACTGACCTGGAAAATAGATCCAGGAGAGATAATTTAGAAATTATTGTTCTATCTGAAAACCATGATCAAAAAAAGAGCTTAGATATCATCTTCCAAGAAATTATCAAGGGAAATTGCTCTGATATTCTAGAACCAGAGAGTAAAATATAAATAGAAAGAATTCACTTATCACCTCCTGACAGAGATCCCAAAAGGAAAACTCCTGGAATATTGTAGCCAAATTTCAGTATTTCCAGGTCAAGGAGAAAATATTATAAGCAACCAGAAAGAAACAATTCAAGAATTGTGGAAATGCAGTAAGGATAACACAGAATTTAGTGCCTTCTACACTAAGAGATCAAAGGGTTTGGAATATGATATTTCAGAGGTCAAAGGAGATAGGACTAAAACCAAGAATCACTTACACAGTAAAACTGGGTATAATACTTCAGGGGAAAATGAAATTTCAATGAAATAGAGGACTTCCAAGTGTTCTTCTTGAAAAGACCAGAGCTGAATAGAAATTTTTACTTTCAAATACAAGAATCAAGAGAAACATGAAAAAGTAAACAGTAAAAAGAAGCCTTAAAGAAGTCATTGAAGTTTAACTGTTTACATTCCTACATGGAAAAATGTTATTTGTAACTCATGGGACCTTTTTAAGTATTAGGGTGGTTAGAGGGCATGTGTGTGTGTGTGTGTGTGTGTGTGTGTGTGTGTGTGTGTGTGTGTGTAGGTGTGTGTATACATATATATACACACACATGCACACATGTACATATACATAGGCATAGATGGAGGGCACATGGTGAGCTGAATATGAAGGGAGAATACCTAAAAAAATAAAATGGAATGGAATATACTAGGAGTAAGAGAAAGGAAGAGGTAGAATGTAGCAAATTGTCTCACATACAAGAGGGAAGAAAAATATTCTACAATGGAGGGGAAGAGGAGGAGATGAAAGGAAATAATTGATCCTTATTCTCATGGGATTTGACTTAAGGAGGGAATAACACCCACTCAAATGGATAGGGAAATCTATTTTACCCTGCAGGAAGTCAAGGGGGAAGGGGATAGAAGAAGGGGAATATTAGAAGGGACAGTAAATTGGGAAAAGGGATAATCATAAGTAAACACTAGTGTGGGAGGACAGGTCAAGGGAGAGAATGGAATAAATAAAGTGCAGGATAAAATGTGGTTAGTCTTTTACAACACAAATATTATGGAAGTGCTTTGCATTGTTACACATATATGACCTATATTGAATTGCTTGTTTTCTCAATGATGGTGGGTGGGGAGAGAGGGAGAGAATGTGGAACTCAAAGTTTTAAGAATGAATGTTAGAAATTGTTTTAGCATGCAAATGGAAATTAAGCTATACAGGCAATGGAGTATAGAAATCTATTTTGCCCTATAGGAAAATAAAAGGGAAGGGGGATGGATGAAGGGTGGTTAATAGAAAGCAGGACAGACTGGAGGAAGAGGTGGATGGGGTATATGCTGTCCTGGGGTGGGGGGTGAGGAGACATGGGGAGAAAATTTTGATTTCAAATTCTTGTGGAAGTGAATGTTGACAACTGAAAAATAAATAAATTATATATTAATAAAAACAAAGAAGTGAGGGATGCTGTGAATTTGAAGTGAGGAGAGTATATTCCAGGAATGGAGGACAGCAAATGCAGAGGCATGAAGACAAGAAATGGAGTGCCATGTGTGTGAAATGGGACAGTCTGCCCAAATCACAGAGTCAGAAAGGGGACATAACACTGGAGAGAATAGTTGGCAGCTGAGTTGTAAAGGTATTCTGGGGATGACCTTATTCTAAGCAGTGTAGGCTATTATCTTAAATGACAAATAAACAAATCAATTAGTGGGCCTGCATTTGAAACCTTTCCAAGGGTTCCCCATCTTATACATGGAAGGGAATGATTTTAAAGATGCAATTTCAAGACCTTCTAATGTTGTGGACTTTTAAAATCTTTTTGGATCCTGAATTCACAAGACATTAAATGAGTCTGCTAACTTCGTGTGATTCGCCAATTTGGTAAATCTTCTTTTGTCTACATCTTCATAAAAGTAGTAGATGACAATGTTAAACCACCAAGTGCCAAAGATAGATCTGTAAAGCATTCCACTAGAACCCTCCCTTCATCAATCATCAATCAATCAATCAACAAGCAACCAATCATTAAGCATTTGCTGTATGTCAGTTACCAAGCTAGGCTCAGTGGATACAAGAAAGAAGCAATTCCTATTTTCAAGAAACTTACCTTCTAATAGGGAAGGCAAGATGTATATATGAGAATATAAAGAAGGGGAATAAATAGAAATAAATACAAGGACATTACATAAAAAGTAAAGAGGAAGGATACTAGCAGTTGAGTGGCTCAGGAAAGGCTTTAGGTTGGCATTCAAACATTTATGTTTATTCTTTTCATCCAGTGTGACTTTTAAACAGGTCCATTTCTTTCTAATTGTATTATCTAGCACACCTCTGCATTATTATCTAGCATACTTCATCTTGTTTTCACAGAAAATAACATGAGAAAGTTTTGGCAAATGTTTTGTCATGTTTGGGTGTGTCTCATATTTCCCATTCCTCCTGTCTCCTCTACTTTACTTCTACTCTTTCCTTTGCTATCCTATTATTTAACCTAACCCTACTCCTAGATTCCTCCCTTATCCTCCCATTTCAGTAAATCTACATATCCTTCTATATAGTCCTTTGACCTATTTCCTCCTCCTCCCCCTAAAAATCCCTCCCTTATCCTCTCAATGATTTCTCCATTGTTCTCCCATTCCCTAAATTAATTGTCCTCTCATTAATCTAAATACTTTTCTACATCCCGCCTTTAATCTCTTTCCTCACCATCCCCTCTATAGATCCTTCCCTTATCATCTGTCTCCTCCCTATCCCATTAGTGTTTTACTTCTTTCTGAATTTAAAAGACTTTTACATTTTTCTAGATATATATGTATTGTTCCCTTTTGAACCCATTTGTGATGAAAGTAGGTTTCCAAAACAAACAAACCTCTTCTACCATCTAATTCCTGTGTATTAGTTCTTCCTCTCAGACATTATTTGCATAAAATAATTAATCTTTTTAGTTGTCCCTAAGTGATTTTACTTTTTAAAGTCATCTCATACTCAATTATACCCCCAATATTTCTTACTAACTACCCAATTACTAATAACATTCTTTAACATAAGTTTTTTCCTTTTATGCATATAAAAATAAAATCTAGGGCAGAGATAAGATGGCATAGTAAAAACAGGGGCTTACTTAAGCTCTCCCCCAAACTTCTCCAAATACAAGTGAAAATGATTCTAAACAAATTTGATGGCCAAAGAACCCACAAAATGATGGAGTGAAATTAATCTCCATCCCAAGGCAACCTAGAAGGTGGACAGGAAAGGTCTATCACACCAGGCTGGGAGAGGAGCACAGTCCACCATCAGCTGAGCTAGCATAGACAGCCAGAGCAGGCCTCAGGGGATGAAATCACTGGAAGCTGTGGTGCTTTCCAGATTATTCAGTCCACAAATTCCAAAAACAGCATAGAAAGTCACAGTCCCTGTTAGTGGTCCTGGAGTGCACTGGTGTGGTAGAACTTGTGATGACAGTGGAGAGGGAATCCTCCTCACAGTTGCAATGCAGAAAAGAGTACTTGTCATCACTCATAGACTAGAGCACGGGCCAGGAAAGGAGTAAACACCTCTCCTTTGATCATACCATGTTGGAAAAACTGAAAATTTACAGGCCCCTAGAAGTATCACTGAAAACAGTTGCACAAAATCCCTGAAGTGTGGGACAGGACACTCTACATGCTGGAAACAGAATCCTAACTTAACAAAGAGTTAGAAATTCAAGTATTTGACTAGGAACATGAGCAAATAGTATAAAAAACTCAGACTATAGAATCTTACCTTTGGGACAAAGATCAAAACATAAAACTAGAAGAAGACAACAAAGTCAAAGCTCCTATATCCAAAGACTCCAAGAAAAATATGAATTGGTCTCAGGTCATGGAAAAGCTCAAAAAGAATTTTGAAAATTAAGTAAGAGAAGTAGAGGAAAAATTGGGAAGAGAAATGAGGATGATGCAAGAAAATTATGAAAAATGAGTCAATAGCTTGCTAAAGGAGACTCCCCAAAATACTGAAGAAAATGACACCTTAAAAAATACTAACCCAAATGGCAAAAGAGGACCTAAAGGACAATGAGAAGAAGAATGCTCTAAAAAGCAGAATTGACCAAATGGAAAAGGAGGTATGAAAGCTTACTGAAGAAAATAATTCCTTCTAAACTAAAATGGAGCAAATGGAAGCTCATGACTTTATGAGAAATCAAGAACAATGATACAAAAGAATAAGAAAATAGAATACTATGTGAAATATCTCCTTGGAAAAACCACTGACCTGGAAAGTATATCCAGGAGAGATGATTCACTATGATGAAAAAAAAAATCCTAGACTTCAATTTTCAAGAAATTATCAAGGAAAACTGTCCTGATATTCTAGAAGCAGAGGGTAAAATTGAAATTGAAAGAATTTACCTCTTGAAAGAAATCCCAAAAGGAAAACTGCTAGGAATATTGTAGCCAAATTCCAGAGTTCCCAGGTGAAGAAAATATTGCAAGCAACCAGAAAGAAACAATTGAATATTGTGGAAACACAATCAGGATAACACAAGATCTAGCAGCTTCTACATTAAGGGATCAAAGGGCTTGGAATATGATAGTCTGGAAGTCAAAAAAGCTAGGATTAAAATCAAGAATCACCTACTCAGAAGAACAGAGTATAATACTTCAGGGGAAAAATGGATATTCAATGAAATAGAGGACTTTCGAACATTCTTGATGAAAAGACCAGAGCTGAAAAGAAAATTTCACTTTCATATATGAGAATAAAGAGAAGCATGAAAAGGTAAACAGGAAAGACAAATCAGAAGGGACTCATTATAGTTGAACTGCTTACATTCCTACATGGAAAGATGATATTTGTAACTCATGAGACCTTTCTCAGTATTAGGGTAGTTGGAAAGAATATATGCATGTATGTATGTATGTATGTATGTATATATGTGTGTGTATGTGTGTGTGTATATATATATATATATATGGATATGTGCATATATATATACATATATAGTTGAGGGATGAGAGAGGAATATTAGAAGGAGAAAGGGGGAGATAGAATGGGGTAAATTATCTCAGATAAAAGAGGCAAGAAAAATCTTTTACAATGGAGAGAAATAAAGGGGAATTGAGCAGGAATGAGTAACCTTACTGTCATTGAATTTGGCTTAAGGAGGGAATGACATGCACACTCAATTAGATACTTTACCCTACAGGAAAGTAGAAGGAAGGAGATAAAATTGGGATGGGGTGATAGAAAGTAGGGCAGATAGGAGGAGTGGGTAGTGAGAAACAAACACTTTGAAAAGGCAAAAGGTCAATGGAGAGTAATATAGTAGTCTATCATAACATGACTGTTATGGATGTGTTTTGCATAAATACAAAGAAAAATGTATATCCTATATTGAATTGTTTACCTTCACAATGGGGGTGGGTAGGGAGGGAAGAAGAGAGAGAATTTGGAACTCAAAGTTTTAAAAGAAAATCTAAAAATTGTTTTTACATGCAACAGGAAAATAATGTATACAGGCAATGGGTTATGGAAATCTATCTTGCCCTATAATAAAATGAGGCAGAGGATATAGGAGGGTGGTCATAGAGAGTAATGGGGATAATAAGAATGCATGTCATTTTGGGGTAGGGGAGGGCATAGATAGGGAGAAAGTTTGGAACTCAAAATCTTGTGGAAATGAATGTTGAAGATTAAAATAAATTAATAAAAAAGGATAGTCTGTTATTATTGAGTCCTTTGTAATTAGTCTTTCATTTGTACTTTATATTTCTCTTGGCATTTGTGAGTCAAATCTTTAATAAATTCAGTGTTTTGTTTTTCTTTTAACAAAACCCTGAAAGTCTGACAGTTCATTAAATGTCCATTTTTTTTTGCATTTAGGATTATGCTTAGTTTTGCTGGGTATAATGTTTTTGTCCAGAGCCCTAGTTCTTTTGCTCTTTTATATATAGTGTTCCAAGACCTGCAGTCTTTTAATGTCACTGCTGCTAGGTCTTGTGTGATTCTAATTATGGCACTGCTATATTTAAATTGCTTTTCTTCTTGTTGTTTATCACGTTTTATCTTTGAGCTGGAGGTTTCAGAATTTGGCTATAATATTTTTATAGGTTTTCTCATTGGATCTCTTTCAGGTGGTGACCAGGAGATTTTTTTTCTATTTCCACTTTCTTCTCTTGTTGTAGTGCTTCAGGACAATTTTCTTTAATTATTTCTTGTGTTTTTGTATTGATTCTTTTTTTTATTAATCATAGCTTTCAAGTAGTCCAGTAATATATTGTTATGTTTTTTCTTCTTGATCTGTTCTCCAGAAGAGTTCTTCTCTAAGGAGATGTTCCGCACTCTCTTCTATTTTTTCATTCTTTATATTTTCTTTTATTATTTCTTGATCTCTTATAACTTTTCTGGCTTCACCCAATTCTGATTTTCCAAGTTTTCTTCCTTAAGATTCTAGATCCCCTTTTCTAATTGGTACATTTTCTTTTTAAGATCTTCTTGCTTTTCTTTGTTCTTTTTGTTTGTTTTCCTCAGTATCTCTAATTTGATTTTTAAAGTATTTTTAAAGTTCTTCTGTGAATTCTTTTTGAGCAAGTGAACATTTGATGTTAGTCTTTGGAAAGGGTTTCTTTGCTTTAATATTCTCCTCTGACTCCAATCTTCTCTCTTCTCATAGTAACTCTCTACAGTTAGTTTCTCCTTTGCCTGTGCTTTTTATGTTTGTAGTAGGTTAGTTTTTATAATCACCTTTAGTTCTGAGGTATGGGAGATAGTGCCCCTAGCCTCAGATTCTCCTTCAGTTCTTTCCTCTAACTTGGAGCTGGAACCAAAGCCTCCAGACTCCTGTAAGTACCCATGTCCAGGGGTGTCACTACTCCACTGATTCTGCACTCACCTGGCGTCTGCTGGTTCCTTCTCATTCCTCACCATGTTTCCATAGTACAGCTGGGTCTGGTGTTCCTTTCAGCAGAGGTTCCTCATTCTTTCCTGGCTCAAACACCCAGCAACCCTCCCTGTCCTGTGAGTAAAAGTTCCTGTGGTTGGAGCTGAGGCAGCCACCCAAACCAGCTAACCCCAAAGCCTGCCATTTGTTGTTTAAGGTGGTTTCCTGGAGGTAGGTATTTACTCTTCACAGGGACCAAACCTCATCCTTGGACTTTTCTTCAGATCTCCAATTTTCCCTTGTGGGTCCCTTTTCTGCCCCTACTCTTATTTATTTTTCTGCTCAACATTAGCCTGAGGCACTTTTTTATCTCTTTTGTGAGCTTCATTTCTTGAGAGCTTGGAATTTTCTGGCCTACTCCTCCACCTTCCCAGAATCTTCTCAAATGCCTTTCTAAAATCTAGATCAAACTCTCTCTGTATAACATTCCAGTGATCCACCAGTCTATTTGCTTTGTCAAAAAAAAAAAAGAAATAATATTAGCCTAACATGTTCTATTCATCATGAAGTCATGTTAGCTCTTTGTTGTCACTGCTTTCTTTTAAAGATATTTTCCATGATGTAATGGATAGTGAAACCAGATTTAGAGTCTGAATGATGTGGCCCAAACTCTTCTTTGAACACTTATACGAACAGATGACGTTCAGCCACTTAATCTCTCTGAGACTGCTTATCTTTAAAATGGGAACAATACTTTTTGTCTCTATCTTACAGGTTTGTTGTAAGGATCCAGTGAAATATTTTTTTTTAATCAACACAACTTTTAAAGCTCTATATGGTTACAATTATTTGTAACCTCTCAAATCTTTCTAGTCTTTAAAATTACGGACATTAAGCTATAATTTTTGAATTCTACCCTTCCCTCCCTCCTTGCCTCACTACTTCCCTCCTTCCTTCCTTCCTTCCTTCCTTCCTTCCTTCCTTCCTTCCTTCCTTCCTTCCTTCCTTCCTTCCTTCCTTCCTTCCTTCCTTCCTTCCCTCTCTCTCTGCCTTTCTCTCTGTCTCTCTCTATTTCTTCCCTATCTCTCCCTCATCTTCTCCTCCTTTCCTTCTCCTTCACCCTCTGCCTCCCTCTATACTTTCTCCTCACTTCTCCCTGACCCCTCTCCTTCTTTTTCCCCTTCTCCCTTCCCACACCCCATGCCTCCCCTTCTTTCCTCTCCTCTCATCTCTGTCTCTCTCCCTTTCCTCTGTCTCTCCCTCTCCCTCCTTCATTCCCCTTTGTCAAGATATCTGAATTAAAAGTATATACCTCTCAATACTTTTGTAATAAGTTTTTCATATCATATGGAGAGATGGGTGGGATGTTAGAGGATCTTAGAGTCCATTGTACAGTAGAAAAAGTACTGACTTTGGAGTTAGAAAACCTGAGTTCAAACACTAGTTCTGACACTATCTTAATTCTCCTGGATTCTTTATGTGTGAAATGAAGGAGGTTGGATTATGTGGCTTCAGAGTTCTGTTTTTTTTAGACTTATGGTCTTCTTTGTGGATGAGAAAACTGAAATTCAGAGGAGTGACTTACCCCAAATCGCATGGGTGGTGATAGAACTCAAATTTGAATCCAAATCTTCTGACTACAAATTCATGACTTTGCCTACTGTAACTCCTTTCTTTTCCCATTAAGGTGAGGAACATTTATCTCCCTTCATGATTTAAGTTTTCATTTCACCTTTTTCAAAGCAGAATAAAAAATGTGTGCAGGTATTCTTTGTTCTTGTTCTCCTTTGCTCGGTGAAAATAAGTAAATACTGGTGGGAAGGAAAGAGAGGCAATGGAAAATGGTTTGATTAATTTGCTAATCAATACCAATTAGACTTTGGAGAGGCAAATGAATTATGTGTTCATGCAAATATTGAAATGTTATAAAGTTCAGCAGCTTTGAGAGAGGGAGGGAAATTCAGTACTGGGCAGGCAAGAATTCAGTGCAATAAACACACTTGATAAGGATTTTTGCAAGCTTGGACAGTTTGCACCTGGGCATAGATTGAAGGAAATGCCAGCTCAGAATTACAGGAAAGTGGATGGGAAGATATGACAGATAATTCAGAAACTGTGAGTCAAAGCTGACGTTTTTGGTCAACATCTTCCAACTATGAGTCACAGAACATCAGGGTGATGGGAAGACGTCCTCGGCAACCCATGATTAATTGTGTGTATGTGTGGTTGCTGTTGTTTTTTTTCCCCTTCTGCATTCCACTTTTAAGAAAAAGAAGAAAATTGCAGGATAATCAGCTGATGAAAGAGATCTATTTCAAATGCTACAAACAAACTTCCTTAAGATATATTCAGTTTATTATAGATTCAACTCTTATCCCTTGCAATTCATCTCAGGGTCCTGAATAAGGAAGAACAAGTCAGGCTATTCCGGGTGAGCTTTAGGGCTCTGAGAGGTGAGTTGTCCCTTTATCTTACCTGAAACCAGGCCTCCACATCACCTCCAAGTCATCTCCAACCCTCATCTCTCTTTTCCAGTGCTTCTCCATGGATCCCCGGCCCCGCTTTGGAATGTTTATTCCTACACATCATAAATTGTCTTGCTTTCTTATATCCTTAGCTCCAAGCACAGCTCCTAGAATATAATATCTAATTTAGATAGATAGATATACATGTATGTATACATATATACATACATGTATATATATACTGTAGATATATTATGTATTTTTATATAGTATTTTTATACATAGTCTCTTTTTTAATGTCTATTTATTTTTAGCTTTCAACATTCATTTCCACAAAATTTTGAGTTTCAAATTTTCTCCCCATCTCTCTCCTTTCTCCACCCTAAAACACAATGCATTCTGATTACCCCTCCCCCCAATCTGCCCTCTCTTCCATCGCATCCCTGCTGTCCCTTATCCGCATTTTCTCTCTTTTCTTATAGGGCAAGATAGATTTCTATACACCATTACCTGTAATTCTTATTTCCAAGTTTTATGCAAAAGCACTTCTCAACATTGGTTCCTAAAACTTTGAGTTCCAACTTCCATCCCTCCCTTCCTCCCTCCCTATCTATCCCCACTAAGAAGATAAGCAATTCAATATAGGCTATATATGTGTAGTTTTGCAAAAGACTTTCATAATAGTCATGTTACATAAGACTGAATATATTCCCTCCATCCTATCATGTCCCTTATTTATTCTATTCTCTCTTTTGATCTTGTCCCTCCCCAAAAGCATTTACTTCTAATTGCTTCCTCCTCCCATTAGCCTCCCTTCTATCATCCCCCACCTCACTTGTCCCCCCTTCTCCCCTACTTTCCTGTAGTGTAAGATAGATTTTCATACCAAATTGAGGGAGCATGTTACCCCCTCCTTAAGTCAAATATGATGAGGGTAAGTTTCACTTTTTCCCTCTCAATTCTCCCCATTTTCCCTTCATTGAAAAAGTTTTTTTCTTGCCTCTTTTATGATAGTTTACCCTATTTCATTTCTCCCTTTCTCCTCCCAATATATTCCTCTCTCACTAACTTTATTTTTTAGATATCTCTTCTTATTCAACTCAACCAGTCCTCTGTCTCTCCCTCCCTCTCTCTCTCTCTCTCTCTCTCTCTCTCTCTCTCTCTCTCTCTCTCTGTATGTATATATATATATATATATATATATATATATATATATATATATATATATATATATATATATATATATATATATAAAGTGTGCATGTGTATCTGTGTGTGTGTAATCCTTCCAACTACCCAAATAATGATAAAAAAATTTTCAAGAGTTACAAATATGATCTTTCCATGTACAAATGTAAACAGTTCAACTTTAGAAAGTTCCTTAGAATTTCTCTTTCTTGCTTATTTTTTCAGGCTTCTCTTGACTCTTGTGTTTGAAAGTCAGATTTTCTACTCAGCTCTGGTCTTTTTGTCAAGAATGTTTGAAAGTCCTCTATTTCATTGAATTACCGTATTTCCCCTGAAGTAGTCTACTCAACTTTCTTGGTAGGTGATTGTTAGTTTTAATTCTAAATTCTTTGACTTCTGGAATATCATATTCCAAGCCCTTCAATCCTTTAATGTAGAAGCAGCTAGATCTTGTATTATCTTGATTGTGTTTCCACAATACTCAAATTGTTTCTTTCTAGCTGCTTGCAATATTTTCTCCTTGACCTTTTGGTCAGTTTGGCTACAATATTCCTAGGAGTTTTTCTTTTCACATTTTCAGCAGGTGATCATTGGATTTTTTAATATGTATTTTACCCTCTGGTTCTAGAATATCAAGGCAGTTTTCCTTGATAACTTCATGAAAGGTGATGTCTAGGCTCTTTCTTTGATCATGACTTTCAGGTAATCCCATAATTTTTAAATTGTCTCTCCTGGGTGGGGGGGGGGGCAGAGCCAAGATGTTGGAGTAGAAAGACAGATCAGCAGAAGCTTCCTCACTGTAGCACATAAAATATCTGTAAAAAACTGTCTCTAAACAAATTCTAGAGCAGCAGAAGCCAGAACACGAAAGAGTGAAAGAGATTTCCAGTCTAAGACAACCTGGAAGGCCAACAGGAAAGGTTTATCACACTGGGCGCAGAGAGCAGCCCAGCATGGATGGCACGGCATGGCAGGGACAGGACCCAGAATAGCACTTGGTGAGCCATTGGCAGCAGCAGTTCCCAGATTGCTCAATCCACAAATGATAGACAGTTTCAAAGGTCAGTGAGAAAACTCATTCACCCAGGAGAAGGAAATGTGGTCTAGACTGCCAGCAGCAGGCACTGCAGCTGCAGCTTCCTTTTTGGGAGCCCTCCACTTAAAGCCCTGGGGGAAATTGAGCAGCTGATCTATTCTCAGCCTTGAGTGGTGGCCCTGGGAGTCCTCTGCCTACAGCCCCTGGGGGAATTGAGCAGCTGATCTAAATCTCAGCTTTGAGCCTAGTCCTGGGGTGAGGAGGAGCACTGAATGGTGGAGCTGGAGGCAGTTGTGGAGAGGGAATTCTAATCACAGATTCGGGGCAGAAAAGTTTTTGGTTGTTCCCAGACCTGTGTGCAGACCAGGAGAAAGAGTAAACTCTTCGCCTTTGATTGTGCCACCTTGGAGGAACTAAGAACTTATAGGTCCCCAGAGTATACCTTCCTCTTGACAAAGGACTCAAAAGTCAGTTAACTGGATGGGAAAATGCCCAAAATGGAAAAAAAAAAAAAGAAAACTACAAAAGGTTACTTTCTTGGGGAACAGGTATTTTCTTCCATGCTTTCACATGAGAAAGAACAATGCATACCATCAGAGGAAGGGAAGGCTTCTGCATACAAAACCTCCAAAATAAATACACAATGGTCTCATGCCATGGAACAACTGAAAAAGGATTTTGAAAATCAAGTAAGAGAGGTGGAGGAAAAATTGGGAAGAGAAATGAGAGCAATGCAAGAAAATCATGAAAAGCAAGTCAACAGCTTACTAAAAGAGTCTCAAAAAATGCTGACAAAAATAACACTTTTAAAAACAGGCTAACTCAATTGGCAAAAGAGGTCCAAAAAGTCAATGAGGAGAAGAATGCTTTAAAAAGCAGAATTAACCAAATGGAAAAGGAGGTTCAAAAGCTCACTGAAGAAAATAGTTCTTTAAAAATTAGAATGGAACAGACAGAAACTAATGACTTTATGAGAAACAAAGAAATTACAGAACAAAACCAAAACAATGAAAAAAGAAGATAATGTGAAATATCTCAATGGAAAAACCACTGACCTGGAGAAGAGATCCAGGAGAGACAATTTAAAAAAATTATGGTACTATCTGAAAACCATGTTCAAAAAAAGAGCCTAGTCATCATCTTTCATGAAATTATCAAAGAAAAGTTCCCTGATATTCTAAAACCAGAGGGTAAAATAAATATTGAAAGAGTCCACCAATCACCTCCTGAAAGACATTCAAAAAGAGAAACTCCTAGTAATATTGTAGGCAAATTCCAGAGTTCCAGGGTAATGGAGAAAATACTTCAAGGAGCTAGAAAGACACAATTTGAGTACGGTGGAAATACAATCAGGATAACACAAGATCTAGCAGCTTTTACATTAAGGGAACAAAGAGCTTGGAATATGATATTCCAGAAGCCAAAGGATTTAGGATTAAAACCAAGAATCCCTTACCCAGCAAAACTGAGTATAATCCTCCAGGGCAAAAATGGTCATTCGATGAAATAGAGGATTTTCAAGCATTCTTGATGAAAAGAACAGAGCTAAAAAGAAAATCTGACCTTCAAAGACAAGCATCAAGAGAAGCTTGAAAAGGTAAACAGGAAAGAGAAATCCTAAGGAATTTTTTAAAGTTGAACTGTTTACATTCCTGCATGGAAAGTTCATATTTGTAACTCTTGAGACTTTTTTCAGTATTTGGGAAGTTGGAGGGACTACACACACACACACACACACACACACACACACACACACACACGCACATATATATATGTATATATATGTAGGTATATATATATATATATATGTGTGTGTATATGTATGTGTGTGTATATATATATATATATAAATATATATATATGTACAGAGAGCACAAGGTGAGTTGAATAAGAAGGGATGATATCTAAAAAATAAAATTAAGGGGTGAGAGAGGAATATATTGGGAGAAGAAAGGGAGAAATGGAATGGTGCCAATTATCTCTCATAAAAGAGGCAAGAAAAAAAATTTTCAATGGAGCAAAAAAGGGAGGAAGCGAGAGGGAAAATGTGAAGCTTACTCTCTTCACATTTGGCTTAAGGAAAGAATAACATGCTCCCTCAGTTTGGTATGAAAATCTATCTTACACTACAGGAAAGTAGGGGAGAACGGGACAAGTGAAGTGGGGGGTATGATATAAGTGAGGTAAATGGGAGGAGGAAGAGATTAGAAGTAAACACTTTTTGGGAGGGACAAGGTCAAAAGAGAGAATAGGATAAATGGAGGGCAGGATAGGATGGAGGGAAAATATAGTTAGTCTTATACAACACGATTATTATGAAAGTCTTTTGCAAAACTGCACATATATAGCCTATATTGAATTGCTTGCCTTCTAAGTGGGGATGGATGGGGAGGGAGGTAGAGAAGTTAGAATTCAAAGTTTTAGGAACAAATGTTGAGAACTGTTTTTTCATGCAACTGGGAAATTAGAAATACAGGTAATGAAGTAGAGAAATCTATCTTGCCCTGCAAGAAAAGAGAGAAGATGGAGATCAGGGAAAGGAGGGATGTGATAGAAGGGAGGCCATATCGAAGGAAGAGGTAATCATAATGCAAGGCATTATGAGGTGGCGGGAGGGGAGAAATGTGGAGAAAATTTGGAACTCAAAATTTTGTGGAAATGAATATTGAAAATTAAAAATAAATAAATAAACATTTAAAAAACAAAAAAAATCAAAACAGAACCGAAAAAGAGCTTAAAAGTCTGTTGGTTGTAAAGAGTGTGTTTTATCTGATAACTTGTTTTCTTCATTTCTTAAGCAAATTATAAAACTTGTACTTGTTAATAAATGTTATGTATTGAAATGAAAAAAACATTATCTCTCCTGGATCTATTTTCCAGGTCGGTGGTTTTTCCAATGAGATATTTCACATCATCTTCAATTTTTTCATTCTTTTGGTTTTGTTTTTTTAATTTCTTGATTTTTCATAACATCATTAGCTTCCATCTGCTCCATTCTAAGTTTTAAAGAACTATTTTCTTCAGTGAGCTTTCAAACCTCCTTTTCCATTTGACTAATTCTGTTTTTTAAAGCATTTTTCTCCTCATTGGCCTTTTGTACCTCTTTTGCCATTTGAGTTAGTCTATTTTTAGGCTATTTTCTTCAGAATTTTTTGGGTCTCTTTTTGCAAGCTGCTGACTTGCTTTTCATTATTTTCTCACATTGTTCTCATTTCTCTTCCCTATTTTTCCTCCACTTTTCTTACGTGATTTTCCAAATCCTTTTTGAGCTCTTCCATGCCCTGAGATCATTGCATATTTTTTTGGAGGTTTTGATGCAGAAGCCTTGACTTTTATGTCTTCCTCTAATGGTATGCATTACTCCTCCTCATGTGAAAGGGTGGAAGAAAACACCTGTTCCCCAAGAAAGTAACCTTTTATAGTCTTATTTTTTCTCTTTTTTGGGCATTTTCCCAGTCAATTACTTGACTTTTGAGTCCTTTGTCAAGAGCAGGGTATACTCTAAGGACTTGTAAGTTCTTAGTTACTCCAAGGTGGCATAACCAAAGAAGAAGTGTTTACTGCTCTCTCCTGGTCTGTACACTGGTCTGGGAGCAATCAAAAAAATTTCTACCCAGAATCTCTGAGTAGAATTCCCTCTCCACAACTGCCTCCAGCAAGGCTCCTCCTCACCCCAGGGTCACCACTCGGAGCTGAGCTCCAGATCAGCTGTTGAATTCCCACAGAATTTTTAGGTGGAGGGCTCCAAAAATGACATTGCCACTGTTATGGCTGCTGCTAGTAGGGCCAGATTGCGTTCCCTTCTCAACCAGTTGAAAGAGCTTTCTCACTGACATTTGAAGCTATCTTCCCTCTGAAGCCTGCTCAGGTCCTGTGTGAGCCGTGTCTCATGGTGCAGCCAAGGATGGGCCACTCCACTCCAAGCCTGATGCAATAGCCCTTTTCTGTCAGCCTTCCAGGCTATCTTAGTCTGTAAATCTCTTTCACTCTGTTGTTTTGTGGCTTCTGCTGCTCTATAATTTGTTTAGAGTCATTTTCTACAGGTATTTTATGAGCTATGGGGGAGAGCTTTTACAGGTCCATCCTTCTACTCTGCCTTCTTGACTCCACTCTCCTATACATAGTATCTTATACAGTATATGTAAGTATCGTATCTATATAATTTATTTTATATATTTATATATAATCTTATAATCAAATCTTAGCAAATAATCTATTTGTAGCTATCTGAATACCTATTTGCTGTTCTCTTGATCTGTTTATCCATCTATCAACCAGTCTGTCCATCTATAGTTATGAGGTATCTAGGTGGCACTGTAGATAGAGCAATCCCTCGGTGTCTGAAAGACTCCTTCCCAACTTCAAATCTGGTCTCAGACATTTACTAGCTTTGTGATCCTGGGCAAGTCATTTAACCCCGTTTGCCTCAGTTCCACCTCTTTAAAATTCACTGGAGAAAGAAGTGACAAATCACTCTATTATCTTTTCCGAGAGAGCCTCCAAGAGGTCTCAGAGAGTTGGAATGACTGAACTGACTAAATGACAACTGAACAACACTGAGAGTTTGTTTCACATTGTTCTCAGTGATGGGAGCTATCCATGATGAGGATACCTAGACAAGATGCTTTGTGAACTGGTGAGTGGGTTATCCCTGGATATCTTCAATTAGAAATGGTTTGTTGTGGATGGTATAGAGACAGCTCCTGTTTAGATGTCAATTTGCATTTGATGACCTCTCAAGTTCCCTTCCACTTCTAGGATGCTATGATTCTATGCACACCTCATTTTGTTTTCAGATTTAGCATTTTATAATGTTCTGATACTCTGTGGTACTAAATTCAATCTCATTGTAATATGTGAGGAAAGGAGAGAAGAATGATGATTGAAACAGAGAGAAAAGGACATATGTTAATCAGAAATATATTGAAGGGAATGTACAGAGACATAGTACCCACCAAAGGTGGTTTCTCACACCCAGAGCAAGGTGTTGGAGAAAGTGATCCTAGCAAATGAAGCCACAGCAAAGATTTTACACTGGAACATATTAGCTATATTAAGCCACAGGAGCAACATACTGCTCCCATCTGAAGGGACTCAAAGAATAAGAGTAATTGACCTCCAGGGCCTTACTTTTAAATGTGACTTTTACCTGCTGAGGTGAAGCTGGTCAGTAATCTATCATTAGAGTCACATACATGATGGAAATTGATGCCTATATGAGCCGGAAATGACAGAACTTCATTCTTTTCTATGTGAATCATGCTTTGCTTTAAATAGCACCTTTCCTCAGGGAGCTGGAACCATTGCAAAGGTAATCTTGCCCAGAGGTGAAGTAGGCAATCACCTACACAAATAATGTTTTCTTTACAGAAGCACCTTGAAACTCTCAGTCATCCTTTCTCACCCATTCCAGTGTTATGAGGCCCAAAATGATTTTAAGGGAGGACAAAGCTTTGCATTCCACAACTGGAATTGAGGTTTTAAGTAATAATAGAGTAATAATAAAGAATAATAAGTGACTTAGGAGGTTGATTTGTAAACTATAGACTTTTGTTTGTTTTTGTTCAATTGTTTCAGTCATTTTCAACTCTTCATGATTTCCTTTGGGGTTTTGCTGGCAAAGATATGGAGTGGTTTGTCATTTCCTTCTCCAGCTCATTTTACAGATGAAGAACTGAGGCAAACAGGGTTAAACTATTTGGCTGGCCAGGGCCACACAGTCACTAAGTGTCTGAGGCCAGATTTGATCCCGGGAAGATAAGTCTTTCTGACTCTAGGCCTGGCAACATCTCCACTGTGCCATCTATCTGACCAAACTATAGTTTACGGAGTGTCAATGCATAGGGAATGTATACCTAGAACACAAGGTGTCTGTCAACATCTCAGGAAACAAACTGTGACTGCAAGTGAGGGTGAGATGAAGAAATCCAGAGGAAGACTTTTTTATGTAGTTAATGAAAATTTACCAAGCATTTAACATATATATCTTGATTTGATGATTCTTTGAAGATGTGCCATTTCTACAGGTAAAAAAAAAACAAAAATCATTTTTAAATAGAATTTTAAGATTTGCAGAGTGATTTGTTCACAAACCCCTTTCTCCACTCCACAGCTAGTGACTTCCCTCTAAGATGATCTCAATTTACCCTGAATATATGCTGAGTACACATCATTACTTACATGTTGTCTCCCTCATTAGAGTATGAGCTACATGTTTTTGTTTTTGTTTGTACCTCCAATGCTTAACGCAGCGGTTGGCACATATAGACACTTAGTAAGAACTTCTTTATCTGAGAAACTATCTCAGTTGTGGTATGGCTGAACAAGTTGTTGTGAATGATGATTGTCATGAAATACCACTGTGCTTAAAGAAATGATGAGCTATGGATTCTAGAAAAACATGGATAGACTTGCAGGAAATTATGAATGAAAAGAGCAGATCCAAGAACATGTTGTATACGGTGACAACAATATTAATTTTAAAAGGATTTTGAATGACTAAGTCATTTTGATTATTATATATACTCAAATTAACTACAAAGGACCCATGAAGGAAAATTCTATCTGCATCCAGAGAAAGAACTGATTAATAGAAGTATTTATGTGTACACACACATATACATACGTATATATAAACACATACACATGTGTGCTTGTATATATGCATATATATACTGTATATTTATATATATGTATATAATTATGTCTAATAGTATCTATCTCTAGGGAAAGGGAGAGGGAATTTAAAAAAGGAAAAAGCAGAAAATTACATGCTAACTTTATCATACATTTAAAATTAATAGCAAGTTGTACATATTTGCAGTTTCATGTTAGATCATTTTATTCTACTATGTTATGGAAATGCTTGTTTTATTTCATATATTTAAAATAAAAGAAACAAACAACAAGTACTTCTAGACAACTTAAACAATGTAAAAGATAGTACAAGTGTTATCCCCATCACACCAATGAGGAAATGGGGGCTGAAAGAAACTAATATTTTCTAGTGATAAACAAGAGAAGCTTATTTGAATCTATTATTATTTGAATCTATAACTCCTTAATTCAGGTCCCCCAACTACTCAATGACAACTTCCTAAAATGTGAATACCTTTGGAGTGAAAACAGATTGTTTTCCAATTTATATTCATGCTAAGTTGTGATATCAGATTCAAACTAAGTTACTGCTATCACATCTTTCTCAGGTTTTGATTAGAGAGAAGAGATGATAGTCACCTCAGGAGAGAAATGAGGGTGGCAGAGGAAAAAGAGTAGGAGGGAAACAACACAAACAAGTTTTCACTACTTGTAAATTTTCCTTGGGGCTAATCCTAGTGTATAGGATTTCCAACTTTCAGTTGTGAGACTAAGGGACAGAAATGATAGCAGGGATGTTATGTTCAGAATAACAGACTTACTAGACCCATCCTCAAGAGAGGTAGAAAGGGCCATGCAAAGGATCAGAGATTTTGAGCAAGAAGAGACCTACTCAGCCATATGAATAATAAATTACAAACATAGAAACTGAAAGCAGATCCTCTATATCCAAACACAGGTTTCTTCCCATCTGGCCTTCCTGCTTTGCAAGGATATTTCAAGAATCAAAGGAAAGAATGAATATAAAGATATATTGTAATCATCAACTTATAAAAGGTAATTACTATCAGGTAAATAGCCATACTTTTTCACATATTCTATATATGCACACATACATAATTAATAGCCATACCTGATTCACTGGACTCAATATTTTAAAATTGATCTGTGATTTCATCAATACAGATGTGTTCTTCATTGATGTGGATTCCAACCCTTTTAGCATGCCCATTCTATGTGACTCTTGTCTACATATTCCCATAAATTCTCCATCAGTCATCTGCCCAACATTCATGGGGGGGCTTCCTTGTTCTCTTTTGACATAATAATGATAACAGAGGAGCACATAGGCCATTCAATTGTCATCCTTTCCTCTTGCTATATTGCCAGATTTCCGTTTTTTTTTTTTTATGTTTCTTTGATGACATCCTTTCTTCAAATTTTTCTTTGGCATTGCTTAGTTATTGTGTTATAGCCTGCTCATTCCC
Organism: Bettongia penicillata ogilbyi; assembly: GCA_023548195.1. Taxonomy (NCBI): domain Eukaryota; kingdom Metazoa; phylum Chordata; class Mammalia; order Diprotodontia; family Potoroidae; genus Bettongia; species Bettongia penicillata. Next base: position 5,200,459 of record JAJHZJ010000107.1, on the reverse strand, counting down.
ACCATTAATTCATCAGGAAATATAGTATTCCATGACTTGCAGCCAGATAGTAGCATTGATAGAATACTACTTGTATTAAAAAGTTGGGTTTTCCTTTCATCAAGATGTTTGTAATGCTTAAAAGACTTCAGTGATGTCTCAAAGGCAATCTAGTCCCCTTTTCTTAAATCTTGTTTAATTAATTGTTTAATTATGAGTCTTCTTGTCATCCATTTGCAATAATATCCAAGACACAAACATACATACAAATATATATGGATATGACAAACTACATACACAAAGACTAACTCTATGAGTTTTCCATTTACTTACATGTCATAGTTTGGCCAAAAATCATCTTCACCACCTGGTTTGATTTTTGTTTTTCTCCATGTAGATGGTTAGGTTAAACCTAGGAAAATTTTGTTATTCATTTTTTTCAGTCATATCTGACTCTTAGTGACCCCATTTGGGGTCATTTTTCTTGGCAAAGATACTGGAGTGGTTTGCCACTTTCTTCTCATTTTATAGATATAAACAGAAGCAAAAAGGGTTAAGTGACTACTAGATCACAGTTAGTTTGTTCAGTGTCTAAATATGGATTTGAACTCAGGTCTTCCTGACTTCAGTTCTGGAGCTCTGTCCACTGCACCATCTGGCTGCCCTGGAGCTGATTCAAACCTTTTCATGAGAGGCTATAGTTCAGCGTAAGAATTTCGACTTTCGAAATAGGGAAATGATACAGATTAGTGATAGGTTTATTATTTTCTTAATTGTTTAGACTTAAGAAAGTGATGGAGAAAATGTTAATGCAGATTTAACTTAAAGATATGTCATTTATGTATTTTTTTCTCAGAGAACAGTCTGTTAAATTGCTAATACACTCTTGGTTAATCACTCTATTGTAAAAAAAAAAAATGTGCCTTATTAAACGTAACTACATGTCCAACTGTAATCTCCCTTAAGGTTAGTCCTTAGCATCTAACTATCTGCTGGACAGTTCTCTGTGAATTTCCTATTGGCACTTCAAATGAACACTGTCTCAAACTAAATTGCTTCTCCTCCAAACTTTATGATTTCTCTTGAGTCATTTAAATCCGCTATTTTAGAACCATTCTTGAATCTCCTATCTCCCTAACCTCCAATAGTCATTCAGTTGTTCTATCTTATCAATTTACCACGTCAGCATCTTGCACATCCATCCTTCTCGCTGAATTCAAACCCCCTACTCAGGCCCTCATTCTCTTTCATATGGACCAAAGTGACTATCTTTTAATTAATCTAATCCCATCACTATCTTGCTCAAACCCTCTCAGTGGTTCTCTATTGTCTCAGTGGCTGGGAGGGGGGAAGAACTACCAAAGGGGGAAGAATTAACCCACAATAACTTCAGTCAGGCATGTAAGGTTCCCCACACTTTGGCATCAATATATCTTTCTAGACATTTCTTGTTCTTCCCCTGTAAGTACACTCTGTTCCACCCAGTTTGGGCTGCTAGGTGTTCTGTCAAATTGACATTCTATCTTCCTAAATTCCCAAAACCTCTATTTCATTCCTAGACTTCACTTCCTTCTCATGTTCCTCTCTCAGAATCCTTAGTTTTTCTTCAAAACACTGCTAAGATTCTACTTTCTCTATGAACACTTTCTAGCCATCATTGAGCCCTCCTCCCCAAATTATTATAGCCCTATTCTCCCTCCAAGTACTTTTCACTATGTGTGTATATTGTGGCCCCTGATACTACCCAGTAGATTCATAGGATCATTGAATCATAGAAGCATAGAATTTATTTGGCTTTATTATTGTACCAGTGCTCTCACAGTGCCTTGTTCATAATAGCTATTTAATATTTTTTCTTATTTGATGTTACAAGGGAGAACAAATAGTTTCTTTCATACTTCCCAAATGAGAGATGCCTTTCAGGCAGTATTTATCTTGGGTAAAACAGGACAATAAACTTTGTCTTCATTTCCATGATCTTTAACCATCTTCCACATTAATGTCTCCTGAGAATATTATTCAACTGAAACTTCTTTTTCCAAAGTTGACTGTCAAACCTAATTATACTTCCTGATCTTTCTTTAGCATTGGTGACCGGCCCCTCCTCTTGCATAATCATTCTTATCTAGGTTTTCATGGCACTCCTTTCTTGAAACTCTTTTCCATCCCCAATTTCTGACCTTCCCTTCTCAGCCTTTTTTGTTGAGTCTTTACATTGATGTGTGGGGTATCTAGGGACGACTAGCGCCTCTGGTGTGAGAACTTGCCAAGCCCTTTTCAGGGCTGCTCACCCACCTTTGGTACCCACCATTTAGCCCTCTCTTACCAGTGGCTCCAAGATGCTGTAGCATGTGCAGTGGCCACATCATCTTGGCAGATGGATTGAGGGTAACTGACAAGCCACAAATACATAGATGAACTAGGGGCATGTCTTTCCCAACCGTGTGAAGACTTCCCCAGCAGAATAGGTAGATGAAAACAATCTGTTCCAATGGTCATGAAGATACTTTGGAAGACTTATAACTTGGTCAGACATTGAGGATGCCAAGGTCATTCGCTGCATCCTGGGCCATTTCTGGTTGTCTTAACCCTTGTCTTGCTGGACTTTGATGACTCTGAGAGTGAGGGTGTTAATTTTGTTCAATTGTTCCCTCATTTAAATCAAACTCACACATAAGTCAACACACTACCACCTAATGTCATTGGTCCCCCTCAAAATGAAGGATGAATAATTACTAACTGTGGGTTTCTGTAGAAACTACCCTGGGCTTTTCCCCCCTCCCTACTATCTTTTATAGTGATCTCATCAACTTCTATAGATTCTTAGCTCCTGGTATCTAAAGCATATTATCACTATGCAATTTATTCCTAGATTTGGGAAGCCCTAGTCTTTCTCCTGACCTCCCATCTTACACTGTCCAATTCCTTTTTGACATCTCATTTCAGGTGTTTTCGAGGCATTTCAAAGAAAAGAAAAAGAGGAAGGGAACATAATTCCCTTTCTCCCACTTCCTCATTTCCTTATTTCTGTGGAAGGTACCCTATATTCCTAGTCATGTGTGCTCACACTTTAGTGTCATCTCTTAACTCCTCACTCTCGCCAATCTTGTCATTTCTACCTTCCAACATCTTTCATAAAAGTCTCATTCTCTCCATTCATAGCACTACCATCTAGCTGATGTCTTCTTCATCAAAAGTAATTATCTATGTGCCCAAATCTAATCTGTTTTAACTGTGGTCTTCAGTACCCAACTGTCTGCTGGGTTTTCCCCTTTGGATTACCTATTGGCATCTCAAATGAACACTGTCTCAAACTAAATTCATAATCTTTACCCCCTAGATCTAGTCCTCCTCCTTCAAACTTTGTGATTTCTCTTGAGTCACTTAAATCTGTTTAGTCTTCCATCTCTACAGAACTCTTACAATAATTTTCTAACTGATCTCCGTCTCGTCTCCCTTTTTCCAATCCAACCTTCATGCAGCTATCAGTGATATTTTTGCATGTGTTTGTCCAACCTAACCATGTCATTCCCCTAGTAGGGAAACTACCATAGCTTCCTATTGCTTCTAGGAATAAACTGAAAGTCCTCTGTCATTTAAGGTTGTTCACATCCTGCAGCCTCCATACTGTATTCTGACCCTTTACTCCCATTGGTGCATCTATGATTCATCCACACTGACTTATTTGCCATTCCTTGGGGATGACATGCCATCTCTTCATCTCCTATCTCTATTTCTTTGCTCTATCTATCCTCCATGACTGTAATCTGCACGTTCCTTACCTATACCTCTTAATTTCCACAGATTTCTTTAAGACAACGTAAATTTCACCTTGTACAGGAAGTCTTTCTGAGCCTTCCATCTGCTGATGCCTTTACTTCTAAAAAAAGGGGTTCTTAACCTTTTTTGTGTCATAGATCCCTTTGGAAGTTTGGTACATACTATTAATCCTTTTTCAGAATAATGTGATTTTTTAAAAAAATCAATTGAAGGAAATGTTAAATCTTACTTGAATATTGGTAAAAAAATAAAAATATGACTTTTTTTTTTTTTTACCATCCTAGGAAATTGATCCATGGAGCTCATTTTAAGAACACTTGCTCTCAGGTTACCTTCTATCGGCCCTGTATATGTCATGTAAGTATCTCTTTATTTACATATTTTCTCCCCCATTAGAATGTAAATTCCTCACGGACATAGGAAGTACCCTTTTTTTTGGTCTTTCCTTATATGCCCAACACCTAGCACAGTGACTGCCGTGCAGTGAGCATTTAATAAATAGTAGCTTACTGACTGACATGCTAACTGAGATGCTTCGGTGGAAAAAAAAGAATAGTAAACATTTTTGGTTGTCAAATTGGTTCACACCAATGGTCCAAGTAACTGTTTTTTTCATTTTTTAAAGATGTGGTTTAGGAAGAGCCAAACATATGTAATAGATGATCTATAAGGACAGATTTTAGATAAGGGGTCTTTGTAAGCAGGGAACACATTTGGTATGAAGAATGCAATCTAAATATACTACCAATTGTGCCATAAAAGGCCATCTCTGTTTCCATACTAGTCTAGCCAGCCCAGCCCCATGTTAGGGCTAATCTTTGTTGCGGAAATGCTAATTAAAAAAGAAACAACTCAGATGTAAGTTTGACACTTGAGAGGTCCAGGCAGGTGCTGCTCAGCAGGCCATCTCTGCATGCAAATCAGCTCTAACTTCCTTTATTCCACTCATGCTGGCTGATTGTTAGGCAACCCATCCAAGCAGCTCCTGAAATGTGATATAATTCCGGACTTCCTTGTGGAATCATGGCATTTAAGAACTTGAAGGATTTTTGGAGGTCACTTAATTCAGCTCTCTATTTATTGTACAGGCCTAATAGAATCATATCAGAGATATGTGGGGACCTCAGAGGTTAACTATTCTAACATGTACCTGAACATGAATCCCCTCCAAAAGTACAAGTGTTCATCCATTCTTTGAAACATACTAGCTGTTTGTCCCTGGGCAAATTACCTATCCTCTCAACGTCCCAGGAAAATCTCTGATACTATAGATTACAGAATATTTGTCAATTGGCATCAGTAGGGGATGTTTCCTCACTGAATGTTCCCTTCACCAAATAAATCATAGATTTCAACATATGTTGTATTTTCTTGCCTCTGTACATGTATCAGAGACAAAACTTGAACACAGATCATACCAATTCTGAGGCTTTCTCTCTATCCACTACATTGTGCTGTCACTCATATAAAATAAATAAAAAGTAATTCAGCCTGTTAAATATATATATATATATATATATATATATATCCAGTACATTGTACCATCTCTCAAATATAAAATAAAAAGTCAATGAACCAGTTAATTAACGTTTATTAAGTGCCTATCATGTGCTAGGCATTGTCCTATAGAGTCAAGATACAAAGAAAGACAACATAGAGTCCTTGCCCTGGAGGACACCATGCGTGCGCGCACACACACACACACACACACACATACACACCCACACATATATATATATATATATATATATATATATATATATATACACACATATATATATACTTGTGTATATATATATATAGGTATATGTATATATATGGGTATGCATATACCTATATGTATCCATATATTATATATAAAAAGAAGTTGTAAATAATAAAGCAAGGAAAGATATTAGCATTAAGTAATTTGGGGAAAGACTTTCCATAGAAGGTGAGATTTTAGCTGGGACTTGAAGAAAGCCAAGAAAGTCAGGAGGTAGAGATGAGGGGGAGAGCATGCCAGGCATGGGTAATAGTCAGTCAAGATGTCTAGTCTCAAGATGGTACCATATTTGTAAAAATAGCCAGGAATTCACTGGATTAAAGAGTTTATAGTGGGGAGTAAGACTGGAATGGTATGAGGAAGTGTTAGGTTATGAAGGGCTTTGGACAAAAGTAACTTCCAGATGCAGGTTAGGGAAAAGGGCGCTTGTAATTTGGAGTATCAAGATGGAATTCACATTGGAAAGAGCTGAGTTTTGAAGAAAGGTGGATTTTCTACAAGGTAGAGGTGATGAAAGAATGCATTCCACGAATGGGAGATATCTTGTGACAAGATACAGAAATGGAAAATTGAATGTTGTATGTGAGGGAAAGCAAAGCAGGCCAATTTGTCTGAAACTAGTCACTTTTCTTCAATCCACTGTATGTGCACTTGACTGGTTTTTTTTTTTTATGTTATGTAGTACTTTACATTTATTTCTTATTAAATTTTTCCTTATTTTATTTGGCCTCAAATTCTAGTTCAATGAGATCTTTTGTTGGATTCCAATTCTATCATCTGATATATTATCAGTCCTTCATAGGTTTGTACCCTCTGTAGATGTAATAGGTATGCTACTATACCTTCATTCAAGTAATTAATATGCAGTCCTCTTGGACAAGTTGGACCTATGGACCATACCCTCAAAGTTGCAGAGTAGGGGATGATGACAGATAAAGAGTTTGTCACTGGGGAGAAAGGGGAGTCTGAACCTAAGATAAGGAGACAAAATTGAGGAAAAGTCAACTATCAAAGGAAAGCTGTTCATTGTCCTCATGTAGTTACTTGAAAAGGTCTGTAAGATCTCAGCTGTTTATATTCTGTTATACTCTATAGTAAGAAATGTTGTCCTTTCTCCTTTGCTGGCATGAGTGCAGATGACAAAAGCAAAGGAAGGAAGTTGCTAGATTGAGTGGCAAAGATGAGCTCTTTAGAAGAGAATTAAGTACCCAGTCTAGGCTCCTAGCAGAAGCAAGCCACAATTGTTCAGAGTCCAAGATATATATCCCTTATCACCTCTGCTTCCTGGACACTGACTTTCCAGGAAGTTTTTCCCTGAATGGGAAGAACCTAAGAATTGATCTTTCTCCAGTTTCTCATGAGAGTGACTGGGAAGTGGAACTCAATTACTGGCCATTCATATTTCTTGCTGACCAGAGAGATGAATCCTGAACCTGAGGGAAAAAAAATGTGTGGTATGGGGAATACTAGGTTTGTAGTGCATAGGCTTTGCTATTTACTTACTGGACCTTGTAGAAGTCACACCTCTTCTCCAAGGCTCCGTTCTTTATCTGTAAAACAAAGGAATTTGACTATATATCTTCTAATATTCCTTTCAACTGAGTCTGTAATTCTGAGAGGTTTATTCTGAATTTACTGATCTGTTATTTTGTCTTATTTTTCCACACAATTCATTGTGAAATTATAATTTAAGATCTGTACATAGCTATATTTTTATTTTTATTTTTAATTCATGGAATAAAATAAGCATTTCTATAATATAGCATAATAAGGAAAAAAGATGATTACACATGAAACTGCAAATATGTTATGTATAACTTGCTACTCCTTTTAAATATATCATAAAATTATCATGTATTTTTCCCCTTTTTCTTCCCCCCACCTAGATGACTATCATTAGACATATATGTAAATGTGCATATATATACACATATGTGTATATGTCTCTGTCTCTCTCTATATATATACAGATATATATATATATAATCATTCTATATAAACTTATATTTATTAATTCTTTCTCTGAATGTAGATAGCATCTTCCATCATAGGTCCTGTAACTAATTTGGGTATTTATAATAGTCAAGTTGACTTAATAAAGGTTGTTCTTGAAACGATGTTGCTATTATTATATTATTATTATATACAATGTTCTCTTTGTTTGACTCATCTCACTCATCATTATTTCATGCAAGTCTCAACATTTTCCAAAGATCATCAAGTTCATGGTTTTGTAAGTGACCTCTACTGAAAAGTGGCATGAATGATGAGTGCTCATGATGTGATTGGGTACATCCACAACAAATCCCTTAGATTAACAGGAGTGTTGCCAGTTGCAAAGGGATGGAGAGAAGGAAAGCTAGGCATCCTGTTCACTGAGAGTTCCATAGAACTTGGCAGTTACCCCAGAGCACCCTCTGCTGTTAGCTGAGAGAATACAAGATGGTGATAGGATTAAGAGCCCGACATGAATAGGTCTAGGGATTATCACCTGGCCATAGCTAGTTAGATAGATGGATGGATAGATAGATAGATAGATAGATAGATAGATAGATAGATAGATAGATAGATAGATAGATAGATAGATAGATAGATAGATAGATAGATAGATAGATAGATAGATAGATAGATAGATAGATAGATAGATAGATAGATAGATAGATAGATAGATAGATAGATAGATAGATAGATAGATAGATAGATAGATAGATAGATAGATAGACAGACTGACCTGAATAGAACAGGGCTTACTTAGCACAAAACCTTGGGTTTTGATCAGGATTTTAAAATCATAAAGCACTACATACATGTGAGTCATTTTAATGATTATTTTATAATTCAGGAAACTAGAGCCCAGAAAAGGAAAGGGCTGTTCCTAGGGCCATGATGCTTGTTCATATCAGTACCAAGACCAGAACACAGGTCTTCTGACTTGAGTTTTTTTCCTAAATCATGACCAAAAGGAGGTTGCTTCCATTTCGTTGAGGTAGGGCACAACCAGGGACTTGGATTCCATAACCTGGTAATACAAAGCCTTTTTATGAGTGAAAAGAATAATGTAGTCATCACCAGACTGAAAAGTGAATGAAAAAGCAAGATATGACAGAGGGGAGAATGTAGACAGGAGGTATAATAGGGAAGGGGAAAAGTGACTTTCTAAGAATCCCCCAAACGAAAGGCCAACATTCTGCGCTGAGCCTAGCAGTCAGTTTAATTAAATACCACACACATTTACTTACCGAAGGATCCTGTTTCATTAACATAAACAGATAAGAGAGCAGTGGTGCATGGCAGCCCCTAGGGTTCTGGGAAGAATCTGTTTTGAATTTTTTACATCAATCAAGTGATTCATATACATGGCATCTTCAGCTGGTGGCTTGTTGAATGGAGTCTGGTGGGCTTTCCACTAGGGTACACCACTAAAAACTTCTCATTAATAGATAATCAGCTTCTACTGATCTGCTCCTAGGCTGGGTTCCAGAGCAGCTGTTTCCCCTGTACTGTGATTTAGTTCTGTTAACAGTGATGGAAACAGATTTGTGCTATTTCTTTTCCCATTAACCTTATTATACTGTTTTATCCCAAGCTACATGCTGCCAAGAAGGGGAAAAATGTGTTTTTTAAAAATGTGACAAACAGTTTAAACTTCAGCCCTTTTGATGTGTCAAAACATCCAGCTGAAAAGTCAACAATGAAGTCAATCTCTTGAATGTGGGTTCCATAGGGTGCCAAACATCCAACTTCTCTAGCCTCAGGCTGTACTCATAGAAGGTGGCAGAATGGTTCAGAGAACTATTTTTGGGTACCATTTCAGAGCCAACCTGTTGGTCTTGTTTTTCCCCATGGCAACTGATGTCACTGATGCTTCTAAGGTGACAACAAGTGGAAGCCATCAGAAGCTATGGTGAGAGTTCTGTTATTACAGCCACAGAGATTCTATCTTCCAAAGATCTTGTGCATCAGTTTCCCCGGTTTCACTTTTGTTCACCTTGTTCAGACATTCATTATCTCTTTCAAGGAGCAGCTCAAATATCGCTTCCTACATGATCCCTTTACATATTCACCATCGTTCACCGCCCAAATCTATGTAGTCACTTTTTGTACAGTTTATATCTCTCTATATATGTATGCATGCATGTACATATTTATGTATGCATATGTATGTATTTTATCCTCAATATAATGTAAATTTATTAAGGTAATTTACTGTTTGATTTTGGTTTTGTACCCTTGGTACTTATCATAGTGCTTTGCTCATATTAAGCATTTAATACATGCTTGTTGAATGAATAAAGGACTTCTGTAGACCTTCAGATGAATAATAAAACATTTTAAAGTCACTTCAAAGTTGGCATACATTATTTGATTTGAGTCTAATAATTTTTCAAGATACATACTACTTTTACCCCATTTCATAAATGTGTAAATGCAGTCTTAGAGACATGAAGAAATATGCCCATGGTGAAATGATTGGTGAGCATTGGAAGCCGGATTTTAACATTAGCTTTGTTGACTCTAAATCCAGTACAACATGCATTATGACTTGTAGCCTTTATAAGGTAGGATAAGAACCTTATCTCAACTTTGTCACACATGAATTGTAGCGAGTCTCCCTCTTTCTTAGTAAATATGAAATATAAAGGATTAATCTTGTCTTATGTAAAACATCTCAAAATGTCATGGTCCACAAGACATAATGATAAATCCTTCAATAACCATTTATTAAGCATATACTATGAGTCAGGTACAGTGTTAATTACTGTACATAGAGACCATTTTAGGGGGTCTAAAGAGTCTTGCTTTCTAGTCCTTTCTCTACCATTTATTTACTGTGTATCTGAGCTTGTCCAAAGCAATTTGTTTCTCTGGATCTCAATTTCTTTATCTTTAAAATGGAGATAATTAAGTTGAATTATTCATTACACAATAAAAATAAGATGCTATACCATGCAAATTAAGAAGAATTTGGCCCTTAATTACCCAGTAGTTTCTCGCCATACCTCTACCATACTAGTTCAATTCATTCCTTTGACCCAAATACTGAACTTTAATTTTATCTCCATTATATTACTTTCTCACAAATTAAACTTCCATAACTAACCTACCCTACCAAGATCTTCTTCGGCAGCTTTGAAATCATGGATACATTTGAAGTTTCCATTGTCTTTTTATGTATATATCATCATGAATACAGATTAAATATTAGAACTTGGACATTTGACAACTTAGAAATTCATTTATAGACATAGAATTAAACAAACTTCAGTAAACATCTAGTCAATTCCTATATTACTTGGAATGAAATTAGTTATATAATTAATCCTTTGAGAGATGACATGGTATTGTAGATGGAAAACTGGCCTCAGAATCAAAAAGTTATCTTCACTTCCTACTTTTGACACTTTTTAGCTCTTTACCATAGACAAGTCTCTTTACTGCTTAATGTCTCAGACAATTGTAAAAGATTATTCATATAGATAAACTATTGATCTGTCTTGGTATATAGAGTTTCCACATTGTCTCTTCCTTATACTAATAAGTCATAGGTCCAACCTATGGGATCTTTAGAGGCAAGATTAGTAGTTATCAATGATAATAAATACCACTTACATAGCATGTTAAGGTTTGCAGAACTCTTTATTTGCGTTATTTCATTTGATTCCCCTATAACGTAGGGGTCATTATTATCCCTATTTCTACTGATAAGGCAACTGAGACTGAAAAATGTTAAGTGACGCACCCATACTCACACAGCTAGGGAGTGTCTGAGGCAGAGATTTGAAACTTGGTCTGTGTGACTGCCAAACCCTGCCCTCTATCCACCGTGCCACCTACATGAAGCATGTTCCCCTTTCCTTTCCAAATAGGGAAGCCTTGATGGGGAATTGAGAAGTATAATAAGATATAACTCAAAAGCCAGGCCAGGAAATTACCCAAATGAGTGTAAGATTTCAGGATCTAAAGGGTAAAATGAGTACAGAGAACACCCTGAACTCCTTAAAGGTTTTGCCTTTCTTTATATTCCCAGTGCTTAGCATAGTGCCTGGCACATGGTAGGTACTTAATTAATACTTGAGGATGGTAGTAGTGGTGGTGGTGGTGGTAGTGGTGGTGATGATGGTGGTACCAATCAAGGAATCTCAAGCAAGAGATTCTGCAACAGTTCAAGGCATCAACATGTAGGCTCTGTCATGGAGTTGATATTTTGCCTGAATTCCAGCTGCTTTCTGGAAGCTTAGCTCTTTTTTAATTACAGAGGCACGCATGCCCAGCTCCCAAATGGTGGTGTTTGACAGCTTGCATGATCCTGGGTGGCTCCACTGATTCAATTCAATTCCACTCAACGAAAATTTATTAACAATAGCTGACATTCATAGAGAACTCTCCATTTTGCAAAGTGCTTTACATGAATTAGCTTATTGGATCCTCATAACAACTCAGTAAGGTAATTACTGTAGATATTAATTATCCTCATTTCATAAGTGAGGAAATAAAAACTCATAGAACTTAAGTGACTCATGGTCAAATGTGTTAGAGGAAGGATTCAGATCGAAGTCTTTCCTGATCCTGAATTCAGCAGCCAATCCATTACACTGTTCAGTAGCTCTAATTTTGACCTTTGGACGCAGATGAAATCTTGATTTTTCTCAATGACATACCTTCAGATGGGCGCTCTCTTTACCCTCCTGTTTGGTGAATGACTGATATGATCCGCTATATCTAACCAGCATGACTTATGTTTCATTTCACTTCCCAGCTATTTCTTCTCTCCAGCCATTCTTACACATACAACTCTAGTTCTTGAAGCATAATAAAACAAAATTGCTATCAGTACTAAAAAGATACATCAATTTACTCTCCTTCAACTTCATCCACCACCCTGGTAACTTTTCACACTAAAATATCTTTCCCTTTTTACTCATACCCTAGATATATATGTCACCTATTAGAATGTAAGTTCCTTAAGGTTAAGTACTTAGAATATTTTTATTAGTATCCCTAATACTTAACACAATGGTTGTTGATGCATAGTAAGAGCTTTATACATACTCATTCATTCCTAAATCTTCTTTTCTCTAAACTAAGCATCCACAGGTCACTGAGTTGATCTTTATGTAATCTGATGTCAAGGCTATTCCCCAGAGTGTCATTGTATTCTGGTGACCTCTGGAAGAATCTCTTGGTTTTGGATTTTTTGATGCCAATTGCCCTGCTTGTTTCAGTCACTAGCTATCAGAAGTACACATTCACTCTGGGCATATTCTAGCTTGTCAATCTATCTGCTAAAATGTGATGAACAGAATTTTACAAGATATACCAAGAGTTTTTCTATAAGTATATATGACCACCATTTCTTATATGCTATACACTAAATTTCTGTTTCCTTCTCTAATTGCTGCTATCTTAGAAACAAATATGTAGACAGTTCATTTCTGCCAAAGATAGCATTTAGAATCAAAATTATATTTTTTTTAAGTAAAGGCAACTGACAAGCCAGACCTACAATAAGGTATTTCAAAGGATAACTTTGATCCCTAGAAACTCTGCTCTCATCTGACAACAAATCTCCCATGAACTTGGCCCTAGAGGAGATAGAAGATGCAATGTATTATTCCATGATGTCCTCATGGATAAGGAGATGTAAAAACGTAGAGAGATACAGAGAGAGAACAAATGATTCCATTTGAGGACATGAGTGAATAGGGAACTGGAGTCATAAAACTTGAACTACTGATGTAGCAGAACAATGGGAAATATCAATATGGCCTTGAAATGATGAAATTAGATAGAGCCTGGACCTTCTGCTTTTTAATAGTCTGTACAAATGGGCAACAGATTTGCCATCACAATGACTAAAAATGCACAATTTGTTAGATGTCACTAAGGCCAAAAGCATTACTATACATGGTCCTTCAAAGGCAATGAATGTAGTCCCTTTGCCACAGGGCCTGAGTCTTGCTCTTTTTTCTCTTCCCCATTGGTTCTTGTAGCAGTAAGCACCCCAGAATACACAGGAGGACCTGCTCCACAGGTTCTTCTAAAAGGAAAGCAATTTTTGAGGAGTCAACAATCACTTTAATCAAATACATATACCAACAGAGAAAATACAAGCAAGACCAACAGACAGGGCTTCCAACTGTGACCATATGCAATACATGCATCATTATCAGAGAGAGAAGCACCAAAATATGGGTTTTCAAAGCCAGGGGCTTCTTAAAAAGACTGCCCAGAGTCTCATCTGGCACACGAACCTTCTTCCAAAAACTAGGCCCCAAAGCAAAATCTCACCCCAGAGTATATATACTTTTTATATATACAGAGTATACATTTGCTTTTATATATATACAAATATACATATATATATACACAGATAGAGATGTAGATATATAGATATAGATATGGATACATACATACTTTTTATAAATACCTTTTCCGAGCTGGAGGGCATGACTCCTCATGACCCAGTGCCTCACCAGCAATCAGCAAAATGTATGGGCCCCCATACAAAACAAGCCTCCCCTAATCAAGCCCCTCTCAATGACCCCACCTGAGGCCTATCAATGAGTTGGGAAGATTTTTAACTCTCATTACAATTCTTCACTCCAAAATCTCAGAATTTAACTCACTGGTGTCTTCATTCCTCTCTACAATTACCTCTCCTTATAGTACTGACCTTTCCTACCTCTTTACCTGAAGTTCTATGTTTCTCTTTTCTCCCCCTCATTCTTTAGAAAAGTAAAAAAAAACACATATATTCTTACATACCTCAAGTAAATAAATGTAGGCAGGGGAAACACTTATTAGACAAGAAAGAAATTTCATGAGGTCTCAGGTAAGGTTTTAGAGTATGAGGAAGGAACACTGGATCTTGAATTAAAGGTCCTGGGTTCAAATCTGTGTTCTAACACTTCTATGATTGTAGCTATGTCACGTTACCTCTCCAAGATCCACTTTATTGATCTATAAAATGAGCAGAACAGATAACATAGGCTCTTCCTGGACTCAGTCCTGGGAATTTTAGAATCTTATTAACCACTCCTAGGGTGTTTGATTACAAGAATTTAGTCTTATCTCCCTCAGACTTTATTCTGACTCTGTTCACCAGAACAATACCTTAGGCTTGAACTAATTTTTTAGATCTTTCTTTTTAATTTCCAAGATTCTTCTGGAAATTTCCCTCCCAGAAGAAAGAATAATCTCAAATTCTGTCTTTGTTTACCTCTTACATCTTCAGTTACAAAAGAACATTCTAGACTCAAAGCTGAGACCATAGGCTCAGGCCACAACTCAAAAGGGGATCCAAGGAGACAAATTTCATACTCATGTCTCATTACTTTTGACTTACACATCTTGGATCATTTCTTCACAAAATCATTCTTGAAACAGACTTTTCAGAGAATATCATCAGTGTAGGATCTTGAACAGGTTGGAAATTCCCCTTAAATATCATGATAACAACTTTCAAATTTTCCATATGGTTTGGTGGCAAAATTTTGAGTCAGAAGACTTGAGTTCAAATCCCAGTTTGTATAGTTACTAATTTTATGACCCCAAACAACAGATTCTTGTCTCCCCATAACTTATTTTCCTCATCTGCAACATGAAGTGATAGGACTAGATAACTTCTATGTTTCCTGACAATGTTAAATTCTATGCTGTTTGATTCAAATTGATCTGTACCCAATTAAACTTTTGTATTCAACCAAGTATTTCCAGTGGTTCCTTGCACAGAATTGGTGTTTAATTCATTGAAGTGGATTCAGTGGGTATAATAGAAGAAATACTGATACTGGAATCCAAAGACTTGAATTCACCTTTGTAAAGACCTGTATCACCTTGGGTAATTCCTTTCATCTCCCTGAGCTTCCATTTCCCTACCTGTAAAATGAGAATCTTAACTAGATAATTTCTGAGATAATTCCCAGCTCTAGATCTAAGATCCTAAGTTGGAGCATGAGGATTCAAATAATTTATTGCATAGTAGCCTTAGGAACCTACCTTCTAAATTGCTTACTTCTTCAGGAGTGGTTGAAAATATCTTGACTTACTTCACATGCTAAGACTAACCTATGATAGATATTTGGACAATGCAAAGTATCAGCTATAAGCAAAAGCATAATCAAAGTTAATCTTACTTTTCAGAATTAGTAAGAAGTTTTGGTGACTCAAGATATGGTGTCTGATGCATATCTGGACATAGCACACTGATCATTAAAAGAACACCTAATTGGAACATAATTTGATACTTAATGGCACAGCACATCCTGCTGTTAATCCCCTCTTCTGTTGCTTCTGCTATAATGATGCTAATATTAAATCAGGTTTCAAGAGGGCCTAATCTCTTGAGAATTAACCAGTGTCTTTATTAGTATTTTCTCCAAAGAAACTTCATCTGAATATCTGACTGCATTACAAAGATAGTTCTATTTAGTCCATTCTCTTGCTCAATCAATTATTTCTCTTAACAGGATCCCTTAAAAGTCATCATCCTGTCACTGCCTCAATACTTTCAGAGATGGGTTAGTCCCTGACTCAGAAGGAAGCCTGCTCTACTTTGGGGTAGCTCTGATCACCATGAAATTATTCTTTATAAAAAGCTAAATTCTACCTCACTCATCTTAATTCATTGACTCTAGTTGTGCTCTCTGGGGTCATAGCAAACTTTCAAAAATGGAGCAAAGTGTCTATGACCCCTCAAATCTTTTCTTTGTTAAACAACCAGTCTTCCTATGAATAAACTCCATCCACTGCTATTAAAAGAATTGGAAGAATTAATTGATCACTCAATGTCATGGTATAATACGTGAAAGGCAGTAGGGAATGGTAAAATTACCACAAAACTGTAAAAGGGTAAAAGTTGTCCCAGTTAAAAAAAAGAAGAAATAGAACACAGTCCACAAACTATAAGCCAGTAAGCTTGACCTCCGTTCATGAAATCATAAAATGGATCATCAAAAGATGGTTACTAACATCTAGAGAAGAAAGAAGTGATGATAAAGAGTCAGCAGAGCTTCTTCAGGAATTAGTTATGCTAGGGAAGAGGAGCCAAGATGGTGGAGAAAAGGCAGGGACTTGCCTGAGTTCTTTCTAAAGCCCCTCTGAACATTTTTAAGTGATGTCCCATACAAATTCTGGAGAGGCAAAACACAAAAAATATAGGTTGAAACAATTTTCCACCCGAATAAAACTTAGAAAGTCAGAAGGAAAGGTCTGCCACACTAGGATCAAAGTGTAGTGTAGTGTAGTGCAGTCCATTGCAGGGTGAGTCAGTGCAGGCCTGAGCAAACCAGGAACAGTCCTTGAGAGTGACTGAATCAGGAGTGGTAATGGCTGTTTCTTGACCTTTCAGTCCACAGATAATAAGTAATAGGAGGTTGAACAACTGATCAGAAGGAGATTGCAAGAGTTTATTTGCTGGCACTAAGGGCAGTACTCTGCTGTTTTGACCATACTTTGATCTAATTCACAGTACTAGATGGGAATCCCAGGGCAAGGAGGAGCACACCACAGGTTGTAGTTGTAGTGAAGTAGGGACATTCATCACAGTTCTAGGGTAGAAAAAAGTGCTTGTGGTCACTCTCAGACAGGAGCACAGCCCAGAAGAAAAGTAAACATATCTCCTTACATTATATCATCTTGGAAGAAATGAAAACTTACAAGTCCCTAAAAGTATATCTGAAAACAGCTACACAAAAACTCAGAAGATTGGAACAGTAAGTCTTCCAACAGAGCCCCACTTTAGCTGAGCTAAAAGTCAAGAAGTAGGCTGTAAAATGAGGAAACAACAGGAAAAACTATTCTGACTATAGAAAGTTACTATGGTGGCAAGGAATATCAAAACAAGCACTCGGAAGAAGACAACAAAGTCAAAAGTCCTACATCCAAAATCTCCAAAAATTTATGAATTGATCGCAGACCATGGAAGAAAGGATTTTAAAAATCAATCAAGAGAGGTAGAAGAACATTTTGGAGGAGAAATGAGATACACAAAAGTTCACTAAAGAGAACTCCTTAAAAGCAGAATTAGCCAAATGGAAAAAAGGCACACCAATTCACAGAAGAAAAAAACTCCTAGAAAGTATAATTGGTCAAATGGAGGAGAAGGTACAAAAACTCGTGGAATAAAATCATTCCTTAAAAATTAGAATTGATTAAGTGAAAGCTAATAACTTTATGAGATATCAAGAAACAATAAAAAAGAACCCACCAAAAAGCTCCTGAAAGAGATCCCAAAATGAAACAATACTGAAGCCAAATTCCACAGCTCCAAATTCCATTCAAAGAGAAAATAGTGCCATCAGCTAGAAAGAAGCAATTCAAGTATCACAAGCCACAGTCAGGAAAATCATAAGATTTATTGATTTCTATATTAAAGTATTAGAGGTATTGGAATATGATATTCCAGAGGCAAAGGAGTTAGTATTACAATCAAGAATTATCTATGCAGAAAACTGGGCATAACCCTTCAGGGGGAGGAATAGGTATTTAATGAGAAAACAATATTTTTAACTCTTAAAAACTTTCTTATTATTAGGACAGTTAGAAGGAGTATACACAGAGAGAGGGTACAAGTTGGATGATAAATTATATATATATATATATATATATATGATTAAGGTGTAAAAAAGAGGAATGCAGTGGGAGAAATGGAAATGGAAGGGTAGAATGGAGTAAATAATTTAATAAAAGACGCAAGAACATACTTTTACAGTAGAGGAGAAAATGGGAAATGTGGCAGGAAATGCTTGAACCTTACTCTCATCAGAATTGTCTCAAAGAGGGAATAACATACACACACAAGTGGATATCTAACTTACCCTACAGAAAAGTAGGATGGAAAGGGGATAAGAGAAGGGGGGCATGCTCATAGAAAGGAGGGTTACTTGGAGGAGGTGGTAGTCAAAAGTAAAACACTTCAAGGAGGAACAGGGTGAAAATAAAGAGAGAATGGAATAAACAGAGATGAAAAAGGATGAAGGGAAAGGCAGTTAACAATCCAACTATGAAAAACAATTTGAAACAAATTTCTCTGATAAAGGTCTCACTTCTCAAATATGTAGAGAACTGAGTAGTCAAATTTATAAAAATTAAAATAAATCTATAATTGATAAACTATCAAAATATGTGAATAATCAGTTCTCAGATGAAGTAATCAAAACTCTAATTACCATATAAAAATGCTCTAAATCATTATTGATTAAAGAAATATGAATTGAAATAATTCTGAGGTACTACCACACATCTGTTAGATTGGGTAATAGTACAGAAAAGGAAAATATCATGTTGTCATGTTGGAGGGGATGTGAAAAATGTGTGACCTTAATGCAATGTTGGTGAAGTGGCATACTCATTCAACCTTTCTGTAAAGCATTTTGCAGCTATGCCCAAAGGGCTATAAAATCATGCATACCCTTTGATCCAGAAATACCACTAATAGATTAGTATCCCAAAGATATTTTTAAAGAAGGATATGGACCTATATGTACAAAAATATTTATAGCAGCTCTTTTCTTCTGGTAAAGGACTGGAAATTAAGGGGTTCTCATCAATTGGGGAGTGGCTGAGTAAGTTGTGGTAACATGATTATAATGGAATATTATTATGCTACAAGAAGATATGAGCAGGATGCTCTCAGAAAAAAATAAATTGGAAAACTTACATGAGCTGATGTGGACTGAGGTGAGCAAAACATTGTACACAGTAACAGCAATATTGTAAGATGATCAACTGAATGACTCAGCTATTCTCAGCAATACAATGAGCCAAGACAACTCTGAAGGATGTGATGAAAAACGCTATCCATCCCCAGAGAAAGAACAGATGGAGTATGAATATAGATCAAAGCATAGTTGTTTTTTACTTTATTTTTGTTGGGATTTTTGTCTATGTTTTCTTTTATAAAATGACTAATGTTGAAATGAGATATGTCTAACTACACATGTGAAAGTTATATTTGATTGTTTGCCTTCTCAACAAAGAGGGAGGAGGATGGGAATATGCAACTCAAAAATTTTAAAATGAATGTTAAAACTTTTTTGCATGTAATTTGGAAAAATAAAATACTAAAAAATACTAAAAAGAAAGAATTGTTCATACCAAACTCATTTGACTTCTGTTTAAGACAGAATCACTAAATTGGTAGTAGAGTAAGCAAATGCTGTAGATGTTATTTACCTAGATTTTTATCAAAACATGAGACAAATATTTTATACTTTATTTGTGGAAAAGATGGAGAAATTTGCAAGAGTAAGTAACAGTAGATAGATTCAGATATGTTTAAAAGGTAGATTTGGACTAAATTATAGTCTTTATGTTTTAATATCATCTTGAAAGTAGGTTTCTAGTGGAATGCCTGAGAATACTGTGCTTGTTTCTGTGTATTTTAATATTTTTTAAGATGAAGATAGGATTTTCTTTTTCAAATTTAACTAGAAGGAATAGCTAAGCCACTGAATGACAGCTGTGTTCCAAAAAAAATTGTGACAGACAGAGCATTTGGCTAAATCTAAGAAGATGACATTTAATAGGAATAAATGAAAAATCTTGCTCTTGGACCCAAAAAATCAACTTCACAAATGAAGCATGCTTAGAAGTTTCCTGCAAACATGTGTCAGTTTTTACAAACAGCAAATAAAATATAGATCATCAATATAATGTTCCAGTCAAAAAACTAATGCAATGAGCTGCAGTGAGAGAAATGCAATTCAAAGGTAAAAAGATGTACTCTGCCCTGGCCAGGCCATATCTGGAATATTATACTCCAGTCTGGGGTCTGCCCACTGACTAGTAAATCACCATCTAATATTGATATATCTGAAGGCACCCCAGATTTTCTGATCACCTCACTAACTAATCCAGCTCCCCACCTGCTATCTTATCCCTAAGTAGGTTGACTATCTTCCCCTTCTTTCCCCCTTTCCAGCTCCCCCTTTTGTTTTGTCTGTACTTCTGGAAAAGAAAGTAGCCATGCTTCAGTCAGTTGATTTAAAGATGAAGATGGTTCTGGCTATGTGGCCAACAGAAAGAGGATGCTCCCAGCAATGTGACAGGTCAGTGTAGAATGTCCATACCTGCAACTACATACTATGATTTTCTCCAACTTTGGTGATCTGGTTTCATTGTAGGAAGACTAGGTAGACCAAGTAGAAATGTATGTTAACTTAGTGCACAAAGAGGACCACTAAAGACTTTGTTTGGATCATGGAGAGGGTCTATGCTTCAGAAAGGTTATTTTGGCAACTGTGGAAAAGATTGGAGGAGAGAGGAAATGGAATGAGGACAATCAGTTAAGATGTTTTGTAATAATCCAGACAAAAAGTGATGAATGTGGGAAGTCAACCCACAATGGCAGAATGATAGAAAGCATTGTGATAAGTTCTCCTTCATAAATTCCTCCAAACAGACTTAGAAAATTCCCAAGGCTAAATTGTGATGAAAAAAAATTCACAGCAAGTCATTTGTCCAACCCAGCTTTGCATAGGAAGACAGACAGGAAGTTATGGGGACGTGGAGGATGGGGCTGGGGTAGGAGCACTCCAGTATTCAAGGAGAGGTTACACAATAGCATAAGTCATTCTCATCCCCATATTAAGGTGCCACCAGACCCATACCACAGTGTCAAGACAAGGATAGGTACCATTTGGCAGCTTTGTTACTTACTACCCAGACTTTACTTGCTTCAGACTTCTCTGGAAGACCTGTAGGCTTGCAGGCTTCAAATGTGTCCCTGACATCCTGGAATAGCACAACATTCAATAGTTCAAGAAATGCAACAATGGGCCCAGTCCAGACCTTTCTTCCAGAAGAGAAGTTCTTCCCTAACATCAAGTCCAAAGTCAGGAAGTAGGCTAGAAGAATAGGCACATTAGAAAAGAAACCCCATGACAATGAGCTATTATGGTAGCAGAGAACCTCAAAACACAAATGCTAAAAAAATAATGACCCTGAAACATTTATAAGCAAAATTTCAGAGAAAAATACAGCTTGGGTGATATCAATTAAAAATCCTGGAAGAGGTAAAAAATTGGGAAAAAACCCATGAAAGTTATGGAAGAAAAAAATGGAAAGATACTTAATGACTTAGCTCAAAAGGTATAAAATATTGCTTAAGCAGCATATTCTCTCAAAAACAGAATGGATCAAATGGAGGCTAATGATGCCACAAAGCAATAAGAAATATTAAAACAAAGTCAAAAAGCTGAAAAATTGAAGGAAATTTAAGGTAATTTATTACAAAAATAATTGACCTGAAAAATGATAAAGGGGGAAAAATTAAGTATCAGTAAATGATCTGAACACTGAGAACAAAAAAAAGAGCCAAGACATATTATTTCAAGAAATCTTAAAAGAAATCTGCTTAGATATCTCTTATAATCAAGGGGAAAAATGGAAATAGAGAGAATCTACTAATTACCTCCTAAAACTCCAGAATGAAAATCCATAGGAATGTCATAGACAAAATGCAGAGCATCTAGGTCAAAGAAAAAATACGGCAAACAATCAGAAAGGAAGAATTCAAGTATTGAATAGACACAATCAGTACCATACATGAATGAGTAGTTACCACCATAAAGGAACAGAGAACTTAGAATATGATATTCCAGAAGGCAAAGGATGTTTTCCAGCCAAAAATAACTTATTAAAGTGCAAGTTTTGGGAGCTTGACCTAAGGTGGGGGAAAGGGTCCAGACTTAAGAGGTGTTATGAAAATGGAATCGACAATATTGGCAGTTGTTTTCATGAGGGTGGAAGATTAGAGAGATGGAGGAGATGAAAGACACATCAATTCATGCTGGAGTTAAAATGCCTTCAAAAATAGTATCTGGTAATCATTTCGGTAGCTACATGATGATCTCTTCCCTTGGAAACAGTAGCACTTCTGCACTTATGATTTTGAGGATGTGAATGGCAGTATCTGAACCTATTCATTATTTCATTTTCTGGGAAAAGGGACAAAAGCTTAGTATTTTGAATCAGGTATTGCTAAATATTGAACATCTCTCCTGGGTTGCTAAAGAATAGTACTCGGTATTTTCTGCTTGAATTCAGCGATTGTTGATTTTTTTGACAAGGCCTGTGTCTCAAAACTGGATACAATAGGTCACTCAGAGCCTCAGGGTTTCAATAAACAATGCTTTTAATAAAACCATCTTCAAATACTTCTGAGGAAACAGTTCACAGGAAGATGAAAACTATGGCTAGAAGGTTAAGGAAGTTCTGGGGCATAACAAGGCCCCATTGCATCAGAGGCTCATAGGGGCTAGCCTTATATCCTCCTTGCCCAAAGGGTTCATCATTGGATCCCAGATCAATTCACCCTGGGGCAAAGATAAAGCAAGCTGCCCCAATAACTCATAATTTCTAGGTTTTTAATAGCACTCATTGTTTGTGCAAGTGGAGGAAGTTAATTCAAGCTTTCTAATTTCACTAGTATCCTAACTCACAATAACCTATTTGGATCATCCATGGTGTTAATTTGCATTGCAAATTGCAATGCATTGCAATCCTTGGCAATATTGTAATTATTAACTGACACCTAGATATTATGAATAAAGATGTGGGTGAGTGACTTAATAATGTATCCATTTCACAATCAACTCCAATCCAGAAAAATAGACCCCATAAAAGTTCTTATATGATTCATATGACCTAAGACAATGGCATTGTTTCAGTAATAGTGTTTATAAGATTTTGAACCAGAAGAGAATTTAGCTATCATCTAGCTTGAACCAGAAGATAATTTAGCTATCATCTAGCTATCATCTAGCTATGATCTCTAATGCTATCATTTTACAAATGAAGAAGGTGGGGAACAGAGTTTTTTTGACTGGCCCAAGGTCACACTGATTATTATTGAATAACAGAATTGAGATTTGAAACACAGGGCCTCAGTGCCCAAATTCAAAGTTCATTTTTTTCATATGCCATCCTACAATTTAAAGTATAGATGTCCTTTTCAAAAACAGGGCAATCCTTCCACTGAACCTCTAAAATGGCAGAGCTTAGAATGCAGACAATATAATTCTACTTGGTGAAAACATAGTATAGTGAAGGGTATAAGGTATAGCGTCAGGGGACATAGGCTTAAATATCACCTCTGTCACTTTTAAAAAATAAATTTTAGTTGACATTATATATATACATATATGTATGTGTATATGCATATGTACACATATACATATGTGTATGTACATACATACACTCCCTCATCTATTAAGATAAGGATGATAATAATAGCACCTAACTCCCAGGGTTGTCATAAGGATTTGTAAAGCACTAAGCGCAATGCCTGCACATAATGGGCACTATATAAATGCTAGGAACAATAATAATTATTATAATCATTATTAATTAAATTAGATTTGCAATACTATATCCCAGAATTTTATAATAAAAATGATCTGACCAAGGGACAGTTGAGACTTAACAGGAAAATAAGTATTCAGATGTATGCTGTTTACAAGAATCTGTAAACAAAATAATACTCAAGCTCTCCAAAAATAGAAAAATATTTTTTAAAAAATCCCAGATGAGTCTTTTCTCTATGCTGATGATCCTCAAATCTACCTACTACGTTCTAACCTCCTTGTTAACCTCTAATCTTACATTTCCAACTACCTTTCAGTCATACTAAATTGGATGTCCAATAGATATCTTAAACTCCACACATCTAAAAGTGAAACTATCTTTCCCCCTAAACCTTCCCCACTTCCAAACATCCCGTTCACTTTCAAGGTTACCACTATCCTCCTGGTCCTCAATGCTTTCAATCTGGGTATCTTCTCCACTGCTCACTATCTCACTCCCCATCTCTAATCTATTGCCAAGGTCTGTCAATTTCACTTTTGCAACATCTCTCCAATATTCCCCCTTCTCTGCTCTGACGTTGCC
This sequence comes from Bettongia penicillata ogilbyi, assembly GCA_023548195.1. Taxonomy (NCBI): domain Eukaryota; kingdom Metazoa; phylum Chordata; class Mammalia; order Diprotodontia; family Potoroidae; genus Bettongia; species Bettongia penicillata. The sequence continues at coordinate 5,176,044 of JAJHZJ010000107.1, read as the reverse complement.
ACTTTGCAACTAAATATGTCATCACCTCAAGCCTGGACTATTGTGATAGGTAGATTAGCCTGCTTCAAGTCTCTCCCCACTCCAATTCTCTTTTCAGACACCTTAGTAAATTTCCTAAAATGCCAATCGACTCACATTACGTCCTTACTCAGTAAAGTTCAGTGGTTCCTTATCACCTTCAGGATCAAATTCAGAACCCTTTATTTGGAATTCAAAGCCCTTTATAACCTAGTTTCTCTCTCCCCCACCCCAGTTCTTTCCAGCCTTCCTACACTTTATTCCCTGATTCTTTTATCCAATGATACTGGCCTCCTCCCTGCTCCACCAAATAGAAATTTCATCTTTTGACTCAAGGCATTTTTCTTTGGATGTTCCCCATGACTCTCTCTCCCTTTTCATTTCGGCCTGTGAACTTCTTTTGAATTCCATCTAAAGCCTCATTTGTTGGAAGCCTTTCCCAACCTCTCTAAATTCCAGCCCTTCCCTAGCTTATTTCTCATTTATCATATACATTATATGATAAAACAAACTTTCTCTTTCTCCCCCATGTAATATATATGTATATATATATATAAATGTGTATATTCATGTATGTGTGTGTATACACACAAACACACATAGACACAGAGGATTAAATATAATAAACACTTTAAAATGATTGTTGAATTGAAAGGAAAGTAGTTGAAATTAATTAAATGGAAAATAAAAGAAGAATCCTTTGGAAAAAAGTGTTATAAGAATTCTTATTATTATCAGGTATACGCTGAGTAAAAATAATAAGTATGAGGTGGGTTAGGGAGAAACAGCACTTAACATTTGTGAAGATCAGGAAAGAGGATGAAGGACATGCTGGGCATGGGAGATGACCAGTGCAAAACCAAGAAGATGGAAGGAGTCTTACAGGTTAAAACCATCCAGAAGGCCAGCGTGTTTAGAGCAGAAGGAGGGAAAGGAGAAATATATTATAAAGTTGGAAAAGAAGGTTTAGTTCAGGTTGTGAAATGTCTAAAAAATAAACACAAAAAGTTCATATTTTATACTAGAGGCAATAGGAAATTACTGGACTTTATGGAGTAATTAAGTTCCATAGAAAGTTTGGCTGAAATGTGAGTATTCAATTATTCACATGGATCTCTGATTTCACTGATACAGCTAATTCCCTCTAACAATTTAAATCCAGACTCATGTATGCCTTCCCACCATTTTCCTCCTATCCATGACCCTTCACAAGTTTACCACAAGGGATTCACCCAATGATCTAGTAGGAGCTTTCCTCAATTTCTTTGGCAGCACAAAAGTTACTAGTGGAGCACACAAGCTGTCCATCAGTTACCTCTTATTCTTGTTTGATGACTATCCCATTTCCTTTCACATCATATATTTCCTTGATTGCACCCTTTACTTTTGTTCTTCACTGTTTCTTATTTGTTCTATATGGCAGCCTGTTCATATGCACCGTGCACTTCTCCATTAACTTATGAGTGGTATGCATTTTATTTCCTCAAAACTATAGTGACCCATGACTCACAACCATGCAATAATATGAGTAGAATATTGTCATTAAAATGCTGAGATTTTGTTTCAGGAAACAAATGATGGGGTCAGTTCTCAAAATGTTACCTGAAACCTGCCTAGTTCAGTAAAACCAGCCAAAGCTTATGCTCTCTCCGCCCGCCTCTTCCACAGCTTTGTCACCAACCACTTTACAGGGAGTTTCATCCCTGGGTTCTTGTTCACCTGCTTGGCACCCACCATTTCTATACCACTATTTTAAGAAAGTCCCAGTCATTCTTCCTTTCCTTTCCTGCTCTCTCACCACCCCCTCCTCAATCTCCAAAACCTTGTCACCTTCAGAATACCATTCCTCATCCCACTCCCTTAACCTTAGGCTAGAACCATGGATCTTGATCAAATCAATTCTGTCCTTGTTCACGAATGACATATGTCTATTTAGTCCCCTGTGTTAAATCTTCACGTGGACTATCTGTGCCCAGTCTGTGGCGGAGCATTCTAAGCTTGTATTGATCTGGTCAGCCACGGTGAGATGCACTGAAACTTAACTTTATCATGGTGATTTCATTTTGGTCCTCTTGAAGAACAAAGAGCAACAACCAATTTTCTGTGCCAAAATTCCTTTACCTACCTATTGCTCCTCATGTATATCATTTTCCCCCATTGAAATATATGCTCATTGATATCAAGGGCTATGCTTGCTTTTGTTTCAATATCCACAGTGCTTAGCACAGTGCACATAGCAAGTGCTTACTTTTTTATCATTCATTTGCTCATTCATGGATTGACATAGCTTTCTAATGTGTATAACTTCCATGTTATACTCATGTTAATATGACATAACATCTATAATATGAGTAAGCACTTTGAATAAGATTTAGTGAAGGCAGCTGAAATTAAAAAGATGAAATATTGTGAGGATAAATATGAATGTAATAGCGACAAACCACCTTTTCCCCCACTGCCTACAGTCCAGGTGTGTTACATTTTACCCCTCCACCATGGTTCTCTAGTACCCTTAAGGGAATTTGGGGGCATCTTGCCTCTGCCACTGACCATTTTAGATGGGTCTGTCAATAAGCTGGGGCATATCCAGAGGGGCACAACCAGGATAATGAGAGGACTTGAAATATGATGCCCAGTGAGATTTATTTAAGAATCTGGAGAGGTATATAGAAGAGGAAAGAATAAAGAGGTTTAGAATTTTTGAAAACTTGCCATGTTGCTAAGCTCTTAGATTAGTTATTCTTGGCACAGGTTATAGACCTAGGACTAATGGGATGAAGGATAGAATAAGGGATTTTATTGTTTGAAGCAGGTTTTAACTCATTATATAGGGGGGGAAATTCCCCCAGTAGAGCTATCTTAAAAGCAAAATAAGCTCTCTCAAATAAGTGAGTTTATATTTTATCCTAAAAGCAATAGAGGATTCACAAAAGAGAGTGATGTACTTAAGGAAATTGGCAGCTGTGTAGAGGATGGATTCATTTGGGATAGTCCATTGTAATAATGAGATATGATGAGGGGCTTAGCTAAGAGATGTGGCCACAGCGAGTGAAAAATTTGGCTGGTTTTATACGTTGGATGAAAGAGAGAAAAAAAAGGCTTATTGTGGCTGCAAACCTGAGTACAGAAGAATATCTTTGCCACTACAGAAATGAGGATAATCTTTAGGATAACTGGCTTGAGGAAACGGATGATGAATTCTATTTTATATATGGTGTGTTTGAGATGTCTCCAGAACTTCTAATTTGCCATGTCCGTTACACAGCTGGTGATGACAGGAAAAGAAGTTCAGATCTGTCCAGATCTTCCACTATACCTCTGAAATATTTGTCTCATAATTAGCAAATTTTTTGTCTTAACTCTCTTGCTTTTCCTTTTCTTTAATCTTCTGACACTAAAAAGTGTCTTTCTTCTAAGGCTGCTATTTCCCTTGCCATTGTTTAGAGTATTGGTCATACTTTCACTCATATTTCTCAACTCATTGGTCATGGTAGGCAAGGCCATGGAAAGGCAAGAGTGAGGAAGGTTGAATAGATCCTGAGATCTGGGAAGCTCTTGGTGCTAAAATGTTTGCTTGAAGTAACATCATTTTGCATGTTGAAGCTGACTTCTTGAGAAAGCAGTGAAAGGAGTTAGTATATAATATCGAGCACGAATAATATTGGGTGAAAAAAAGTTAGTAGAGTACATTTCAGAGAGATTGCTGATTACTGGCAGCAAAGGAAATGCCCAGAATAAAAGACCAAGAAGTAGTCTGAGTCCCCCTTTAGAACCAGTATAATATATTAAAGAAGATAAAGCTAAAACTGGAGAGACTGGCAAGAAATACAGTGTCAGCTAAGGGAAGTCAGGTCTAAGAGATATTTTATTCATTATGGAATGGGAACCCTATAGGGCACAATAGAAGAGAAAAGCAGAATTGAAGTCTGATGTAGAAGGGAAAAGGTAGAGGAGGATGAGGATGAAAAAGACATATAACAAATCAATATCAGAAACCAGACTTGAACCTGAGTGTCCTATTCCCTAAAACACTATTCCGTTCATGGGGCAGCTAGGTGGTGCAGTGGATAGAGCCCCAGTGTAGGAGTGAGGAGGACCTGAGTTCAAATCTCACCTCCGACACTTGACACATACTAGCTGTGTGACCTTGGGCAAGTCAGTTAACCCCAACTGCCTCATCCTGGGTCATGTCCAGTCATCATGATAAATATCTGGTCACTGGATTCAGATGGCTCTGGAGGAGAAGTGAGGCTGGTGACCTGCACAGCCCTCCCTCCCTCAAAACAAAGTCAAATGCAAGTCATGTCATCATTTCTCTGATGGCATGGGCTTCTTTGGCAACTAAGGATGAACACACACACACACACACACACACACACACACCACAGCAAGGATTCCATTCATCAAGGCCAAGCAACAATCTATTAGGGATCTTTCAGAACAGTTAATGAATACAGATTGTGTTTTGAATTGGCTAGGGGACCCTGTGGTGTAATTACTGGAGATGGAGGTAATTTCAATTTGTATGAAAGGTGGAAACCATAAGAAAGACCAGAATCATAACATATTACCAGAAGTGAAGATATTCCGAGGATTGAGACTAAGACTGTGGAGAAATGTTACCTGCAGGAGTGAGTCAGTAAATGCACCCTTTGCAACATTTCTGGCTCTGATTTATGAAAACTTTGTGAGACAGCAATTGTGGTAATATCAGTTTTAGCAATTTCCTGGTACAAAAATAATACTCAGTCAAGTTAAAAAAAATGTCATTAATCCCATGGAAGAATGCCTTTGTGCATCCTTTCTGAGGGTAAAATAGGTTTGGCCCATTAAGTTAAAAAAAGTATTTTATATATATATATATATATAAAATTTTTTTTTCACCAGAAACATCTAAAGAAATAATACAGAAATGCCATGTTTTCTGCTTCTTACCCATATCTACCACCTGGGAAGAGAGAGAGAGAGAGAGAGAGAGAGAGAGAGAGAGAGAGAGAGAGAGAGAGAGGAGAGAGAGAGAGAGAGAGAGAGACAGAGACAGAGAGACAGAGACAGAGAGACAGAGACAGAGAGAGACAGAGAGAGACAGAGAGAGAGAGAATTACTATTTTATTATTTCTAGTCATGTATAAAACCCCAGAATTATTCCTGTGATCAGAAACTCAGAGAATACACCCCATCCTAAGATGATTTCCCCAAAGTTGTTTTGCTAAAAGGAATCTTCTTTCTTTCTTCATGGAGATGAATGTTGATTTGCTTTAAAAAAAACCTTTGGGAAGTTCTTCACCACCACTACTACCACTCAGCCCCTACTCTTTTCTTTTTAACTTACTATTCATTCTTTAAAATAATATCTAAAGCAATTAATTTTTGAAAAAAATCTTTAACTGATATTTTATCTAGTTTTGTATGAATTTTTCCATTGCATCTTCACAGAAAAATCTCATTCATAGATATTAAAGGTATTATTATCCTTGTTTTACAAATAAAGAAACTGAGCTTCCTGTAAGTTCCCCAAGGTAATACAGCCAATAAATTGCAGATCTGAGATTCAAGTCCAGTTATTATGTTTTCAAAAGTAGCGGATGTTTCACTTTGTAACAGTTGTCTCCCATGTATAAGAAAAACAACAGCAATCTAATCCCCAGTCATTGTTGCCTTCTATTTTTTATGAAGTTTTATTTATGCTTATATCATATTCATTTTTGGATGCTCCTTCTTCTCCTCTTTCTACCACTCCCTGTAATCTTTTTCTTATAATGAGAATACATATTTTTCAAGTTCCACAAAACCAACCATCTCATCAGCTGCATGTGAAAGCATATGCAAAATTTCACCCCAATCATTTCCTGCCTCTACAGTTAAAGGAGGGTTATGCATTTTTTTACCACTTCTCCATGGAAAAATTTCATAACTATAATAAAACAATATTCAAGTTTTTATTATTATTCCAATTTATGTCATTGTCTTAATATTTATAATACCATACATGCATATGTATACAAACACTATATCTATCTATAATATATTTTATTATGCATAATTCTATATATTTTTCCTTCTCCAAAATTCAAACTGGATATGTCTTCACATTTTTCTGTGAAATATTCATTGTTGCTTCATGTACCATAACTCGTTTACCTATTCTCCCAATTGATGGGTACCCATTTTATATCCTGTTTTTTACTACCACAAAAATGCTACTCTAGATATTATTTTGAGGTGTGTTGTAACGGTACATAAATTAGGATTTTTTTTGCTGTTTTTCTGGATTGAGTTTTAGTCAATCAAGTGGCTTTGACTGAGTCTTGCCTTTGAATGAATCAAGTCTTTGATTGGAAGCAGTATATATACTGGATGGCTTGGAGGGAGAGTACAGAGTAGAGAGAGAAGCAGAGCTGAGAGAGAAGTGAGTGTGAGCGGGCTAGGGGAACTTGCTTGTGGGGACACCTAACAGAAAGAATGTTTGTAATGTCGGCACTCCCTCTTTTAATCCATGTTAATTCTCAGACAGAAACCCTGTATGTTAACCTATGTTATTTCCTCAGACAGAAGTCCTGTCTGTTGGTCTGCGTTAATTTCTCAGACAGAAGCCCTGTCTATTAATCTTTATGAGACAATTGAAGTGAAGAGCAGAGATCCTCCCATGGGAAGGAGGCTTAGCTTCAGCCCGTTTTAAGAACTGTTAAAGTGAATTGAGATTATGGTGTATAATAGTGTAATGTGTATAAATATTGCTATAGCCCTGTTAATCTTAGTTTTCCTAGAAACAGAAGCTGTGGGCAGAAGACTCTGGAACTTGCTGTCAAGCAGAAGCAGGAAAAATTTGGAGTGGAACAGTCTCCATGGGATGAGACAAGGAGCAGAAGCTGAGAGCTTCCTGCATTTGAACTCAGGCAAGAGCTGGGAGTGGTTAGCCCATGGAGGAAGAGCCATGAAGTTTGGAAGTCAGCCTCAAGTCAAGATGAGAGACTTGACTTGGAAACTGTGTTTTGATTAATTAGATTACTCTTACAGTGACCTAGGGGTGGATGGTGTAGTATTTTCTGCTACCCTTCAAGGATGCATCGTATTAGAGAAGACCCTAGCCTGGGACCCCCTGACTTTGGGGATGCAATGAAATATGCTATGTGCCATATGACATAGTGAGTGTTATAGGTAACATATATATATATATGTGTGTGTGTGTGTGTGTGTGTGTGTGTATAATATGTTTTGTTTAAGGATCTTGCTCTGAATATTCTGTTTTACTTTATTGAACAATGTTTAGTTTAAAGAAACAGAGTTCATTATACTGTGCGATTAGACTCAAAATTATTCATGGCAGCAGTCCTCAGGTGTCCTTCCATGATTGACACTGCATGTGTTATGCATGCATGTGTGTGTGTATGGAAGATATACATACATACATATGCATATATATATACACATATCCATATATATGTATACACACATATATATATCCCCATTTTTCTTTGTCTTTGGCCTCTTAGGCTATACACATTGCTATGGAATACTGTAGTTAAAGTTATGTCTACATTTTAATCACATTTTAAAGCATAAGACTACATTTATTTCCAGACCAAAGCCCCACCAATTTTATATTAATATCCTTGACTTTCCTCAGACATTTCATCATTCACTCTATATATTTTGCCTTCTTTTTCCTTTTGCAAATTTGTTGGGATTGAGTAGGAAAACCCCAGAATTATTTCAACTTGCCTTCCTTTTCCAATAAATAATTTAGGGTTATATTTAATATAATTAGTTGTTTAATGACTTCTTTTTCTATTTTTGATAATTGATTGTACAAAAACATATTTATAGCAACTCTTTTTGTGGTGGCAAAGACTTGGAAATCGAGGGGATGCCCAACAATTGGGGAATGGCTGAACAAGTTGTGATATTTATAAATGTAGTTGAATACTATTGTTCTATAAGAAATGATCAGCAAGCAGATTTCAGAAAAATCTGCGAAGACTGAATTGATGCTGATGAGTTGAGGAGAACCCAGAGAACGTTGTACATAATAAAAGCAACATTGTGTGATGATGGACTATGTTAGACTTAGCTCTTCTCAGGAATACAATGATCAAAAACAGCTCCAAAAAGCTCATGATGGAAAATGCCATCCACATTCTAAGAAAGAATTATAGAGACTGAATGCAGATCAAAGCATACTATTTTCTCTTTTTATTTTTTTTCTCTGTCATGTTTTTTCTCTTCTGTTCTGAGTCTTCTTTCACTACATGACTAATGTGGAAATATGTTTAACATGACTGTATATATATATATAAAACCTATATCAAATTTTCTGCTGTCTAGGGGAGGAAGAAAGGAATGGAGGGAGAGAGAAAAATTTGGAACTTAAAATCTTACAAAAATGAATGTTGAATTTCTGTATTATTTCTTTAGATGTTTCTTGTGAAAATATATATAATACTTTATTTTTTAACTTAATGGGCCAAACCTATTTTAACCTTAGAAAGGACGCACAAAGGCATTCCTACATGGGATTAATGGCATTTTTTCTACTTGACTGAATGTTATTTTTGTACCAGGAAATTGCTAAAACTGATATTACCACAATTGCTGTCTCACAAAGTTTTCATAAATCAGAGCCAGAAATGTTGCCAAGGGTACTTTTACTGACTCACTCCTGCAGAACATTTCTCCACAGTCTTAGTCTCAATCCTTGGAATATCTTCACTTCTGGTAATATGTTATGATTCTGGTCTTTCTTATGGTTTCCACCTTTCATACAAATTGAAATTACCTCCATCTCCAGTAACTATCTTCACATAAAATTGGAAAATGAAATATTACTATTAAATGAAAAAAGAGAATTGCTTGTACATAATCTTTAATCAATTATCCATTGATGGATGATACTTAGTCATATTTTTTTTGTAATTTCCCTATGTATTCTGGGTATTGGGCCTTAATCAGGGATGATACCAAGATTTTATTCCCAATTGACAGCTTTCTTTATTAACTTAGTTACATTGATTTTGTTTCTTCAAAAGCTTTTCAACTTCATGTAATTGAAATTGTTATTTTCTCTTTTTTGGACCTATTCTATCCTTTTGAAAGAAGAACTCCTCCAATCTACAGTTGTGGGAGGTATATCCTTTTTTGAATTTAATATTTTATTATTCCAACATGTAAAAAAATCTTTAACATTTATTTTTAAAGATTTTATTTTTATTTCCAAGTCTTCCTCTCTCCTCCCCCAACTCATTAAGCAGGCAAGCAATTTTATATAGGTTGTACATGTGTAGTAATGCAAAACATATTTCCCTGCTAGTCATGTGGAAAAAGACAGAAAAAAAGAAAGTAAACTAAAAGTATATTCCAATCTGCATTCAGACTCCATCAGTGCTTTCTCTGGATAGCATTTTTCATCAAAAGTTTTTCACAATTGTCTTTGATCTTTGTATTACTGAGAGTAGTTTTCACAGTTTATTATCATACAATATTGCTGTTACTGCATACAATACCCTCCTGGTTCTGCTCTTTTCACTTTGCATCACTTCATGTAAGTCTTTCCACGTTTTCTGAGAGCATCCTCCTTATCATTTATTAAAGCACAATATTTTTCCAACATAATCATATGCATCTTCTACATCCATTCCCCAGTTGGTGGACATCTCTTCAATTTCCAATTCTTTGGCACTATCCAAAGAGCTGTTACAAATATTTATACAATAAGGTACTTTTCCTTTTCTTTTTAATCTCTTTGGGATAGAGACCTAATAGTGGTATTGCTGAGCTAAAACATATACATAGTTTTTGTAGCCCATTGGGTGTAGTTCCAAATTGTTCCAGAGAAAGGTTGTATCAATATAATTTGACAAGTAGTGCATTAGTGTCTCAATTTTCCCACATCCCTTGCAACAACTGTCATTTTCCTCTCTGTCATGGCAACCAATCTGATAAGTGTGGGTTGGTAGCTCAAAGTTGTTTAAATTGCATTTCTCTAATCAGTATTTTAGAACTTTTATTCATATGACCATAGATAGCTTTGATTTCTTCCTTTGGGAAACTGCCTGTTCATATCTTTTGATCATTTATCAGTTGAGGAATATATCTTATTTTTGTAAATTGCTCTTGGTTCACTACACATTTGAGAAATAGGTCTTTATCAGAGAAATCTGCTATAACTATTTTTTCACAGTTGTGATTACTGCTTCATCCTATTTTCTTCATTTATCCTACTCTCTACTTTCATCCTTTCCATCCTCAAAAGCTTTTTTTTCTTGCTTCTGACTTTCACCTTCCTCAATATACCCTCTCTTCTATCAGCACACACCTCCACTTTTCTTATCCTCTTGTCCTCCTACTTTCCTGTAAGGAAACATAGATTTCTATGTCCCACTGAGTGTGGATGTTATTTCCTCTTTGAGCCAGTTCTCATGAGAGTAAAGTTGATGTAATCTCCCATAACTCCCCCATTTCCCCCTCCACTGTAAAAGCTCTTTTACCCTCTTTTATGTTAAATAATTTACTCCACTATACTTCTCCCTTTCCCTTTCTTGCACTGCATTTCTCTTTCTTATACCTTTATTCTGTATTTTATATAGTCATTGTATTATATTCTGTCTTCCATCTCTATATGATTGCCCTAATAATGAAAAAGTTTTCAGAGGTTACAAGTATCATTTTACCATGTAGAAATATAAAGTTTGACTATATTGAATCCCTTATGATTTCTCTTTCCTGTTTACCTTTACATGCTTCTTTTGAGTCTTTTATTTGAAAGTCAGATTTCTCTATTCAGTTCTGGTCTTTTTATCAGGAATTCTTGGAAGTTCTCTGTTTCATTAAATGTGCATTTTTCCCCTGAAGGATTTATATTCAGTTCTGCTGAACAGTTGATTCTTCTTTATAATCCTAACTCCTTTGCACTCTGGAATATCATATCCCAAGCCTTCTAATCCTTTAATATAGAAACTGCTAAATCTTGTGTTATTCTGACTATGGCTTCATGATACTTGAATTGTTTCTTTCTGGCTGCTTGCAATATTTTCTCCTTGACCTGGAAACTCTAGAACTTGACTCACAATATTCCTGGGAGTTTTCATTTTGTGATCCTTTGCTGGAGGTGATTGGTAGATTCTTTTGATTTATATTTTACCCCCTGGTTCCAGAATATGAGAGCAGTTTTCCTTGACAAGTTTTTGAAAGATGGTGTCTAAGATGTCTTATTTTCATCATGGCTTTCCAGGAGTCCAACAATTCTTAAAACATCTCTTCTGTGTCTGTGTTTTAGGTCATTTGATCTTCCAGTGAGATATTTCACATTGTCTTCTATTTTCTCATTCCTTTTATTTTATTTTATTGTTTCTTTGTGTCTCATAAGGTCATTGGTTTTCACTTTTCTAATTCTAATTTTTTTAATGAAGAATGGACTTTTATTTAATCATTTCTGCATTTACAGCTGGAACTCGGGAATTCAAAAATTAGCATTTTTGCCTGTCAGCTTCTTGTAAATGGCAGAAAACATTTCTACCTTGTGATTCACATTGTTCTGCTGTGCCTTATTCAAATGGACTTTTATAAATCTGCTGCCATCTAGTTTCACATGGGTTTTCTTGCCAACAATTTCATTCAGAAAGACAAGGTCTTCAAGGATTGCATTATGTACAGCAGTAAGAATGTGGCTCTTGGGATGCTTTTGCTTATTTTTTATGCAACTTTTTCTTGTTGTTTTAGGAAAAAATTTCCTCTGAGCAATAAAGACCACATTTGTCACTGAGTTTTTCTCCAATTCATGAACTAGTACTACTTGAATCTTCTGAAAAGATTTTAGCTAAGGAACTAGAAAAAAAATGATGATAACTTTTCTGCTACCATCAACTTCAATTTCCTTAGCTGCTGTGATATTCAGCTCTCTTAACTGAGGCTTTAAGTCAGAATTTGTCTCCAACTCCAATAGAGCCTGTAAAATGCCAGACTCGAACTCATCTGACTTGTCACCATTGGACTTCATCATCTTGGTGCTGGAGCTGAACATGGGACCACTTCGATAGAACCAGCCTAGGAAGAGCTCCAATTCTAATTTTTGAAGAATGATTTTTCTTCCATGAGTTTTTGTACCTCCTATTCCATATGCACAATTCTACTTTTTAAGGAGTTTTTTATTTCAGTGAATTTTTGTGCATTTTCTTCCCTTTTTCAATTCTGGTTTTTAGGACATTCTTTTCTTCATTGGATTTTTTTTTGTCTTTTTTTTACCATTTGACATAGTCTGTTTTTCAAAGTGCTATCTTCTTCAGGATTTTTTGTGTGTGCCCCCTTTATTAAGTTGCTGAATATTTTTCATGAATTTTTTGTATCATTTTCACTTCTATTTCCATTTTTTCCTCTACCTCTCTTACTTGATTTTCAGAATCCTTTTTGAGTTCTTCCATGGTCTAAGATCAGTTCATATTTTTCTTTGAGGCTTTGGGTGAAGGAGTTTTGACTTTTATTTTCTTCTTCTAATTATTTTTTGAGCTTCTCTGTCACCATAGTAACTTTACATAGTCAGGATCTTTTTTTTTTCTTTTATCTGATCCTTTTTCTATAATGTTTAATGTCGCAGCTCAGTTCTACATATTCCCTTTAAATATCTTTTCTGCTATTTTAAATCTGTCTTTGGAAGAGGTTCATCACATTCTCCTATCATTATTCTGTTACTCCCCCACCCCGTGTGTGTATGTGTGCGTGCGTGTGTGTATGTGTGTGTGTGTGTAATGGCAAATGGAGTATTCAAGGAAGGCTAGCACCTCTGATTTGAAGCCTTACTGAACCCTTTTTCAGAGCATTTACTTTTGGTGTTTACCTTTACCCAACTTTCACCTATAACTCCATGAAACTGTAGCATGCACTCTAGTTACATACTATAAAACATCTCAGTACGTGGGGTAAACCAGATTGAAGATAACTGATAGGCCTCAAACTAATTGGTAAGTCAGGGAGATGTCTACCCTGAGAGTGTGAAGACTTCCTCTGGCAGAATGTGTGGATGACACAAATTTGTTCCAAATTGGCCAGAAAGGTGACTACAACAGTTCTTTCGATTTACTGAACTTATACTGCCTCTATTCAATTAATTAATGAAATCAATCATTTATTAATTACATATCATTTTCCAATCAGTCCATGAAGTGCTAAGTTGACATAAAGACAAAAGCTAAATGGCCCTTAACTTGAAGGATTTTAGTTTCTAATGGGGGAGTGGGGAGTGTGTTCATGTATTGGCATGTACACATAAGACACAGAAATGTGCTTTCAGATCTTGTTCACTTCCCCCAATGTCTCCCTTTAAGTAATATTCTTTTCTGGGTCCCATTTCTTACTTATCCTTAATCATTGAATGGACATGGCCCCAGGGAAAACTGAGACCTGGTAAAGACCTTAGCTAAAAGAGGCCAAGGTCTAACATTGCATGCAGGGTCATCTCCAGATGTCCCAATCTTACATCTTTCCACTGGACCCAGATGGCTCTAGAGGAGAGAGACTCCCATGCCTCATTTAAATACAGTTCACTGGTAAGTCATGACATCACCTTCCTGATGTCATTGATCCTCTTCAAGAATGAAGCACAAACAACAGTAACAACAATTTTCTTGCACCTTTTTCCCCAAGGAGTTGTCATTTATGTTTCTCTCCTTGTTGTTATCTCTTTTTAGTCTTATTATATGTTTTATATTCAATTCATTGACTGTATCTTGACTTTTCCTTTTTTACTATTTATATATTACTCATGAGAGACACAGCTTCTGGAGCACTAAATTTGGGGTCCTTCTTGAATTCTGTTGCCCTTGTTATTGCATTTATGAATTTCCTTATCCTCTGTTCCCTTTGATTTATTCATTCACTCATTCCTTTGATGGTTTGTTGTATTTTGTTTTCTTGGGGTTATTTAAAAAATCTAATAGGTATCAATTTGTGCCTGAAGAAATGTCATGTGGCCATTGTATTTGGAGCTATTAGAACTATTCCTTCCCACCTTGCCTTGCCATCCTTATCATCATCAACCACTAGCACTAAGACCACGTTAGTCTATTGTATCACTAAACACCCTGATATACAAAGAAGAGGAGCCTGCTATCACAGGTTCTTTGATCTGCTTTTCTAAAAGGAAAGGCAACTTTTGCAGGATTAACACTCTCCTTTAATCAAGCACATGTATCATTCAATTAGTTCAGGGCAAAAAGTCAGCACTCTGAACTTCAGAGAAAATACAGAGAAATCGAAATCCACCGACAGCACTTCCAAACTGTCTGACATACATCAGAGATCAACAGGTAACTTATCTGACCATACATATACAGTGACCAGAGAGGGAAGCATCAACATTTGAGTTTTCAAAGCCAGGGGGCTCCTTAGCAGCTTCCCAGGGTCTCTTCTGGGCTAACAAACACTTCCAGTCAGTAAGCCCCCGAAGTAAAAAACTTACCCTCAGAGTATGTTTACCATTTTTAGAGCCAGAGGGCATCAAAAGCCTTGAAAACCAGTTCCTCATTAACAAAAAGTATGGGTCTTCTTAAAAAATTTCCCAGGCCCATTAATGAGTGGGAAAGATCACTTTTAATCACATTATTCAATCAAAGGCACTTGATTATATTAAAACAAAAACAGCAAAAGATTCTACTTTGCTTGCCATCACACCTATCTCTGGATCTTCATGTTTTCTCCCATGTTAGGGACTGGCTAACCTCAAGGCACCCATGCATTCCCTCTTCTGGGGTGGGATACATTCCTGGGAAGCTCAATAAGTATTCAGAAAAGGTGATGTGTTTGTTCCTTCCAAATAAAATCCTTTATAAAACATCTTTCTTACCACAAATATGTGGTGAAAGTAGTAACAGTATTTATCTAAAGCCTTAACTATTGCAAAATATTCCACATATGTTGTCTTATTTGAGCCTCATAATGTCCCCGTAAATAGGATACTCTCATTATTTTCATTTTACAAATTAAAAAACCAAGGCTAAGGAATCTAGGACCACTTAGCTAGTCCATGTATGAACTAGTCACAAGCTTTCCTGACTTAGTGTATACTGTTCTATTCAGTGCGGTGTTCTGTTCAGGGCATTCATGGGAATGTTCTTTAGTGGTGGCCTTTTTTCTCCTCCTTAGACAAGACTTTTCTTCTAATTATCCTAACCCAAGCACTCACCTCCACTGTTTTTCACCCTATTTTTCCACTCTTACTGAGAGAATAAAGATATTTTTTACGAACACCCTCTAATTTTGGTAGAAGCACCTTTCAAACTCTCTTCAGTCTCTTATTCACCCCTCTCTCCATTTTTTCTTGGGTAATATACTATTTGTATGGCCCACTCCTTCCTTCAATTTTATTGATTCTCACATACAAATATTTCTATTTTATTCAAAAATCTCTGCTCTTTTGAATCCCTTAAATCTTTAGCCTCATATCATAGTTTCCCTTTGACAATCTCAATTATTTTCTTTGCATTACTACATAATGTCTTTTAAAAAACAACATAAAAAGAAAAAGGAATATTGTTTTTCCTTGCAGATCATGCAAATGCATTCTAGTATCTTTTTTTAAGGAATCTGAAAAACTGTTTTTTAAATTTTATTTTTATTTTAGACAAACACTAAAATTTAAATACATAATAAGAAAATAAAATGGAACATTACAAAGGTAAAAGTTAAATGTAAATGTGAAATAAGAGTGAAAAGTATATTATGTGCAAAAGAATTCAGAATATATAGCAATAACTTATTTTTTTAAAAGTCTATATATTAAATATTGTGCAATACATTGAAAACCATCCATCTTTTCTTTGTTTCCTTGTAGGTTTTGTTTTGTTCTCTACTGTACACTTTTTACTTTGTTGTTTTTCCCCTTCTTCCCCCTACCCATCATCCCAAGTCTACAACTGAAAATGGATATATTTATATATAGGTATCAACATATACGTACTCATATACATATATACATACATACATACATATATAAACATATACTTTCCCTAAGGGATTCTACTCCTAATCTTGTTTTTATTTTTGTGCATACTTCCTTTTTCTTAACTCTCCTAAATCCTCTACTTTACTACTCTACTGCTACCTTGCCCTCCTATTACTTAACCTATACCTACTTCAGCAACCACTCCTTTACCCTCCCATTTCCCTAAGTCTAAACAAACTTCTATATCCCTCTTTTAACCTATTCCCTCACCGTCCCCTCTAGAGATGTTTCTTTATCCTCACCCCACAGTACCTTAGAATTTTATTTCTTTCTGAATTTAGAAGTCTTTTATACTCTTCTAGATGTATATTCATTTTCTCCTTTTAAACCCATTCCTGATGAAAGTGGGTTTCCAGAACTAACAGCTCCCTTCTCCCATCTAATTTCTATTGGTTCTTCTTCTTGCACTTCATTTGTATAAGTTAATTACTCTTCTAGCTATTTTTGAGTGCTTTTACTTTTTAAAGTCATATACTCAGGTCCACTTCAGTATTTCTTATAGATTACCTAATTACTAGTGACAATCTTAGACATAGGTTTTACAATGTCCATACAGAGAATGTAAACATTCTATCCTTATTTAGTCCCTTGTAAAAAATAGCCTTTGATATGTACCTTATATTTCTCTTCGCTCTTATATGTCAAATCTACTGAGTTTAGGGTTTGTTTGTTTGTTTGTTTGTTTGTTTTTAACAGTCATGAAAATCTGATAATTGATCAAATATCCATTTTTTTTACTTAGAATTATGCTTAGTTTTAGTGGATATGATATTTTCAGTCAGAACCCCAGTTTATCACCTCCAAGACCTGCAATCTTTGAGTGTCCCCAGTGCTAGGTCTTGTGAGATTCTACTTGTGGTACTATCATATGTTTTTTTCATGTTGATCATAGTATTTTGTCCTTGATCTGGGGGTTTCTGAATTTAGCTACAAAATCCCTGTGAGTTTTCCTTGTAAGGTCTCTTTCGGGTGGTGATCTGTAGATTTTTTTTCTACTTCTACTTTCCCTTCTTGTTCTAATGCTTCAAGAAAAATTTTTAAAATTAATTTAATTGTTAAAAAATTGACTATTCTAACTATTGCATCGATTATTTTTTTTAATCACAACTTTCAGGTAGTCCAAGCATCCTTATATTTCCTCTTCTTGATCTGCTCTTTAGATTCATTGTTTTTCTTATGAGATGTTTCTTCTATTTTTTCTTCTATTCTTTTTTTCATTCTGCTCTATTTTTTCATTCTGCTGCTATTTCTTCATCTCTTTTAACTTTGCTGGCTTCCCCTTGCCCAATTCCGATTTTCAAGGAATCATTTTTTTCCTCAAATTCTGGATCGCATCTCCCTCTTCTCATCTTTATTCCCTCCCTTCCCCTGCCTATCACCCTTCATCCTTCTCCTTCCATTGCCTGCCCTGCTCTTCTCCCCCCTCACCCACCTCTCTCTGCTTCCCTTATCAACTCCAGCAGCCTTGATATAGGTGCACTGCTCCGTGACACCCCATTTTGTGTCTGAAGCTGTGGATTAAACCATGCAGGGTGGTGGCTGGAGGCTTAGAGGCCAGAGCAGGTAGGGAGGCTAAGAAGTGAATGTGTGGAAGGGGGACAGTGTGGCACTGCACAGCACAGAAAATGAATGTTGATCTTCAGCAGAAGGTCAGGATGTTGTTGTGAACCAATCATAGAGGACTTGGAGTCAAGACCTGAATACTATTCCCTTTCCACAAGCTGACTTTGCAGGCCCAGAAAGAACCTCAAAACCCATAAAATAATGGAGTGAAACACATATTCAGTCCAAGATAGCCTGGAAGATTGACCAGGCTGATAGAGGAGCAGAATGCAGCCCAGTATTGGCAACACCAGCAGAGATGGGGCCAGAGCAGGTGTCAGGGGATTGAATCACTGGCAGCTGTGGCCATTTCCAGACTTCTAAACCCACAAATGCCAAAGACGGTGTAGAAGGTCAGTGGGAAAACTCTGTGGGACTTCATCTGTCTGGAGTCTGGCCCCAGCCAAGGGCGGAGGAGGAAGTGGCAGTGGTGGCAGCAGCTATGATGGTGGCTGCTTTCAGATCTCCCAAACCAAAGATAGTAGGGAATTGAGTGGCTGATACAAAACTCCTGAAGCCTGGAACAGTACACCCACCCCCCACCCCCACTAGAAGCTAAGTCCAACTTTGACAAAGAGTTAGAAAGTTGAATATTTGGATGACAACATGAGAAAACAGAGTAAAAAACACTTCAGAATCTTATTTTGGTAACAAGGAAGATCAGGGCATATAATCAGAGGAGGATAGCAGAGTCAAAACTCCTACATCAAAAGCCTCCAACAAGAATATGAATTGGTCAGAGGCCACGGAGGAGCTCAAAAAGGATTTTGAAAATCAAATAAGAGAAGTAGAGGAAAAATTGAGAAAAGAAATGAGAGTGATGCAAGAAAATTATGAAAATCGAGTCAACAGCTTACTAAAGGAGACCCCAAAAATACTGAAGAAAATGTGTGTGTTCATCCTTTGTTGCTGAAGACCATGCCATCAGAGAAATAATGACATGGCTTGCACTTCACTTTGTTTTGAGTGAGGGAAGGCTATGCAGGACTGGAGATGACCCAGGATGAAGCAGTTGGGATTAAGTAACTTGCCTAAGGTCACACAGCTAGTGAGTGTCAAGTGTCTAAGGTGAGATTTGAATTCAGGTCCTCCTGACTCCTGCACTGGTGCTCTATCCACTGCACCATCTAGCTGCCCAATTCCTTCTATGTATCATTAATTAGGCTCTGGATCTATTTTTCTAATTAGTTGACTTTCCTGTCATAATCTTCTTGTTTTTCTTGTATTATTCTTATTTTCTTTTTAATTTTTCCTCAATCTCTCTCATTTGAATTTAAAAGTCTTTTTAATATTATTCAATAAATTATTTTGGGACATTTGAACATTTGACATTACTCTTTGATGTAGAAAAGAGTTTCCTTGCTTCAGTATCCTCCTCTGAAGACAAACCTGTCTTTTCTATTCCCATAATATCTCTCTATGGTCAGATGCTTTGTTCTTTACCTGTGCATTTTTTTGGGGTAAGAATTTAGTTTTCATAATCACCTCTAGTCCTGGGGTATGAGAAATGGTGCATCTGATCCTCTTCAATTCTCCACTCTGAGCTTGAAACTCAAATGAAGACCTCCAGTGTCCTGTAAGTGCCCACACCCAGCATCATCCCTGTACCACTGTTTCTGCACTCACCCAGTGCATGCTGGTTCCTTCTCACGCCCATGATTCTCTGCAGCACACCTCATTCTGGTGTTCCTTGTCCAAAGAGGTTCCCTAGTTCTTCCCCAGGTCAGATGCCCAACTCCTTTCACTGTCTAGGGGGTAAAAGTTCCTATGATGGGCCAAGGCAACCTTCCAACCCAGTTAACCCCAGGGCTTGCTCCTCATTATTTATGCAACTCACCATTTGTTAAAGTGGACTCTAACCTGGAGCTGCTTACCCTTCATGGGGAGGAAATCTATTCCTGGGATTTTTTTCAGGTCTTCTCTGATTGTCCTAAGAGGACCCCTGTTCTGTGACTACTCTTGTTTTCCTCGCTCTTTGTTCACCCAGAGGCACTATTTTCTCTCTTCTTTGGAGGAAAATCTTGAGAGCTTGAAATTTTATGACTTACTCCACCATCTTCCCAGAATCCTCCACATGCTAGTATCTTAAGCTTTCTACCTTCTTCTGGGCTCAGTGTGCCCCTGAGAGAAAGCTGTTAGATGAACAACAAAAGTAAAATAAAAGAAAAATTTAAAGTTTCCTTTTGTGATCTGCAAATTTTTTTTGTGGTTTGAAAACAATTATGAGGAATAAAAATGCTTTGATGATAGAAACAGAGCATAAAAATGCATTCCTATTAGCCTAACAGCCATTTAAGCAAAAATAAAGTTTATTAAAGGAAGTGAAAGAAAATGGAAATAAAATGGAATATAAAGGAACTTTTATGCATTGATTGTTCCAATTCTATAAATGGTAGGAATGCTGAATCTACACATCCTGATATTTTGAAGAAAATAAACACAATTGATCTTGATCAACAAATTTCTAATATGGTTGAAACAGCCACTTTGGAAAATGATGCCTTTGAGAACTTACATTTCTAGAGTGAAAAAGTTCAACTAAATTTAAAGTATTTAAGGAACACCTACCACTTTTATTGGGAGGTAACGTAGGTAATAATGGAATTTTCACTTCCCACCAATGCTAAGTTATCGGTCTTGAAATGTTCATGCTTTGAGAGGTTATAACCAATGATCGCTTAGAGTGATCAGTGATCCAGATTGGATTGGAACCATTATCATATGCTATTCATGGTATTCATTCAGATAGTTGAAACTTGAATAATGTGACCACTTCACAGGATTCATTATTTTCATTAATTGTGAACTGGCTGTGGTACATTCTATTAATTGATTTTATTAATTCTATTATAATTGTTTTCTTACCTGTTTCCATACTATAGCATTTTTAGGCAGGCAGCCAGGTAGTAAAGCAGAGAAAGTACTGGATCTGGAGTCAATAAAATCTATGTTCAAATTCAGCCTCAGAAACCTAGCCGAAAATAATAGCACTTACCTCTCAGGGTTGTTGTAAGAATCAAACGGGATAATTGAAATGGAACAGTGTCTGGTATATAGCAGTCACTTAACAAACTCCTCAGTCCTTTTCTTTCTTTTAAAAAGAGTTTTACTTGTCTTTGAAAATCACTGTCAGCTTTCTTAACCATCCTCCCTATGAAGTCCCCCAAATGTGCTTCTATTGGGTATTTGGGTTAATTTTTCTATAATGCTTACTCTTTTATAGCCTTCTAAAATTGTAAATATTTTTTTTACTTTTATCTCTATGATACTTATTGGTGGTGTGATTGCTTAGATTATAAACTTATAAACAAGGCTTCTTGTTTATGCTTTTTCTCTTCCAATCTTTTTTTTTTGTTCTCTTCCCAGTAGGGTGTTTCTGATTTTCCTCTAAACAATTGGCCTTTCTCACTTCCTTTTTATTACCCTTGTTCCCTTTCTCCCACAGACAACCAGGAAGTTTGACATACTCACCCTCCTTGAGCTGGAAGTGGCACTGGTGGGCTCTATACCCAGAGTAAATTCAGGGGAAAGGAACTGATCCCAAATCGTTTTCCTGTCTCTTTTCTCTTTAGGCAGCGAATTCCTATTTTCTCTTTCTAGATCTGTGATGTCATGTTTTCTGTTATATCACACACAGCTGCAAATTTCTTTCTTTTGGGTAGAATCAGCATTTTCTGCCCATTATGAGATGTGTGGGTGGTTTTAGAATGAGTAACTTGCAGTAGTAAAATGTTTCAGAGGTCCCACATAGGTAGACTTTAAAATCCAAGTCTGTGACATTGTCTTGGTTGCATTCAGCATACAGTTGCACTGTGGATGGCAGGGTAGGAATGTTCAATAGGAGCATCTAAGTCCGCCAAAATTAATTCATAAAGTTTTTGCCTTATGTAGTGTTTCTCTCTTCTTACCTTGAGGATACACCTTTACTAGGTTTACTCTAGATTTGACATATATTTTCTTTCTTTCTTTCTTTCTTTCTTTCTTTCTTTCTTTCTTTCTTTCTTTCTTTCTTTCTTTCTTTCTTTCTTTCTTTCTTGTACTTTAGGGAGACAAAGCAAGTACACTCATTCTTGGGATATAGCTAGAATTAGATCACACACTTCATTATTATAAAGACAAAGGGATTCTAAGAATCCAGTATTTTGTTTTTGTATATTCCCTGAGTCATCTGGCTCAGTAGCCAATTTGGGGACCCTGTGAAAACCTCGGGGTCACACATTGCAAGAAATAAGAAGAACTCCAAGCTCCTACATAGTCAACCAAAATGAGAGAGGAGAGAAGTGCATGCTCCAGGGAATAACCTCTCTCTCCTCATTCACTCATGCTCTGCCTACTAACCTCTGAAGCTTAAATGATATGGCTTACATTTAAACCTAGTTCCAATGTCATCTGCTCCAGAAAACTATTCCTGGTGCCATCAACTGCAGGTATCACCTTCTCTAAGATTATCTTCCACCTAGTTTGTACATATTTTGTATATTCTGTTTTATACATACACACACACATATATATACGGTTTTGTGTATGTATACATATATTTGTGTATGTATATGTGTATATATGCATGTGTGTATATGTGTATGCATATATATGTATATATGCATGTGTGTATGTGTGTATGCATATATATACATGTATATAGTCTTGCACATTAGAATGTAACTTCCTTGAGAACAGGCATTTTTTTGACTTTTTCAAAAAATTCCCCGGATAAAGCAGAGTATAAGCATAAGAAACACTTAATAAATATTTGTGTGCTGACATGCATGTGCATATGTATGTGTCTTCGTATTCATAGTTATATACTTGTTGCATGTCTGTATATGCCATTATACATACATGTGGAGAGAGAGAGAGACAAAAGAAAGATAGAAAAGGTGAGAGAGAGAGAGAGAGAGAAGAGACAGGAGAAAAGGCAAGAGAGACAAAAAGAGATAGACATTCAATGTTTATAGATGGATTGTCTAATAAGCATTTTTTGAAATACTTGGATTTTTCACTGAGGGTGGGTAGACAAATTTCTATTTCAGTCTTTCTAGAAGAGATTTTGTTACATTTAAATATCTGATGGATTTAATTTTTATTAATTAAATTATTTTATATAATTAAATTATATATAATATAATGCAAATTATAATTATAAATATTCTAATATAATGATACATATAATATAATTGAATAATATATAATTAAATAAGTTTAAATGGTATTAAATAAATTAATATTTAATTCCACTTCATTTGTGCATAGGAACATTTGGAGGATCTTGACTGATAAAAAGTATCTTTTTGGGAAAATACACATAATTTAGAACAGAATAGTTGGGCTTATAGCCCAATGGAGCCTCGGGGATCATCTCGTCTAACCTCTTAGATTTACAACCTTCTCTGACAGTGATGAATACCTTAGAAAAGCATATATTTTCCTATTCTATACTTTCTTTAGTGTCAGTATTGGCTTAGTGCAGTTTCAAAACAAACTGTTTGCAGTACCCTATTCTAATCAATGTCTTTTACAGAGTTTTGTAAGGTGATGTGGTTTATCCATTAACCTTTTTCTTTCATATTTTGCAAATGCACTTTTGTCCTGACTTTGTCCTTCGTTATCATTCCTCTCCGTACAAATAAATTATTTATTTAATGATTAAAAGTGTATCTCATTGTTGTCTATTCATTTGCATTGATTGGTGCTTTCTGGAAATAGTGAGAGTAAATATCTTTACTTTTGCCTGTTTTCCATTTATTAGA
This sequence comes from Bettongia penicillata ogilbyi, assembly GCA_023548195.1. NCBI lineage: Eukaryota > Metazoa > Chordata > Mammalia > Diprotodontia > Potoroidae > Bettongia > Bettongia penicillata. Next base: position 5,152,689 of record JAJHZJ010000107.1, on the reverse strand, counting down.
TCTGGCGGTTTGTTTGTATTTCAGGGTGGAGTTGTTACAATCATATGTGCGTTCTTTTTTATCTTTATTGTTCCCTTAAATTTAATATTATAGTTGTCTTCACCTAGGTTTGATGATTCATGTTCATTTGGAGTACTGCAAGATAACATGACTGAGTGACTGATAAAAAGACCCTTTTCCCTTTTGGGTCCTTGATGATATTTGCCCCACTATTCCTTTATTCACCCTTTGAAACCTGAGAACTATATTTCTTGAGGGTACAATCTAAGTCTCACCTAGAGTCATGACGTATATGGACTGCTGGAACTTATCTTTAGGGAACTAAGAAAGGTGGTGGCATTTCCCTGGAGTAATAAAATCCTGAGCAGGAAGACGTGCTTAATCCCTGCTGAGGTGGGGAGGAGGCAGGTCAGCAAAAGACCATCTGTGAATGCAAACATGCCCTACATATTAGTACACTTGGAAGAAGAAACATAGCACCTTAATCCCCACTCCCTTACCTGCTCTGGAACACTTCTCATGGTTATCTTCTGTAGCCTGCTTCCCCCTACTTTATCACCGTGAGATTACGCTTGAAGAGACCTGAACAACCAGCAGTAAGAGCACTGTGTGTCAACCTCAGAGTGTCCTGGTATTTCTGTCTACTCTACCTTCATCTCCTCATCTGAGTTCACTCCAGATACCATCTCCTTCCCCCCACTCCCAATTACAATTCTAGTAGTATCTAAACTTAATATTTTTCTCACTCTAACCCAGCTATCTGTATATAACAGCTTCTTAATAATTGCTTGGTGAATTAAATATTTAATGTTTTCATTAATGATGACAATATCAGTATTGTTGTGGCAGATCCTTCCAGTGTATGTCAACTCATTGGTTGCTGGATACAAGTTCATATGAACTATACCAATAGTTAAATTAGTATTTGTATGTAGTCAAAGGACTGTATCATTCATCGTGTTCTTTACCTCTTTTTTTGCTGCTTTATTAATAATAAAATATTTGATTTGTGGGTCCCTCTCCCAGGTAGTCTTCAAGCAGAGCCTGGAAAACCATTTGCTGGGTATATTATAATAGGGATTTTTTCATATGGCAGATGGAATAGAGGTGTTCTAAAGCACCTTTGAACATACCAGTTCTTCAAGCCTCTGAACTAAGAGAGACATGTGAACAAGAGATGATTTCTAGTCATCTTTTGAGAGATTAGCTTTCTTGTCCTTCACTCAAATGATTCTTAGACAGCATATGCACATTATATCACTGGGCCAGTAGTGGAAACTGTCCACGTTTAGTAAGGTGTAGTAAAACTTACACTTTACTGATATGCCCTTCAGTGGAGTTGCAGATCCATCATGGCAATTAAAGAATGCAAAGTAGCCTTCTGAAGTATATTTCCCCTGAACGAGCATCTTAATCACTCCATAAGCTAATGTACTATTGAGTGCAGTGACTGAGGGAAAAGTTCTGAATTTGATGATTATAAGTCTCGGTCTGAATTCTACCACTAACTTCCCCTACTTGGTAGATCTTGCTTGAAAACACAAATTTCTACCAAACATACACAATGTCACTGAAAGAATAAACCAAGGAATCAGAATCATAGAATTTCTCTTCACTAAAAGCTATACAATTGTAGGATCATAGATTCCTTCCAGGTGAAAGATCAGCCTATTAAGGAGAACTCTAGCAAGAATCTTGCCAGCAATGACTAAGAGAAAGTCCCCACCAATGATTGTACAGGACAGTCTATTTCCTTTGCCTTTATAGACATGGACAATGGAGACATCCTTGAGATCTTGGGGGATAACCTTCTCTTGCCATGTAACTTGGAAAATTTCAGTCAGCTTTTGTGTTACTGAAGGACCCCCTACCTTGTAAATCTCACCTGGAATAGAATCAGCACAAGGTCCTCTGGCATATGAAAGGAGCCTAATGGCACTCAAAATCTCTTCCTCAGTTGGAAGTTCAGCCAAGGAGGGACTGACTTCTACCTGAGGTAAACCGTCAATGGCCTCAGCATTGATTTATGATTGTCTGTTGAGAACGCTATGGAAGTGTTCAGCCCATTTCTCAAGGATCATGTCCTTATCACTAATTAATGTGGTTCCATCAGCACTGAGTAGTTGTGATGCACCATAGGTTTTTGGTCCATAAATAGCTTAAACCATAAATCAAAACTTATCTAGTCAGCAAACTGGTATGCCTGCCAAAAGGCGTGAATGACAGGCTCATGACCACGTGATTGTCACTTGCAGGAAAATGTCATGCCACAATCATCAGTGCCTGTGCTCCCATTGTGATGAACCCTGATGAGGTTAAAAAAATAATTTTTGAAGACTTAGAGATAATTAATTATCATCAATTTGCTGAAAGAGGACAAACTTATAATTCCAAGTGGTTTTAATGCTAGAGTAGCCTCAGACTACCAAATTTGGCAGGGAATCCTAGGGAGGAATGTAGTGGGAAAGAGCAACAGCAATGGTCATTTACTACTGAAGACTTGTGCATCGCGTGACTTTCTTATCACCAACACTGTTTTCCACTTACCTAAATGCAATAAAACTGCACACTCACAGCAAACATTGGCATCCAATAAACTATGTGATTGGAAGAAAAGACAGCCAAGATATGAAAGTGACAAAGGCAATGTGCAGTAGGCTTGACTGATCATAGACTTACCTTTTCCAAGTTAAATATTTGCATTCATCAAAAGTGCCACCTCCAAAGCAAAATGACTACCATAAGAATTAATGTCAACAAATTAGAGCTCTTCTCTGAGCGTGAACAGTTTGTTGCTAAATTAGAGGGAAAGTTGAGCCAACAGTGGAGCAGAAAAGGAGTGGGCAGCTTTCAGGGATTTAGTGTACAGCACTGCATTTGCTCATCTGGGTCTGAACACTCACAAACACCAAGATTGGTTTGATTAAACGGTAGGGAAATTCAGAATGCTAAATGAAAAATGAGAACTCCACAGGATTTACCAGCAGGACAGTTCATCCATATCTAAGAAGGTAGCATTTAATTCCATCAAAAGTGAAGTACAAGCAAAACTTAGATGCAGGATTCCTGACTCAGCAAGAAGGCAGATGAGCTTCAGTTTTATGCTGATAGTAACAATCCAAAGCTCATTTATGCTTTTATTAATTGCTAAAGAGACTAAGAAAGGTGGGATTTGAGCTGAGTCATGAAATCAAGAAAACTAAGTATAGGGAGGCAAGGCATTGCAGAGATGGGAGATAGCCAATGAGAAGGCAGAGATATACAACAGGGAGTATTGTATGTGAAAAACTACAAATAAGTCAATGTTTCTGAAACATAGACTGAATGATGTAAAGTAAGGCAGTACAGAAGAAGAAGAGAAAAGGGCACAGGATAGAATGCTGGAGAACCTCCATAGTTATTGGGAGTGAAATGGATAAAGAAAGAGCATAGAAGACTGGGAAGGCACAGTTAGAAAAACAGAAGGAGCAGAGATAAGTTTCACAAAAGCCTAGAAGATGAGGCAGTATCCAAAATATGAGTAAGACTGGTAGTGTTCAGGGTCACAAAGAGTTAAAGAAGAATGAGGATTGAGAAAAAGTCATTGGATTTGGCAATTAAGGAAACACTGGTAACTTTGGGTGGTGGAACTGAAAACCAGATCATAGAGCATTAAAAAGAGAGGGAGGAGAGGAGGCAGAGATATTTAATAAAGGCAGCTTTTTGTGAGACAGGATCTCCTTATCTCCCCTACACTAGAATTAGAGCAGTCATTCATCCTACTCTATAGCCGATGAGCTTAAAAGATTTTATTTGCTCCATTTCTAAACTAGGTCAACTTCTTCCCTCTTAGGAAGTCTAGCAACACTTTATTGCTACATTTAATGTGGATACCAACTCAACTTTAGCCTGCTGTAGCTCAGATTTCCCAAACTCAAGTGACCCACCAGTATCAGCCTCCCTAGTAGCAGGGACTACAAACATGTACCACCACATCCAACACATGGTGACTTTCTCAAGGAGTTCAAGCATGAAGGGATGGAGAGATGTAATATAACTAGCAAAAATGGTCAGATCAAGTGAGGATTTTCAAAGATGGAAGAGCTATGAAAGCATCTGTAAGTAGAGAAGAGGGAGTCAGCATACATGGATAGGTTGAAGGTAAAAGAAAGAGTGGGGTCGATAGAAAAGCAATCTACTGGAAAAATTAAAAAGGAATAGGATTGAGTTCATTTTTGGAAAGGAAAAAGATTCAATTCCTCATCTGGGACTGGCATGAAGGAGGATATAGTGGATAAATATGTTGGATTGACATTAAGTGAGGAAGAAAGGAGAAGAGAGAGCACTTAGTGAAAAAATTTCATTTTTTTGAAATATGGTGCTGTGAGAGACTTGAGGAGAGAAGAAAATATTTAGAACAGCCACTGTAAACCACAGCCTAGTTTAGAACTAGGATAGCAAATGCGGGAGATAGAATATGTGAATTGTTATAGGCCCTGTTGAGATTAAATAACATCGATTTGAATGGCCCCAATAAATACAATTTTGTCATTTTTCTCTCACTTCATTCAGCCATATGTGAATAGGGGCGAGGGAGGTAGATGAAAAAAGTAATCCAGAGTTGGGCTTGGCAGTAGGAAAAACATGATAGATAACAGGTCAAGAGGGCAAGAGATTTGAAGTAGAAGACAGTGTAAAGTAGATTTCGTGGGCCAAAGGATAGAGATAGGGAAGAGTAGAGAGTTTAGCCAGTTAAGGCCTGAGGGGAAGAAGGAAGGAAAAGTCATAATGAGAACAAAGAACATTATCAGACAAAAGGGAAGATGGGATGATAAAAATTATGACCAAGTGAAGGATTTTTATAGTTTGTGACAAGGAAATGAAAAATTTCTGAATGATGCCAAGATCAAGGATGTGAGTTCTGTGTGTAACTGATGTGGAGTGGAGAAATGAGTCATGGGAATTGAGTAGACTGAGGAACTAGGAAGTGAGATAATATTTGAGAGACCTCAATGCATAAGCTTAAACCCCCTAGTATGAAGATAGGAAATGGGAAAGAAAGACATTCAGAAAGAAGGATGTGTTGGAGGTTGATAAGTAACAGAACCTAGGATCAGGAATTGGTGATAAATTTAATAGTGTGAACTTCAGATGAAGAGGAGTTGCTTACTGAAAGTGACAAAAGCTTTAAGTAATCCAATTTTTCCTAGTGTTATGGAACTTCAGAGATTATCTCATAATCTCTTGTTCTATAAATTCTACATAACAACCCAGATAAGGTGGTCATCTAGCTGTTTTGTGAAGAAATTCTGTCACATGAAGCTTTCCAAGTTTGAACAGTTCAAAATTTTAATTACTTCTACCCAAAATTAACAGGAATCTGATTTCCTGAAGCTCTCCCCTCCCCCATTTGGTCCAACTCTGCCCTCAGGGTACAAGAAGAATAAATATGAATCACAGTCCAAAGAACTGGAAGGGAACCCACACGTATCCAAAAATTCCCTTTCAACAGTCCTAATGAATCTGGGTTAGAGTTAGTGTTGGTGGGTGAGTGTTCACCTCTGATCTTACTCTAAACCTCTGATACTATCAGTGATCATGACCCTACTTATTTTTTTTCTTACCAGGATAAACATTCTCAAGAAAAAGTTTTCAAAAATGTAAAAATGACTAAATTTGTAGTCAGAAGTGTGTATTGACATCTGCTACTCATTACTTGTGCCACATAGGACCATTTCCTTCACTACTTTTGCTTCATTTCTCTGAGATTACTGAGTACTTGTTAATAGTAAAAAGATGACCTGGATTCTCATCGCTGTTGCTTATAACCTGACCTTAGACAAGTGACAATCTTCCTTAGCCTCAGTTTTCTCATTGATAAATTGAGGGAGGTGAGCAAGATGGTCCTTGTGCGTCTTTTAGCTATGTATTTACAATATCATTATCCCATGGTCTTTAAAAGTGCCTTCTAACTTTCATATTTTATGATTTATACTTTAGGGGTCTTCAAATAATACCATTATATAGAGCTTTAAGGCTTGTTTGGGACTTTACATACATTATCTCGTTTGATCTTTACATCAAATCTGGGAAGAAAGAACACCAGTTATTACCTATTTTACATGTGAGAAAACTCAGCTTTGATGGGTTAACTTGTCTTAAGTCATACAGTTAGTAAGTACTGAGTTGGGAGCAGTCTCTCCAGATTATAAATATATACATTTTACTACTATACCACATTGTCTCTCAAAGAATCTACTGTTGGATAATTTCAAGTATCTTTAATATCAGAGTCTGACTCTCCTGACTGAAGAACTATGTTATATATGTATATATGTGAACATACATATGCATTATATATGTTTGTGTTTGTATGAATACACATGAGCATGTATATATAAATGTGTGCGCACATGTATACATGTATGTATGTGTGTATATATGCATATGTGTGTCCATGTATGTATATGTATGGGTATGGCTATATATGCATATGTGCATGCATGTGTATGCATGTATATAGGTGTGTATAATATATGTGAATGTGTATGTGTGTATATGTGTATGTATATATGTATGTGTGTATAATATTTGTGTACATATGTATATACATATACACACTAATATGTGTTTGCATTTATCTATATGCATATATTTGTATATCTATAATGTATTCATGCATATATGTCTATCTATATGTGTATAAACATACATACACATAAGCATACAAATATAGACAAAATATATGTGCATACATGCACAGCATACACAAATACATATATATTTACATGCATGTACCACATATTTGTGATGCAAGCTCATATATACACATGTGCATATACCTAAATATGCGTATGTGAATGTACATGTGTGGATACACATGTGTACTGTGTGCATATATGCATTCATGTATTCAAAAATGTATGTGTGTATGTAAAGCACTCATGTGAAAAACACTCTGCTAAACACAGGGGATTCAGATATGTAAGTAAAACAGTCCCTGCTCTCAAAGAACTCACATTCTTTTTTAAAAGTTTAATTTATTTGTTTTCAGTTTTCAACAATCTTTTCCATAAGTCTTAAATTTTCTCCCCTCTCCCTCTCCCCTCCCTCCCTGTGATGGCATGCTATTTTATATGGGTTCTGCACGTACATTCTTATTAAACACTTTCATATTAGTCAAGTTTTATAGAAGAATTAAAACGAATGTGAGAAACCATGAGAAAACTAAACCAAAACAAAACATAACACAAGAGAAAATAGTCTACTTCATTCTGTGTTCCAATTCCATAGTTATTTCTCTGAATATGGATGTCATTTTGCCTCAAAATTCCTTTGGGGATGTTTTAGGTCCTTGCATTGATGTGAAGGGCTTAGTCTATCAGAAGATCTCACATTCCAATGGGAGAGAAAACATATGGAAGGCTTCAGCCTTAGTGTAGGTAGGAAGGCCCACAATTCTTAGGGTGGAGCAGTAAGGAAGATGGCAATGCCTCTTCTTTAACGTTATTTCTACTAATGAAGTAATATCAATTTTTGATGATGAATCATTTGAATATACTCAGAACTTTGTATGTTCTTTTCTGGTCTTCATTAGATGTGGCTGTAGCACCTGCAGAAACAGTTTCTAGTTGCTTCTCCATAGTGGTGTATCAGTAAGTACCCCAATATATGCAGGGGGGCCTACTATCAAAGGTTTTTAGATTTACATTCTTAAAAGGAAAGCAACTTTCAAGAGCTTAACAATAACTTTAATCAAGTACATGTATCATTCCTTTAACCAAGTACATATATCATTCAGTTAGTTCAGGAGTCAGCACCCTGAATTTCAAAGAAAATACGGAGAAATCAAAAGATCAACAGACATGGCTTCCTCTGCCTGAATTCAATAGACTTGAACCCCAACTATCTGACCTTCATTACCAGAGAGGGAAGTATGACATCTGGATTCTCAAAGCCAGGGGGGCTCCTTAGTGACTTCCCAGAGTCCTCATCTGGCTAAACAAACATTTCCAGTCAGTAAGCCCCAAAGTAATCGACAGACATGGCTTCCTCTGCCTGACCATAATTCAACAGACAGGTACAATTGTCTGACCATACCAGAGAGGGAAGCACAACATCTGGGTTCTCAAAGTCAGGGAGTTCCTTAGCAGTTTCCCAGAGTCTTTATCTGGCACTCAAACCTTCTTACAAAAAACTAAGCCCCAAAGTAAAACCTCAACTCAGAGTATTTATATATTTTTTTAGAGTCAGAGGGCATCATAACCCTTGAGAACCAGTGCCTCCTTAAGAAAAGGCTTGATCTTTCCCACAAATCTTCCCTAATCAAACTCCCCTTAATGGGTAGGCCCATTAATGGGTGGGAAAGATCTTTAATCACCTTAATAATACAAATACATATACTGTTTCTAGTAAAACAAACTCTTGTTTCTGTACTTCTTGTAAAGACTCTTGATTGATAAAGGCAAGATTCAATCAGAGGCACTTGATTATACTAAAACAAAAAAGGAAAAAAATATACTATTTTGATTGCAATCACAAGTGGTCCCTGTCCAGGATGATGGCTGTGGACATGAGGCTGAAAATATTTAATTTTCTAAAGTCTCTTGGATTTACAGCCTTGGGATGTGTTAAGGTATAAGGAGAGGTGGTAGTCAAGTTGGTGGTATGGTTTGATTTGCCTGGTAAGTGGTGCTATTCTCTCTCTCTGTCTCTCTCTCTCTGTCTCTGTCTGTCTCTCTGTCTCTGTCTCTGTCTCTGTCTCTGTCTCTGTCTCTCTCTCTCTCTCTCTCTCTGCCTCACTACTTCAGCTGGGCAAGCCTATTTGACCTGTGAATGACAATTGATGGCAATATCTGGCCCTTTCTTTTCAGGAGCTGATTTCACAGATGATAGCTATGAGGGCTGTGATGAAAACAGGACCAAAAGTCTAGAAATTGCTTCTACTCTTGGATCTCCTGTGCTGACATTCTTGTGAGGACATGTGACTATCAGTTGTTGCTAATGTTGATGATGAGGAAGATGATTCCCTTCTCAACAATCATTGCTCCCCTCAATGATAGTTATAGGGGCTGAGCCGGAAGCAGGTCTGGTAGTGTCAGGAACACTGCCTTGGGCTCAGGGTCCTGGACTGTCTACTTCAAGATCTCAAGGAATATGATGATCCAAGTGATGACTTTGACAAATGTTAGGAAAATTCTGTTTCTCATCTCTCCTTCAGGGTGCCCTTTTCAATTTGTACTCTGCACTGTTTGTCTTCAATAGAAGTGACAAACATCTTTGGTCAGAATGTCTCTCTGTTTTATGCCTTCGTTGTTAATAATAAGAAGATTGTCAAACAAATTTCTCCTATAATATATTTCAAAGAAGCTTGTATAGTTTTGAATATACATGGGAATCACATTGTTGGATGAAAGCTTTTAAAAAGATATTTGTTGTACTGAATTGAATGTTTTAAACATAGTCAACAAACAGTAAACACAAGGTGATTTCATTTCTTTACATCTTTCAGTCAATTATGTGATTATAAAACTATGGCTTACTCTTCAGTAATACTTGCTAATGGCTGCATGTTCCCTCCTAAAATGCTCATTAGGGATGTTCTTGATAGGTATGCAGTTTATTATTATAAACATGACATATGTAGAAAAATTGGTGTACAGAATTGTAATTATTGATATTATCTTGCTCAATTTTTTAGAGGGATAATATTTTTCTCCATCCCATTAGTTTCTCTTTCCTCCTTCGGATAAATGAGAATTAGGCCTCTAATGCCCTCAAAATTGTGTAATCTCCCCCAGTGAAACTTTTCCACTAGGGTGTTTCTGATATTTTCCCCTCTATTTTCTTTAGATCCACTTCCATTTCCTCAAGGAGCATATGCAGGAATGTGATGTTAAAATCCACATGTGGTAAGTGTTTAGCTGGTGAAGGTGTGTGTAGGGTGGGGAACAAATTTGTTATAAAAATTTTTATAAATTGTTTCTATTTTTTATCTCTCTTCCTTCAAATGTATTGCTTAATTATTATCGAGATCACTATCTTTAGTTCAATCTACTATCAAGATTTCCTTAAATTCACTTTTATTTAATGAGGCAACACTACAATATCACCTTCATTGCTACTATATTGGTACTATCACCTTCAAGTGATACTACAATATCACTTTCATTTTTCTTCTCTGAATATTTTAAAAACAACACCATAAACTATTGTTATCCATTACTTCCAAGCTACTCTGCTAGAGGAGAAAATACAGTACATTCACTCTAAGGCAGATTTCAAGCATTTTTCATTTGCTCTTTACACAAATTGATGCATCCCAATTTAACCAGAACAAAATAATTATAATCAGTGTCAATCTCCTTTCTCCCATCCACTTCCCATTTTTGGCCCCAATAACTCATTTAATAATTTGGAGTAGAGGAAAAGTGATTAGACTGATTCTTCTTGGCCCAAGAGAGGAGAATCAGTTCAATGGGTGGAAGTTGCAAAGAAAATTTTGGCTTCATTTAACAACTAGGGCAAGTAAGTGTTTCAGCAACAGGAGTGGAGTCAGGAATACCTGAGTTCAAATCTGACCTCAGCTCCTTTGACTCCACCTCTAACCCTCCAACTCTGCCTCTGATTCCAATTCTAAGATCCTGGACTAAGTCCCTTAACCATGACTGCCTCACTTCCTCATCTGTAAAATGAGTTAGAGAGGGAAATGGCAAACCAGTTCATTATCTCTGTCAAGAAAACTTCAAATGGGGTCACAAGGCATCAAATACAACTGAAAAAGAACTGAACAAGAAAATAACTGACTCATCATACAAAACTATCCAAAAATAGAATAGAAGTCTTGGAGAAATAACAGGTGTTCTTTCATTGGATATCTTCAAACAAAATCTAGTATGTTGTACACGTCATTTCATTTCATATGCAGTTTGGAGTAGCTGGCCTCTAAAGTCCTTTAACACTGATCTTCTCAAATTTTGTAAATTAAAAATTTCATCCATCATTTCAGCCTATTGAGACCCTTTAGAATTCCATCATCCAGCACAATAGTCATCCCCCTCAGTGTCATGTCATCTGCAAATTTTATAGGCATGTGATTCAAGTCTTCATTCAAATCATTGATAAAAGTATTGAACAGGACAAGATAACAAAAAGAACCCTATGGTCTTCAAATAATTACTACTCCTCAGGTTCAAATAAATTAAATTCAAAACCCACTCATTAAATATTTGCTATATTAAAGGACACTTGAAGATGTCTGGGAAATTAGAAATGAAAAACAGCTCTATCTATTCTCAAGGAACATGTTGGATAGAGGAGGGAGAAGGTATGTGGGGTGAGGAAAGGAAGAATATAACATATATCATTATAGTTATAGAAATGCAAATAATGTAATAAGGCAAAGAAAATAATCTAGACATTCAGAAAATTAAAGTGGGATGAGATTCCTTCCACTGGGAGCTTTCAGAAAAAGATTCATGGAGAAAACTGAACTTGAACTGAGTCTTGAAAAAAGTTGACAACAATTCATAGCCAATTTAAGGAGACTTAAAGTTTCTACAAACATTGTTGTTTCTGTTGTTCAGTGGTGTCCAACTCTTCATGACATGTCCATGGAATTTTCTTGGCAAAGATACTGGAGTGCTTTGTCATTTTCTTCTCCCAGTGTATAAACACAAAGAGAAGTTAAAAGACTTGTCCATGTGCATGTAGCTAGTAAGTGTCTGAAGTCAGATTTGATGTCGTCTTTCTGACTCCAAAGTAAACATTACATATACATCATTATAGCTGATTCTCAACATGATTGAATGAGGTAAAGTTTACAGACATCATCGTTCCCATTTTACAGATGAATACTGAGACTCAGTAACCAACCCAAAGTTACATAGTCAGAAAGTATTGGAGGAGAACTTCAAACCCCACACCCATCACTTTCCACTACATACGATTGTCTGATAATCACTGGCTTCCAGATGCTTCTGTCTTAGTAGTCTATACCAGTGTAAGCTTGCCCACAAAAATAGTATGAGAAATTATGTCAATAGTTGTTGAAATCTCTTTGTATATTTCCAGTGCCTTTCTGCATTGTACAAGTCTGAGTCCTTTTTTTTTTTCAGAAAAAATTGAAATCATTAGTCAGCATTTCTAGTTCCTAATGAGTGTATACACTTACTCAGCGGGATCACAGCTGTCTCCTGCTCTAAGTAATCACAAGTCATCTGTACCTCTTTCACACTGAGAATATGATTTTTATCCCCATAATCATATTAAGGCTATTCCATTATGACTAAACAATTTTGACATTATAAATAGTTCGCTGTAATGGGAAACTCATTTCTTCAGCATCCAACTGATGTTTATCAGAGCTTGTTATTTATAGTCCCCTAGCCAATCATAAACACTGTGGTGGGGAGAAATCCCTAGACACTGGGAGAAATACAAGTACAAGTAAAAATCATTTCTTGCCCTCAAAAAGGCTATGTTCTAGTAATAGGGGTGATCACACACACACACACACAAATCAGTTTGTTATAAATTTTATGATAAACATGTGAGTCTACCCTCACTGACCCACCTTCCATAACTAATAAAATACAAGGTACTTGAAGATAAGGATTGAGTGTTTTGCTGTTGTTTGTTTTGCTTTGTTTTATCTTTATCATATATCAAAATCTTTATCAAAATATATTTAAATGTATATTTATAGGACTTACCAAAATGACTGATGCATAATAGCCACATTCATGTGTATATATACTACGTTGAATTGGATTGGATTATAGTTGCATAGAATGTCAGGAGATAAAATGAGGGTGAGACTGCTTCTACTCGAGGGGTATAGATGATCAGGAGAGGCCTCTTGGAGGAGGTGGAATCTGAAATTAATCCTGAGGGCTAGGTAGGGTTCTGCCTCCTTTTCTTCTGCCTTCTAGCTTCCTTCCCTTTCTTTAAGTCTTAGGTAAGGTTCAACCTTCTTCAAGAAATCTTCCCCCCCGTCATCTTAAATCTTCGTGCCTTCTCTTTAAGACTGAGCCCAATTTATACTTGTATGTTTGTTGTACATAACTGTTTGCAATTTGTCTCTCCTTGAGAGCAGGGTTGAACCTTTCTTTATATTTCCAGAACTTAGCACAGTGCCTGTCATATATTAGGTGCTTTATCAATGCTGACTGACCAACTAGTGATGCTGAAATTGTGGTTATGTGTCCTGTTCCTCCATTTATAGAAAGTATTTTTAATTTTCATTCTGGATCTTTAAATACCCCTTTGTGAAGTCACAGACAATGTTTTTTCAGGTCTGTCTTCCTTTTGCAGAAGAACAATCTCCCCTTTTGAAATGATGGGCTCTCTAAGGAGTTTCCTGGCTCTATCATTATATGACACATTCTGTGATAACTGAACACTAAAAGAAAGAAAAAAAAAGAAATGCATAAGATGACAATGACAGTCTAGACGGTTTAGAGAAAATATGCCTTTGAATTGTCACGTAATTCCATGGGAAGCATAGACATTAGGTTTTCGATTCATCCTTGGTCTTTACAAATAAAAATGTGGTGAACCTACTTTTAAAAATACCTAGTGGGGAGAAGAAAAGAAGAAGTCTAAATTTTCAAGGATAATTAAAAATGATGGCTACATTCAATTCACTTTTACATTTTCCCAGTGCAGGTTTGGCTCATGTTTTTAATTCCTCTGACGCCTTGGATCTAAGTTCCAAGCACTTGTCTTGCTGATGAGATATAGTAGAGTATTGAAAATGGAGCCTTGGGAGCCAAGATCTGGGTTTGAGTCTCAGATACAACATTTAGAAGCCTTTCAACCCTGGGGAATCCAATTCAACAACAAGCGTAGATCATGTGCCCACCATATGCCAGACTCTGTGCTGTGTATTGGAAAAACAAGGAGAAACAAGATAGTCTGTTCTCTCAAGGGAGCTTATATTATACTGGAAAAATGCAATAGATACCCAAGTAAGTAAATGTAAAGTCATTTCAATGAGATGGAAAGGAAACAATCAACTGGGAAGAACAGGGACAGTTATAAGTTCTTATATAGAAATCTTATAGGTTCCTATAAAAAGGGATCACTGAGCTAAACCTTAAAGAAGATGGAAAGGCAAATCATGCCAGGTATGGAGAAATACCATGGGCAAAGGCATGGAGATAAAAGCTAAAATCTATACATGGGAAATAGTTCATATGACAGTTTGGCTAGAATATTGTATGAAAAGGGAATGAATATTAAAGAAGTTTGGAAAGATAGTCTTTAGCAAAATTGTGAAGGGGTTTAAATTACAAAAGAGTTTGTATTTTACACTGTAGGCAACAGGGAGCTAATGATGCTCTTTTCTGGGGAGTGAGATAGTTGGATTTGTGCTTCAGGAATTTCTATTTAGCAGGTATGTGGAGTATAGACTGGATAGGGGAAAGACTAGCATCACAAGACCTATCAATCAAACAACTGGATTTATTAAGCTTTTTCTCATGTTCCAGAAATTGGCTAGTACCTTTGATAGAAATGTCAAAGTGAGATAATTACTGAAATCAATAAATTTACATTTTACTGTGACTAGTTAGAACCTCAGTTTCATCACTGATAAAATGGGAGCATTAAAATTTGTACTACCTACTTCATAGGATTCCTATGAGGGAAGTATTTGGAATATCTTAAAATATTGTATAGATATGAATTGTTTTTGATGTGTTTTGCTGACAAAGAAGTTTGCACTTTCTAAGCTATAATCAATTATGTTTATATACCAGTCTATGTTATATAAAAATATTTTTAGGACTCTAATGTTTGACATGAGAATTCACACAATAAGGAATGTCTTTGACATTTTAAAAAAGATGGCAAAAATTTAGTATTTTAAAATATTGAATTGGTATCAGAATAATAATATGCAGTCCATCTAATTCATCCTGAGCTAAACTTTATAAAACTAGTAACTATCAGTTATGGAAAGGATTTAAGATACTGTGTAGTTAACCCTCTCAATTCATGACTGAGAAAATTGAGATCTAAATAAAATTTCCTCAAAGTCATAGAAATTCTTTTGTAAAATTTAATTAATTTACTTGTTTTCATTTTTCACCAATCACTTCCATAAGTCTTACGTTTGCTCCAGCTCCTTTTCCCCTACCTGCCTGAGATGACATGCAATCTCATATGGGTTCTATGTATACATTTTTATTAAACACATTTTCACATTACTAGTGCTTCATAGAAGAATTCAAACAAAAGGAAGAAACCATGAAAAAAACTAAACCAAAACAAAATACAACACAAGAGGAAAATAGTCTGCTTCATTCTGCATTCTGATTCCATAGTTTTTGTCCCTCTGGATGTGGATGGCATTTTCCCTCGAGTCCTTTGGGAATGTTTTATGTCCTTGCATTGCTGTGAAGTCCTTAATCCATCAGAAGCAGTCCTCGCACACTGTGGCTGTTAATGTGTTTAATGTTCTCCTGATTCTGCTCATTTCACTCAGCATCAGGTCACAGATATTCTTAATAGAATACATAGGAATCAATAAATGAATTAATCAACAGGGATTTATTACTGGTTAACTATATGCCAGTCATTGTGGAAAGTGCTAGGTATAGAAAGACAAAAACAAATATTCTCTGCCCTCAAGGTGCTTACATTCTATCAGGGAGATAGCTGTACACATGTATAAACATGAGATAGTTTTAAGGTAGATATAAAGAAAGGAGAAAATGCTAGTAATAGGGGTGGCAATTAGGAAAAACTTCATGTAGAAGGTTAGTCAGTCATTAAGCATTTATTAAGAACCTACTATGGGTCAGAAACTAAGCTAAGTACTGGGATATTAAGAAAGCAAAATCCCTGTTCTCAAGGAGTTCACAATCAAGTGGGGGAGACAACAATTAAAGTTTATTATTTGAAAAGCTAAATTAAAAATAAATAGAAGATAATTAGTAAAGAAAAGACACTAGAAGTAAGAGGATCCTAGATGTCTTCTTTTAAATGGTAAGATTTTAGCTAGGAATTGAAGGAAACCAGGGAAGTCAAGAAGCAGATATAACAGGGAGATAATTCCAGTTATGAGGAATAGTCAATAAAAATTCTCATCTGGGAGGGAATATCTTGTTTGAAGAACATCAAGGAGGCCAGTGTCACAGAACTGCAGGGTAGGTGAGGTGAACAACATATAAAAAGACTGGAAGCAAAGGAGGGTGCCAGGTCATTAAGATCTTTGAATGACAAATGGAGGATTTGATATTTGATCCTGGAAGTAATAGGGAACCCTGGGCATTGACTGAATGAAAGGAGGTTAATGTCATCAAACATGCTTTGGGAAGATGAGTATGACAGCTGAGAGGAGGGTGGAAGGAAGTACTGAGAGTCTTGAAGCAGGGAGAGCTACCAGCTGGTTATTACAATAGTCAAGTTATGAGGTGATGATGTCAGGGTGGTGACGGTGTCAGAGGAGAGAAGGGAACATATAGTAGAGATGTTATGAAAGTAAAATTGACAGGTCTTGGCAACAGAATTGATTTAGAGGTTGAGAGTGAGGAATCAAGGATGACGCCTAGTTTGTAAGAATAGTTTGTATAGTTTGTAAGAAACCTCAATGATAATAGGCATTTGTAAGATGAGAGGGTGTAAGAAAAAAGATACTGAGTACAATTGAACATGTTAAACTTAAGATAGCTTTATGATATGCGACTCAAGGTGTCCAATGGATAGTTGGAGATGTGAAACAAGTTCAGGAGAAAGTTTAGGGTTGGATAGATAAGCAGATTTGAGAATCATTTACAAAAATATCCCATTTGAATCTATGGGACCTAGCAAGATCAACAAGTGAAATAGTAAAGAAGAGAAGAGGAATAAGAACAAAGGCTTAGAAAACATTAGAATGAAAATCCAGCAAAGGAAAATAAAAAGGAGTGAGAAGACTGGTAGGTAGAAAACAAAAGAAAGCAGTGTTGTGCAAACCAAGAGAGAAATGACAATTAAGGAACATATAGTTATCAACTTTGAATACATGTAAAGAAATCAGTCAAGAATGATGATGCTTGAGAAAAGACCATTGATTTTGGCAATTGTGAGATTATTGATAACTGAAGAAAATAAGCTGAGGCATCAATTATAGATGACCTTCTAAAGGAGTTTAATCACAAAAGGGAGGAGAGATATGGAATAACAGTTAGTTGAGATGGGTGGATAAAATAAGGGAGTCTGGAGAATGAAAGAGCCATAGGTATATTTGTGATCAGTAGAGAAGTATCCAGAAGACATGGAGAGAGTGAATATAAGTGAAAGAACAGTGGTAATAGAGGGGACAAAATTTTGGGGAAGGGACTGGAATCATTTGTGCAAGTAGAGAGATTTGCCTTGACAAAAAGAAGGGCTACCTTTTTATGTGAGACAGGAGGAAAGGAGCAAACAGCAGAAGAAGGCATCTGAGTGGTGTAAGATGTGAAGGAGAAAAGAGGGAGCCCTTATTGATCAGCCTCTGTTTTTTTCTGAAATATATGACAAGATTCTCAGATGAGAAGGTGAGGGAGAGGGAAGGACAGGAGGTCTGAGAGGGATGAAGATACTTGAGCTGAGTCTGAAAGTAAACCAGGGATTTTAAGAGACAGAGAGGAGGTGGTAGAGAATCCAAAGCAAATATTGAAAACTAAAAATAAATAATAATTAAGAAAACAGTTGGAGCTGTCCAGAAGTGGAGCATGCTTCCCTTGGAAGTAGAGGGGTATGGAACTGTCACTAGCATTTCTAATAACTAGGCAAGCACCACAGAATGTGCCCAGGGAAACAACACATAAAAGGACCCTTTAATTTTTTTTTATGGATATACTATCATTTTAATATCTCTATTTGAAAATGCATAGATTTTTATTTCAATTACAGCAGATTTTTCTGTCAATTCCAGAACTGCATATAAGGACCTTTGAAAAGGAAAGGGATTATTTCTGTAATAGCAATGGCCATATAGAGGATGAAGAGATACATTCATATTGCTAATTCCATTCTTTTTTTAATACAAATTTATTTATTTAACTTTTTACATTGATTTTCAGAAAATTTTGGGTTCCAAATTTTCTCCTCTTTTATCCCCTCCCCCCACCCCAGTACTCCAAGCATTCTAATTTCCCCTATCACCAATCTGCCCTCTCTTCTATCATCCCTCCCTTCTCTTGTCCCCATCTTCTCTTTTGTCCTGTAGGGCCAGATGGCTTTCTATTCCCCATTAACTGTATTTCTTATTTCCTAGTAGCAAGAACAATACTCAACAGTTGTTTCTAAAATTTTGAGTTCCAAATTCTCCCCATCCCTCCCTCCCCACTCATTCCCTTTGGGAAGGCAGGCAATTCAATACAGGCCATATCTGTGTAGTTTTGCAAATGACTTCCATAATAGTCGTATTGTGTAAGACTAACTGTATTTCCCTCCATCCTATCCTGCCCCCCCATTGTTTCTATTCTGTCTTTTGATCCTGTCCCTCCCTGAGGATTGCTCCCTCCTTCCATTGCCCTCCCTTCCATCATTCCCCCCACCTTGCTTATCTCCTTCTCCCCCACTTTCCTGTATTGTAAGATAGGTTTTCATACGAAAATGAGTGTGCATTTTATTCCTTCCTTTAGTCGAATGTGATGAGAGTAAACTTCATGTTTTTTTTCTCAGCTCTCCTCTTTTTCCCTCCACTAAAAAGTCTCCTGCTTGCCCCTTGAATGAGATATAATTTAACCCATTCCATTTCACCCTCTTTCCTCCCACTACATTTCTCTCTCAGCATTTACCTTAATTTCTTTTAAGATATGGTCCCATCCTATGCAATTCACTCTGTGCTCTGTCTCTGTATGTGTGTGCATGTGTGTATGTGTGTGTGCATGCACACGTGTACATGTATGTGTGTGTATGTGTGTGGTCCCACCAACTACCCAGATACTGAAAAGTTTGAAGAGTTACAAATATTGTCTTTCCATGTAGGAATGTAAACAGTCCACTTTTGGTAAGTCCCTTATGACTTCTCTTTGCTATTTACTTTTTCATGCTTCTTCTCATTCTTGTGTTTGAAAGTCAAATTTTCTTTTCAGCTCTGGTCTTTTCATCAAGAATGATTGAAAGTCCTCTGTTTCATGGAAAGCCCATATTTTCCCCTGAAGTATTATATTCAGTTTGCTGGGTAGGTGATTTTTGGTTTGAGCCCTAGTTTCTTTGACTTCCGGAATATCCTATTCCACACCCTTCGATCCCTTAATGTAGAAGCTGCTAGATCTTGAGTTATCCTGATTTTATTTCCACAATACTGGAATTGTTTCTTTCTAGCTGCTTGCAATATTTTCTCCTTGACCCGGGAATTCTGGAATTTGGCCACAATGTTCCTAGGAGTTTCTATTTTTGGATCTCTTTCAGGTGGTGATCGATGGATTCTTTCAATACTTATTTTGCCCTCTGGTTCTAGAATATCAGGGCAGTTTTCCTTGATATTTCATGAAAGATGATGTCTAGGTTTTCTTGATCATGGCTTTCAGGTAGTCCCATAATTTTTAAGTTGTCTCTCCTGGATCTATTTTCCAGGTCAATTGTTTTTCCAATGAGATATTTCACATTCTCTTCCATTTTTTCATTCTTTTGGTTTTGTTTTATGATTTCTTGGTTTCTCATAAAGTTATTAGACTCCATCTGTTCCATTCTAATCTTGAGAGAACTATTTTCTTCAGTGAGCTTTTGAAACTCTTTTTCCATTTGGCTAATTTTGCTTTTGAAAGCATTCTTCTCCTCATTGGCTTTTTGAACCTCTTTTGCCAATTGAGTTAGCCTATTTTTCAAGGTCTTATTTTCTTCAGCATTTTTTTGGGTCTCCTTTACCAAGGTATTGACCCGTTTTTCATGCTTTTATTGCATCTCTCTCATTTCTCTTCCCAGTTTTTCCTCCACCTGTCTAACTTGCTTTTCAAAATCCTTTTTGAGCTCTTCCATGGCCTGAGCCCACCGGACATCCACCCCAGATGTCTGGAATAGAGAGGCCCTGACCTCCACGTCTTTCCCTGATGGTAAGAATTGTTCCTCATCATCAGAATTGATAGGTGGGAACATCTGTACCCCATCAAAGTAGCTTTCTATGGTCTTATTTTTCTTCCCTTTTCTGGGAATTTTCCCAACCAGTTACTTGACTACTGAGATTCCTGTCCACCCCCTCCTAGATCTGCCCACCTAGTGCTTGGGGTCTGAGATTCAAATGGGCTTTCTGAGGCAGGCGTGGCTGCTATTCAATGTGAGCTTAAGTTCTGATGCTTGGGTGGGGGCAGGGCCTCCTCCCAGTCTCAGTTCCCTCAGGGGCTTTATGCAGAGACCTTCAGTAATGGAGCAGGTCGGGGCAAGGCTGTCTCCCAAGCTCAGTTCCCTCAGGGGGTTTATGCAGAGACTTTCGGTAATGGTCTTGAACTTCTGCCTGCTGCTGCCTGCTGTCCCGGGCCGCCACTGCTGCCTCTTCTGCTGCCTCCCGAGGGGGCCCGAGTCACAGAGACCCCTTGCTCCCCTCTCGGCCAGCCCAGAAGTCTCTCTCACTGACTTGTAGCGTCTGTGGGCGGAGGGACCTTCTCAGCTGCCGGGGGTTCTGTCCCTGAAGTCTGCTCGGATCTGCTCCTCTGGGGCCACGCGGCCAGGGCAGCTCAGGGGTGGGCTCTGCTGTCTGGAGTGCGACAGACCCCTGGGGACAGCTCTCCAGGACTCTCTGGAATGGAAATCTTTTCCACTGTGTTTCTGCATACTTTGCAGTGCTCCAGAATTTGTGGGGGGTTCTTTTTTGCAGTAAATATATGGGCTGTGGGTTCGGAGCTACCATATGTGAGTCTTTCTACTCCGCCATCTTGGCTCCTCCCCCAACCCTTTAATTTTTTAGATAAATCCTAAATTGGGGGGGGGGTGGAGTTGGTTAGAGAGAGACTTTAGACCTTAGGATACTGATTAACATTGGAGGTATAGACAAGGGAAATCACATTTTAAAAAGACAGATACAATGGAGATACAAGGAGAGAATTTTAGAGAAGACCACTGGGTAAAAAAGCATGGTAACAATGAATCAACAAGGAACTCAATGCCTCTTCGAGTAGTTTCCTGTTTTAATTATTTTTTGCAAAGTATGTGCTGAGCTTATTATTTCTACCCAGTGAGGTAGCATGCTGCCAGAGGCCTAGATTTCTATACCCCGGGGAAAAAAGCCTAGTCACCCTGCCCTAGTTACAGTTGTAGTGGGTTTACTTTTACTTAAATTTTCAAGCAGTCATTGAATAACACACTGGGAGTATTGTGTTAGATGGCTTCTGAATTCCCTTTCATCTCAGTGAATCTATTATTCTCTAGGCCCTTATTCTGCAATTCATTTGCATTGTAAGTTTTTTTTTTTTTTCCCAAGCTGGGAATCCATATGTGGACCTAAACTTTGTAAGCTGGATCTCTATTTATCTCTAGTTTACATGTATGTCTTACTTGTTTTCTAATGTGTTTATATGTTACTGTAGTTAAAGAAATATAAATTCATTGAATATTTGGTCTTTGGTAACGTAATTCTCTGTGATGTAGAATGCATTGCCCTTCAGGACCACTTAGGATATCTGCATCAACCTCCCCCACTTCTGCACTGGTAACTTATCTCTGCATTTTTTCTTATTTTCTGGGTTCCAAAGCAATCTAAAAAGTATGCTCTCTAATAATCTCAGAAGATAACAAAATTTCAAAAAGTCCCTAAATGATTTGTTTTTCATTCTGTAATGAAACAAAAAAAATCCTTTTTCCTTGGGATAGTTTTCCATCTCTCTATCTCAAAATTCAGAGTATAAATCAGTTAATAGCTGAGGAATGTGATGTATCATAGAGTACCATAAAACATGAAGGATTAAAAATTTGAACCTTAGGTCACTCCTTTCTCTCCTCCCTTCCCTCAGCTTTTCTGAGGGAAGTCATCATATTTGAAGAAAAGCTCATGTTAAACTCTGGATGAAGATTTTTCCAGCATAGTTCTCTCAGAAAAACTGGGGGAATAAAGCTATCGACTGAACTGCTGCCCAAACCACCACTCATCTCTCTTCTCTACTTTCTAACCCATTCACATCCCACTCATGCCTCTCTATCTCTTGCCTATGATATCCCAAAACCTAGATGGGAAGTCACTTCCACAAGGCCATGGGAATTCCAAAACAAACTTAGTTCTCCTAAATGCCTATAAACCCAAAATTCTTTGTCCTCCCAGGAAGGTCATACAAGTCTCTGTGATCCTAGGGAGACTCAGAAGATTCTGTGGTCCAGGGAATTCTCAAGTTTCTGTGATCCTGAGACTTTGAGTTTCAAGATAATAGTCACTTTTGTCAATATATATTTCCTCAATTAACAGAATACTTAATAGTTCACCAGCTGTCATGAGGGGTTCAAAAATAAGTCTTTATACTGAAAAAGATTGGCAAGTGTATAATTTCCATGTTGTCATCTAGTGCAATGCTGGGAGGAAAAAATGGCAAAAACTCCTGGAAATTACAACATTTGAAGCCATGTTCAATTGTTTAGACCTTACACAAATATGTAAGTATTCATCAGACCCTATTGAAAGTAGCAGCTGAAGGAAATTGGGGTTGGATAAAGCAAGAATGAACCGATCAATTCAATTATAAGCAGGACCAGGTGTGGGAAGGTGACCTGAATACACATTAAGGATAGTTTGAAGGCACTGGGGTTCCAGGAGGGGAGTGTCATGAGGTGGATGTCCTAGAACGGAAACTATATCTATTTTATTATTTTACTCAGAGCTAGCTTTGATCAAGGCTTGGCATCTTACTTATAGAAATAAATAAGTGCATACTGCATTCTCTCACAAAAGGCTCTAAGGGAAACAAATTGTAAACTGCAAAGAGCTATGTAAATATGAGCCTGTCATACTCTTCCTAATAGAAGTAAGATGAAATCCTGATTCAACAATTACTGATTTTCCTTTTTGTGCAGATTAGTCACTGTTTAGCCTTTAGCCCTAACATTTACACAACCCAAAAAGGAACAAAAATTGAATAATCATTCCTATGCTAAATTAACCTCTTTGTGTCAAGTAGACAGTCTCTTTTAAGAAAAGTTCTTTTATGTCAGACAGTGGGGACATTAGAGAGAGCATGTCATTGACTTGCCTGTGAAATTAATATTATTATTTTAATTTTTCTATTTGCTATCAGGAACCAAGCAAAGATATGATTTGAAGCAAACCTTTTAAGAAGTCTAATAAGCAATTTAGAAAACTAAATACCTAGAAGGCAACCTAAATTAGGAATGACATGCATTAAACCTTATTAACTTTCTCTTCTTCTGAAGAGTTAGAACTGATTCAATATGCAAATACAAGCATATGTGTATGTATATATGTATATAGATATGTTTGTGTATATGTTTATGCATATGTATATTTTGTGGATGGATATACGCACATACACACAACATACACACTACACACACACACATATATTTGTATAGAACCTGTGATTTCTTTGATATGGGGAACTGGTGTGGACTTTCTTCTACAAATAAAGATTGGCATCTTTTCTGAAATGCATAGTCACAAAGACATGTTTAGGACACCCTAAGATTAAGTGCTTTATCCAGAGTCTCACAGGCAGCATACGTCAGAGAAGAACTTAAATCAACATGTTCCTGACTCCTAGGATAGCTCTCTATTCACTGTATTACACTACAGTGACCCTCAGCTACTTAAATATGTGGATATTTAGCAAGTTAAATGTGTTAATTTTATTTTTATGCGCATACATGAATATATATAGCTCCAACTCAACCTGCAAACACACCTTTAAGCAATACACATGCATATGTGCTTACACAGTGCACATATACATGCATATAGCTATAGATGAATGTATTGCTCACACGGGCATACATATGTGTATCTAAGTGCATATCTGCAGGTAGATGTACACATTCATCTGCATATATATGTGTGTGTATGTGAAAAAGGACCAACCTGGCAAAGTAGACCAAATGCTGAGCTTGAATTCTGAAAGATTTGGATTCAATTAACGGCTTTGACATTAGTTATGTGGTCATGGGTGAGTTACTTAACTTGAATGTTCCTCAAGTAACTTATTTACTTAGCCATAGACTGATTGCAATCTGCCTCTGAGGGAGTCCCTGAACTAGGAGTTTACTAAACTAACGAAATCACAAGTACAAATGTGTGTATATAATAGACAATGCATGTACATATTATATAAATGCATTGTGTGTATACAAATTTGTATATATGTATAAGTGTGTATGTGCCCTTTCACCCTATTGGTTGCTCTCTTCTGAATATATCTCATTTTATCCATATTCTTCCTAAAATGAGAAGTCTGGAAATGAACATAATAATATTTCACATGCATGTTAACCAGGCAAGCAGACAGTTTCACACCACCTCTCTCCTTGTGGTCATTTCCCATATCTTAATAACCAGGCAGCTAGGTGGCATGGTGGACAGAATTCCAAGCTTGGAGTCAATAGGAATTGAGTTCATATTTGGCCTCATGTACTTGCTATGTGACCTGGGCAGATCACTTAACCTTTTCCAGCTTCATTTTCCTCAACTGTAAAATGGGGTTAATAATAGTATTTACCTCCTAATGTTGCTATAAAAATCAAATGAGATAATATTTGTAAAATATTCAGCACAATACCTGACACATAGTAGCACTTAATAAATGTGTGTTCCCTTCCCTTCTTAATGTAGCCTTTGAGTACATGAGCATTTATGGCTTCCATTTCACAAGTCTGACTCATACTGAACTTGGAGTTCACTAAAATCTCCATATTTTACAAAATATATAATCTATATCTATATAATTTTATTATGATTAATAGTATAAAATTACATATAATTCCCCCACTTATATAAAGTGCTTTGCAAACTTGTATTATATTCTACATGGCATTGTTACCCTCATTATATAGATTAGGAAACTAAAGCTCAAAGAGAGGTGATTTGCCATAATCATGTAGACACTAATTGTTAGAGTCAGTATTTGAACTCAGGTTTTTCTGAATACAGAGTCCAATGCACATTACAATATTTAACCATTTTTGATAATGATATTTATTCTTTTTTTCACATGGGCTTATGTATAGCTGTATATTGTACTTGTGCAAATGACTTTTTTTTATTCAATTGCAGAAATTTACATACATTCCCATTGATCATTCTTAATAGGTTGGATCTATTGTTCCAATCTGTCAAGATATGTTTGCATTCTGATTCTATCATTCACCTAAGTAGAAATCCCTGATGGATTTGAGTCATTTACAAATTTGTAAATCATGCCATCTTCAAATCAATGATAAAAACATGAAACTGTACGTTGCCAGCAACAATGAGGGATATTATAGTTATCTTCAAGCTATATATAAAGAATGTATCTCTCAACCACACCTTTGACAAATGATCACTTGGATTTTTCTTAAGCAAACATGGAAATAAGGAACCTACGATTTAACAAAGCAGCCCATTTCACTTTCAGATGACTCAAACTGATTTTTTAATTTTTTTCCTTTTATTAAGCTAATTATCAGCTTTCTATATACATTCATCCATTCAGCAAGTTTTCATTGCCAGAGGTAAGACTGGAAATACACAAACAAAACAAAATAAAAGAGTACTTGCCTTCATGGAGCTTATATTCTACTGAGTGATAAAGCATTTAAACATATTTTGTACATTGTACTTGACATTTACTATGACATATGTTAATGGGAGGCAAACTTAATGGTGGGAGAAACTAGTTCTGAAATTAGAAGAACTAGGTTCAAATCCCCTTTTGCTACTTAGTAGCTGCATATTGGACAGGTAATTTATCTTCCCTGGACTTCAAGCCACTCAGCTGCAAAATGAAAAGGTTGGATTAGAACCCTCCAAATTCCCTTCCAGATCTCTATATCTATATAGCTCTTCAAGGAGAGTTCAAGTAGGTTCCCAGAGACTGTAAACCATCACCAATATAAATAAAAAATTAAAGAGTTTATCAAATGGTACAGGTAAACAGGTCAAAGACCTGTGATATTATATCATAATAGTTTGTAGCCTAAAGCTTATAGCATTCTAGGACCAGATAAAGGTATTATAAATTAGTAGAATTGAAGCAATAGTGAATTATTTATACATACAACTAATCATATAACAAAAATCTAAAATTTAATACATCTAATAAATACATTTAATGCATCTAAAATGACATTCCTATATTGACTATTTAGTCTTGAACAATGACTAATTAAACAAATTAAACAAGAGGCATACTAAATTCAGTTAAGCATTAAGATTTACATAATTTTCAATTATGTTTAAGTTTAAGATGAAAAATTTTGTTTCAATATTAATTGAAAGACTAAGTCTCCTCTATCTATTCTCCCTCACCTCTCACAAACACAGGCCCATTCAGAAAAGACAAGTGGAGACAAAACAGGTGAGGACAATGTTCCTCAACCTCCTCATCACCATTTCCTGTCTCCCCCCACTACCTTCAAATTCCAACTAAAATGCCCCCTTTTTCAGGAAGTCTTTTCAAATTTCCCTCAGTACTAGTACAATGGCATCTAATAGATTATGTGATTGTAAGGAGAAGAGACAGACAAGATGTGAGAGTGACAAAGGCAAGGTGTGGTGCAGAGTGCTGGACTGATCACAGACTTATCCTTTCCAAGCTAAATATTCACGTTCATCAAAAGTGCTGCTCCCAAGGCAAAATGACTTCCAGAAGAATTAATGTCAACAAATTAGAGCTCTCCTCTGAGCACGAACAGTTTGTTGCTGATTTGGAGGAAAAGTTGAGTCAACACACAACTGACAACAGTGGACCAGAAAAGGAGTAGGCAGCATTCAGAGATTTAGTGTACAGCACTGCATTTGCTCATCTGGGTCAGAACATTCACAAACACCAAGACTGGTTTGATGAAAATGATGGGAAAATTCAGAAGCTGCTAAATGAGAAATGAGAATTCCACAAGATTTACCAGCAGGATAGTTCATCCACCTCTAAGAAAGCAGCATTTAATTCAATCAAAAGCAACGTACAAAGCTTAGAGAGAAGCAGGATTCCTGACTCAGTAATAAGGCAGATGAAATTCAATTTTATGCTGATAGTAACAATACAAAGCACTTTTATGATTCCCTGAAAGCTATTTATGGACCAAAAACCTATGGTGCATCACAACTACTCAGTGCTGATGGAGTTACATTAATTAGTGATAAGGACATGATCCTAAAGAGATAGGCTGAACACTTCCATAGTGTTCTCAACAGACCATCATCAATCAATGGTGAGGCCATTGACCTCATTGGCCTCATTGATCATTACCTCAGGTTGATGTCAATCCATCCTTAGGTGAACTTCCAACTGAAGAAGAGGTTTTGAGTGCCATTGGGCTCCTTTCATGTGCCAAAGTACCTGGTGCTGATTCTATTCCAGCTGAGATTTACAAGGTAGGGGGACCATTGTTCATAAAAAAGCTGACTGAAATTTTCCAGGTTATATGGCAAGAGGAGGTTATCCGCCATGAGTTCAAGGATGCCTCTATTGTCCATCTCTATAAGGGTAAAGGGAATAGGTTGTCATGTGACAATCACAGGGGGAATCTCTCTCTTAGTCATTGCTGGCAAAATTCTTGCTAGAGTCCTCCTAAATAGGTTGATCCTTTACCTGGAAGATGGTCATATACCTGAGAACCAGTGTGGCTTCAGAAAGGGCCAAGGAACAGTCAATATGATGTTTGCTGCCCCTCAACTCCAGGAGAAATGCCAGGAGCAGAACAGAGGTCTGTACACAACATTTGTAGATCTGACTAAGGCCTTTGACATTGTTAGTCATGAGGGCTTATGGAAAATTATGTCAAAATCTGGTTGCCCAGAGAAGTTCATCAATATTGTATGTCAATTTCATGATGGCACATTTACCCGGCTTCTGGATAATGGACAAAGCTCTCATGCCTTCCCAGTCACCAATGAGTGGAACAGGGATGTGCGCTTGCTCCCGTGCTATTTAGCATGATGTTTTCAGCCATGTTGACAAATGATTTCAATGAGGATGAACACAGCATCAAGGTCAACTACCATACTGATGGTAAGCTCTAAATTTGAAAAGGCTACAAGCCAAGATCAAAGTGGAGGGAGTGTTGGTGTATGATTTTCTGTTTGCAGATGATAGTACACTCAATGCAGCCTCTGAAACCGAGATGCAACAAAGTATGGATCAATTCTCTGCTTCCTGTGCTAATTTTGGCCTAATAATTAATACCAAAAAAACACAGGTGCTCCATCAACCACCACCACACCATCCATATGTAACCAGCAGTTAAAACAAATGAAGAAGTTTTGAATGCTGTGGATAAGCTCACTTACCTTGGTAATGTACTTTCCAGGGATGTACACATTGACAATGAGGTCGATGCATGCGTTGCCAGAGCTAGCACAGTGTTTGGGAGGCTCCAAAGAAAAGTTTGGGAGAGAAGAGGTATTAGACTGACTACCAAGCTGAAGGTCTACAGAGCCATTGTGCTAACCTCATTGCTGTATGCCTGTGAAACATGGACAGTCTACCAGCACCATGCCAGAAAACTGAATCATTTCCACTTGAACTGTCTTAGGAAGCTTCTGAGGACCACCTGGCAGAATAAGGCGCCAGATACTGAAGTCCTTGCTCGAATTGAACAGTCAAATATTCAAACTGTTCAAAGTGTGCAACTCTGATGGACTGGAGAAGTTGCTTGAATGTCAAATGTATGCTTGCCAAAAAGACTATTTTATGGAGAACTTGCATGGGGTAGGTGATCACATGGTGGCCAGAAGAAATAATACAAGAACACTCTCAAGGTGTGTCTCAAGAACTTTGGATTTGACTATGCAACATGGGAGACACTGGCACAGGACTGTTCAGCATTGCGTGCTCACATAAGAAATGACGCTGTGCTCTTTAAGCAAAGCAGAATTGAGACAGCACAAAGAAAATGCAGGATGCGCAAATTTGGGATATTCACCCAAATATTCAAAGGGACTATCTGTGCCCAACCTGTGGTAGGGCATCCCAAGCTTGTATTGGTCTGATCAGTCACAAACAGACACCCTGGAATTTCACTTTACAAGGTGATGTCATTTTGGTCCTCTTTGAAGACGAAGGACGACAACCAACCAACCAACCAACCAACAATCTATATAGCTCTATAGGTCTCTATATTGATGATTTTGTGATTCTAAGTAAGAAGCAGAAGGGAGACTTGAACCTACTTTTGGGTCTGACTTCAAATGCAGGGTTATTTCCACTAGACAAGACTATCCAATGGTGTAAATATAATATAGAAACATGTTCCACTAAACTGTATATCAGGATTACTGAGGGCCTTATTAACTTAGAACCATATGTTGATATCTATGCTTTATTCTTTATTTCTTTTCTTAAATGTTTCCCAATTATATTTTAATCTTCTGTGGGCCACACTAGGCAATATTGTGAGCCATATGTAGCCCATAGACCACATATTTTACACTTCTGATATACATGAACTTCTCTGATTCATTCCATTGGCACTTACCACACACCATGACCTTAGCACAGGAACTTAATTAGCTTTTGAAATGTATAAGTTTTGCCCCATACCCCAGGTCTAGGACTGGACATGATCTGTACTAGGCAAATTCAATACATATTTGATTTGTATCCAGGACCTAGAATTGTACAGGACCTGTACGAGGACAAGCTCAATATACATTTGTTTTGACTTACTGATTTATCTTGCCCACAGTTACATTGTAGACAGGTAAGTCAACTGCAAACCTGGGCACTGATGGTACACCTCTCTTCATCCCCCAGAGCACCTAGCAAACTTGGATACAGGCAAACATGTTTGCTGATTGATAAAGATCATAAATTGCTGCATCAGAGCAGAAATGGGGTGAGGAAGGAGAATGTTACCCATATTGACTTTAGAAAGGGCAAGAAACTCCCAAGGTTTAGAAAGCAAGGAATGAAATCCAACAAAGATAAAGTCAATATCAATATCCAACATCCAGGGACAAAAACACCTTGAACTATTTTCTCCCATACTTCTAAGTATTCCCTGGCCTCTCTTTTCTTGACTTAAGGAAAAGCAAGAAAGATGTGATGCTGTGAAAGGAGTGATAGATTTGGCTATCAGGATATCTGAGTTCTAGTCTTTGTTCTGTTATATGCCAGTCTTTTGATCTAAGGGCCTTCTCAAGATCTATTTCTTGACGTTTGAAATGAAAGGGTAGACTCTCTGAGGCTGCTATTCTGTGGTTCTGCTCTATGATCTTGCTTCCTTTCCTCATTGGATCAGATGAATATTACAAGGGGAAGATTAGCATATTAGAAATAAGACTAGACTCAGTGCCTAGGAGTTTCAATTCTATTCCCACTAGGGAACTGCCACTAGGCAGTTGTGTATGCTCTGGCAGATCTATTAGCTTTTATGGACCTCAATTACTTTGTCTGTAAAATGGAGCTAATAATCCAACTGTATTTCATGACAGCATCACTTTAGGACTCAAATAATATAATGAATAGGACAAAGTAAAACTTTGCAAACCTCAAAATGAGAATTGTAATTATTCATCTAGCATAAAGTCCTTGAACAAAGTAGGTGCTTAATAAGGTTTATGAATGAATAATATATATGAGATGCTTTTAACATGACTTATCTTAATCTGTTTCTTTCTATGACAATCATTTGTGGTTGTCTAATTCCTTCTTCACTGCTATCATAAAACTTGCCAAGTAGTAGATTTTTGAAGCCAGAAAAAACCTTAGAGGCTAGAAGTCCAAGTTCCTCATTTTACAAATGTGCACAAGAAAAAAAGATCAACAACTTGCCTAATCCCATAAACTTGACATTAGTAGTAAGAATTAGAGCTGTTTCTCTGATTCCAAATCTTATGACCTTTCCTATATATCACCTTTTATGAATGAGATCAGAGAAGTCTTGAAGATGGATCTTTAATTCCCATATTCATTCAGTTGTTATGTACAATCTCACTCAGAGTTGCCCTCCTTTCCATTCTGATTGTTGAAATGTTGAAAAGGTCTTAGTCACTTTACATATGCACACCTATGATGATTAGCTTGCAGGTCTTGCAGCCCTTTTCCATGTCTTAGAGTCAAGAATGAACTGAGTTCAGAATCTGATTCTGAGACTCATTAACTGTGTGATCCTGGGCAAGTCATTCAACTCTTGCTAGTTTCAGTTTTCTCATCAGGAGATAGTTGCTACTTCACAGGACTGTTAAGAAGAGAGTACTTTATGAGCCCCAAAATGTGTCACAAATGTCAATTACAGTGTTTTATACACTACAGCAAAAATCACTTACCATGCTGCCCACATTGACTAGTACATTCTGTCCAGTCCTCCAATGGTTAAAAATCAACCTCTTGATCAATTTAAATTTATATCTGTTGAAAATTTTCCACTAACCCACTTCCTTCTCCCTCCCCATCTTCTCTCTTCCTCTATTGAATTCAAATCAACAGTAATTCAATAGACATTCATTAAGCACCAACTGTCTTCAAGACAATGTGCTAGGTACTGGAGAAAATAAATAAAGTGGTAATTAGTATAGTAACAGTAATTGGTACATAGTGAATGAAATTTATGAAATATTTTATACATGTATCTAATTTAAAGCTTACAACATCTTTATGAATTAGGCAAGACATGTATTTCTATTCCCCATTTTACATGTAAAAAGAATCCAGGACAAAAACCTATCTGCTAAACTAAACAAATCCCTCTCTGATGGAGATTACAGAATCTCCCTAATGAGAGGACGCATACGCAGGTAACTATTACACGCAATGGAACATTATCAATGTTTTAAAGAAAGTTAACATAGCCTATCAAATAAAGTGCTAGGCTTAGAGTAAGGTAAATTTTCTAAATGTGTGTTTCTCAGCAAGTCACTTTACATGCACATGTATACACACATATGCCATATCCATGAAGACATGTATATATGATATATGTATATAGACACATATCTAGGGCATATGTATATAGATATGTGCATACATATGTGTTTGTTTTTATGTGTACTCCATAGAATTTTCTACTATGTAAAAGACAAATTGCAATGTGTGTTGGTAAAGTGACTTCCCACACCGAGAGACAAATGATAACAAAAAGTCCCAGAATCTTTGTGGACTTCCACAAATTATGAGATACAAAAAAAGTCGTATGTAAATTTTGAAGTGGGATGAGGGGGGATTCATTATTAAAAGGGAAAACCAGTTAAATTAGGTAAAGAAATGATTATCCAAAAAAAGGAAATATAGATCATTAAAACCCAGAATTATCAGATCATTTCAATAAACTTATTCTTTTTATAAACTTAATATAGAAATACTGTTGCTATTTTCCTAGTTTTCAGCAAAATGCTTCACTGTTTCTAATGCCATTTTCTCAAGATAAAGTGATATAGGCTAGATCAATATAATAGCTAGGCAGATCAAAATAAACTGAATAACTAGACTCTAAGAGTTATAATTAATGGTTTAATGTCAATTTGGAAAGAGATCTGGGGGTCTTTCCTCAAGTGGTCTTTTCCCAGCCCAGTGTCATTCAGTATTTTTTTCTGTGACTTTGATGAAATACAGAAAGCATGAGTCTTAGCTTTGCAAACAACATAAAGTTGGAAAAAATAGCTAACAGGCAGACAAAAGTCGGAATTCAAAAAGGTCTTGATAGATTAGGATAATGTATAAAATAGAATAAAGTGAAATATAATAGGAATAAATGTTCCATATTTGTTCATATTTGTGTTCCATATCTGTGTTCAAAAAATTTGACAAAACAGGAAGTGGTTGGCTTTTTGAAAGGTCTTGTGCAAAATATTTAGTGGTTTTATTAAACTGTTGAGTATGAGTTAACAGTGTTACAGAGCAGCCCCAAACAAGCTATTATCTAGAGTCACTAAAAGAGATATAAAAGTCCAGAACATGAGGGTACATAGTGGGAACTGAATGAAGAGCGTTTTCCTAAATAAGAAGAGAAGCACACAATCTTCTTGGGTAAGCCATATAAACTCCTAGACTAAGAGAAAAGTTACCTCCACCCACAAAGGGGTAGATTCACCCTCCTTTGGAGTGACCAAAAGTCACATAGGAGAGTTGAGATGCTGAGTCTAATGATTTCAATCCTGTGGTATTTCCACTGTACCATACTTTGTATTTGCTGTGTTCTCAAAGCCATGGTGCATATGTATGAGGCAGCTAATCGAATGTACCTGGCCTACACAGGGATTATATTCACATTCTTGGTCTCTAGGGTCGTAAGTTGCTTTAAGAATGCCTTAAGCAGCAAATCCAACAAAATCATATATATATGCATATATATATGCATATATATGCATATATATATATGTATATATCTCCTCAATGTATGTAACCCTGTTACCCATCTTATGGATACCTGGTACATGCTTATGCATTTATTCATTTTATAGTAAAATGGCCATTTATAGGACAGATTCAACAGGAGATCTCAATAAGCTGTCCTTTATCTTGTATATAATGTAGAGAAACACTGATTAATCAAAATATACTTCACAGATGCCCAATCTAACTGACAATTCTCCAAACTTCATCAGTATTTTCTCTAAGACAGTAGCCAGTAGGAATAATTCTGGGCATAACTGTTTTCAGGCAAGTGGGTGCCAACATTTTATGCATATATTATAATTCACTTACATAATTACCCAAATTAAAAATACCATCAGATTTAAATGGATTTGGAATGTTCATTCCCTCTCACAGGCATATGAGGCGGAAAAGGCCAATTAAGAGTATTTCTTTCTTTGTACTCACTAACACTCGCCTCAGAATGATTTTAGATTTCTCAGGGGAGAATAAGGGATGGGAGAGCAGAGCAGCAAAACTCTTCTAGGCAATTGGATGGAAACTCAGAAAGGGATATCAACCCCTTTCCCATAACCTTTCTATCCATTGGATTTCTGGCTATGTGGAAAGGAAATTTAGAGGGTCAGCTCCTGTTTAGGAATTTTTAATTTATTGAATCATCCAATTTAAATAGAAATGGCTATGTGCATGTAGTAATGTCTTCAGCTCAGTTCTATTCTTTTTACCAGGGTCACAGATTTAGAGCCAAAATTGGGAGGTCATCTAATCCAATGCCTTTATTTTATAGATGGGAAACTGAGAGCCAGAGGAGTAAAATATTTCCCAAGTTCACACAAATTACAAATGTCCCAAATGTAATTTGAAATCTGGTTTTCTGATTTCATATCAAATAGCACTTATACATCATTTGATAAAAATTCCATATTATTAACCAAGGCTGATACTCAGTGGAACCTAACTCAGAATCCTAGTTGATGAAGTTTGACCCCCACTAACTTTTCAGCCGGTTTTTACCTCATTTCAGAGTCTTGCTCCCCCACATAAATCAACAAATCAAGTCAAAAGGTGTTTATGAAGTGCCTACTATGTACCAGGCATTGTGCTAAGTGTTAACACAAAGAGCTGACAAAAATGACAGTACACTATCATGAGAAGGGAAAACCTGCTTCAGAGGATGAGCTGAATAACCTGGAAAAGAGGTGCCTTTAGGAAAACATTAATGCTATTTTGAAAATTTTCAGAAGTCCTTATGTGGAAAAGGAACTACAGTTGTGCTGCTTGGCTCTAGAGGGCAGCATCAGTAGCAATGGGGTGGAGAGAAGAGGGAGAAGGGATAGCTTACAGCATGGTAGACCTTGTTTCAATAAAACATTTCCTAACATTTAGACATGTCCAAAGGGTGTATCGCCTGACAGGAGTGAGTTCCCCTAAACTAGAGGTATTCAGGCAAAAACTAGATGAGAGATTGTCAAGGATATAATGGAGAAGATTTCTTCATGGGTTGGGAGTCCCTGACTCTAAGATTCTACAATTTCATCGGTTTCACTATCCGATGTGATATGTAGTCACCCATTTTCATAGTTAATTTATACCAGGTACAGGAAAGACTGTCTTGCCTCTAAAAATGAAACCTTGGGTATGAGGAAAAGAGGAAAAGCTAGTTAAACTGAAATTGAGTATATGATGGAAAATAATGCAAAATAAGACTAGAAGACTAGCTAGCTAGGAGACAGAATATAAAGGTCATTAAATCCAAAGCAGTTTTTAAAATTATCCTATAGGCAGCAAGGAGCCATTGAAGCTCTTATTTCTATGGCATAATGGTCCCAGATAGAAGCACAGTACATGTTGTAATGAACAGAGAGCCAGAATCAGATTCAGGAAGACTTGGGTTCAAGTCATGCCTATTTTCTAGTTTTATGACCCTGGTAAATTCCTTAACCCTAACACTAAATGCATGCCTCTAACTCTATTATCCGTGCTCTAGCAACTCTCTAAGACTATCATTTTGGAGCAAGTGATCTATATTGGGAGAGGGAGTTTTTTGGGATTCTCTAAACCAGTGAGGTCACAGGACATGAGGCACATGCGTGCACACACACACACATACACACACAAATGGTACCACTGTACATATACCATATTTCACCACATAATCATCGCAGACTTTATGCCAAATTTTTTTGTGAAAAGTGGGGTGGGACCATTACGTGAAGCTTTCAGAAAATTGTGCTGTTATTGCTTAAAATCAGTTATTAGTAAACGATCTTTGTTGTGAGACTAGGATGAACAGAATACTTGTAAATATAGGTTAAAACTGAATACTGACTAAACTTGCAATGTGTATCCATATGCCACTGGTGAATTCATTGCTACTCTGTTTATGTTTTAAGTTGCATGACAGAGAATTATAATATGTGACAATCAAATGATTAAAGTTTATAAACCAGTTTTTGTACTGAGAAAACAGGGTACAAAGATTATGTGGTGGTGACAATTGTGTGGTAAAATACAATACTCTGCCCTAATCAGACCATACCTGAAGCATTATGTTCAATTTTAGATGTCACATTCTGGGAATTTTTAACAAGAAGTCCTCCAAAAGAGTGCTACTAGGATGATAAGAAGATTTTTGAACATATCATAAGATAATCAGTGAAAGGAATTGGGAATTTTTATCCGAAGGAAGGAAAGATTTCAGTGGATGTGATAACTGTCTTTAAATATTGGAGGAGACATAATGTGAAAGAAAAAAAATAGATACATTCTGCTTGGCACAAGGATAGACTTAGGAGTAATGGGCAAAAGGGAATTATAGGGAGGCAGATTTTGACTAGATGTAAGAGAGAAAATATGAGAATAAGAATTGTCTGTTAATAATTAGGGTGTCTTCGTTGGAATGAGTTCCCCTTCACCAGAGGTCTTTAATCCATCAATGGATTGTTGTTTTTTGAGGATGAATAAACAGAATATTAGTCAGTTGAAAGTGATGCCATCTCAGGTATTTTCCAGCTCTGAGATTCTGTGCTTCCCAAAACACTTCTTTCATACCAAACCTGTAATTTAGGTACATACTAATTAATGTTCAGGGCTAGGCGACATAGGGGATAGAGTGTCAGAACTGGAGTCAGAAGATCTGAGTTCACATTCAGCCTCAGACACTTATTAGCTGTGGGATCCTAGGCAAGTCACTTAACCCTGTTTGCCTTAATTTCCTAATTTTCAAATGAGCTGAAGAACAAAATGGCAAAACACTAGTATGCTTTAATTTTTTTTATTTTTAGTTTTATGCATTCATTTCCACAAAATTCTGAATTTCAAATTTTCTCCCCATCTCTTCCCTTCCCCACCCCAAAACACTTTACATTCTGATTATCCCTTCCTCCAATCTGCCCTCCCTTCTAACACACTCCTCCCTTCCCTTCTCCCCAACATCTCTCTTTTCTTGTAGGGCAAGATAGATTTCCATACCCCATTACCTGTATTTCTTATTTCTCAGTTGAATGTAAAAACAATTCTAAATATTCATTTCTAAAACTTTGAGTTCCAACTTCTCTCCCTTCCTCCCTCCCCACCCATACCCACAGAGAAGGCAGGCATTTCAATCTAGACTACATATGTGTAATTTTGCAAAAGATTTCCATGAAAATCATGCTGTGAAAATAACTATATTTATTTCTTTCTTTCCTTTCCTACTCCCCATTTATTCTATTCTCTCTTTCAACCTCGTCCTTCCTCTAAAGTATTTACTTCTAATTACTCCCTTCACCCATTTGCCCTGCCTTCCTTCTATCATCCCCCACCCCACTTATCCCCTTCTCCCCTAATTTTCCTGTAGTGTAAGATAGATTTTCATATCAAATTGAGTGTGCAAGTTGTTCCCTCCTTAAGCCAAATGTGATGAGAGTAAGCTTCATTTTTGCCTCTCACCACCCCGCTTTTCCCCTCCATTGAAAAAGTTTTTTCTTGACTCTTTGTGAGAGATCATTTACCTAATTCCATTTCTGCCTTTCTCTTCCCAATATATTCCTTCTCTCATCCTTTAATTTTGTTTATTTAGATGTCATTCCTTCCTATTCAACTCACCATGTGCCCTCTGTCTATAGGTGTGTGTGTGTGTATGTATAGTCCCTCCAACTACCCAAATACTGAGAAAAGTTTCAAGAATTATAAATATTATCTTTCTATGTAGGAATGTAAGCAGTTCAACTTTAGTAAGTCCCTTATGATTTCTTTTTTATGCTTACCTTTTCATGCTTCTCTTGATTCTTGTGTTTGAAAATCAAATTTTCTATTCAGCTCCGGTTTTTTCATGAAGAATGCTTGAAAGTCCTGTATTTCATTGAATGACCATTTTTCCCCTGAAGTTTTTGCTGAGTAGGTCATTCTTGGTTTTAATTGTGGATCCTTTGAATTCTGGAATATCATATTTCAAGCTCTTAGATCCCTTAATGTAGAAGCTGCTAGACCTTGTGCTACTCTGATTGTATTTTTCACAATACTCAAGTTATTTATTTCTGGCTGCTTGCAATATTTTCTCCTGGATCTGGGAACACTAGAATCTAGATTCTTTTTTTGATCATGGCTTTTATGTAGTCTCATAATTTTTAAATTGTTTCTCCTGGATTTGTTTTCCAGGTCAGTTGTTTTCCAATGAGGTATTTCACACTGTCTTCTATTTTTTCATTCTTTTGGTTTTGTTCTGTAATATCTTGATTTCTCATTAAGTCATTAACTTCCATTTGCTTCATTCTAATTTTTAAAGAACTGTTTTCTTCAGTGGGCTTTTGAACCTCCTTTTCCATTTGGCTAATTTTGGTTTTTAAAGCATTCTTCTCCTCATTGACTTTTTGGACCTCTTTCGCCATTTGAGTAAGTCTATTTTTAAAGGTGTTATGTTCTTCAGCATTTTAGGGGGTATCCTTTAGCAAGCTGTTGACTTGTTTTTCATGATTTTCTTCCATCACTCTCATTTCTCTTCCCAATTTTTCCTTCACCTCTCTTACTTGATTTTCAAAATCCTTTTTGAGCTGTTTCATGGCGTGAGACCATCGCATCACTTTTTCAGTAGTATTACTGCTAATAGGTAGCAGAGAGCGTACTAAAATCCCAGTCCACTTCTAATCCCAAAGCACATGATAAGCTATTCCCAGAGGAAAGAAGACGATGGTAATTTTGTCTCTGGTCATATTCCTAGTCATTAGCTGCTTCTCTTTCCTCCAGTCAGTGAAAATATCAGCAGCAAATATCATGCAAAAGGAGAGGACAAAACATACTTTACCAGGTAACTGGACAGTATTTAAATAGTCTACCTTGTATGGTGTTTTGTTTAGACATGAAAACAATGTAGTTTCCTAATATGTAATTTTAAATTTGATGATATAGTTTTTCACAAGCAAATAATTATTATGTCTTTACAATCAGAATTTCATTGTCTGAAGAGTTATTTTCTCTCTGGTTTCTAGCTTTTGCCCATGGTAAAATCAAAATACAAATCAATATTCAGTCAGAAAAGGATGTGGGCTGGTTACATAACAAGACTAAAGGATGAATGATGGACAACTGTAGTGCTGTCCTGCCACCCATGGAATGGCCGTGCAAAAGGTCTACATTCAAATCCTTCCACTGTCATGCACTCCATGGAAAATATTAGACTTGTCATTGTTTTTATATTTCTTAGGTATCAGTTGCCTCAACTGTAAAATGAAGAATCTGTACTAAATGATTTCTGAGGTTCCTATCATCTCTCAAATTGTGATCTTATTTCGCCTAATAGAAACCCGTGCTTTGGGAGGATCATCTTTGTAAGATTTGTGGGAAGTCATATTCAAGAACAGTACCAGGAAAGTTTTTGATACCCATCTTCCTCAAGTCTATGCCAATCCATCCTTTGCATCACTGTAAATGCAACATTCCTGAAAAAAAAAAACAGATCTGATGATGCCACTTCCTTGTTCATTAAACACCAGTGGTTACCTGTTAACTTTCAGGGCAAATACCAAGTCCTCTGTATAATATTTAAAGCCTTTCCCACCTTGGTTCCAACCTGTCTTTTGAGCCTTATTTATTCACTGCTTTTCTTCATCCTATGTTCAGTCATACCATTACATCTTTCTCTTTACCTTTGCTGTGGCTGTTCCCAGTACCTGGAACGTAGTTTCTCTTCATTGCCAATTCTTAGAATTCCAAGTTTCCTTAAAAGATAATTTCAAAGTCTTCCTCCTCTATGAAGCCTTTCCTGCTTTCCCTATAACCCCAGCTCCTAGCAACCACCCACCTTGTATGTACTTTGTGGTTTTTATTTATATTTTGTGAACATTTGTGAGGATACTTTCTCACCTAATAGAATGTTCACTTCTCAAAGGTTGCTTTGCCTTTTTTTTTATCAAAGATCTATCACAGTGGTTGACACATAGTAGGTTCCTAATAAGTGCTGGTTGATTCATTGCATCACAGGAAGGAGAATCCCTATCAATGAGACTTTGAATCTTTTGAAGCATAACTAAATATATATTACTTTTGTCCATGATTAGTCTTTCTGCTGCCCATTTTCCAATTTCCAGCCCTCCTTTTAGTAGACTGAGTATAATTAGTATACATAGTATACATTATGCCAGAATCTCTCTCCCTCCTGTTCTCCCCCTCCTAGTTTCTCTGGCTTCAAGTCTCAGATAAGTCCTGTCTTCTGAAAGAAGCCTCCTTAATCCAGTCCTCCTTAATCTTAATGCCTTCCCTCTGATACTATGCCCAATTTATTCTGTACACATGTTGTTTGCATATTGTCTTCCCCATTAGACTGCTAGTTCCTTGACTACAGGGACTGTGTTTTTGCCTCTTTTTTGTATTTTCATTCAAAAATGGTCATCAAGGTAGCACAGTAGATTGAGTACTGTAATGAGAGTAAAAGGATTTCAAATCCAGCTTCATATATTTACTGATTGTGACCCTGGGTAAATCACTCAACCTGTTTGCCTCAGTTTTCTCATTTGTAAAATGCAGCTAATAATAGCACCTACCTTTCAGGGTTTCTGTGAGGATCAAATGAGATAATATTCATAACGCACATTACAAACCTTAAAATGATATACAAATTCTATTATTATTACAGGTGCTTAATAAATGCTAGTTCCAAAGGGGAAAAGATTCCTTCACATTACTTAACTGAAGTCAGAGTAGATCTAAACAGTCTTGCTCCCGTGGCTAGAAAGATGTGTCAGAAATCAAGAAGACCTGAGTTCACATCTAATCTAAAATACACACTAACTGTGTGACCCTGGCTAACACATCTAACACTGTCTCAGTTTCCTTATCTGTAAAATGAGCTGGAAAAGGAAATGGCAAAGTATCTTTGCCATGGAACCCCAAATGGGATCACAAAAAGTTGAAAATGACTTGAAATGATGGAACAATAACCTATGATTTCTGATCCAATTTCCTTTCCATTATACCTTGCTTCCTATAAGCCTTTTAATTTATATGTCACAATGTGATTTAGTCTAATGAGTACTATATTTAGAGTCAGAATCTAGGTTCAATTCCCTGCCAACAGGATATTGGAATGATCCTTTCATATCTCTGATCCTCAAGTTACTTGTCTGGAAAATAAAAGGAATGGATAAAAGCATCACTAAGCTTTCTTCCAGCCCTAAATGATATTATTTATGATAGATAATATGGAACCTAGATTCATCTTCCAGCCCCAACAATTAATTGATTGTATGACCAAATATGTTTCTCTGATCCTTATTTTTCTCACAAAATGGGGATAATAATACTTATGTTACCTACCTCACAGGATTTGTCAGAGAAAGATACCTTATAACCCTTAAGGTATTATAGAAATGTGAGTTATTATAATCAACACATAAAATGCAAAAATGCCTGGATAAAGTAACTCTTTAAACTCTTCTTACTCAATAATATCTCACTGAAATAGTTTATCAGCTTATTTTCTGAGAAGGCAGAGGAAAAATATAAAAATATCAGGGAATTGCATCCCTTTTTGTTCATTATTTGAAGACTAAATTTTTGGACTAGAAATTAATTAAAAGAATAGAATTTCAGTTACAGGAGACCCCAGAGACCTTTCTTCCAAGTATAATGTAAGTTCCTTGAGGACAGGAATTTTTTTTTTCTCATGTAATGTGCATGTAGCACAGAACCTTATGCATAACAAGTGCTTAAAAGAAATTTGTTGAATTGAATTATCAGTCCAATTCTTTCATTTTACAGATAATGACATAGCGTCTAAGGAAAGGGGTAAAAACTTTTTCAAGATTAGGGTTCCAAAGGCAAAGACAAGATGGCAGAGTAGAAGAATGGACCTGCTCTACCTCTCCCCTTATAGCCCATAAAATACCTGTAAAAATGACTCACAACAAATTATAGAGCATCACAAGGAACAAAATAACAGTGTGACCGATTTCCAGCCCAAGACAGCCTGGAAGTCCACCAGGAAAGGTCTATCACAATGGGCTTGAAGAGGAGTGCAGCACAGCCTAGGTCATATGGCACAGACAGGACTGGAGCAGGCCTCAGGGTGAAGAATAACTGGTGGCAGCTGTGGTTCCCAGATTTCTCAACCTACAAATGCCAAAATCAGCTTTGAAGATGAGTAAGAAAACTCTTTCACCTGGGTGAAAGGGAGAGCAGTCCAAGCTCATCCCTGGCACCAAGGCAGTGTCAGACACTGCAGCAAGAGTATCCACTTTTGGAGCCCTCAGCCTAAAGACCCTGGTGGAATTGAGCACCTAATCTGGGTCTCAATCCTGAGTGGTAGTCTTACAGGGAAGAGGAACACTGGTGTGGTGGAGCTGGTGGTGGCTGTTGAGAGGGAACCATACTTGCAGTTCCAGGGCAGAAAACAGTGCTTGTGGTTGCTCCCAGACCAAGACTCAGGCCAGGAAAGGAGAAAACTCCTCTCCCTTGATTGTGTCACCTTGGAACAACTGAGAACTTACAGGTCCCTAGAGTATACCCTCCACTTGACAAAGGACTCAAAAGTCAAGGAACTGGCTGGGAAAATGCCCCCCAAAGGGAAAAAATATAAGACTACAGAAGGTTATTTTCTTGGTGAAAAGGTATTTCCTTTCATCCTTTCAGATGAGGAATAAGAAAGTATACCATTAGAGGAAGACATCAAAGTCAAGGTTTCTGTATCCAAACCCTCCAAAAAATATGCAGTGGTCTCAAGCCATGGAAGAGCTCAAAAAGGATTTTGAAAACCAAGTAAGAGAGGTGGAAGAAAAATTGGGAAGAGAAATGAGAGTGATGCAAGAAAATCATGAAAAAAGAATCAATAGTTTGCTAAAGGAGACTCCAAAAATGCTGAAGAAAATAATACCTTTAAAAATAAACTAACCCAAATGGCAAAAGAGGTTCAAAAAGTCAATGAGGAGAAGAATGCTTTAAAAATCAGAATTAGCCAAGTAGAAAAGGAGGTTCAAAACCTCACTGAAGAAAATAGCTCTTTAAAAATTAGAATGGAGCAGATGGAAACTAATGACTCTATGAGAAAACAAGAAATTATAAAACAAAACCAAAAGAATGAAAAAAATGGAAGATAATGTGAAATATCTCATTGGAAAAACAACTGACCTGGAAAATAGATCCAGGGGAGATAATTTTAAAAACTACTGGTCTACCTGAAAACCATGATCAAAAAGAGCCTAGATATCATCTTCCAAGAAATTATCAAGGAAAACTGCCCTGATATTCTAGAACCAGAAGGTAAAATAGAAATGGAGAGAATTCACCAATCACCTCCTGAAAGAGATCCTGAACAGAAAACTCTTAGGAATATTATAGCCAAATTCCAGAGTTCTCAGGTCAAGGAGAAAATATTACAGGCAGCCAGAAAGAAACAATTCAAGTATTGTGGAAATACAATCAGGATAACAGGAGATTTAGCAACTTCTACTCTAAGGTATGGAAGGACTTTTAATATGATATTCCAGTGGTCAAAGGAGATAGGATTAAAAGCAAGAATCACCTACCAGCAAAACTGAGAATAATATTTCAGAGGGAAAAAAATGGAATTTCAATGAACAAAGATTCTTGTTGAAAAAACCAGAGCTGAATAGAAAATTTCATTTTCAAATATAGGAGATACATGGAAAGGTAAACAGGAAAGAAAAGCCCTATGGTACTCATTAAAGTTGAATTGTTTATCTACATGGAAAGATGTCACTTGTAACTCATGAGATCTTTTTCAGTATTAGTGTATTTAGAGGGAACACACACATATATATATGTATGTGTGTAGGTGTGTATTGATATGTATGTATGTGTATATCATGTATGTATAGGTATGTATATATACACAAGTGTGTGTATGTGTATATATGTGTGTATGTATACACACACATACACACATAGACAAAGGGCACAAGGTAAGCTGAATATGAAGAGAGAATGCCTAAAAAAATAAAATTTACTGTTGAATGGAGTAAGGGAAAAGGAGAGGTAGAATGTAGCAAACCATCTCACATAAAAAAGGGAAGAAAGACCTTTTACAATGGAGGGAAGGAGGGGGGAGAGGAAAGGGAATAATTGAGCCTTACTCTCATGGAATTTGACTTAAGGAGGGAATAACACATACTCCATTGGATATGGAAATCTACTTTATCCTGG
Organism: Bettongia penicillata ogilbyi; assembly: GCA_023548195.1. NCBI lineage: Eukaryota > Metazoa > Chordata > Mammalia > Diprotodontia > Potoroidae > Bettongia > Bettongia penicillata. The sequence continues at coordinate 5,108,665 of JAJHZJ010000107.1, read as the reverse complement.
AGGAAGACAAGTGGAAGGGGATAGTAGAGGGAAGATTATAGAAGGGACAGCAAGTTGGAGAAAGGGAAAATCAGAAGGAAACACTACTGTAGGAGGACAGGTCAAAGGAGAGAATACAATAAATAAAAGGCAGGATAGGATACAGGGAAATGTGGTTAGTCTTTTACAACATAACTATTATGGAAGTGCTTTTCATTGTTACACATGTATGACCTATAAGGAATTACTTGTTTTCTCAATGAGGGTGGGTGAGGAGGGAGAGAGAAAATATCAAACTTTAAGAATGAATGTTAAAAATTGTTTAGCATGCAACTGGAAATTACAGGCAGTGGGGTATAGAAATCTATTTTGCCCTACAGGAAAGTAGAGAGGAAGAGGGATAGAAGAAGTATGGGTAATAGAAGGGAGGACAGACTGGAGTAAGTGGTGGATACATGCTGTCCTGGGGTATGGGTGGGGAGAGATGGGGAGACAATTTTGAATTCTTATTCTTGTGGAAGTGAATGTTGAAAATTGAAAATATATATAAATTATATATTTTAAAAATAGATTAGGGTTCCATCTACTGTGCCTAGAGTCTGAAACACTTGAGTTCAAATCCAAACTTATACACACATTATCCCTGACCCAGACTAAGTCTCTTAGCATCTGTTTACCTCAGTTTCCTCATCTGGAAAAGGGGGATGATCATAATTACTAACAACCTACTATGTGCCAGGCAATGTGCTAAAATAATAACAATGATGATAGCATTGATATAGTACTTATTACATGTCAGGTACTGTACTAAACACTTTACAAATATTATTTCATATGATCTTCATAACCGCCTGGGAGGTAGTTATTATAATTATCCACATTTGGAAACTAAAACTAGATAATGAGGAGGAGGAGGAGGAAGATGATGATGATAGCACCTACCATGCAAGGTTGTTATGAGGCTTAAATGAGATATTTGCAAAGTTGTGGGGGTTTTTTAGCACAGTAGTTCTTTTAATCAGATAGTAGACCATATAGAAATAACAAGTATTATCATTATTATTGTGATATATTCCAACTCTTAAGTTTAGTATATTCTCCTAATTCAGTCCCTTTTTAGACACTATCAGAAATGAAAAAGAAGAAAAAAACAAGAAGAAAGAGTGTTTTAAAATCCAAATATGTCCTAATAAATTCCTGAAATCAGTCCTATTCTGAGTGGTATGATTAAATATTTGCTAGAATTCCTTTTGGGCCTCAAAGGGCAGCTTTGCTGTCAAAATTCTGAAGACGTTGCATTGTGCTTAGAGGTTGACCTTCCAGGAGATTAATTGACATGCAGGCATGTCCTTGAAGAGGCTCCAAGCTGTCACTTCTGTTCTCCTCACCACTCTAGTCCCCATTTGAATCTTGAGATACTTAAATCTTACTCGAAGTCAAAGAATGTCAAAGAAAAGCTTGATTTATTCTGGCTGGACTTACCTACCTGCCATCCAATTCAAATATCAACACAGCCTTGAAGTGTGCCCACGTGCCTAGGTGGAAGTGAAACCAGGACTTCACATGCTAGAGGGATACTATGTCAAGACAGAATCAGCCACTTCCAACTCCAGACCCTCTCCCTGTCTGGGTTTTTCACAACTAAATGAGAAGCAACTTGCTGTGAGTTTGTGAGAACTGGGGTCATAGTGGGAATAACACAAAAAGCAAACAAAAGAATATTCAATTTTTCACATTAACCATCTTTTTATATCTCTTGCTGACATATTATTATCATGGAGGGACAGTTTTCTTTCTCCTATAGAAAAATTCTCCATTGGTGGAAAATACATATGCTTTGAATCTATTTAAAGTTTTGGGCAAATGATAGCTCAGATTAGATCTTATATATATAAAGGGGATCATAAATATATAAGTGTGTATGTATGTATATATATATATGTATATATGTCTGTCTGTCTAGATATATGTATATGAATGCTATATAGATGTTAACTTTATTCTAAAAATAATCTCTGGAATAATTTTACCAATGAAGAAACTGAGATCCAGAGAAGTTATATGACTTTCACCTTCCACAGATAATAAAAAGCAGAGCTGAGATTCATGCCCATGTCTGGCTGAGGATAAAGTGTTCATTCCACTATGCAATGTTTCTATGTACTTCGGGTGGGGGGGTAGGAGTTGAAGAGTAGGGAAGACAACAGAGATAGCAAAAAGAAACTAGGAGGAAAAGATAGACGATGAAGCTAAGAGTACAAAGGGAGCAAACCTTGGAAGGAGGAAAGAGTTGAGGCTGAGAGGCCAAAGACAGGAAATCTAATCCTAGTTTTGCCAATCACTAACTGAGAGATATTGGACAAGTCACTTAGGCTTTCTGGGCCCCAGTGTCTTCATTTATTAAATGAGAATAACTGCCCTACCTATTTCACAGTGTTATTGTGGGGCTGCAATGAGATAATGGATGTGAAAATTCATTGAAACATCACAAGTGTTACAAACTAAAGTGTGATTGCTTTTATTATCCACTTATAATGAATAATACATTATAATTTTGTTTATAAATAATAAAATAAGTCATACTCTGTAGTATTTTCCCCAAGTAGAAGGGGGATAGTAGAATATATTTACCAACAGATTAAGAACTCCTCTTCTGCCAACAAATGTGGACAACATATGAGACTTAGGAAGACTTGGGTTAAAAACTTTGCCTCTGAAACTCAGTAGCTGTGACCACAGGTCAGTCATTTAACTTACTTGAGTCTTCAGTTTTCTCCATTTGTAAAATGAGGATAGCAATGCCTATAATTCATAACATCACATTTGTTATGAGTTTCATGCCATGTTGAAGAAGGGATAGACATATCAGAGCTCACATGGCTTGGAAGGTCAGAGACTGCACCAGAACCCAGGTTTTCCAACTCCAAGTTGAGAGAACTCCTCTCTCCCTTATACAGTGGGTCCCAATGGAATCCTCTTTTGAGTCACTGACTATACAGAAATAAAAAGTATGCATGTAAAGTACACAACAAATTTTAAAACTCTCTATAAATAGGAACAAAGGATAATATGTCAGCTAGTATTATAATTATAAATTCAGAAATAATACTGATATATTAATATTATTAGTAATAGTAATTATTCATAATAATTACAGCTGTGCTAAATTAATAATTATAAAATAGTTCATCTTTCCTTAGGACACATTCTACTGCAAGGAGTTAAGGGATCAAGAGGATGGAGTCAGGAAGATCTGCATTCAAATCCAACCTCAAATGATACTAGTTGTGTGATACATTACCCTGGATAAGTCACTTAATCATTGTCTACCTCAGTTTTCTCAGCTATAAAATGGGGATAATCACTGCACCTACCTCCCAGGGGTAGTATGAGGATTAAATGAGATTACATATGTAAAGCTCTGTGCAAACGTTAAAGTGCTACATAAATGTTAGATATTATTACTATTGCTATTACATTATTGTATTATTACCATCCCTGGGAACTGCATCATAAGTATTCTTCAAAATCCATTCAGGTTTCTTGTTTTCCTCTACTTAAAAATGCACATTATAGAATCCTAACATTTTAGTTTTGGAAAGGATCTTAGAAGTCATCCAGTCCTACTCTCTTACTTTTGCAAACTAAAACAATCAGATCCGTAAAGAAATAACTCACCCAAGTTTAGGTAGGACATGAGATAGTGACAGAGCTAAGACTAGAATGCAGGATTCTTGGTGCCCAAATCTTTTCGCTTCACCACATTGAATGTTACTTGCAGCGATGATCATTATACTTACCTTCATTTTGGTTATCGTGCTTACACAAGGTGCATCACACTTTGGCTCCGTTATGAGGTGGGTAGAGAATGGAATTAGGATGTTGTCGGTCACTTGAGTTTGCAATCTGCTCATTCAGACTTAGAAAATTAGGTGAGAAAGGCTGCAAAGAGTAGATACAACAAGCTGACTTGCTCTACATTGAGCTCAGTCTTCCTATATTCCTTTCTGCCTTCATTACATGATTTCTGACACCTCCTTTTTGCCAAGTCTGCCATCTGGACTGGGAAAACAAGGTTCTTAGGCTAGAAAGACAATCAATGGAGTTCAAAGCCAAACCCTCTGAAGGCTCTTGACACCCACTTACCTAAAACTATGGGTTCACATTAGCACTCCAAGAAAAACATTAAAAGAAAGGAAGGGAGGGAGGAAGGGAAGGAAAAAAGGAAAAAAAAAATGAAGAAAAAACAGAAGGAAAGAAAATAAGAAAAAAAAGAAAAAGAGAGAGGAGAAAGAAAGAAAGGGAGAGAAAGAAAGAAAGAAAGAAAGAAAGAAAAAGAAAGAAAGAAAGAAAGAAAGAAAGAAAGAAAGAAAGAGAAAAAGAAAGAAAGAAAGAAAAAAGGAAGGAAGGAAGGAAGGAAGGAAGGAAGGAAGGAGGAAGGAAGGAAGGAAGGAAGGAAGGAAGGAAGGAAGGAAGGAAGGAAGGAAGGAAGGAAAAGATTTCAGGTCTTGATATCAGAATCACACTCATTAGCTGTGGAATCCTTTGGCCTTCAATTGCTTCCTCCACACAATGAGGCGATTAGCTCAAACAGTGACTAATATCTCTTACAGTTTTAATGTGCTAATTTTTTTGGTGTTCTACTTCCTACCAGGCAGCTTCCTATGATGTTCTACTTCCTATTCCAGGCAACATGGTATAGAGAATCAAGAATCTGTCTTAGTCTTGGACTGGGGAAGCACTAGGTTCAATTCCTCCTTCTGACACAAACCAGATATGTGACCATAGACAAGTTACATTATTTGTTAAAAAATTCCCTGGGCAACTCTTCATCAATCTGTATCAATGGGGGGAAATTTACACGCTAAAAGTTACTAAAGGATTAGATTATAGGTTTGGACTTTTGCCTTTCTTAACTCACCTCTTTCCCTTCCCAAAGAAAAAGGATATAAAAACTAACTCCTAGGTAAACTGGTTTTATTCTAAGAACTCAAGGTGCATGAAGAATTAGTTTTTCTAACAGCACCTAGGTCACTCAGTGGCTAAATGACCTAGCTTAGAGTCAATAGGTCCTGAGTTCATATCCAATCTGAGATACTTACTAGCCATGTGACTCTGGTTAAGTCACTTAACTTTTATCTGCCTCTTAAGTTAACCAATTACACTTTTTTGGAAAGTTCAAATTCTTTGGAAGTGATTGTCCCATTTAGGTTTTCCTTGTATTGAGCTGAAATCTGCTTCTCTGCAACTTACCTTCATTTTTTCTAGCTATGCCCTCAGAAGTTACACAGAACTAATTGAATTCTTCTTCTACATAGTGGCCTTGTGAGTATTTTAAATGTCATCATGTGCCACCTAAATTTTATTATAGAAAAACTTCTAATAGAATCTCCATGTGGCAAGGACCTCAGAAGCCATCTAGTCCAATTTATTTCTGAACAAGAATCCTATCTATTGATTACCTAATAAGTGGTCACTCAATCTCCAGCAAGAGCGAACGCATCCCATCCTCAGCAACTTCATTTTTACAGAGCTCTAGCGATTCAGAAGTGCATGTTTTGTTACTGTTTTTTTTTTTATATATCCAACTTGTGTGACCCCATGGACCATAGCATACCAGAGCCTTCTCTCCTCCAATATCTCTTGAAATCTGTCCAAGTTCATGTTCATTATTTCCATGACATTAACTATCTATCTCATTCTCTCCTGTCCTCTTTTCCTTTTACCTTCAATCTTTCCCAGCATCAGGGTCTTTTCCAATAGTCCCATCTTCTCATTATGTGACCAAAATATTTAAGCTTCAGCTTCAGTATTTGACCTTCTAATGAATAGTCTGAGTTAATTTCCTTAACTATTGATTGACTTTATCTCCTTGTTGTTCAAGGGAGTCTCAAAAATCTTCAATGCCACAATTGGAATGTGCCAATTCCGCCACTCAGTGTTTCTTATAGTCCAATTTTTCAATCATACATCACTACTGAAAAAAACCATAGCTTCAGCTACACAGACCTTTGTCAACAAGGTCATATCTGTGCTTTTTAGTGTACTGCCCTGGTTTGCCATAACTTTCCTTCCAAGGATCAAGTGTCTTTTCATTTCATGGCTGCAGTCTGTCTGCAGTGATTTTTGAGCTTAAGAATATCCTTTATATTGTGCTTATATTTGCCTCTTTTGTTTGCCTCTATTGTTTCTAGTTCTATTTTCATAAGGATTTAAGATTTACCAAGAACTTTTCTTTCCCTAACCCTATGAGTTAGGAAGAAAAACCATCACAGTTTAAATTTTACAAATAAGGAAACTGAGGTCTACAGAGATTAAATATCTTTCACAAACTAGAAAATGTCAGAGACAAGATTTGGGTTCAGGTACCCTGATTGAATACCCAGTCTATATTTTCCTATATCATTCTGCCTCTTGTTGTTTTCTCATCACTTAGCCCATGTTGCATCACCTATAAATCTCAGTTGCCAACCCTAAACACAGCATCTGGGGTTGGCTAGACAATTACTGCATTTGACAAGAAGACAGTTCTGAGCAACTCACTTTGTTTATGGTGCATTTAATTTATTGGTCAACTTCTTGTTCTCTTTTCTAGGAGAGGTCAATAAAATGGAGAGAAGCTGGTATTGAAGAAATATTAGAAAGTCCAAAAAGAATTTTCTACATATCCGATCTCTCTCCCCCTCCCCTTGCTTCAGTTTCAGTACAAGATGCTTAAAAAATACATATCCAAAATATGAACAATGAGCCAGATGGCAGAATCGCTGGCTCAGTAAAACACTGCTTTGTTGATCAGTGAAATCCACAGCAGCAATTGGTGATTTAATGGGCCTGGTTCTAAAACTAAGCACCATGAGTCATTTCAGTTTGTTTGAAGGCTATGTTAACTCAGTACCTTTAATGAAATACAACACTGAGACCCTGTGGAGGAAAATAGCTTAACTCTTTCTGAGGCATTATGATTCCAAAAGGATTTGAGAGTTATAGGAAGCTGAAAAATATTCTGATTTATTTATAATGACAAGTGTTGCTTCTATTTTTTTTTTCACCTAGCAGAGATGATGGATCTGTGCGGATGAGGGGAGCAATAGTCTCTGAAAGGCAGGTCTTAACGTGCCAGTCATCTGAGTCCTTGGCTCTTCAAAGAATCTCATATTTGGAAGGGGCACTGGAGACCATCTAATGCCTTACCTGAAATATGGATCACACCTTACAAAATTTCAAACAAGTGTTCTTCCAGTCTCTGAACATCCCATAGTGATGGGGAACTCATCACTTTAGAAAAGTATCCATTCCACTACTGATAAGGAAAAAAAAACCTACTTTCCTATGTTGACTGAAAATCATCTCTCCCTGAAAGTTACACTCCATACAATCCTAATGTGGTGCAAGAGTTTTGAATTTGAAGTCAAAAGAGCAGAGGCCAATTTCTAGCTCTGCCACTTCAGTAACTTTGGATAAATCACCTAACTTCTCTAGAATTCAGTTTCCTCATCTGCAAAATGACAGGGTTGGACTAGATGGCTTCTATGGTCACTTCTAGATATAGATATCTATATATAGATATATATATAGATATATATATAGATATATATATATATACACACACACATTTATCTACCTATATGTGTGTCAAAGTGCATGCATGTGTGCATTCTATGTTCCTTGGGAAGTAGTTATACAAAATAAATTTAATCTCTCTTCAAAGTATAATCCATGCTAGCCATGTCAATATTTGTAAACAACAGTTAGGCAGCTCTCATCCAAAATATTCTTTTTTTTCAATATAAAATGTTTTTTTCAACTGGACTGAACACAATCTACCTTGTCAATATCCCTCCTAAAATAGTGCCTCCAAAAAGTCTGTGACCAGAAATGATGGCATATTCCTTTTATGGTCTGACCAAGGCAGAATAAAGATTACTATCATCTTGTTTGTTCTGGAAACAGTTCTTTTATTAATACAAAATTACTTTACTTTTGGTTGACAAGTTACATTTTTTCATTGATTTACTTTACTAAACTTCCCAGATCTTTTTCATATGAATTGCTATCTAGGCATAGCTACCCATGAAGGCATCCAGTTTTTTATCTTCAATTTTATTTTGTTAATTTGACCCCACATTGTGGCATATAAAAGATTTTTTTTTAATCCTTCAAATCCTACCTTTGACACTTGTCTACCTGTGTGACTATAGGAAAGCTCCAAGGGCCTTAATGTTTTGATCTCCCAAATGAGGGGGTTTGATGAAATAAATGGACTCTGAAATTCCTTTTATTCCTCTATCTATGAACCTATGATCTTTATTCCATTCTATACTATAGCTATCCCTCTCAGCTTCATATCATTACAATGTGAAACAAATATTTGTTACAAACATTTGTATACAAACAAATCCTTGTCTTCATCTAAGGTATGGACAAAATATTGAAAAGAAGAGGTCAAGGACAGAAACTTTAGCATGACACTAGGCTGCTTCTTCTTCTAGAAAGATAAAGATTCACTGGCCAACAGTCTCTTAGTCTGATTGCTCACTTGTTCTAAACCTACATAACTGCACTATCACCCAGTCCACATCTCCCTTATTCACAAAGATAAAAATGAGATTGCTGAATGCTTGGGAAAAATTCAGGTAAGTTAGCATTCTACTGATCTACCATGGTAACAATAATCTTGGCATTGTTAAATCTTTTTTAATCCATGAAAATCCTTTGTGATCACTTTATTTTTTTCAGCGCTTATAGATTGTGTTTTGTGAGAAGGAACAGAGATGGATCTACATAAATCCTTCTATCCAGATTATGGCAACAGACTACATAGAAAAATAAGGAAAGTGTTGTGTTTATCCAAAGATTGTATATAAGTAAGGTGACTTTTTTCTTTGTAGTTGGGTTGCTTAGTGATTAGAGTGCTGGATTTGGAATCTGAAAGACCTGGGCTTGAATCTCTCATTAGACACTTACTTGTTCTGTGACTATGGGAAAGTCACTCAACCTTACGCAAAATCAATTTCCTTATTCATAAAATGAGATAAATGAAAGCATATACCTCTCAGGTAGTCAGAGTCCAAGATGTGAATATCACCTAAAATACTACATGTAAGACATATTGCAATAATTAAAACTCTTTTAAAATTCTAGTTATTACTGTTTTCTTTCAGTACCAGAATTGTTTGTTAAACTTAAGATAAAAATCTGAACCATCCTGGAACTTGTAATTTAGGCTTTGAGGCAAGGAACTGGGTTAAAAGATTCGAGTTTTGCTGAGAGGCATAGATTCAGCTGCTGGAAAAACTACATTTATCTTTATGACCTCTTTCTCTTTCTGTACTGTCTTCTTAGCTCTAACTTGGTCATTAGTATGACAAGATGTGTCGTTCTCTCCCATTAATAATTAGTCAAGGGACTCAAAGACAGGCTGTGGACAAAGAGGGGCCAACGGATTGGAGAATCACATATTTCAGGGAATTCATAAAAAACTTCATACAGTTAAATTCAATTCAACAAACATTAATCTAGTGCTAAGGATTCTTCTAGGTATTAGGGGCACAAAGACAAAAAAAGAAACTGGTCCTACCCTCAATGAATTTATGTGCTGTTCAAAGGGGAAACAAGGTCTTTTCAAGAAGTTGTGTCTGGCAGGTGAAAAAAATTGTGTCTGGCAGGTGAAAGAAGTTGTATCTGGCAAGTGAGGCCACCCATTTCATTGATCTGAATGGGTTCTCTATAAGGGAAGTTCCCAAGGGGATTGATCAAGAATTCTTAATTTTATTTTGCCTCAAAATAAGCCTTTTAAACACATAAAATAAATCTCATAAGATTACAAAGTAAACTAATTATATTGAAATACAGTTACCAAAAAATATATTTTACTAATTCATAAACACTAGGTAAAACCTATTTGCATAAGACTGTCACCAAGCCTATATGAGGGGTGGAGCTGGTGAAAGCTTGAAAGAAGAGCCAGCATTGTTTTGTTTTGTTGGCTTCCAGGTTCTCTTCAGAGAAAGGTTCTGAAAGGAAAATAAACATCCTTTCAAGAAACCAACATGTGGGGGGGGGGGGGCAGGGGAAATGCAGGAATATTTCCTGGAGTGAAAACTGGGTCTCTCTCAGTTGATCTGAGAAATCTTGTTTTGCATTAATTTATGAAATGGACATGAGTCCATTTCATGTTTGAGCAAGCTTATTCACTTTATGTATTGTTTGGTATATTTTCATTTGTTTAACTTCTGCTCTTCACTACATGTGGTATTCATGTAAATGGTGTTTGATGGAAAGAATCAAGCCTTGGATATATAATGTTTGGACACTCCCATTAAGGGATAGCAATCTGGTACACAGCAAGAATCTAAAAAATATTTTCCCTTAACTAACAATATTTAGTTGTTCAATGCATGTATGTGCACATGTGTATACATGCATGTGTATGTATGTGGGTGCATACATGTCTACATAGCTGTATATATATACACGTGTCTGTATACTATACATGTATGTTTATGGAGAGAGAGAGAGAGAGAGAACTAGTTCAGTACCCCCCTGGGAAAGCATAATGACCAGTTTTATGGCCCTAATCTCCTGCTCCCTTGTTAGAATCAAATCTCAAATGGAGGAAGGTAGAAAGAGGGGACTCTAGAGAAATCTATTTACCTCCTTGTGAGACACATTTAGATAGATCCATGTGGACACCCATAACTTGCGCAATGCAGCAATACCCTATGAACCCTCATATCTAAATCATATGCTTACCCTCCTCATATCTGCCTCACTATTGTCACAAGAACATGAGAGAGATGGGATTTTTAAAGTGTTTTGAAAGATGGAAATGAAAGATACTATAACTGCAACACAAGCAACAGAAAGCTTGTATCGATCATTTTAGTACATGTTCAGGGAGGCATTTGCCTTAGAAGCCTGACAGAACAGCTTAGGACTTCTGTTTGGCTCTCCCAATGCTTGTACTCTTTTGTAAGGGCTCCTTCTGAGTAAGAAAGGACTTTAGGGTAAAGTTCTTCCTCCAGGCAAAATCTCATTTTAGAAAGGTCTAGCTTTACAGGAAATATTGTATTTCTTTTGTCTCTTCTGTACATATGGAAAAGTCAGTCAACTATATAAGTAACACTCAATAAATAAACAAACAAAAAAAAAAACCCTTTCATTAAATGTATACTATTGGCAAGGCACACAGTCTTCAAAGGGTTTATCCTCTAAAAGGGGATGCAGCATGTAAACAGATCCCCGGATCTGAGACCATACTGATAAAGGTATTCCATACACAGATCACAAGTGAAGCATGTCTCTCTGACCATCCAGGGGAAGTCTTTTCCATCCTTCTCTTCCCATTAATTTACCACATTAGTCCATTTCATGTTTGAGCAATCTTTCTCATGTTCTCTAGATATCAAAGTTCCAATGGAGCTCTACTTAACTGCATGAAAGATTTTTCTAAGACCCTCACAACTGTTAGTTCTTTCCCCATTGAAATCACCTTGATTGTTTTATTAAATATATGTATATATAATAAATGCACATAGTAAATATGAGGTAATTATGTTTATACATAAGTATATGTAGGGAATACATATGTATATAAATATATACATACAATAAATCTATGCATGCATTGTAGATGCATAGTGTATTTGATGTGTGTGTACACACACACGCACACACACACACATACACACACATATACTACATTTTAGTATATAACCCTCATATTACTACTTATGCTATTAAATTTGTACTGTTCATATAGTAGTATGAGTCCATTGGACTCATGAGTCTGTATATGTATATATTATGTGTATGTATATATGTTATATATACATATTATATGTGTATATACATACACCTGCACTACATATATGTGTGTATATGTATATAAAATATCTGTAAACACATATGTATGTGTATATATAATGTATATGTATATTTTATATATATACATACATATATATAATGTAATATAATTTAGTCTGATAGAAGAATATGAGCCCCTTGAGGGCAGGAACTATATGTCTTTTGTCTTTATTGTCCCAGCATACAATAGACACTAAATAAATAGTTGCAGATTGATTTATCACAGATACAAAAAATCACAGGATAATAGATCCAGGGCAAGAAGGAAACTTAGAGGCAATCTAGTCCAATCCTATCTTTTTAACAGAAATGAAAATCATAACCCGGGTTTGTGAAGTAGTTTGTTGAAGGTCAAACAGAGAGTATGAAAGGTAGAATTTCACCCCAGGTCTTGTAACTATGGAGCAAGTCCTCTTCCTATTGTACCATATTATTTTTAGCAACTGAGCTTTTCTGTGGTTTTTCAGAGTTCTCACTGATTATCCCTTTTATTTATTTTTTTAAACTGCATTTGTCTTCGATATTACCCTTGATATAATCCCTCTCTATTAAGGTTTTGCAGGGTACTCACTATGCAACGTAGGTTGAGGAGGTATTGAGCATTGGTAACTAGGGCTATCAGCAAAGGCTTCACTCATATTTTAGTTGAGCCTTAACTAACAATGATTCTAAAAATTAAGAATTGGGATGGGGGGGTGGAAATGCATTTCCAGCATTGTATATGACTTGTGTAGATATAGAGAGAGCAGGTGTAAAGTTAAGGAACAGTTAATTGAATTAATGGGAAAAATTAAGCTCTCACAATATGTAGACAATTTGGTTGGAACATAGAATGTGTATGTAATGTGAAATAAAGCTGGAAAAGTAGAGTGGAGCCAGATTGTTGAAAGCCTTAAATGCCTTACTAAGGGAACCCTTGGCAGTTTGGTAAGTAAAAGATATAGTCAGATCTATACCATAGAAAATTATTTTTGCAGTTCTGTGGCAAGTGTATTAAAAAGAAGGAAAGCCTGAGAGGAGGAAAAATAATGACGATATTTTATAATAATGCAGGCATGAGATGAGATCCTGAACTATACAGAGGTCCATGCAATCAAAGAGAAGGGGATGTACACAAGAGATGTTGTGGGGAGCTAAGATGGCAGAGTAGAAAGACTCATGTATGCTAGGTCCAGAACCCACAGCCCATAAATTTCCTGTAAAAAGAACTCCCCACAAATTCTGGAACAGTGGAACCCACGCAGCAATGGAGGAGAGGAGATTTCTGTTCCAGAGAGCCTGAAAAACCAACCCCAAAGATCCAACACACACTGGACAGCGGAGCCCACTCCTGTGTTGCCCTGGCCGTGAGACCTGCGAGGAGCAGATCCGAGCAAGCTTCATGGATGGAGCCTCTGGTGGCCACCAAGGTCCCTCCACCCACAGGTGCTATAGGTCAGTGAGAAAGACTGCTGGGCTGGCCGAGAGGGGAGCAGGGTGTCTCCGTAACTCCGGCCCCCTCAGGAGGCAGCAGCAGAGACAGTGGTGGCCAGGAGCTCCCAAAGCAGATAAGAGCTCCACTCGATTACTGAAGGCCTCCACATAAACTCACTGAGGGAACTGAGCCTGGGAGGCGGCCCTGCCCCCACCCCAGCACCAGAACTTAAGCTCACATTGAATAGCGGCCCTACCCCAGCTGAAAGCCCTGAGGCTGGGGAGCAGCATTTGAATCTCAGACCCTAAGTACTAGCTGGGCGGATCTAGGCAAGGGTGGAGAGGAATCTCAGAAGTGAAGTAACTGGCTGGGAAAATGCCCAGAAAAGGGAAGAAAAATAAGACCATAGAAGGATACTTTCTTGGGGAACAGATGATGTTTCCGCCTTTCATTTCTGATGACGAGGAACACTGCTTACCAAAAGTGAAAGACATAGAAGTCAAGGCCTCTGTACCCCAAAAACCCAAAATAGATATACAATGGGCTCAGGCCATGGAAGAGCTCAAAAAGGATTTTGAAAATCAAGTTAGATGGGTGGGGGAAAAACTGGGAAGAGAAATGAGAAAGATGCAAGAAAAGCATGAAAAACGGATCAATACCTTGGTAAAGGAGACCGAAAAAAAATGCTGAAGAAAATAACACCTTGAAAAATAGGCTCACTCAATTGGTAAAAGAGATTCAAAAAGCCAATGAGGAGAAGAATGCTTTCAAAAGCAGAATTAGCCAAATAAAAAAAGAGGTTCAAAAGCTCACTGAAGAAAATAGTTCTCTCAAAATTAGAATGGAACAGATGGAGGCTAATGACTTTCTGAGAAACCAAAAAATCACAAAACAAAACCAAAAGAATGAAAAAATGGAAGAGAATGTGATATATCTCATGGGAAAAACAACTGACCTGGAAAATAGATCCAGGAGAGACAATTTAAAAATTATGGGACTAACTGAAAGCCATGATCAAAAAAAGAGGATAGACAACATCTTTCATGAAATTATCAAGGAAAACTGCCCTGATATTCTACAACCAGAGGGCAAAATAAATATTGAAGGAATCCATCGATCACTGCCTAAAAGAGATCCAAAAAGAGAAAGTCCTAGGAACATTGTGGCCAAATTCCAGAATTCCCAGTTAAGGAGAAAATATTGCAAGAAGCTAGAAAGAAACAATTCAAGTATTGTGGAAATACAATCAGGATAACACAAGATCTAGCAGCTTCTACATTAAGGGATCAAAGGGCATGGAATAGGATATTCCAGAAGTCAAAGGAACTAGGACCAAAAGCAAGAATCACCTACCCAGCAAAAATGAGTATAATACTTCAGGGGAAAATATGGTCTTTCAATGAAACAGAGGACTTTCAAGCATTCCTGATGAAAAGACCAGAGCTGAAAAGAAAATTTGACTTTCAAACACAAGAATGAGAAGAAGCATGAAATAGTAAACAGCAAAGAGAAGTCATAAGGGACTTACCAAAGTTGAACTGTTTACATTCCTACATGGAAAGACAGTATTTGTAACTCTAAAACTTTTCAGTATCTGGGTAGTTGGTGGGACCACACACACACACACACACACACACATGTACACACATGCACACATGCATGTACACGCATGCAGACACATACACACATGCACCCACATACAGAGACAGAGAGCACAGAGTGAATTGAATAGCATGGGACCATATCTTAAAAGAAGTTAAGGTAAACAGTGA
Source organism: Bettongia penicillata ogilbyi (assembly GCA_023548195.1). Taxonomy (NCBI): domain Eukaryota; kingdom Metazoa; phylum Chordata; class Mammalia; order Diprotodontia; family Potoroidae; genus Bettongia; species Bettongia penicillata. The sequence goes on along the minus strand of JAJHZJ010000107.1, from coordinate 5,093,635 downwards.
GAGAGAAATGTAGTGGGAGGAGAGAGGGCCAAATGGAATGGGGTAAATTATCTCTCATTCAAGAGGTAAGCAGGAGACTTTTTAGTGGAGGGAAAAAGAGGAGAGCTGAGAAAAAAAACCATGAAGTTTACCCTCATCACATTCGACTAAAGGAAGGAATATAATGCACACTCATTTTGGTATGAAAACCTATCTTACAATACAGGAAAGTGGGGGGAGAAGGAGATAAGCAGGGTGGGGGGGATGATGAAAGGGAGGGCAATGGGAGGAGGGAGCAATTTGAAGTCAACACTCTTGAGGAGGGACAGGATCAAAAGACAGAATAGAAACAATGGGGGGCAGGATAGGATGGAGGGAAATATAGTTAGTCTTACACAACATGACTGTTATGGAAGTCATTTGCAAAACTACACAGATATGGCCTATATTGAATTGCCTGCCTTCCCAAAGGGAATGGGTGGGGAGAGAGGGATGGGGAGAATTTGGAACTCAAAGTTTTAGGAACAACTGTTGAGTATTGTTCTTGCTACTAGGAAATAAGAAATACAGTAAATGAGGAATAGAAAGTCATCTGGCCCTACAGGACAAAAGAGAAGATGGGGACAAGAGAAGGGAGGGATGATAGAAGAGAGGGAAGATTGGTGATAGGGAAAATTAGAATGCTTGGTGTATTGGGGTGGGGAGAAGGTATAAAAGGGGAGAAAATTTGGAACGCAAAATTTTGTGAAAATGAATGTAAAAAGTTAAATAAATAAATTTATATTAAAAAAAAGAGATGTTGTGGAGGTAGAATCATTTAGACTTTGCAAATGATCTTTGCATGTGGTAGGGATGAAAGGAAGAGGAAGATAAGAATTGAATATGACTTTTATAAACAATAGGGTGTAGGATAGTGACCCTTTTCTATATATTTTTTGCAATGATCTCTTTTTTAAATCATTTATTTATTTAAGTTTTCAGTATTCATTTCCACAAAATTTTGAGTTCCAAATTTTCTCTCCATCTCTCCCCTCCCCCACCCCAAAATGCCAAGCATCCTGATTATCCCTTCCATCAATCTGCCCTCCCTTCTAACATCCCTCCCTTCCCTTATCCCCATCTTCTCTTTTATCCTGTAGGGCAAGATAAATTTCTATACCCCATTAACTGTATTTCTTATTTCTTAGTTGTATGCAGGAATAATACTCAACATTTGTTTCTAAAACTTTGAGCTCTAATTTCTCTTCCTTCCTCCCTCCCCACCCACCCCCACTGAAAAGGCAAGCAATTCAATATAGGCTATATATGTGTAGTTTTGCAAATGACTTCCATAATAGTCATGTGTGAGACTAACTATATTTCCCTCCATTCTATATTGCCCCCCCATTTCTTCTACTTTGTCTATTGACCTTGTCCCTCCCCAAGAGTGTTTACTTCTAATTACTCCCTCCTCCCATTTGCTCTTCTTTTCATCATCCCCATAACCCTACTTATCCTCTTCCCCCCTAATTTTCAGCATTGTAAGATAGATTTGCATACCAAATTGAGTGTGCGTATTATTCCTTCCTTGAGCCAAATGTGTAGAGTGTTTCACTTTTTCCCTCTCACCTCCCTTCTTTTCCCCTCCATTGAAAAGCCTTTTTCTTGCCTCTTTTATGAGAGATAATTTGTCCCATTCCATTTTTCCCTTTTTCCCCCCAATATATTCCTTTCTCACCCTTTAATTGTATTTTTAGATATGATCCCTTCCTATTCATCTCACCTTGTTCTCTCTGTCTGCCTCTCTGTCTGTCTGTCTCTCTCTAAATATGTGTGTGTGTGTGTGTGTGTGTGTGTGTGTGTGTGTGTATAATCCCACCACCTGCTCAAATATTGAGAAAAGTTTCAAGAGTTACAAATATTATCCTTCCATATCAGGATGTAAAGAGTTCAACTTTAGTAAGTCCCTTATGATTTCCCTTTCTTGTTTGCCTTTTCATGCTTCTCCTGATTTTTGTGTTTGAAAGTCAAATTTTCTACTCAGCTCTGGTCCACTATTTCATTGAAAGACCATTTTTCACCAAAGTATTATACTCAGTTTTCCTGGATAAGTGATTCTTAGTTTTAATCCTAGTGTCTTTGACTTCTGGAATATTATATGCACTTTAACCCCTTAATATAGAAGATGCTGATTGTACTTCCACAATACTCAAATTGTTTCTTTCTAGCTGCTTGCAATATTTTCTCCTTGACTTAGTAAGTCTGGAATTTGGCTACAGTGTTCCTCGGAGTCTCTCTTTTTGGATCTCTTTCAGGAGGTGAATGGTAGATTCTTTCAATATTTATTTTTCCCTCTGGTTCTAGAATATAAGGGCAATTTTTCTTGATAATTTCATGAAAGATAATGTCTAGGTTCTTTTATTTTTCATGGCTTTGACGTAGGCCCATAATTTTTAAATTGTCTCTCCTGGATCTATTTTCCAGGTCAGTTGTTTTTCCAATGAGATATTTTACATTATCTTCCATTTTTTCATTCTTTTGATTTTGTTTTGTGATTTCTTGGTTTCTCATAAATTCATTAGCTTCCATCTGTTCCATTCTAATTTTTAAAGAACTCTTTTCTTCAGTGAGCTTTTGAACCTCCTTTTCCATTTGACTAGTTCTGCTTTGGAAAGCATTCTTCTCCTCATTGGCTTTTTGAACCTCATTTGCCAATTGAGTTAGCCTGTTTTTAAAGATGTTATTTTCTTCAGCATTTTTTTGTGTCTCCTTTAGCAAACTGTTGACTCGTTTTTCATGCTTTTCTTGCATTGCTCTCATTTCTCTTCCCAATTGTTCCTTCACCTCTCTTACTTGATTTTCAAAATCCTTTTTGAGCTCTTCCATGAACTGAGACCACTGAATATTTATTTTGGATGTTTGGGATACAGAAGCCTTGACTTTTATGTCTTTCCCTTGGGGAAAGCAATGTTCTTCCTAAATCAAAAGGATGTGAGAAGATATATGTTCACCAAGGAAGTGATCTTTTAAAGTCTTATTTTTTCCCCTTTTTGGGCATTTTCCCAACCAGTTACTTGACTTTGGGTTCTTTTTTAAGAACAGGCTATACTCTGGGGACCTGTAAGATCTCAGTTCCTCCAAGGTGGCACAACCAAGCCTGCACACTGATCTGGGAACAACCAGAAACTTTTGTGCCCAGAATCTGTGAGTAGTAGAATTTCCTTCCCACAAGAGCCTCACCTCCAGTTCTGCCATGCCAGCACTCAGGGGTTAGGTTCATATCAGCTGCTCAGTTCTCCAAAAGGTTTTATGATAAAGCCTCCAACAGTGGATGTTGGCTGTTACCTGCCATGGGAGCCTCCGCCACAGCTGAGGCCTCTGCTGCTGCTGCCTGGGGCTAGAGCTGTGGGAGGGGGGCCCTGCTCCCTTCTTGACCAGCTGAAAAATCACTTTCACTGACCTTTGGCACCTGTGGGTTGAGGGATCTGTGAACCCTGCTACTGCTGCTGTGGATTTTGCCCCTGAGGCCTGCTCTGGTCCTCCTCCCTGCCCCATGAGGTCAAGGCAGGGCTAGGATATGCTCCACATCCAGGTCACCCTGGGCTGGCAGTCTCCTCCTCTCTGTCATTCTGTGGGTTCTGCTGCTCTAAAATTTTTGAGAGTCTTTCTTTACAGGTATTTTATAGACTGTGGAGGAAGAGCTAGATTATATGCATCCTTGTCTTCCACCATCTTGGCTTCGCCAGTAATGGTTCTTTTAATGAGAAAATAGTAGATATAAAGTTTTTCTGAGGCAGTGGTTAGGGGGAGATGATTAGCTCATTTTAGGTATGAAGAGTATGAGATATTGATGATCTTCATCCAAGTGAAGGTGCCTAAGAACAAATTAGTGATATCAGTCAGGAGTTTAAAACAAAGAGGATCATTAGATGTAAGAATCCTCCACATCAGACTTATAGCTGAACCCTTGAGGAATGGTGTGAGAGAGATAGACAGAGACACAGAGAGATGGAGACAGAGAGGCAAAGAGAAGCAAGGAAGGAAGGAAGGAGGGAAGGAAGGAAGGAAAGGAGGGAGGAAGGGAGGGAGGAAGGAAGGAAGGAAGGAAGGAAGGAAGGAAGGAAGGAAGGAAGGAAGGAAGGAAGGAAGGAAGGAAGGAAGGAAGGAAGGAAGGAAGGAAGGAAGGAAGGAAAGGAGTGAGAGAGAAAGGAAAAAAGAGTCTTAAGGTCAATAATTCAAGGGCTGAGTGGTAAATATACATGTGTGTATATTTATGTATGCATGTGTGTGTGTGTGCATGTATATTCTGACACAGCAAAGAAGACAAAATATGGAACAATAAGATAAGTAGAAAGAGAAGCAAGAGAGAGTGCAGGAAAAAATACTGAGAAGGAGGGATGGTTTACAGTGGTAAACTTGCAGAAGGATAAGAAAGATAAAGACCTGGAAATTGTCTTAAGGATGAAAGTTGAAAAAGAAATGTTTACCTTGGAGATAGTCGGTTGACATTGGGGTCATAAACCAGATAATCAGGGCCTAGGAATATGAGGAGCAGGATTCAGCTAGCATAGATATTTCCTCTGGGAATCTGGTAGTGAAAAGTAGATGAGCTACAGGTAAATAGCTTGAGAAAATAGTAGAATCAAGTGAAATGTTGTTGTTTTTTAATTTATTGGTTTTGGTTTTTAAGGGCAAAAAGAGCTAGGCTTAAATCTAGGCAAGTAAGTAGGGCCTTATAAACAGGAAAAGACTGAAGATGAAAGTAATAGAAGGAAAGATAGAAGAGGCAAATTCTGAGGGAAGCACATGGCAATAAGATCAAGGATTCCCTCTGCCCTCGCAAGAATAATCAATCAATCAAGTCAAATCATGTCAACAAGCACTTATTAAACATTTATTTTGTGCCAGGTACTATCCTGAGTGCTGAGCATACAAAGAAAGGTAAAAATAGCCTCTATTCTCAAGGACCTCACCATCCAAGGTGGAGGACAAAATGAAAACTGTGAACCAAAAATAGATAATACAGGATATCTTAGAGACAATAGCAGAGGCTCTTGTCCAAAGAATAAGAAGGAAGCACAAGTATTGTAGAATAAGGTGAGGAAAATAAGCTACCATGAATCTTGAAAGACTGACTGGATCTTGCCTGTGATGAGTTTTGAATGCTAAACAGGCAATAGGGAGCCACAAGAGCTTATAACCAGGGACAAATATCATCAGGCCTGTGAAAAAGAAAAGGGAAGGGAAGGGAAGGGAAGGGAAGGGAAGGGAAGGGAAGGGAAGGGAAGGGAAGGGAAGGGAAGGGAAGGGAAGGGAAGGGAAGGGAAGGGAAGGGAAGGGAAGGGAAGGGAAGGGAAGGGAAGGGAAGGGAAGGGAAGGGAAGGGAAGGGAAGGGAAGGGAAGGGAAGGGAAGGGAAGGGAAGGGAAGGGAAGGGAAGGGAAGGGAAGGGAAGGGAAGGGAAGGGAAGGGAAGGGAAGGGAAGGAAAAAACAGACTAGTAGCAGTGTGAAAGATGAATTATAAGGTCCACAGACCTGAGGCAGGGAGATGTATCAGTAGACTACCGTAATAATTCAGGAAAGTAGTTATGAGGATGCAAACTGACTGGTTACCTGGTGAGGAGAGGAAAGATGATGATGTTAGAGATCAGTCAGTAAGCATTTATTAAGCATGAGCTATATGCTAGGCACCGGATAAAAGGATCATCTCTTCTGCTTAAACTGGTTAAGAAGAAAGGGATACGTGAAAAGAGAGGAAAGTACTAGGCTGTGAAATGGTAGAGCTCATCCCCAGTGGCATTGATTCTCGTAAGTCAAAAGTGACGCTGTGAGGAGTAAGGGTAGAATTGACTCTTGTGACCTTGAAGAGACAAGAAGGTTTAGAAGAGATGCTGTGAAGAATGATAGAGAGCTAATCCTTCCAGGATAAAGGAATTATCAAGAAGCGATGAGGAAAGACAGGAAAGACCAATGATCAGACACTGTGGCCATGAATGGAAAGAATGCCAAATACCAGTTCTGAACTTTTTGCCTCCTCTTGCCTTTTCGAAGTCTCCTGGCTACACCCCAGAAAATATTCTTCTTCCTTCCCCCTTCCTAACTTTCCAATACCCTTTGTGTATCGTCTTCCCCAATGACTATCTAGTGTCCTGGAGGGCAGAGCCTGGCTTGCTCCCTTGTAGTTTTATCTCCAGGGCTTAACATACAGCTTAGCCTTAACAAGTGCCGAATAATTCTTTTATCTGTCTGTGGAGAAAGGAACACGTGCCATCTTGTGGAACTGGGTCAGCAGTTTTAAACATTAACAACCAGGTAGAATTTTTGCATCCTGCTTTTTTCCCCTTATTCGACTAAGGACATTCGCCTTCTTCCTAGTCAGAGTAGGAGGATCCCATCAGGATTAACCCATCTGACCTTTCCAGCTCTCACTCACACTTTTCTTTTGATGAAGTCATCATTTGAATATTTTACATAAATGGCCCTTCATGGGAATAAGTTGAATGATCAAATGATATTTAAAATTTGACAAACTTTTATAAACCTTGAAAACAATTTCATAGATATCAAGTTGTTGTTATCATCATCATCACAAGCGCTAGCAAACTTGCCACCACTGCTGCCACTACCGCCATTGTCGTCACTGTCAGTGATGTCCTATAATCTAGAGTCAGGACACAGCAGGGATGATGAACTGGGGAAATGAGGAGAGAAGTGAATGAAATTTTGGTCACTTGGTCCAGCCCTCAGTGATCACATTAGGTCTACATAGTATCTGTGGAATTAGATCCCAAGCCCCTTACAGTGAGGATCACGCTTCCTAACTATTCCCAGGGTTTCCTATAATAACCAGCATAAGGATGTACTCAGGGGCCATGTGTCGATGATGATGACAATCAGAATGGTGGTAGAAGGACCTGAGATGACAGTGAGGATGCACAATTGAGACAGAGGGAGCAATAAAGACAAAAGAAATTCTGACTTGAAAAGGAAAGCTCAGACAAAAAGAAATATGGGCATCACAGGTTTAAATGACGGTGATATTCAAGGCAGATTTCCTCTCTTATGTGATGTTTACTCTGCTATAAATGATAGACCAGCTCTCCCTCCCTCCCATTATGTCTGGTCACCTATTTTTAAAAATTAAGATATCTTTCCATGAATCCTAGCCCAATATAAGTGTGTCTCATGCTCAGTCATAACCACTATAATGTTTTAATCTAGTATCCCTTGCTATGATCACCTGAGTTTTCCATCTCTAGATGGAAAATGTAGATGTTAATCTACAGTATTTTAGCCTCTTTGAAACATTGACTTTGATAATCATTAACACAGTTTTCAGCTTCAAATTTTATATCTACTTATGTTTACATCCTATTGATTCTTCTTTGATAATTTTTTTCATATTTAATTCAATTTAATTGGGCAGTCATTTATTGACTGCATATCCATTCATTCCTATCTGTTTCTACTATTAGTCACCCTGTTCCACACATGGATTACACCAATTTTCACTTGTTAATATCACAGTTAAGAACTTTTGATGACTCTTCATTGCTCACAGAATAGAGTCTATACTTAGGGGCCTGACATTTGAGGCTTTATGCAATCTGGCTTTAATCCACTTCAACAAATTTAATTTCCACACTCTTCTCCCTTGGGAATCCTCTTATCTAGGCAAACACTTCATGTTTCACTTCATATGCACCCTGACTGCAGACATTTATTCACACTTTCCTTTCGCCTACACTATTATTCCAATATACCATAATTCATGGCCCTGCATTCAGCATATACTTTCCCATGAAACTTGACTCAAAACTAGCCCTCTGTGATGACATTATGTCCCTAAAATCAGATTGTAAAAAATAAAATGAAAAATGAAATAAAAAACAAATTGTAGCTAGATTGCAACAAGGTCGCCTAGTTGATAGAATGCCAAGGCAGAAGTCCAGAATACTCCTCCTGAATTTAAATCTGTCTTTTGACACTAACTGAGATCCTGAGCAAGTCACTTAATTCTTTTTACCTGAATTTCAACATCTGTAAAATGAGCTGGAGAAGGAAATGGCAAGTCACTCAAATATCTTTGCCAAGAAAACTCCAAATGATGTCATGAAGAGTTGACTACGACTGAAATGACTGAACAAAAAAACCTTGAAGTCTTGTTTCCTTGTCCGCAATACTAAACAACTCACAACATTTGCCACTTTTTTACACATTAAAGAATACAGCTGGAAAAGGTCACAAAACTGCACTGATTGGCTCCACTGTATAGCTATATCTGGTCCAATCTCACCTAGGCCTTAGCAGCAGCATCTTTTTTTACATCTTCTAAATCAATTGATTCATTACGCAATAATCACAGTGACTCTTCCAAGATTTTCATCACTATTTAAGCCTCTCATGACCTCCCCCTTACCTCCTTTTTCTTCTCAGCAGAGGGACTCACTTCACATTTCCTTGAAAAAAAATTGAGGTCATTTTCTGAGAGTTCCTGCTTGTTCCCTTATGTTTATCTCCTGTCACTCAGAATATCTTCCCCCATTATTTCCTCCATCCCCTTTACCTCACATGAAGCAGGTCATTCCTGCTAAGGAAGGATTCTATCATCTCTTGTCTTTTCCAACAGTTCTCCTTCTATGAACTCCCCTATTTCTAGTCTTCAAACCTTTACTAATCTTCAACCTCTCTTCATCTACTGGCTACTTCTCTTCTACCTACAAATATTCCCAATTCTGATCAGTCTCCACTTGAACTTACCATCACCACTAACCATCATCCTCATTTCATGGCTAACCTGGAGAAAGTCATCTATACCAGTGTCACCATTTTTCTCTCCTTATTAATTCTAAACTCACTACAATCTGGCTGCTGATTCAAATATTCAGCTGAAATTGCTCTCTCCACAGTTACCAGTGAGGTTTTAATTGCAGATCCAATAACACCTTCTCAATTCTATTCCTATCTGACATTTCTGCTACCTTTGATACTGCTCATCCTCATGTTCTTCTAGAAACTCTCTCCTCTCTATGTTCTCATGACACTTCTTACTTTTAATTTTCATCCTACTGCCTGACCTCTCCTTTGCTAGATTTTCATCTAGGTCATACACACTAACCATAGGCTTTGTCGTTGACCTTTTCCTCCCATGTGAATCTCACTTGGTGACTTCATCATCTACCATGAGTTCAATCATGATCAATATTCTGATGATTCTAAAATCCATACATCCAGATCTACCCTCTCCTGGAATTCTCACATCACCAGGAGCTTATTGGAATGACTCATAGGCATCTCAAACTCAACATGTTCAAAACAGAGCTCATTAGCTTCAGTCTTAAATTTCTCTTCCCAACTTCCCTATTACTGTTGAGGATATTACCATCCTTCCAGTCACATAGGCTTACAATCTCAGTGTCATCTTCAACTTCTCACTCACACCCACAACACGTGTATAAACTATTGTCAAATCTTATCATTTCTATCTTCACAACATTTCTCCTTCATGCTCCCTTTTCTCTATTCAAATAACCACCAACTTGGTGCAGGCCATCATTGCCTCATATATGGACCATTTACAATAGTCTTCTGGTCAATTCTTCATCTTAAATCTCTCCTCATTATAGTCCATTCAGTTTTCCTAAAGTGTAAGTCTGACCATGTTACCCTCCTCTCTTCACTCAATTCACTGTCATAGCTCCCTGTTGCCTCAAGAATTATTTATAAAAGGATCCACTTGGCATTTAAAGCCCTTCTCAACCTACCCTCTTGTTAGCTTACAGTCTTTGTATACCTTACTCCTCTCCTTCCTCAATCTAGTTACACTTTGTTATTTCTCAAGCATGCACCCTACTTTCCAGTTCTACATTTTCAGTGCCTGTCCCCCAAGCCTGCAATGCTTTCCATCACCTCCCCCTCCTGCCTCTTTTTGTTTTCTTAAAGACCCAATTCAAATTCTATCTTCTGAATGAGGTTTCTTCATCCCCTGCTCCACCTAGTCCCTTCTTTGAGATATTACTTTCCATTTATACTCTATATAGCTTGTCTATACATTTATTTTTATGTTGTCTCCCCCAAATAAATATGAGATCACTGAGGGGAAGAAACAATATTAGTTCCATTATTTGAATCTTTAGTGCTCAGAATCCTGCTTGACATATAATAAGCTCTCAGTAAATACTTATTGACTATATCAAGGTGATGATAATAGTGGCTGCAGCAGTTGTGGAAATGTGACAGGTGAAATCTGAAATAACTGAGGAAACAAAGGTTCAAACTTCTGACCATATTGATCTATTAAGCAAAGCATGCCGACTGTATAACAAATCATGACAAAGCCTTCTCAGTTCAGATCCCAAATACAAGGGGAGAAACATTCTTATGCATTAAAGGAAAATAATTAGCAGCATATAAACCAAATTATAGAATTAGGTAATCTGGTTTCTAATTGGAAGAAATATTGGAGGCTTTCTGAGTTGGGAGGGGGAGAAATTAAAAAAATAAGTATCACACTCCCACTCTAAGTGTCTATATTCAAAGAAACAAGAAATACTAACTGATTGATCAGTATGGGGCCAGTTCTCACATGAGATATAGTGTTTCTTACTGCTTCCGTCAATCTTCAGGTCTGACTTGGTTTCTGGCCAACATAATTCAGGTCCTTAGTTAATGGTCTCTAAGCAGCAGGGAGAAGTGGTTCAGCATCCCAGCCACAGGGCCAGTTTCAGATAATGCAATAACGTCCTCTCACTATTCCCATAATTGAATAAAGTTTTCTCAAAGACAGAAATTAGACTAGACCTATAATTGAATAGAAAGGGAAGTGATCTAGCTCCAGAATTGAGTCACAAGATGGAGTCCATGGAGTCAATGGAGTTCACTCAATTCTCACAGAAATAATCAGTGAAAAAAATATAACTTTGGTCACTTCTTAGTGTTAAACAGAATGCCAGAATCTTCATGTGGGAAGAAAGCTCAGAGCCTAATCTTGTCAAATCTATATCAATAAAATTCTTTCCCAATATGCCCAACATATGGGCATCTAGTAGTTTCTCAGTAAACTGCATGGAAGAAAATACACTATTTCCTGACACAGCACATTCCATTTCTGGATAGCTCTAATTGCTAGTAACTCCTTCCTTAGGTTGAGTCCAAATATGCCTCTTTGTTTCCATACATCTATCCATGTTAATTTTTTTCATGGAAAAGTTATAAAAGCCTTGATTACTTGATAACTATGGTAGCAAATGAGACATTATTATATCGAGTCAGTCCATCAGACATTATTACAGCCAAAGATTGAAGAGTGAAAGGAGGTATAAGTGAGTTTTTTAAGCACACAGGAGGGGAAAGGTTCAGATTCGATGTACTAAAACATCTCAAAAATTCCAAGTAAATTCTAGTACTCCACCAATCAAGAAGTATTTTTCATAGGTACTGATGATACAACTACAAAAATGACAATCCTTAAGTACTATATTATAAATATATTTACATATAAGATAAGTAAATATATCTACAAAATACTTGCAGAGTGACTGGGGAAGAGGCACTGTCAACTGGGAGAATCAGTACAAGACTCAAAGAAGGTGACATTTGAGTAGACTTGAAAGGTTTTTTACTCTTCACTATGTGCAGCTCTGCCTGGTTTCCAGTCCACATATATCCCTGGTATCCTGTTCCCCCTTCTTTCCCTACCCCATTTTCTTTTTATGTGTCTTCCTCTATCATATTATGTTCTTTTATATGTCTTCCTCTATTATAGTATAAGTTCTTCCAGGACAGGGACTGACTTTCCTTTTCTTATTTTTCTCCTCAGTGTTTAACATAGTTTCTGGCACATTGTAAGTAATTGATAAATATGTATCAAATAGAATTAAAGAGAAAGACTGGTTACAAGAGGAGGATTAAAAGAGGTGGGACTTTCTAAATATGAGATACAGACTTAACAAACTCATGGAGGCAAGAAATGCGGTCTCACATATAGGTAACAGATAACTCTGAAGCAGAGTGGTTTGGCTAGTACATGTTAGGGAGTAATGGTCAAGAGTTAGGTTAATGAGCCTAGAAAGATGACCTTAAGGCAAAATGTGAAAAACTTTTAAGTAAATACAGAAGAGTTTCATTATAATGTAAAGGCATTGGGGAGCCACTAACTGAAGCTGCTTAAGGAGAGAAGTGACAGGTTCAGACCTAGGTTTTAGGAAATGTCCTTTTGGCAGTTCTGTTGCAGATGGATTGGGGAAGAGAATGAATAGGTTTAAAACACCAGCTAGGAGACTATAGCAATGGTTCAGTCCAGAGATAATGAAGACCATGGTGGGGTTGAGGGAAGGGAAGAGAAGAGATAAGGAAAGAGTAAAATTGACAAGATATGACAATTGATTGGATAATATGGATAAATGATGGTGGAAAGCTAAATCATGTAGCAATACCTATGGCAGAAATGGGGAAGTTAGAAAGTGAGGTAGGTTTAGGAGGAAAAATAGTAGTTGAGATTTTGAACATGTTGACTTTGAATTGTATAGAGGACATCCAACAGAAATTTGAATAATTACTACTAGACTCCAGAAAAGAGAGAAGAGCTGGATAGAAAGATGTGGGATTCATCTGTAAACAGATGAGATCTGTGTAACAATTGCATTAATAGAGTATTCCTGACATCTTTCAGCTGACCACATGTACCAGTTCAGTTCTTGGCACTTTGGAGATGATAAAGTCCTTGATTGCTTTCTACTCATCATGGTGACTCAGCCCTGAAAAATTTAAGCTTTGTGGTGTGAGGCAATCTTCTTATTGGCCACTGATCAGGAAAAGCTGATGACTCAAGTCATTGGACCTCAGAGACACATTTTTGGACATGGCCAATGTTGAAATTTGTTTTGCTGAACACATATTTGTTATAAGGGTTTTGATTTGCTTTTATTTTTTGCTCCTGGTGTGAATGAGGGAAGGTAGGAAAGAGAGAAAATAAATGTCTCTTAATTTTGTTTTTTCACAAAAGGAAGTGATCCATCTTATGTATTTTTTCTATGAGCTCTCTTTGAGTTACTCAATGGAAGGCTAGAAGTAGTACCCCTGGATGCTAACACTTACAGTGTTGTGTTTTAGTTTTAGCCCTCAATTTGCCTAGTCTTGAACTATTGGTTATCTTGCCCACAGTGTGGGAGGATGTGGAATGAACACGGTAATAGGTGGGATTCAGGAAACCCTAGTTCTTGTCCCTGAATCTACCACTAAGCCAAACCATATAACCTATAGGATGCCATTTAACTACTCTGGAAGATTCCTTAGCAGTAATCCATCACATTTATATAGCACTTCAAGTTAATGGAAAGAACTTTCCATGTACTATCTCACCACAGCCATGAGAGCTGGTGTTCTTATTATTTCCATTTTATAAAGGAGGAAATTGCAGCTCAGAAACTTTAAATGACTTCTATAAGAATGTGATTTCTAAGGAATAACATGAAATGTCAGATCTCATCTAGTCTAAACCCTCATTTTTCACTCCAGAGAGGAGATTTCATAGTGAGTTAAATAGGAGAGTGGGGACCTGAACTCAAATCTCATGGTTCTTGCCCCATTGCTCTTTCTGCTATCCACTGACTCCAGCTTCTGATATCTACTTTCCATGTGCAGCAAATCAATCTGTTGCTCAGGTTCTTTTTCATCTATACTATCCATTATACTTGACCTCACTGTCACATTAATTGTTTCTATTTTCAACTATTAAACATCTGTACTGTCTGGGACACCTTTTTAAAATACCAATGGTTTATGCTGGTATTGCTGTTCCTTTTTTTTTTTGAAGGAAGTAAGATGATTTCTATTTCTAAAAGTATCCATGTTGCTTCCTTTCACCTGGAGACCTGCTGTGAAAAGGTAGCAGTTACTATGTATGTAGCTCAGCAATTAGTGATTACAAGTAATCTAGTTGAGTTAAAAGGTACCCCTTCTCCTGCAAAGAGAAAATGAAAGAACAGTAAAGTAGTGAAAGGCCTAGTTTAGGGGAGAGGACAGTTAATCTCTAGTCTCACTTACCTCGACAGGTGACCTTAGGTGAGGCTGTTGGCTTCAACAATTTACATCTGTTTTCTCTTTAGTTAACTGAAATTGTAGAGTCAAATCACAAAAATAGAACTGTAAGGGACTTCAGAGACCATTGAGATCAATTCCCCTCATTTTACAGATGAAGAAATTAAGGCCCATAGAGGTAAAGTGACTTACTTAAAATTTTATATAGGCAACAAGTAACCCAGGTCTTGAACCCAGAATTTGAACCCAGGTCTTCTAACTCCAAAGCTTTAATTGTTTCTGGAGCATCATGGTAGCTTTCCACAATACAGGTATGACTTATGTTCCTTTAAGTGAAAATCATGTTGGGGTGGAGCTAAGATGGTGGAATAAAGCAAAGACTTCCTTGAGTTCTCCCCCAACTTCTCTAAATACCTGTAAAAATGACTCAAAACAAATTCTAGAGCAGCAGAACCCACAAAATAGAAGAGTTAAAAAAATTCCAGCCCAAGACAATCTGGAACATCAAAGGGAATGGCCTGTTGCACCAGTCTAGGAGAGGAGCACAGACCAGCATGGGCTATGATAGCATAGACTGGACCCCTACAACATCAGAGAAGGTCTCAAGGGACTAAATCACTGGATGCTGTGGTGGCTTCCATACTTCTCAACCCACAAACATCAAAACAACTTAGAAGGTAGAAACAAAATCCATGAGAGAAGAAATGGAGGACAAATATATGTTAGAAATCTAAAATATGAATATAGAAATTAGGGAGAGAGGGGAAAAATCATGAATCCATAGTACAGAATAATCCAAAATATCGAGTGAGTGATAAACAGTTTTGGAATACATAAATACTGAAAAAAAGGGAAATCTTCCAGAAGTTAAGAAAAAGGCAGCAATGCTAAAAAGAAATGCATTATCACTGCACAGTCTAAAGCTCTTGGCCTTGAAGAAGGGATATACAAAGATAAAGTTCAGAATATAAGTATTCCAGGGGAAATGTAACAAATCAAAAAGTCTCAACACCAGTGCAGTAAATAATTCAGAAAAATTCCTGAAGAACACAAAGCAGAAATAAAAGAATACACAAATTTACCTAACAACAAAACAAAACAAAATGTGTGCGTGTATATCTTTGTATATCTTTCAAGCTCCAAGGTATGTAGAGGCTGAATTTAAAATTCTAGTGAAAACTAATAGTCTATAAGTAGCCAGGCAAAATATCTTGTAATGCAGAGTAAGTCAAATTCAAAAACACAGCATTCTTCCACACACACTCCAA
The DNA here is from genome assembly GCA_023548195.1 of Bettongia penicillata ogilbyi. Lineage (NCBI taxonomy): Eukaryota > Metazoa > Chordata > Mammalia > Diprotodontia > Potoroidae > Bettongia > Bettongia penicillata. Next base: position 5,078,373 of record JAJHZJ010000107.1, on the reverse strand, counting down.
ACTGCAGAAGGAAATCAGATAGTATGACTGGAAAGGCAAAGCTCAAGCTGAAGTCCAAAATGATATTCCCTGAAAAACTGAGCCATTCATCAATTTAAGTAAAAGTGCATTTAATAACACAGAGGTAGTGGAAGAATTTCTATTAAAAAACATGAACAATGTTAAACAATGTAGAGGAATTTCTGTTAAAAACCGGAATTAATGAGCAAAGAATATCTGATCTGCAAAAAACACAATAATAATAGTAATAAATGCATCAATAAGTCAAAACAATCTTAAAATTTTATCTCTCAAAGCCAAAAATAATAATGTCATTATTATTATATTGCCATATATATAGTACTTCAAGGTTTATATATGTCATCTTGTTTAATCTCTACTCAGTCTCTGGTGTGGGTGATATTATTAATGCTATTTACAGATGAGGAAACTGAGGCTCAGTAGTTAAGTGGTTTGACCAGGTTTATATAAGTAGCCAAGACAACTAACATTTATTAGCTATCTACTATATGCCAGATATTATGAAAAACTCTAGAAATAGAACAAAAGGCAAAAACCAGTCTGTTCTCTTAAGGCACTCATATTCAAATTGGGGAGATAACCTGCAAACAACTATGTGTAGACAAGATACAGATAGAATAAATTGGACATAATCTCAGAGGTAAACCACTAAAATTAAGGTGAACTAGGAAAAGTTTCTTGCAGAAGATAAAACTTTTACTAAGAGATTAGTATCTGAGACAGGATTTGAACTGTGGTATTCCTGACTCTAAGTCCAATACTCATACCCGTTGAATACCTAGCAGCCCCTCTTGGCAAAGATATCAAAAGGTAGAAAACTAAAACTAATCTTCATTCTCACCTGGCTCTCTCTTATGTTTCATCCATCCTTGTTTTACCAATCCATCTCTCCTACTCTGACCTCACATCTATCCTTTGAGAATCTTGACCTTTTAGTTAGCCAAATTAAGTTTATACAGTCCTCTACCGTTACACATTTGTCTGACCAGTATGCTTTTCATACCAAACGCCAACCTTGAGTTCTTTCTATTTATATTACTCTAGTCATTGCCTATTTTGTTTTCCTGATTCTTCTTCCATCATTCTGCATCAGTTCACTTGACTTTTTATGTATTCATCATATTCATTGTTTCTGAGAACCAAGTAATGTTCCATTCTATTAGTGTATCACAGCTTCTTTACCATGCTTAATGAGTACTCAATTGATCGACATCTTCTTTGTTTGCATTTCTTGGTATCATAAAATTGCTGCTATAAATATTTTATTTCACATGGAGGTTTTCTTTGGTTGGGAAGTATGCTTATCAATGGAATTCATAGGTCAAATGATGTGGTTATTTTAGCTATTCTCTTACCTTAATACCAAATTGCTGTTCAGAATGGTTGGACCAAATTATGCCAAGAGTATATTAATGTTCTTAGGCTTTTTCAATCCTTGCAATGATGACATTTTCTACCCACAGCCCATATATTTCCTGCAAATAGAACTCCCCACAAATTCTGGAGCACTGCAAGGCGCGCAGAAACACAGTGGAAAAGATTTTCGTTCCAGAGAGCCCTGGAGAGCCGTTCCCAGGGGTCCATCGCACTCTGGACAGCAGAGTCCACCCCTGTGCTGCCCTGGCCGTGCGGCCCTAGAGGAGCAGATCCGAGCAGGCATCAGGGACGGAATCTCTAGCGGCTGGGAAGGTCCCTCCGCCCACAGACACTACAGGTCAGTGAGAGAGACGTCTGGGCTGGCTGAGAGGGGAGCGGGATGTCTCTGTGGCTCAGGTCCCTTTCGGAAGCAGCAGCAGAGGCAGTAGCAGAGGCAGAGGCAGCGTCAGAGACCCGGGACTCCTGGAGCAAGCAGGAGCTCCATTACCAAAGGTCTCTGCATAAACGCCCTGAGGGAACAGAGCCTGGGAGATGGCCCTGCCCCCACGTGCCCCATTACAGAAGGTGTCTGCATAAAGCCCTTGAGGGAACTGAGCCTGGGAGGCAGCCTTGCCCCCACCCAAGCACCAGAACTTAAGCTCACATTGAATAGAACCACGCCTGCCGCAGAAAGCCTATTGGAATCTCAGGCCCCAAGCACTAGCTGGGTGGATCTAGGAGGGGGTGGACAGGAATCTCAGAAGTCAAGTAATTGGCTGGGAAAATGCTCAGAAAAGGGAAGAAAAATAAGACTATAGAAAGCTACTTTGATGGGCTACAGATGTTCCCGCCTTTCAATTCTGATGATGAGGAACTATTCTTACCATCAGGGAAAGACGTGGAGGCCGGGGCCTCTGTATCCCAGACATCCCAGGTGGATGTATGGTGGGCTCAGGCCATGCAAAAGCTCAAAAAGGATTTTGAAAATCAAGTTAGATGGGTGCAGGAAAAACTGGGAAGAGAAATGAGAGAGATGCAAGAAAAGCATGAAAAATAGGTCAATACCTTGCTAAAGGAGACCCAAAAAATGCTGAAGAAAATAACACCTTGAAAAATAGGCTCACTCAATTGGCAAAAGAGGTTCAAAAAGACAATGAGGAGAAGAATGCTTTAAAAAACAGAATTAGTCAAATGGAAAAGGAGGTTCAATAGCTCACTGAAGAGAATAGTTCTCTCAAAATTAGAATGGAACAGATGGAGGCTAATGACTTTCTGAGAAACCAAGAAATCACAAAACAAAACCAAAAGAATGAAAAAAATGGAAGAGAATGTGAAATATCTCATGGGAAAAACAACTGACCTGGAAAATAGATCCAGGAGAGACAATTTAAAAATTATGGAACTACCTGAAAGCCATGATCAAAAAAAGAGCCTAGACATCATCTTTCATGGAATTATCAAGGAAAACTGCCCTGAGATTCTAGAACCAGAGGGCAAAATAAGTATTGAAAGAATCCATCAATCACCGCCTAAAAGAGATCCAAAAAGAGAAACTCCTAGGAACATTGTGGCCAAATTCCAGAATTCCCAGTCAAGGAGAAAATATTGCAAGAAGCTAGAAAGAAACAATTCAAGTATTGTGGAAATGCAATCAGGATAACCCAAGATCTAGCAGCTTCTACATTAAGGGATCGAGGGGCATGGAATAGGATATTCCAGAAGTCAAAGGAACTAGGACTCAAACCAAGAATCACCTACCCAGCAAAACTGAGTATAATACTTCAGGGGAAAATATGGTCTTTCAATGAAACAGAGGACTTTCAAGCATTCTTGATGAAAAGACCAGAGCTGAAAAGAAAATTTGACTTTCAAACACAAGAATGAGAAGAAGCATGAAAAAGTAAACAGCGAAGAGAGGTCATAAGGGACTTAACAAAGTGAACTGTTTACATTCCTACATGGAAAGACAATATTTGTAACTCTTAAAACTTTTCAGTATCTGGGTAGTTGGTGGGATTACACAAACACATACACACACACACACGTACACGTGTGCATGCACACACACATAAACACATGCATGCACACACAGAGACAGAGAGCACAGAGTGAATTGAATAGGATGGGACCATATCTTAAAAGAAATTAAGGTAAACAGTGAGAGAGAAATGTAGTGGGAGAAAAGAGGGTGAAATGGAATGGGGTAAATTATCTCTCATTCAAGAGGCAAGCAGGAGACTTTTTAGTGGAGGGAAAAAGAGGAGAGCTGAGAAAAAAGAAACAAGAAGTTTACCCTGATCACATTCGACTAAGGGAAGGAATGAAATGCACACTCATTTTGGTATGAAAACATATCTTACAATATAGGCAAGTGGGGGAGAAGGAGATAAGCAAGGGGGGGATGATGGTAGGGAGGGCAATGGGAGGAGGGAGCAATTTGAAGTCAACACTTGGGGAGGGACAGGATCAAAAGAGAGAACAGAAGCAGTGGGGGGCAGGACAGGATGGAGGGAAATATAGCTAGTCTTACACAACACGACTATTATCAAAGTCATTTGCAAAACTACACAAATAGGGCCTATATTGACTTGCCTACCTTCGGAAAGGGAATGGGTGGGGAGGGAGGGATGGGGAGAATTTGGAACTCAAAGTTTTAGGAGCAACTGTTGTGTATTGTTCTTGTTACTAGGAAATAAGAAATACAGTTAATGGGCAATAGAAGTCATCTGGCCCTACAAGACAAAACAGGAGGTGGGGATAAGAGAAGGGAGGGATGATAGAAGAGAGAACTGATTGGTGATAGGGAAAATTAGATTGCTCGGTGTATTGGCATAGGGGGAGGGGGTAAAAGGGGAGAAAATTTGGAACTCAAAATTTTGTGAAAATGAACGTAAAAAGTTAAATAAATAAATTTTTATTTAAAAAAAGAAAAAGAAGAAAAATAAACTAACCCAATTTTCAAAAGAAGTCCAAAAAGTCAGTGACAAGGAGGATGCCTTAAAAAAACAAAATTGGGCCAATGGAAAAGGAAGTCCAAAAACTCATTGAAAAAAATAATTCTTTAAACAATTAAAATGGAGCAAATGGAAGCTAGTGACTTTATGAGAAAACAAGAAATTATAAAACAAAATAAAAAGAATACAAAAATAGAAGAAAATGAGAACTATCTCATTGAAAAAAATGGCTACTCTGGAAAATAGATCCAGGAGAGATCCCTTAAAAATTATTGAACTACTTCAAAGCCATGATTAAAAAAGAATCTAGACATTATCTTTCAAGAAATTATCAAGGAAAACTGTCCTGATATTCCAGAAAAAGATTGAAAAATAGAAATTGAAAGAATCCCCCAATCACCTCCTGAAAGAGATCCCAAAAGGCATACATGTAAGGATATTGTAGCCAACTTCCAAAGGTCCCAGGTCAAAGAGAAAACATTGCAAGAAGCCAGAAAGAAGCGATTCAAGTATTGTGGAGCCACAGTTAGGATAACACAAGATTTAGCAACTTCTATATTAAGGGATCAGAGTGTCTGGAATACGATATTCAGGAGTTTAATTAGCTAGGATTAAAATCCAGAATCACATACTCAGCAAAAATGAGTATAATACTTCAAGGGAAAAAAAATGGGTATTCAATGAAATGGAGACCTTTCAAGTATTCTTGATGAAAAGATCAGAGCTGAATAGAAAATTTGACTTTCAAATACAAGAACTAAGAGAGGCATGAAAAGGTAAACAGGAAAGAGAAATCATAAGGGAATTATCAAAGGTGAACTATTTACCTTCTTACATGGAAACATAATATTTATAACTCATGAGACTGTCCTAGGTATTAGAGTAATTGGAGGGGAATTACTTTGTTTAATTTTGTCTTTCTCTACATTCAACTGGGAAATAAGTTATACTGCAAGGCAGTTTAGAAATCTTTCTTGTCCTACAGGAAAATAGAAGGGAAAAGGATAAGAAAAAGGAGGAGGTGATAGAAGGGAGGGCAGAGAAAGGGAAGGGGTAATCATAATGCATGTTGTCTTGGGGTGGAGGTAGAGGAGAGATTGGGAGAAAATTTGGAACTCAAAATCTTGTGGAAGTGAATGTTGAAAACTACAAATAAATTAATTAACAAAAGACCAAAAAAATGCAATTGAAAACTGTGTAACCATAATACCTAGACCTGGTTGGCCCTAAGAAGAGTCATAAGAAGGAAACCTCCCAAGCCTCTTTGAGGAGGTGAAGGACTATAGCTGTGTAACACTGCACATATCATCAGATTTTTGTTTATTTCTTGACTTTTTTTTTTCTTTGTTGTAGAGAGTTTGAAACCCAGCTCTCTTACTTATCTAGGTACCCTAGGGAAGATACCTCTCCTATTTGACCTTCAATTTCCTTTATATTATTGATAATTATAATTTATTTGTTTTCAGCTTTCTGCAATGACTTCCATAAGTCTTAAATTTTGTCTCCTCCCCAAGATGGCTTGAAATATGGGTTCTACACACACACTCTTATTTTTTTTTCGCATTTACAGCTCTTTTTAAAATAAATTTATTTATTTACCTTTTTACATTCATTTTCACAAAATTTTGCGTTCCAAATTTTCTCCCCTTTTATCCCCTACCCCCACCCCAAAACACCGAGCATTCTAATTTTCCCTATCACCAATCTGCCCTCTCTTCTATCATCCTTCCCTTCCCTTGTCCCCATCTTCTCTTTTGTCCTGTAAGGCCAGATAACTTTCTATTCCCCATTAACTGTATTTCTTATTTCCTAGTAGCAAGAACAATACTCAACAGTTGTTCCTAAAACTTTGAGTTCCCAATTCTCCCCATCCCTCCCTCCCCACCCATTCCTTTTGGGAAGGCAGGCAAGTCAATACAGGCCATATCTGTGTAGTTTTGCAAATGACTTCCATAACAGTTATGTTGTGTAAGGCTAACTATATTTCCCTCCATCCTATCCTGCCCCCCATTGCTTCAATTCTGTCTTTTGATCCTGTCCCTCCTCAAGAGTGTTGACTTCAAATTGCTCCCTCCTCCCATTGCCCTCCCTTCCTTCATCCCCCCTACCCTGCTTATCCCCTTCTCCCCCACTTTCCTTTATTTTAAGATAGGTTTTCATACTAAAATGAGTGTGCATTTTATTCCTTCCTTTAGTCGAATGTGATGAGGGTAAACTTTATGTTTTTCTCTAAGCTCTCCCCTTTTTTCTTCCACTAAAAAGGCTCCTGGCTGCCTCCTCTATGAGAGATAATTTGCCCCATTCCATTTCTCCCTCTCTCCTCCCACTACATTTCTCTCTCACCACTTAACTTCATTTTTTTAAGATATGATCCCATCCTATTCAAGTCACTCTGTGCTCTCTGTCTCTGTGTGTGCATGCATGTGTTTATGTGTGTGTGCATGCACACGTGTACATGTGTGTGTGTGTATGTGTTTGTGTAATCCCACCAACTACCCAGATACTGAAAAGTTTTAAGAGTTACAAATATTGTCTTTCCATGTAGGAATGTAAACAGTTCACTTTGTTAAGTCCCTTATGACCTCTCTTCGCTGTTTACTTTTTCATGCTTCTTCTCATTCTTGTGTTTGAAAGTCAAATTTTCTTTTCAGCTCTGGTCTTTTCATCAAGAATGCTTGAAAGTCCTCTGTTTCATTGAAAGACCATATTTTCCCCTGAAGTATTATACTCAGTTTTGCTGGGTAGGTGATTCTTGGTTTGAGTCCTAGTTCCTTTGACTTCTGGAATATCCTATTCCATGCCCCTCGATCCCTTAATGTAGAAGCTGCTAGATCTTGGGTTATCCTGATTGCATTTCCACAATACTTGAATTGTTTCTTTCTAGCTTCTTGCAATATTTTCTCCTTGACTGGGAATTCTGGAATTTGGCCACAATGTTCCTAGGAGTTTCTCTTTTTGGATCTCTTTTAGGCGGTGATTGATGGATTCTTTCAATACTTATTTTGCCCTCTGGTTCTAGAATCTCAGGGCAGTTTTCCTTGATAATTCCATGAAAGATGATGTCTAGGCTCTTTTTTTGATCATGGCTTTCAGGTAGTCCCATAATTTTTAAATTGTCTCTCCTGGATCTATTTTCCAGGTCAGTTGTTTTTCCCATGAGATATTTCACATTATGTTTCATTTTTTTCATTCTTTTGGTTTTGTTTTGTGATTTCTTGGTTTCTCAGAAAGTCATTAGCCTCCATCTGTTCCATTCTAATTTTGAGAGAACTATTCTCTTCAGTGAGCTATTGAACCTCCTTTTCCATTTGACTAATTCTGTTTTTTAAAGCATTCTTCTCCTCATTGTCTTTTTGAACCTCTTTTGCCAATTGAGTGAGCCTATTTTTCAAGGTGTTATTTTCTTCAGCATTTTTTTGGGTCTCCTTTAGCAAGATATTGACCTGTTTTTCACGCTTCTCTTGAATCTCATTTCTCTTCCCAGTTTTTCCTCCACTTGTCTAACTTGATTTTCAAAATTCGTTTTAAGCTCTTCCATGGCCTGAGCCCATTGAATATCTATTTCGGATGTTTGGGACACAGAGGTCTTGACTTCTATGTCTTTCCCTGATGGTAAGAATTGTTCTTCCTCATGAGAAAGGAAAGGAGGAAGCATCTGTTCACCAAGAAAGTAATATTCTATGGTTTTATTTTTTTTCCCTTTTCTGTTCATTTTCCCAGCCAGTTACTTGACTTCAGAGATTCCTCTCCACCCCTGCCTCACCTCCAGATCTGCCCAGCTAGTGCTTGGAGTCTGAGATTCAAATGCTGCTTCCCAGCCTCAGGGCTTTCAGTGGGGGGCAGGGCTGCTATTCAATGTGAGATTAAGTTCAGGTTCTCAGGTGGAAGCAGGACCACCTCACAGGGCTCAGTTCCCTCCGGGGGTTTATGCACAGACCTTCAACAATGAATCCAAGCTCCTGTCTGCTTTGGGAGCCCCTGGCCGCCAATGCCTCTGCTTCTGCCTCCCAAGGGGTCCTGAGTTATGGAGACACCCCACTCCTCCCTTGGCCAGCCCAGAAGGCTCTCTCACTAATCTGTAGCACCTGTGGGTTGAGGGGCCTTCATGGCCGCTGGAGATTCCGTCCCTGAAGCTTACTTGGGTCTGCTTCTCTCCGTGCTGTGTGGCAAAGGCAGGGCTGGGCTCTGCTCTGGGTCCGTTGCTATGCACCTTTGGTGTCATTTTTTCAGGGCTCTCTGGAACAGAAATCTCCTCCACTCCTTTGTTGTGTGGCTTCTACTGCTCCAGAATTTGTTGGAAGTTCCTCTTTACAGGTAATTTATGGACTGTGGGTTCAGAGCTAGCATATGTGAATCTTTGTACTCCACCATCTTGGCTCCCACATACATTCTTATTAAACACATTTTCACATTAGTCATGTTGCATAGAAGAATTAAAATGAATGGGAGAAATTATGAAGAAAAACAAAACAAAATATAGCACAAGAGAAAATATTCTGCTTCTTTCTGTAATGCAGTTCCATAGTTGACTTTGAATTTTCTTGACCTTCAGTTTTATGATCTGCAAAACTAGGGGTTTGGACTAAGTCTGTGAGAGAGGGAGAGGGGAAGGGTATATTGGGAAATAGGTGATATAAAATTGAAATTTGCTAATAAAATTTTATTTTAAAATATCAGAACTTGATAGTGCTGGTATGTTTAACAAAAGGAAAATATTTCCTCAATATTACACAAGAATACAAGCAAGTATGATGGAAAAAAGAAGTACATGAGCAACAATTTCATTCCCACCACATATACTAGGGCTAGTGATAACAATAACAGCTATAATTATAGTGATAGCAGGAGCAATAGTAGCTGCCATTAGTGTAGACCTCTATCTTGATTTTTTCTGGGTCATGACTTTATTGGCATCATTGTGTTAAAATACTTATTCCCAAGTCCCCTAAGTCGAAACTGGTTCCCACTCCTAAAAACTCAGGATATTTCATTTTTTAAAGTAACATGATGAAGGAGAAAGAACATTCAGCCAGGCATTAGGAGCCCTAGGTTCTAGTTATTAATATTGTATCACTCTAAATAAATTGCTTACCCTCGCTGAGCTCTAATTACCTCATTTAGAAAATGAGGGCATTGGATTAGATCTCTAACATTCCTTCCAATTCTAGAATGTAACATTTCTACCATCTTGTTTATTGATGATCAATCTTACAACAAACTCAACCCAGAACAGAGTTCCACACCTAGATTTAAGGGTGAATGTGCCATAAATTTCTGTGACTAAGACCATTCTAAAACTACACACTTTTTTCCTTGGGGTCTTATTGACTCTGTTTAAACAATTATTAACAAACAGCTTTCTGAGGTTTGCATCCTAACACACATGAGAAACAGCAAACTTGAAATTGGATGGGAGGGTGTTGCTACAGGCAGGCACAATGACAGCAGGAGAAGAGTCAAGACAATTGCTAGACAGTCAAGTCAGAGAGAGAATTGCTTTTAAAGGCCAGTTCATAACTGTGTCATGACACAGTGCAAGAATGAATGTTTGTAATGATGATCTTGAGTCACAACAGAAAGGTTAAATTATGTTCCATATCACCAGTTTAAGAAGGGTAAAGAAAGTGTGTAATACATTTTAGTAAATTTTCCATTAAAATGCTTAGAAATTTGGGGTGTAAGATTTCCTTAGCAGAAAAATTCAGCTAGGTAGAACACTTAATTTCCTGATGGTATTAGATAAATGAGGCATTATTTTATCCGAAAGATTCCTGAAGTGACAAGGATATCAAAAAGAGATCATATTGATGCTTTAGAACTAGGAAGCAAGAGATCTACTACCAATTCATTTTTAAGACCTTGGACAAGCCATCTTAGCTCTGTGATGGACTTTTGTTCTGTCAAAGAGTCAGACTTAAAGATTGATCTCTAAGATGCCTTGGAAACCTAGCATTCTGTAATTTCCTCTGGATCATGCTTTTGACTTCAGATAAATAAATGATCCCAGAATGACCCCAAAATATTATGGTTATAAAGAGCCTCAATGGTTATCTAATTTGAACTGTAGTAGAATGAGAAACTTCTGAACAAGGGATTTTCCAGTATTTACTTGAAGACTCCCAATAAGAGAGAACCCACTACCACTCAGAGATACTTCATGTTATAGTTTTCATTATGAGGAAACATTTTTCTTTCGTAAAACATAAATTTACTTTATGATCTCTGATTATTGCTCCTACTTTTCCCTTTTGGATGGAAGTAGAATAAATGTAATCCCTTTTCCTCTAGAGGAAGACTTCATGAACTATTAAAGTTGAAGACTTTATATTAGATAAATGATTCCTAGCCAATTAGAAATTTCTCAGACATTTTTTGCTGATGAGGTTATTGGTTGAATTAATGTAAGTGCTGTCCATGGTAGGCCTTTGATTCCACTCTTGGCTCTTAGCTAGTTCATCAGTGATAAATCACATTTGGTCATGTAAGACAAATCTAGTGGCATATGTTTATTGTCTGCCTTTATTACTGCTTGCTGAAAGTGTTAGTAATATTAAAGATATCATAGTATTTTCCACACATTCTAATGATTGTATCAATAATGAAATAAGGTAAAATCTTTTTCCTTATATCTTGTAACTATTGAATTCTATAACTTAATACTATTTTGTTACAGTAGTTTTGTTGTTTGTGTTTCTATTTAAAGGGACCATCCTCTGACTACTTCTTAAAGAGACCTATTCACTGAATAGGCATTACCTCACTTTAAGTGAGTACTTGAAAAGGCCTTAGCCTAAAAGGGCAAGGTCTTCTATTGCATTCTGGGCCATCTCCAGTTATCCTGATGAATATCTGGTCTCTGGATCTAGATGACTCAGGAGAAGAAAGTGAGGCTGGTGACCTTGGACAGCCCTCCCTCTCTTAAAACAAAGTCAAGTGCAATTCATGTCATAATTTCTCTGATGTCATGGTCCTCTTTGAAAATGAAGGATGAACAAACTGAAAGGGGAAGGAATGAGACCACAGAAGATAAGACAAAGCTATTCTTTTCCCTTACCCTACCCCCAAGCAATTACTTTGGGACTTGGCTAGGACTATTTCCACTATTTGCTGGACAGATCTTGGAATGTCCAATTCCAAAATAGCTAGTTATTTTGAAAAGGACCCACAAGGATTGACAAGCTGTACATTAATCCAACACTTTTGACTGATTGAATAGACTCTCCTGGCCTTGTTCACACTGAGTTCATACTTCTGATCTACTGCTTCAATAGAACAATTCTAACCTGATAAAAGAATTAGAGAAGTAAATAATGTCATTAGTAACTTCAACTGAGAAAGGTGGATTGTTTCAATCAGTACCCACATTAACATCACTCTCGCACTTCATTTCTCATCAGGTTGTATTCCAGACTTTTCTACCATGCCTAGAGAGCCGGGTACTTTCATCACCACTTCTTCCCCCACTACCTCTTCCCTCCACTCACATCAGTCTTTCAGCTTCCTTTTACATGTTGTATTTTATTGATTAGAATGTAAGTGACTGTGTTTCTTTTGATTGCATGTTTATCTCCCAGTACTTCACACAATGCTTGGCACATAGTAAATTTAATAAATGCTTTTTTATTGAGTGGTTTTGTCCTTTGAGATTAAGTCTAGTCCTTTTTGATGTGATGGAACTTCAAAGGACAAGTGTCCTCCCATACTCAAATCTTTTCTTCTCTAAGCTAAGCACCTGTAGTTTCTTCAGTCTTCCTATGGCAGAATCTTGAGGCTTTTCACTTATCAATGTCCTTCCTAAAATAGGGCACCCAGAAAGATACATATCTAAGAAATCTCTTTGGGAGCTGACTTAGCATGAAACATCTAGATGAGTCTGGAGGATTTAACTGCAAATTAGAATCCTCTCCATCTTCCCCTAAAGTAATTTTTGCTTCTGAGGGTTAAGTGAGACAGTGAGAACCCAATTCATGTCATAGCCCCAAGACAGGAAGAACACAAGAAAAGTTATGGGACTTAAGAGTTTTGCTGGGGAAAATGAGCAATAATCTTGACTTTAAAGGAATCTTTCCCATCACCAAGGTCTTACAGGTGTTAGCTATTAGTGAGGTATGTTGCTATGAGACATGCACAGGCATACATGTTTAATAAATTATATTATTTTATATTTATATATTTATTATATTTATATTTATTTTATTATTTGGATTACAGTCTTCCCTGACCCTAAAGGGAAGATGAAACAGTCTATATATCATGGAATCCAACCCATTTATTATCTCTTACTTCCAGGTGAAATTTTCATTCAAAGCCCAAATGACCTGAGTCCACAACAAGGAAAGACAGTTGGTGAATTCACTTTCCTCTCCAAAGTTTGTCTCTCTTTACAAAGATTTGTGAAAGGCAGAAGTATATACCTGCATAATAAATCACTTTTTATTAGCTTATTAGAATTAATGGCCCTGAGCAAGACAGAATCTCTTTTATAAAACCAAAGAGAAAAAATGCTTAGCTCTGACAATTGAAGTGTTTTAGTGATACATATGTATATTTATCTGCAAAAAGATTCAGTGTGGCATGGTGGATAAAGAGGTGGGCTGGTAATTAGGAAGACCTGGATCCAAGTCCAGCTTTGACATACACTAGCTGTGTGACCCTGGATAAGTTATTTAAACTCTCATTGACCTCAAACAACTCTCTAAGACTGTTCATCTGGCAGAGGGGATAACCTATAACTCTTTCACTAGTTTCGCTGTACCAGTGAAACCATAGGTTCAATAAGCATGATAGGTAGAAACAGAAGTATATACATACATGTATATGTTATATAAGTAAAATATACATGAATATTCATAAATATATATGTTCTATAAATATAACATATATGTATACCTGTGTGTGCAAATAGATATATTACGATAATATATATACTCATATAAAGATAGATGTGTGTTGTTATATATAATAAATGCATACTATGTAACTACTGTGAGTTTATGCTAAGAAAAAGGAGATGGGGATTAGATTTATGATTTAATGGTACAGGTAATTCCTAGATAAGGAAACTTTCTCTGCCAGTGGTGGTCAACATCTTCTCTATAGTTTTATGGGAGAGGTTCTTAACTTGTTTTGCTACATCATAGACTCCTTTCTCAGTATTCTGAAACCTGTGAAAAACTTTCTCAGAATAATGTTTTAGAAATAAATATTTAGGATTATAAAGGAAACCAATTATACTGAAATATTTTTTCCCATTCAAATTCATAAATGCCCTAAAATCCATCCACAAATTGCCTGACTTAGAATCCCTCTTCTTAGTCAGTTGCTTAATGAAGCAGATTAAGTGATTTGCCAGTATGTGTGAAAGTTGGGACTTCAACTCAAGTCTTCTAATCTGTGTGACCAGTTCTCTATTATGTGTCCTGCCCCATATGTATATTTCTGTTTACATCTGTGTTTATATTTATATGTATACATGTATATGTGCATCATGTAATTGACATACTATTTTGATATTTTCATGGAGTATCCACTTATCTTATTTGTGGATATTCATTCCACTAGCACAGATACAGCAAGCTTTCATAGGATCATAGTGGAGACCACTCAAACTGCTTCATTTTAAAAATTATGAAATGGAGAATTACAAACCAGGGCCCATAATTCCAGATTCAGTTCAGTTGTGTGTGTGTGTGTGTATTTTGTATTGCATCACATTGTCTCCCCTCCTCAGCACTTCCTCATACTTTACAATTTTTATTCATGTCTTCTTGCATTGAGCATTCACTCAAAACACTGGAGGCATTCTTTTGATGTAGATGTGTGTCTTGTTTCTTGTTATTTGTTTCTGATGTCTCAGAGGTATGTATGAACCATTCTGTGTAACCATCTGTTGAATTGAAAGTAATATCTTCTAATATCTCCTTTTTGTTTCATGAGTGGTCCATCTTCACTTTCTTCTCTTGGCAATATCATTTGCACCAATTCTTATTTATTGGTAATGAGTTGCTGCATATTGACACTTCTATCCTTCATCATACATCTTTATGTTGTTCTTTACTAGAAGCATAACTAGCAATTTTTGCTTCAAGGGTAAATATAACAAAATTCAACCTCAAGTAAGTTGGTGATGGACAGCTCAAGTCCGTGAACCATGAGGTTGCTGCCATATAAAGAAGATGCCCAAGAAAGAACATTTCCTGAGATTCCTGTCATCTAGTAGCAATAGGGAAAATTATCCCACATAAAAGAGACACAAGAGGAAACATTTTACATTGGAGGGGAACATGGGAAAGGTAGAGAGCAACACTTAAATGTTACTCTTATAGGATCTGACTCAAAAAGGGAACGACATACACACTCAGTTGGGTATATAAATCTATATTTATGGAGAAGTAGAAGAGAAGAAGATGAAAGAAAAGGAAGGAGGCTTATATAGGGGAGGACTGATTAAGGGAACTACTGGTCAGAAACAAAACAGACTGAGACAAAACAGTAAAAAGAGAGAAAGAAGGATAAGTGAGAAAATCAGATATAAGGAAATGCATAATTAGTAACCATAGGTAAGAATGTGATAGAATGAACTCACTCATAGGACAAAAGCCGACAGAAGATCGCATTAAAAACTAGAATCCAACAATACATCATTTAAAAGAAACACTTAAAAAAAAAGACACATGGTAAAAATAAGGAGCTGAAGCAGAATCCATTATGCTGAAGTAAAAAGAAAAAAACAAAGGATAGCAATCATCTCAGATAAAGCAAAAGCAAAAAATAGACCAAATGTAAAAAGATAAGCAGGGAAGTTACTTTTTGCTAAAAGGCATAATAGACGATGAAATAGTGTCAATATTAAACATATATGTACCAATTGGTATGGTATCCAAATTCTTAAAGAAAAAAGTTAAGTTATATGAGGAAATAGACAGTAAAACTATACTAATGAGGGGTCTCAACTTTCCACTCTCAGAACTAGATATCTAAAACAAAAAAGAAATTAAGGAGATGAATAGAATTTTAGAAAACTTAGATATGATAGCTCTCCATAGAGCTATATTATATTGGAAATATAAAGGAGTATACAATTTTGTCAACTGTATATTGCACATTCACAAAAATAGACCATGTGTTAGGACACAAAAAACTCACAGTCAGATGCAAAAAAGTAGAAATAGCAAATGCATTCTTTTTCAGACTATAATGTAATGGAAATTATATATTCAATAAAGGGCCATGGAAACAGATTAAAATGAGTTTGGAAACTATGTAATCAAATTCTAAAAAATAAGTGGAACAAAGAACAAATCATGGAAACAATGCATAATTTCATTAAAGAAAAAGACAACATACCAAATTTGGGGGGGATACAATCAAAGCAGTACTTAGAAGAACATGTCTGTATGCATACACACACATATATACAAATACATATGTGGATACATGCATATATGTATATATATATATATATATGCATTGCATGTGTATATATTTAATTTAATAAATAAAATTATGAGTTGGTTTTATTAAAAAATAGATAAACCATTAAAATGGATAAACTATTGGTTAATATGATTTTTAAAAGAAAACCAAATTACAGGTGTCAAAAATAAAAAGGGTGAGTGTACCACCAAGAAAGATAAAATTAAGGCTGTTATTTTGCCCAATTATATGCCAATATATCTGGCAATCTAACTTAAATAAATGAATATTTACAAAAATGTAAATTTCCCACATTAACAGAAGAGAGAATACTTAAATAACCCTCTCCTTGAGAAATAAATTGAAAAAGCCATAAATCAGTTCCCTAAGAAAAAATCCCCTGGACCAGAGAGAATCACAAGTGAGTTGTACCTAACATTTAAAAGACAATTAACTCCAATGCCATATAAAATATTTTTGAAAATAGGCAAAAGGGTCCTACCAAATTCCTTTTACAACACAAATACGGTTCAAATAGAAAACCCAGGAAATAAAACAAATAACTAAAAGAAAAATACTAGCAAGGACATTGCAACAATATGCCAAAGATCATATATGTCACAAATATCATATGCTATGACCAGGTGGGATTTATACCAAGAATGTGGAACTGGTTCAATATTAGGAAAACTTGCAGCATAATTGGCCATATCAATAACAAAACCAACACAAATTGTATGAATATTTCTATAGATGCAGAAAAAGTTTTTGACAAAATACAATATATTCCAATTAAAAACACAAGACAACATAGAAATAAAGAGGACTTTCTTTAAAATAACAGTAGTGTCTCTCTCTCTTTGAAAAAAATTAAAAAACATTAAAAAATTAAAAAAATTAAAAAAATATTGGAAAGGCTTCTAGCTAATGGAAAATAGCTAGAAGCCTTTCCAGTAAAAACAGGGGTGAAGCAAGAGTGTCCGTTATCATTGCTATTATTCACTATTGTTCTAGAAATGCTAGTTATAGCAATAAGAGAAGAAAAAGAAATTGAAGAAATTAGAATAGAAAATGAGGAAATAAAAATATTATTCTTTGCAGATGATGTATTGTTATGTTCAGAGAATCCTACAGAATTAACTTTAAAAAAGTAGTTGAAATAATTAATGACTTTAGCAGTCACAGGATAAAAAAAAATACCACATACAAATCATTAATTTTTCTATATATTACCAACAAAGTTAAGCAGCAAGAGATAGAAAGAGAAATTCCATTTAAAATAACTGTAGACAATATAAAATATTTGGGAGTCTGCCTGTGAAGACAAATCCAAGAACTATATGAACTTAATTAAAAATTCATTTTACATAAATAAAGTCAGATGTAAACAAAGGAAAAAATATTAGCTGCTTATGTATAGGACAAGTCAATATAATAAAAATTACAATTCTGCCTAAATTATGATATTTATTCAGGGCCATACTTGTCAAAATAAAAAAAATATTATGTAGAACTAGAAAAAATTCTAACGAAATTCATGTGGAAGAACAAAAGGTCAAGAATATTAAGGGAATTAATGAAAAAAAATGAAGGAAAGTAGTCTCACTGTACCAGAGCTCACAGTGTATAGTGCAATAATCAAAACAATCTGGTAGTGGCTAAGAAATGGAGAGGTAGAATAGTGGGATACAATAGGTACACAACACATAGTAGGAAATGATGATAGTAATTTTGTAGTTTATAAACATACATCTAAACCTTTGGGACAAAAAAGTCACTATTTGACAAAAATGCTGGGAAAATTATAGCAGTTTGGCAGAAATTAGGTATAGACCATTCCCTCACCCCATACAACAAAATAGGATCAAAATTAATGCATGATTTAGCTGTAAATGGTAATACTATAAATAAAAATAATATACAATAGTTTACCTGTAAGATTGATGGGTAAGGGAAGAATTTGTTACCAAACAAGAGATAGGGAGCATTATGGAATGTAAAACAGATCATTTTTATTACATTAAATCAAAAAGATTTTGCATGAACAAAATCAATACATCCAAAATTAAAAGGAAAGCAAAAAACTGGGGGAAAACAGCAAGTTTCTCTGACAAGGCCTCACCTCTCAAATATAAAGAGAACTAAGTCAAATGAATAAAAAAGTGCAAGACATTGTTGAACTTATAAATGATTAAAGGAAATGAACAGGCGATTTTCAGACAAAAAAAAAATCAAGCTATCTATAGCGATAAGAAAAATATGTTTTAAATCACTGTTGATTAGAATGCAAATTAAAACAGTTCTGAGGTACCAGCCCACACTATCTGATTGGCTAATATGACAGAAAAGGGAAATGACAAATGTTGGAGGGGATGTGGGAAAACTGAGACATTAACTCACTGTTAGTGGAGTTGTAAAGCAATCCAACCACTCCAGAGCACAATTTGGAGAATACCTAGACATAAAACCATGCATATCTTTTAACCTGGCAATACCAGTACTAGGTCTCCACCCCATCTAGATTAAAAAAAAAAAAAAAAAGGAAAAAAACCTATATTTACAAAACTATTCATAGTAGCTCTATTTGTGGTGGCAAAGAATTGGAAATTGAAGGGATGTCTATCAATTGGGGAGGAGGGTCGATGGCTGAACAAGTTGTGGCATATGATTGTGATGGAATACTCTTATGTTATAAGAAATGGTGAGCATAATCCTTTCAAAAAAAACCTGGGAGGGGGCAGAGCCAAGATGGCGGAGTAGAAGGACGCACATTTACGAGCTCCGAGCCCACAACCCATGGAATTGAGGTAAAAGGAGATCCCCATAAATTCTGAATCTCTGCAGGGGGTGCATAAACATAGGGGAAGAGATTTCCGTTCCACTGAACCCTGGAGAGCCGTCCCCGGGGTCCATCGCACTCTGGAAAGCGGACCCCACCACTACCCCTGGCCGCGGCCCCAGAGAAGCTGACCCGAGCAGACTTCAGAGAGGAAAGCTCCGGCAGCCGGGAAAGTCCCTCCGCCCACAGAAACTACAGGTCAGTAAGAAAGAAGGCTGAGATAGGGGAGGGGAGCGGAGCTTCTCCGTGAATTGGGCCCCCTCGGGAGGAAGCGGCTGCGGCAGAGACGGGGGCAGGAAGCGGCGGAGGCAGAGGCGTAGGCGGGCGGCTGAGGCAGCAACGGCCCGGGACTCAGGAATCCCCCAGCAGCAGGTAGGATCTTCAATACTGAAGGTCTTTCCAACCTGAGGGAGCCGAGCAGGGGAGACGGCCCTGCCCCCACCCTGCTCTACTGCTGAACGCTTCTGAATAAAACCCCCAAGGGAGCTGAGCACAGCAGGCGGGGGCCCCCCACCCCGCCCCCACCGGCTCCGTTCCTGAAAGTCTCTGCGGAAAGCCCCTGAGGGCCCAAGCTTAGGAGGCGGCCCTCCCCCCACCCCTGCGCCAGAACTAAAGCTTGCTGCGGGAAAGCGCATTTGAATCTCAGAGACAAAGCACTAGCTGGGCGGATCCAGGCGGGGGTGGAAAGGAATCTCAGAAGTCAAGTAACTAGCTGGGAAAATGCCTAGAAAGGGGAAGAAAAATAAGACTTTAGAGAGTTTTTTCCAACAAATGCAAATGATCCCGACCTTTGGATCTGATGGGGAGGACGAGAACGTATTTCTCCCATCAGAGAAAGATGTGGAGGGCGGGGCCTCAGTACCCCAGACACCCCAGGGGGGTGTTGGGTGGGCTCAGGCCTTGGAAGAGCTTAAAAAGGATTTTGAAAAGCAAGTTAGACAGGTGGAGGAAAGACTGGGAAGAGAAATGACAAAGATGCAAGAAGAGTATGAAAAAAAGGTCAATATCTTGGTAAAGGAGACCCAGAAAAATGCTGAGGAAATTAACACCTTGAAAAATAGGCTCACTCAATTGGCAAAAGAGGTTCAAAAAGCCAATGAGGAGAAGAATGCATTCAAAAGCAGAATGAGCCAAATGGAAAAAGAGGCTCAAAAGCTCACTGAATTTAATAGTTCTCTCAAAATTAGAATGGAACAGATGGAGTCTAATGACTTTATGAGAAACCAAGAAATCACCAAACAAAACCAAAAGAACGATAAAATGGAAGAGAATGTGAAATATCTCATGGGAAAAACAACTGACCTGGAAAATAGATCAAGGAGAGACAACTTAAAAATTATGGGACTACCTGAAAGCCATGATCAAAAAAAGAGCCTAGACATCGTCTTGCATGAAATTATCAAGGAAAACTGCCCTGACATTCTAGGACCAGAGGGCAAAATAAGTATTGAAAGAATCCATCGATCACCACCTGAAAGAGATCCAAAAAGAGAAACTCCTAGGAACATTGTGGCCAAATTCCAGAACTCCCAGCTCAAGGAAAAAATCTTGCAAGCAGCTAGAAAGAAACAATTCCAGTACTGTGGAAATACAATCAGGATAACCCAAGATCTAGCAGCTTCTATGTTAAGGGATCTAAGGGCGTGGAATAGGATATTCCAGAAGGCAAAGGAGCTAGGACTGAAACCAAGAATCACCTACCCAGCTAAACTGAGTATAATACTTCAAGGGAAAATATGGTCTTTCAATGAAACAGAGGACTTTCAATCATTCTTAATGAAAAGACCAGAGCTGAAAAGAAAATTTGACTTTCAAACACAAGAATGAGAGGAAGCATGCAAAAGTAAACAGCAAGGAGAAGTATTAAGGGACTTACCAGAAATGAACTGTTTGCATTCATACAGGGAAGGACAATATTTCTAACTCTTAAAACTTTTCAGTATCTGGGTGGTTGGTGAGACCACACATGCACATGTACACGCATGCACACACATACACACATGCATTCACATGCAGAGACAGAGAGCACAGATTGAACTGAATAGGATGGGACCATACCTTAAAAGAAATTAAGGTAAATGGTGAGAGAGAAATGTAGTGAGAGGAAAGAGGGGGAAATGGAAGGGGGTAACTATATGTCATTTAAGAGGCAAGTAGGAGATGTTTTTAGTGGAGGGAAAAAGAGGAGAGCTGAGGGAAAAAAAAACAAACAAACAAACAAACAAAAGTTTACCGTCATCACATTTGACTAAACGAAGGAGTGAAATGCACACGCATTTTGGTATGAAAACCTATCTTACAGTATAAGAAAGCGGGGGAGAAGGAGATATTGGGGGGGGGATAATGGAAGAGAGGGCAAAGGGAGGAGGGAGTAATTGAAAGTCAACACTTGGGGAGGGACAGGATCAAAGGACAGAAGAGAAACAATGAGGGGCAGGTTAGGAGGGATGGCAATTCAGTTAGTCTTACACAACACGACTATCAGGAAGGTCATTTGCAAAGCTACACAGATATGGCCTATAATGAATTGCCTGCCGTACCAAAGGGAATGGGTGGGGAGGGAGGGATGGGGAGAATTTGGAACTCAAAGTTTTAGGAACAATTGTTTAGTATTGTTGTTGCAACTAGGAAAGAAGACATACAGTTAATGAGGAATAGAAAGTCATCTGGCCCTACAGGAGAAAAGAGAAGATAGAGACAAGGGAAGGGAGGGATGACAGAAGAGAGGATAGAATGGAGATAGGGAAAATTAGATTGCTTGGGGTATTGGGGTGGGGGGAGGGGAGAAAAGGGGAGAAAATTTGGAACCCCAAAATTTGTGAAAATGAATGTAAAAAGCTAAAAAAAAAAAAAAAAAAACCTGGGAAAACATACATGAACTGATGTCAAGTGAAATGAGCAGGACCAGGAGAAAATTGTACACAGTAATAGAAATATTGTATGGTTATCATTTGCAAATGACTTATTCTCAGCAACACCATGATCCAAGACAATACCATAGCACTTGAAGATAGAAAAACACTTTCTACCTTGAGAGAAAGAACTGGTGCAGTCTAAATGCAGATTGAAGCATTCTTTTATTTTATCTCTGGCTTTGTTTTGTTTTGTGGCTACTATGGAAAAATATGGAAATGATTTGCATGACTTTGCATATGTAATCGATATAAAATTAATTTCCTTCTCAAATTGGGGGAAGAGGTAGGAAAATAGAGAATTTGAATTTCAAATTTGTAAAAAGTAAAAGCTAAAACACTTTTGTTTATGTGCAATTGAGAAAAAGAGAAAAATCAACTTAAAAATAAATAAATACATAATGGATCTGTCTATCCCTCATACATGGCACTTCCATTGTCTCAATTCTTTTTTAGTTGCCTTCTTATATGTGTAGACTGAACTCCTTTTTCCCCATTGCCTCATAGAATCCTTTTCTTCCTTCAAGATTACAAGTACAAATACTCAAGCACTACGTTCTTCATTTAACCTTTCCTGAGCCCTCCCAAAGCTAGTGTCCTCCTTCCCTGACAACCTTACATCTAAATTTTGTTTGATCATTGTTTACATTTATTTTGTATGTACTTCTGCATGTATATTTTATCTCATCCAATAGAAGGTAATCTTCCTAAAAGTGTAGATTGTTCCATTTGTATTTATAGTACATTTTATTTGCATCCCAAGTGCCTAACACACAGTATTGACTTAATAAATGCTTATAGATTGTCTAATTATTAACAAAGTACCAAAACTTTAAATAATTAGTGCCCTCTAAATTTCAGCAACATGAGACAAAGCCTTGGTTGCATCTACCACAACTACAACTTACTTTTTGTATCACTCTCAATATTTATTTTTTCCTTTATAATGGAAATTATAATAATTATACATTACAATTATATTATATATAGTTATTTATATTAATTAAATATTAATTATTATATATTGTAATAATTTTCCCTTATTATCAGTCAGGAGACTATTGAGTCTAAAGAAATGAGACTTTCAGTCCTGTAAGCAGCTTAAGACAATTGAAAGCAGTTTACAATTTCACCATCTCTATGTAATGGGGGGGCAGGTTAGAAAGAGATTCAGTCATAGAGACAAAGAGAGAGAGAAAGAAAGATTCTGACAGAGAGAGAATGAGACAAAGACAAAGAGAGACAGAGTGATTAGCATACTTGCAAGTTTCTTCCATCCTCGCCTGGCATGTTATCTGGGTTATCCTGAACAAGTTATTTAATGCTTCAGTGTTTCAAGCAGCAATTTAAGATTATGAGTAGCAAATATTCCACTCTGCACTGGTAGAGGAAGTTCCTCAATGTGAGCTCTCTATGCCAATAACATACATACACACATATACATAGATACATACATATATACACATATACACACACATACACACATATTTTTGTGTTTGTAATACATGTGCATATGATATACACATAAATAAACATATTTACATGTGATACTTAGCTGCATAAAGATGTGATACTATATATGTACATATATATTATTGTGTGCTTTTGTCTATAATTTATTTCAAAGAAGTAAACTAGAGAATTCCTCATCAAAGGGAAGTTTCCACATATAAACCAATAATGTAATAGAATATGAGTCACTGGTCAAATCTTCATTCAGCCTGATAGACTTAAAAGGCATTAGCCACTAGATGAAGGTTATTGACTCCTACTCAATTGTGAACTAATGATTGACTGAGATTATTTTCAACATCCCTTTATGGTCTAAATAAAAATCATCCGGCCTTCCTCTGAGGAAATTGGTTGTGGAGAAAGGACTGAGATCTGCAGGAAAGATGGAGTTTCTGGGATCTCATTCTTTGCCTTTTCCCTTGTACATTTTTAAGACTTCAACTAAAGGTTGGGGGGAATTTCTCTCTGCCTCTCCTCACGAGCAATAGAATATTTTGGTAGAAACACATAGCCATAGAAGGCATACATACATGCAATTTGAGAGGAAGAATCAGATATTGCTTCTTGAACCCAACCTTTTGAGTAAAGAGAAGAGATAGCCTGATGCCTAGAGCTAGGATCCTACCACCCAAGAAATGTCAAACCTCATGAGTAAGATTTCAAGAAAATAATACTGAGGACACTTCTCACTGACTGGCTAAGGGTTTTATTTTGTCCTTAGCATAGAAGTTCTTTAGCCAAGCATTTCCATTAAGCCAGATGTTGCAAACAGTGGGGACCACAACCAACGAGGTCCCAGATTAAAAAAACAAAGCAGTATTCAGAGGAAGTTTGAGACCATATTTAATCAGTCTTGTTCAAGGATATCATTAATCCCGTATGCCTACAGCATCAGAGGGGCAGCCTCCTTGAACATGCTGTGGCTCCACATTTGTGTGCCTATGTATGATCTACATAAGTATCTATTCTCCTTATTGTTCGTGTGTATATTTATGGGACATTGTGTATCAGCTTTATAGAAAGAGTTTTATTTTTTCAATGCACTGCTGTCCTTTCTATGACATTTAATTAAATTTCTTGACTTTGAGCTAGTTATGCTCTTGCTGAAAGGCAAATCCAATGGTCAGGGCTCATGAGCTACAAGTTTTGGTTTATACCTATAGGTTTAGAGGAGCACATCCACAGAGCACTTTGAAGCTTGGGCAGTTACCCTCAAGGTTACATATTCTGCCAGTTGTAAGACATCCCCTGGGCTGCTATATACACATATTTATGTTTGGTCAATAAAGTGTCAACTTTACTATGCAGTACATTTTCTAGATTTTCCCTCTTTAAATAAACTGCTATATCAGGAATTTTTAACCTAGAGTTCATGAAATTTTAAAAGTATATATTTTGATAAATATATAATGGAATTTTATGTTTTATAACCATGTAGTGAAATATTATTGGTTTCTTTGTAGTCCTGCATATCTTATTTTGTGCATTGAAAGACATAATTCTGAGAAAGGGTACATAAATTTCACCAGACTTGTAAATAGAAAATGAGAAAAAAAGCTAAAAATAGATTGATAGATAAATGGATGGATGGATGCATAGGGAGAGAGAGAGAGAGAGAGAGAGAGAGAGAGAGAGAGAGAGAGAGAGAGAGAGAGAGAGAGTGTTTCTTTATTAAATAACTATATACCAGGCATTAGACTAAGTACTTGGGGATACAAAAAAAAAAAAACTGAATGAAGAAAAATCAGATCTTTCCAAAACAAAAGGAATCTCAGAGATCACATCATCCAAGTCCCTCATTTCAAAAAAGAGGAAAATGAAGCTCACCCAATTCAAAGACTTAGTCTAGGTTATTCAATGAGTTAGAGACCAAGTTGGTACCACAACCTGAGCCTGGAGCCCTCATCATTCTCCCAGGCTGTGTAAACATATGCTGCATGCAGTAAAAATAATGACCTCTCCAGCCCTCTTTACAGACCCATGGCACATTAGAAGGCACAAAGAGAGGCTTATGCTGTCTAGGAACTCTGTTTTATTGAATTTAAAATGGAAACCAATCAGAATGGTACAAAAACTACTTAAAATGCTTTGGAGAAATGAGGCTAGAATAAGGAAACTTATACAAGCAAGTTATGTGATTGAGGTTTTAACTAGTCTTCTTGCCAGCAAAATTAGAAATTCTGAGCACTGATACAAGGAGGAAATTGTTCTTTTATTAAACATACATCGTACTCGAAAGTGTCTAAAGGGACCTCCTGTCACAGCAGCAGAATTCACCGTTTGATCTTCCTTCTCAAATTTAAGCTGACATCCTGGCAGCCTCCTGCCTTTTTAGTTAATAAATGTCGGGGTGTCTTTTTCAAGGAAAGGTCAGCATTCTTGGCTTCAGTAATGTCATTAGGAAATTCTAAGCCTCTCTTATGGAGTGATATATTTGAACAACTGTTTGGAACTGAATTTCCTTTTCATCCTTCTCAATTAATACCACAAGAAATGTTGGGTCTCATAATCACAGAAATTAGGGAGCATGAAATACTAGAGATCATTTTGTTTATCCACTTAACACTCAAGGACTACTTAATACAGATAGCTATATAAGCAATTTGAGTCTTATTTTGACTTCAGAGAAAAGGTACTTATTCCCTGCGTAGAAGGTCAGGCTGTAGGCTTCCTGATTAGGGGATTTTTTCACTCAGTTTTCTTATTTATTTCTTATCCTTACTCCTTGGTATGATCTTTCTTTCCTACCCATGAATCCTCATGCAGGCTTCTCTCAGCAATCCTATCAATTCTTGGAGCTGTCTTCCCTCAGCATCCAGTCTCCACCACACAAGATTTAGGGACCAGCTGAAACAAGGGCAAAGTGTTCCTTAGTACCTGAGGTCATCCCCTATAACCTGGAATTTACTCCTTCCTAACATCTACCAAACAAAATCCATCACTTGTTTCTAGATGGTACTCAAATACTACCTACACAAGGACTTTCTTTATCCAATTGCTAGTGTCTTTCCTACTCAATTACATTTTAGGTATATAGGGATAAAGACTGGTCATGTGGTTTCATTGCTGAAAGAACACTCCCAGATGAGGAACTCACTTCTCCCAATGCAAGTTTGCACCTTTCCAGCAACTTCTGGTCCTAGAGTTCTCTAGAGCCCCGAGAGATTAAGGAATTTTTGCAGTCTTAATAACCAGTATATATCAGAGACAGAACTTGGAACTCAGTTTTTCCTGGTTCTGAGGACAACTCTTTATCCACTGTACCATGCTGCTTTGTATATTCACATACACATATACTTATGTGTATATGTAAATATATAGGATTTATATATATAGGACTTACATATATATGTGCTTATATATACATACACATACATGCATACACACATATATGTATATATATAATTACATATGTATGTTATATTTCCATTGAGTGATCCCTTTCAAGTGTGTTTTCTTTCCAGTGCCTAGCACTGCATCTGTTACATAGTAGGCATTCTGTTGTCAAGTTGTTAAGTCATGTCTTATCTTTGTGACCTCCTTTGGGATTTTCTTGGCAAGGATATTGGAATGCTTTGCCACTTCCTTCTCTAACTCATTTTACAGATGAGGAAACTGAGGCAAACAGAGATTAAGAATCTTGTTTAGGGCCACACAGCTATTAAGTGTTGGAGGCCAGATAAACTCAGGAAGATGAGTCTTCCTGACTCCAGACCCATTACTCTATCCACTGTGCACCTAGCTGCCCAGTAGACACTTTAAATGTTTTTTTTTTATCTACAAGTTGTCTATTTCTCAAGGGAAGAATAGTCTTAGAGGCTTTTGACAGCTAGTGGAGTAGTGGATAGAGTACTGGATCTGGATTCAAGAAAAATTTGAGATCAAATTCAGCCTCAAACACTTCTTAGCTATGTGACCTTAGACAAGTCAGTTGACATCTATTTGCCTCTGTTTCCTCAGCTGTAAAGCAGATATCCATGCTGTCGCCTGCCTTCAAGGGTTCTTGTGAAAATCAAATGAGATAATATTTGTAGAAATCACTTAGCTTAGTTTCTGGCACATAGTAGGTATAATATAAATGCTTATTTCATCCTTTCTCATGATATTTGAGGTAGCTACAGTTAGGTACCTGCAAGGGCTGTGGAAGGGAATGATATGAGGAGAGGGTACTGTAGTACAGCGGACCACCTTAGGTGTAGTCACATCAAAAGGAAATGCTCTATTCTTCCTCAAAACCCAGACTTCGCCATCTGAGGGCTAAAGATACCACCAGGTAATGCAGTAGGAAAGACTACTTGAATTGGAACCAAGAAGACCTAAGTTCAAATCCTACGTCAGATATTTACTATCTTTGTGATACAGGTTAAGTTTCTTAATCTCTCATCAGTAAATAGGTATAATAATACACCTACCTCCCAGGGTTATTGTGAGAATAAAATGAAATAAATGGAGTGTTTTACGAATCTCAAAGTGCTACATAAATGAGAATAATTAGGGCATCCCCAGGAGAAGGGCATCCCAGTGGAGATTGTGCTGTGATGTTGGAGGACTGTGAAGGGAGAATGTGGATGGTGATCCCTATAAGGAGGAAGTGCACATCTCTATATAACAGCACCCAGGAGCAGGACCATGTCCTCCCAATGCTAGTTATGGCTCTAAATAACCCCCTTTCATTATAGGGTCTGGAGCCACTAAGGCCCAGTAGCTCTAGACTTCTCTCCATTCTGCTTCATTGAAAAGAAAAAAGAATACTGAATATAAGAGCTGGAGAGGACCTCAGATATCATCTGGTCCACCCTTCTCATTGTACAGAAGAAACTGAGGCCCCTGGAAGAGTGTCTTGCCCAAAAATTGTGCAGTAATGGTCAGGAGAACTAGAATTTTAATTTGAATCCTATGATTCAAAATTTAATTCTTTTTTCCAATATACAATGATAAAGGATATTGGAGGAAGTTCTCAAGGTGATGAGAGCTTATCACTGCTAATGTGGCTCCATTAAAATAATTGACATTAATATCACAGAATCACAAGACTGTAGTGTTGAAATGAACCATAAAGGACTCTTGTCATCCCATCTCTGAAAAAAATAATTCTTTTAACAACATACCTGACAAATGATCATACAACTTTTGCGTAAGAATCTCCAAAGAACAGAAATCCACTAGAGGTGGTTCATTCTGCTAACAAGTATTATAAACTTTATACAACTCTTTCCTCACAATATCACTGAAAGCTAGGTAATGCAGGAATTATAATTAATGTTTTATGAATGAAGAAATTGAGGTTTAGGGAAGTTAAATGATTTTCTTATCACATAATTACTCAGTGGAGAAGTCAAGGGAGGCATAGTAGCAGGAAATAAAGAAGACCTCACTCAGTCCAAATCTGGCCTCAGATACTTAAGAGTTATGTGATCTTGGACAAGTCACTTGACTGTTCTCTGCATCAGTTTTCTCATTTGTAAAATGAGGATAATGTTAGCACCAGCCTCCTAGGTTTTTATGATAACTATATGAGATAATAAATATGCAATGCCTTGCAAGCCTTTAAGCACTATATAATTGCCATCTGTTACATTGGTTAATAATATTGTAAATATTACTAGATGAATGACCTCAGAATCAGAGGACTTGAGTTCAAATCCCACCTCTGATGTTTACCACCTGTGTGACTTTGAGCAAGTCATTCAGCCTCCCCAGGTCTCAATTTTATCATTTGTAAAGTGAGGGAGTTGGATGCTAGATAAATTATTTCTGAAGTCCTTTCCAGTCATCTATACCCCTTGCCTCACTTGACTCTAGATATAATGCAATAAAGCACATTGTGTCAAAATAGCTATTGATAAGTCTTACCTTAAAACTTATTGCTAACTTAGAGACAATGCCTTCAACAACTTTTATATCTCTTACACATCACACTGAGCACAGCACACAGTAGGTTTAAAAATCAAGTGTCGCATCAAATTGAATTAAATTGTGTTGTTACCACTTATGTGGTGACTGAAGTATTCTTAGCTTATTGCTTTATTTCTTTTTTTATATTCCAAATGAATTTGTTTTCAATTTTCAATAATTTTCAATAATCACTTTCATAAACTTCAAGTTTTCTCCTTCTCCTCCCCCCTTCCCTCCCTGAGATGACATGTAATCTTATATGGGCTCTACACATACGTTCCTATTAAACACATTTTTGCATTATTCATGCTGCATAGAAGAATTAAAATGAATGGAAGAAAGCATGAGTAAAACTAAACAAAACAAAACATGACATAACAAAAGAAGAAATAGTCTGTTTCATTGTGAGTTCTGACTCCACAGTCCTTTCTCCGGATATGGATGGCACTTTATATCAAGAGTCCTTTGGAAATGTTTTAGGTTCTTGCATTGCTGGAAAGGACTAAGTCTATCAAAAACAGTCCTCACACACTGTAATTGTTAATGTGTGTAATATTCTACTGACTCTGCTCACTTCACTCAGCATCAGTTCACATAAGTCTTTCCAGGTTTTTCTGGTCTGCCTATTCATCATGTTCAGCCATTCCCCAATGGATGGGCATTCCCTCAATCTCCAGTTCTTGGCCACACAAAAAGAGTTGCTATAAGTGTTTTTATATATGCCAATCCTTTTCCCATTTTTATGATCTCTTTGGGATACAGCCCCAGAAGCTTATTGCTAGGTCAAAGGGTGTGCACATTTTCACAGCCCTTTGGTATAGTTCCAAATGGCTCTCCAGAATGGTTGGATCAGCTCACAGCTCCATCAACACTGAATTAATGTTCTAACTCTCACACATCTTTTCCTACATTTATCATTTTCCTGTTTTTTCATGTTGGTCAATCTGATAAGTGTGACATGGCACCTCAGAGTTTGATTTGTCTTTCTCCAATCAAAAGCAATTTAGAGTATTTTTTCATATAATTATAGATAGCTTTAATTTTTTCCTCTGAAAACTACCTGCTCATATGCTTTGATCATTTATCAATTAGGGAATGACTTGTATTCTTATAAATTTGACTCAGTTCTGTATATACTTTTTAAATGAGTCCATTCTCACAGACACTAATGTACAAATTGATTCCCAGTTTTCTACTTTCCTACTAATCCTAACTGCACTGACTTTGTGTGAAAAGTTTTCAATTTCATATAATCAGTTATCCATTTCACATGTCATAATGTTCTCTGTCTCTTGTTTGGTCATAAATTCCTCCATTCTGCATAAATCTGACAAATATCCTCTTCCTTGTTACCATAATTTGTTTATAGTGTCAGTCTTTATACCTGGATCATGTACCCATTTAGACTGTATTCTGGTATATGGTATCAGACGTGAGTCTATGCCCAGTTGGTTCATGCCACTAGTTTCCAGTTTTCTCAGCAGTTTTTACCAAAGTGTGAGTTCTTATCCCAGAAGCTGGGGTGTCTTTGTTTATCAAACAATAGACTGCTATAATCACTGACTACTGTGTCATGTGTATTCATTGTACTGACCTACCCCTCTATTTCTTAACCAGTACCAAATCGTTTTGATGGTTGCTGCTTTATAATACAATTTAAGATCTGATATGGCTAGTCCACTTTTCCTAGCCTTTCTTCTCATAAATTCTCCTGACATTCTAAATCTTTTGATTTTGATATTTTTTCTAACTCTATAAAATAGTGTTTTTGACTCTTTGATTGGTATAGAACAGAATGGGTAATTTAACATAGATACAATTGTAACTTTCATTGTATTAGCTTGGCCTACCCACAAGCAACTGATATTTTTCCAATTACTTAGATCCGACTTTATTTGTGTGAAAAGTGTTTTGTAATTTTTGTTCATTTAGCCCCTGGGTTTGTTTGGCAGGTAGACTCCCAAATATTTCAGTGTCTACAGTAACTTTGAATGGAATTTCTCTTACTATCTCTTGCTATTGGATTTTGTTAGTAATACATAGAAATGAAGATGATTTATGTGGGTTTATTTTGTATCTTGCAACTTTGCTAAAGTTGTTCATTATTTCAAGAAGTTTTTTTTTTACTTCATTTTCTCTGACTCTATATCAGTATATCATTGGTAAAGAGGGATAACTTAGTTTCTTCTTTGCCTATTCTAATTCCTTCAATTTCTTTTTCTTCTCTTATTGCTAAAGCTAATTATTTCTAGTACAATATTGAATAATAGTGATGATAATAGACATCCTTGTTTCACCCCTGATCTTAATGGAAATGTATCTAGCTCATGTCCATTACATATAACATTTTCTGATGGTTTGAGTTAGATACTACTTTTTATTTTAAGGAAAGCTCCATTTATTCCTATGCCCTCCAGTGCTGTTAAAATGAATGGGTATTGTATTTTGTCAAAAACTTTTTCTGCATCTACTCATATAATAATATGGTTTTTGTTAGTCTTGTTGTTGATATGATCAATTATAGTGAGTTTTCCTAATATTGAACCAACCCTGCTTTCCGGGTATAAATCTTACCTGATCAAAGTGTACAATTCTCATAGTAAGTTACTATAATATTTTTGCTGATATTTAAAATTTTGGATCTATATTCATTAGGGAAATTTGTGTACATTTTTATTTCTCTGTTTTGGCTCTCCCTAGTTAACATATGAGTACCATATGTGTATCATAGAAAAGAGTTTGGTAGATTTCCTTCTTCACCAATTTCCCCAAATAGTCTGTATAATATTGAAATTAACTGTTCTTTAAAAGCTGGATAGAATTCACTTGTAAATTCATCTGACCTTTCAGATTTTTCCCTAGAGAGTTCATTGATGGCTTGTATAGTTTTTTTTTTCTTTTTCTGAGATGGGGTTATTTAACTATTTTCTTTTTCTTCTGTTAATCTGGGCAATTTATATTTTGTCAAACATTCATCCATTTCACTAACATTATGAAATTTGTGGGCATACAGTTGGTCAAAATAATTTCCAACTATTGTTTCACTTTCTTCCTCATTGGAGGTGAATTCACCCTTTTAATTTTTGATACTGGTAAGTAAGAGAGGTTGAGGAAAAACTGGGAAAAGAAATGAGAGTCATGCAGCAAAATCATGAAAAACAAGTCAACAGCTTGCTAAAGGAGACCCAAAAAATGTAGAAGAAAATAACACCTTTAAAAATAGACTCACTGAAATGACAAACGAGGTTCAAAAATTCAATGAGGATAAGAATTCTTTAAAAAGCAGAATTAGTCAGATGGAAAAGGAGGTTCAAAAGCTCATTGAAGAAAATAGTTCTTTAAAAATTAGAATAGATCATATGGAAGATAATGACTTTTTGAGAAACCAAGAAATTACAGAACAAAACCAAAAGAATGAAAAAATAGAAGACAATGTGAAATATCTCATTGGAAAAACAACTGACTTGGAAAATAGATCCAGGAGAGACAATTTAAAAATTAGGGGACTACCTGAAAGACATGATAAAAAAAAAGAGCCTAGACATCATCTTTCATGAAATTATCAAGGAAAAACTGACTTGATATTCTATAACCAGAGGATAAAATAAATATTGAAAGAATCCACTAATCAGCCCCTGAAATAGATCCAAAAAGAAAAACTCCTAGGAATATTGTAGCCAAATTCCAGAGTTCCCAGATCAAGGAGAAAATATTGCAAGCAGTCAGAAAGAAAGAATTTGAATATTGTGGAAATACAATCAAGATAACTCAATATATAGCAGCTTATACAATAAAGGATAGAAGGGTTGGAATACAATATTCCAGAAGTCAAAGGAACTAGGATTAAAACCAAGAATCACCTACCCAACAAAACTGAGCATAATACTTCAGGGGAAAAAATGGTCATTCAATGAAATAGAGGACTTTCAAGCATTCTTTTTTTTATAAACATTTTTGTAACAACTCAGCTTTAATGAATTCCAGTTTTAAAGGTTTATTTTTGCTTAAGAAAAAAGAAAAAGAGATATCAAGCATTTTAAGTTTCCAACTAGTTTTTTTTTTTTTCCGTAAAAGTTTAGTGAACATCAGAGTAAATTTTAAACTGTTTTTAAAGAAAGGGAAATACTTTTAGAAGAAGTGTTTTGAAAAATCATGACTTTCAAGCATTCTTGATGAAAAGACCAGAGCTGAATAGAAAATCTGACTTTCAAACACAAGAATCAGGAGAAGCTTGAAAAGGTAAACAAGAAAGAGAAATCATAAGTGACTTACTAAAGTTGAATTCTTCACATCCCTACATGGAAAGATAATACGTGTAACTCTTGAAACTTTTCTCAGTATTTGGGTAGTTGGAGACAAAATCTCCAGTGGCAGCACAGATCCCTCAAACTCATAGGTGCCAAACACCCTCAGTGAAAGGGTCTTTTTGGTTGGCTGAGAAGGGAGAAGGGTGTCTCCATGACTCAGATTTTACACACACACACACACACACACACACATATACACTCAGATACATACATACATACATACATACATACATACATACATACATACATATATATATAGACTGAGGGCACAGGGTGAGTTGAATAAGAAAAGATGATATTAAAAAAAGAAAATTAAGGGGTGAGAGAGGAATATATTGGGAGGAGAAAATGAGAAATAGAATGGGGCAAATTATCTCTCATAAAAGAGGCAAGAAAAAGTTGTTTCAATGGAGGGGAAAATGGGGTAGGTGAGAGGGAAAAAGTGAAGCTTATTCTCATCACATCTGGCTTAAGGAGGGAATAACATGTTCACTCAATTTGGTATGAAAATCTATCTTACACAACAAGAAAGTAGGGGAGAAGGGTTTATGTGGGGTTGGGAGATGACAGAAGGGAGCACAAATGGGAAGAGGGAGAAATTAGAGGGAAACATTTTAGGGGAGGGACAAGGTCTAAAGATAGAATTGAATAAATAGAGGGGCAGAACAGGGTAGAATGAAATAAAGCTAGTATTTCACAACATGACTATTATGGAAATCTTTAGCAAAACTACACATATATAGCCTATATTAAATTTCTTGCCTTCTCAATGGGGATGAGTGGGGAGGGAGGAAGGGAGAGAAGTTGGAACTCAAAGTTTTAGAAAATAATGTTGAGAATGGTTTTTGCATGCAACTGGGAAATAAGAAATACAGAGAAATCTCTCTTGCCCTACAAGAAAAGAGAGAAGATGGGAATAAGAGGAGTGAGGGGTGTGATAGAAGGGACAACAGATTTGGGGAAGGTGTAATCAGAATGCATGATGTTTTAAGGTGGAGGAGGGGAGAGAAGGGGAGAAAATTTTGATTTTCTTGTGGAATCTTATGGAAATGAATGTTGAAAACTAAAAATAAATAAATACACTTTAAAAAATTAAAAATAGGGAACCAAGATGGCAGAGTAGAAAGATGCACATGTACTAGATGTTACCCCACAGCCCATAAAATACCTGAAAACAAATTCTAGAGCAGCAGAATCCACAGGATGATGGAATGGAGGAAATTTCTAGCCCAGAGTGACCTGAAAGACTGATGGGAAAGGTGTGTTTCACATGATGTGGAGCAGAGCCCATTCCAGTCTTTGCCTCAAAACACCGAGAAGAGCAAGACCAAGCAGACTTCAGGGACAAAATCTCCAGTGGCAGTACAGATCCCTCAAACTCATAGGTGCCAAACACCCTCAGTGAAAGGGTCTTTTTGGTTGGCTGAGAAGGGAGAAGGGTGTCTCCATGACTCAGGCCTCCTCAGGAGGCAGCAGCAGAGGCAGCAGTGGACAGGGTCTCCCAAGGCAGACAGCATACTGCATCTATTGTTAAGGCCCCGAGGGAACGGAGCCCTGTGTGGCAACCCTGCTGCTACCTGAGCAGCTGATCTTTTTTTTTTCCTGAGAAGAAATTTATTTTTTTTTAGAGAAATTTATTTATTTAACTTTTTACATTCATTTTCACAAAATTTTGGGTTCCAAATTTTCAGCCCATTTGTCCTCTCCCCCACACCAATACATGGAGCATTCCAATTTCCCCTATCACTAATCTGCCCTCTCTTCTATCATCACTCCCTTCTCTTGTCCCCATCTTCTCTTATGTCCTGTATGGCCAGATAACTTTCTATTCCCCATTAGCTATATTTCTTATTTCTTAGTAGCAAGAACAATACTCCACAGTTGTTCCTAAAGCTTTGAGTTCCAACTTCTCCCCATCCCTCCCTCTGGCCCATTCCCTTTGGGAAGGGAGGCAATTCAATATAGGCCATATCTGTGTAGTTTTGTAAATGACTTCGATAATAGTCATGCTGTGTAAGACTAACTGTATTTCCCTC
The DNA here is from genome assembly GCA_023548195.1 of Bettongia penicillata ogilbyi. Lineage (NCBI taxonomy): Eukaryota > Metazoa > Chordata > Mammalia > Diprotodontia > Potoroidae > Bettongia > Bettongia penicillata. Next base: position 5,043,126 of record JAJHZJ010000107.1, on the reverse strand, counting down.
CATCCTATCCTTCCCCCCATTGCTTCTATTCTCTCTTTTGATCCTGTCCTTCCCCAAAAGTGTTGATATCAAATTTCTCTCTCCTCCCATTACCCTCCCTTCCTTCATCCCCTCTGCCATGCTTATCCCCTTCTCCCCCACTTTTCTGTATTGTAAGATAGGGTTTCATACCAAAATGAGTGTGCACTTAATTCCTTTCTTTAGTCGAATGTGATGAGAGTAAACTTCATGTTTTTCTCTCAGCTACCCTCTTTTTCCTTCCACTAAAAAGTCTCCTGCCTGCCTCTTCTATGAGAGATAATTTGCCCCATTCCGTTTCTCCCTCTCTCCTTCCAATACATTTATCTCTCACCACTTAACTTCATTTTTTTAAGATATGATTCCATCCTATTCAATTCACTCTGTGCTCTCTGTCTCCATGTGTGCATGCACGTGTGTATGTGTGTGTGTGTGTGTGTGTGTGTGTGTGTGTGTGTGTGTAATCCTACCAACTACCCAGATATTGAAGTTTCAAGAGTTACAAATATTGTCTTTCCATGTAGGAATGTAAACAGTTCAACTTTGGTAAGTACCTTATGACTTCTGTTTGCTGTTTACTTTTTCATGCTTCTTCTCATTCTTGTGTTTGAAAGTCAAATATTCTTTTCAGCTCTGGTCTTTTCATCAAGAATGCTTGAAAGTTCTCAATTTCATTGAAAGGCCATTTTTTCCACTGAAGTATTATACTCAGTTTTGCTGGGTAGGTGATTCTTGGTTTTAGTCCTAGTTCCTTTGATTTCTGGAATATCCTATTCGAGGCCCTTTGATCCCTTAATGTAGAAGCTGCTAGATCTTGGGTTATCCTGATTGTATTTCCACAATACTTGAGTTGTTTCTTTCTAGCTGCTTGAAATATTTTCTCCTTGACCTAGGAACTCTGGAATTTGACCACAATGTTCCTAGGAGTTTCTCTTTTTGGATCTCTTTCAGGAGGTGATCAGTGGATTCCTTCAATACTTAATTTGCCCTCTGGTTCTAGAATATCAAGGCAGTTTTCCTTGATAATTTCCTGAAAGATGATGTCTAGGCTCTTTTTTTGATCATGGCTTTCAGGGAGTCCCATAATTTTTAAATTGTCTCTCCTGAATCTATTTTCCAGGTCAGTTGTTTTTCCAATGAGATATTTCACATTCTCTTCCATTTTTTCATTCTTTTGGTTTTGTTTTGTGATTTCTTGGTTTCTCAGAAAGTCATTATCCTCCATCTGTTCCTTTCTAATTTTGAAAGAACTATTGTCTTCAGTGAGCTTTTGAACCTCTTTTTCCACTTGGCTAATTCTGCTTTTTAAAGCATTCTTCTCCTCATTGGGTTTTTGAACGTCTTTTTCCAGTTGAGTTAACCTATTTTTCAAGGTATTCTTTTCTTCAGCATTTTTTTGGGTCTCCTTTAGCAAGGTGTTGGCCTGCTTTTCATGCTTTTCTTGCATCTTTCTCATTTCTCTTCCCAGTTTTTCCTCCACCTCTCTCATTTGTTTTTCAAGATCCTTTTTGAGCTCTTTCATGGCCTGAGTCCATTGAATATTTATTTGGGATGTTTTGGATACAGAAGCCTTTACTTCTATGTCTTTCCCTGATGGTAAGCATTGTTCTTCCTCATCTGAAAGGGTGGGAGGAAATATCTGTTCCCCAAGAAAGTAACCTTCTATGGCCTTATTTTTTTTCCCCCTTTCTGGGCGTTTTCCCAGCCAGTTACTTGACTTCTGAGACTTCTCTCCACCCCCGCCTTGCCTCCAGATCTACCTAGGTAGTGCTTGGGGTCTGAGATTCAAATGTTGCTTCCCAACCTCAGGGCTTTTGGCAGGGGTGGGGCTGCTATTCAATGTGAGATTAAATTCAGGTGCTCAGGTCAGGGCAGGGCTGCTATTCAGTGTGACATTATGTTCAGCCACTTGGGTGGGGGCAGGGCCACCACACGGGACTCAATTCCCTCAGGGGCTTTATGCGGAGACCTTCAATAATGGTTCCAAGCTCCTGCCTGCTTTGGGAGCTCCTCTCCACTGCTGCCTCCTCTGTTGCCTCCTGATAGGGGCTGAGTTATGGAGACCCCCCTCCCATCTTGGCCAGCCAAAAAGGCTCTCTCACTGACCTTTGTTGTCTGTGGGTGGAAGGACCTGCATGGCTGATGGAGATACCATCCCTGAAGCCTTCTTGGATCTGCTCCTCTTGGTGCCACGCAGCCAAGGCAGGGCTCTACTGAAGGTCTGGTGTACAACAGACCTCGGGTGTTGGTTTTTCAGGGCTCTCTGGAACAGAAATCTCCTCCACTCCACTGTTGTGTGGCTTCTTCTGCTCCAGAAGTTGTTGGGAGTTCTTTTTTCAGGTATTTTATGGGCTGTGGGTTAGGAGCTAGCATTTGTGAATCTTTCTACTCTGCCATCTTGGCTCCTCCCCTGAGCAGCTGATCTTAATCTTACACTCAATAGTGGTCCTGGCCCTGCCTAAAGCCCCTGAGTGTTTGGAGCAGATCATCTGAATCTCAGCCCCAGCGCTGGCTTGGGGGACCTGGAGGCCAGATGGTTGTGGAGAGGAAATTCAGAAGTCAAGTAACTGGCTGGGAAAATGCCCAAAAAAGGTAAAAAATATAAGACCATAGAAGGTTACTTTCTTTGGGAACAGGTATCTCCCCCCATCCTTTTGGATGAGGAAGAACAAGGCTACTGTCAGAGGAAGTCAAGGTCCCTGCCTCCAGGGCCTCTAAAGGGAGCTCAAATTGGGGTCAGGCAATAGAAGAGCTTAAGAAACAAGTTAGCAGCTTACTAAAGAGAACTAAAAAAATTGCTGAGGAACATAACCACTTTAAAAAGAGGCTAACTCAATTGGAAAAAAAGCCAATGAGGAGAAGGAGGCTTGAAAAAAACAGAATTAGTCAGATAGAGGAGAAGGTTCAAAAGTTCACTGAACAAAATAATTCATTGAAAGAGAGAATTGAGTTCAGAGAAATGAATGACTATAAGATAAACCAAGCAGTTAAAAAACAAAATCAATCAAAAGTTTGAAAAAACAGAAGATGATGTGAAAGATCTCATTGGAAAAACAACTGACCTGGAAAATGGATCCAGGAGAAGTAATTTAAAAATTATGGGACTACCTGAAAACTGTGATCAAAAAAAGAGCTTAGACATTATCTTCTATGACACTATCAAAGAAAACTGCCCTGATATTCTAGAACAAGAGGGCAAAATAAATATTGAAAGAATCCACCTGTTACCTCCTGAAAGAAACCCAAACAGAGAAACTCCTAGGAATATTATGGCCAAATTTTATAGTTCCCAGAGCAAGGATAAAACACTGCAGGCAGTTAGAAAGAAACAATTTGAGTACTGTGGAAATACAATCAGGATAACACAGGATCTGGCAGCTTCAACATTAAGGGATTGAAGGACTTGCAAGGGGATATTCCAGAGGTCAAAGGAACTGGGATTGAAAACAAGAATCACCTACAAAGCAAATCTGAGTATAATACTTCAAGGGAATAAATGATCCTTCAACGATATAGAGGACTTTCAATCATTTATATTGAGGAAAAGATCAGATCTGTATAGAAAATTTGACTTTACATTAAAAAAAATCAAGAGAAGCATGAAAAGATAAACAGGAAAGAAAAATCATAAAAGACTCTCTAAAGTTGAACTGTTTACATTAATACAGAAAGAAAATATTTATAACTCGAATCATTTCTCAATATTTGGGTAGGTGGAGAAATTGTACATACATACACACATACACTTATATAGACAGAGAGTACAGGGTGTGTTGTATCAGAAGAGATAATATCCACAGAAAAAAATAAAATAAAATAATGATTAAGGGTTGAGAGAGAAAATTACCAGGAGGAGAAAGGGAGAAATGGAATGAGGCAGGCTATAACTCATAAAAGAGATAAGAAAAATCTTTTTCAATGGAGAAGAAAAGGGAGAAGGGAAGAGGGGGGAAATGAAGTTACTCTCTCTACATGTGAGTGAAGGAGGGAATAACATGCTCACTAAATTTGATATGAAAATTTATATCACACTACAGGAAAGTAAGGGAGGAGGCAACAAGTAGGGTGAGGAGAATGATAGAAGGGGGGGCAAATGGGAGAAGGGAGTTATTAGAAATAAACCCTTTTGTGAAGGGACAAGGTCAATTGTGGGGAGGTGAAATAATGGGGGATAGAGTAGGACAGAGGGCAATATAATTAGTATTATACAACATGATTATTATGGAAGTCTTTTGCAAAATGACACATATTTAGTCTGTATTGAATTGCCTGCCTTCTCAGTGGGGTTGAGGAGGGAGGGGGGAAGGGAGAGAAGTTGTAATTCAAAGTATTAGCAATGAATGTTGAGAATTTTTATCGCATATAATCTAGAAATAAGAAATACAGGGAATGAGATATAGAAATTTATCTTGCCCTACAAGAAAAGAGAGAAGATGGGGATAAGGAAAGGGTGGGGTGTGACAGAAGAGACGGTACATTGAGGGAAGGAGTAATCGGAACATAAAGTATTAGGAAGAGGGGGAAGTGATGGGGAGAAAAATTGGACATGTTACAAAGGGAGGTAAAAGCAATTAGTATTAAAACCATTGACTGAATTCATTACTGAGAATAAATCAATGACATCTTTAGCTTGGGGAAAAAATTTTAGTCTAAATTTCCTAGAGGAAGGTGACTGGGTAAAATTTGGCATTGATGGAAAAGTTAAGATTTTAATGGTAAATTTGATTTTATGATTGCTATTTAATCAGGAACTAAAACATGTATAGAAAGGCACGTAAGTCACTTAAGATTTGCCTCAAAAGATGTTCCTTAGCCAATGTGAAATTATAATCATATTTGAAACCTGGTTATTGGAACTTGACATTTTTAGATATTATGGGACTATTAAGTGACTGTTCTTCTGAGCCTAACTCCAGGTATGGACAGCAAGAAAGACAGTCTGAGCCTCCAATGCATGATGCCAGTAAGCCTGTGAGATGCTGGTATGAACTGCAAAAGATGATCTCATGGGAAGGAAGGGAGAGCAGCTATTCAGCCTGGGCTGAGGTAGGATTCTCCTGATTCAATTTCCCCACTGACACTTGGCAAACTTTAAGCCTGACTGAATGCAAGTGGACAATCTAATCCTGCCTGGAATTAACATGAAGATGAGAAGATATTGTATCCTTGCAATATCCCTACTCTTGGGCAATTTCCTATAGTCAAAAAGTTTGTAAGCTTAATATTAGATCTATTAAACTACAGATTATTGGTAGGAGAACATAGGGTAGAGGTTAAGTCTAAAATTAAGCTATTAGGCATAGGACTTAAGAGTAACAACAATAAATTAGGGTCTTTTAATTCTTAGTAATACTATGGAGACAATTGGGTCAAGGGCTTCTGAAGTTAGCATACATAAATGTTATTTGTGTCTCAATTGGTTAATGTTTTAAAAAAAATTCTTTTGTGGTCCATATTGTAAATGCTTTAAAAAGAAATATCACCTGACCAAAAGTCTGAATTGTTTTATCTGTTATAAACTGTTAAAAATGAAAAATAAAATTAAAAATAAATTTAGAATAAATATTATCATTTTTTTCATAAATCACCTCTTAGTTTTATGTGTTAGTTCAATAATTTTCTTAATTTCAACTTTATTAACCTCTCCTTTGCTTTTCAGTATTTCTAATTTGGTATTTAATGGAGGATTTTCGATTGTTCTCTTTCTAGCTTTTTCATGCCCAATTCATTGATCTCCTCTTTATCTATTTTATTCATGCATGCATTCAGAGATATAGAACTTCCCTTAAGAACTGCTTTGTCAGCAACCCCTAAGTTTTGGTAAGGTATTTCATTATTGTCATTCTTTTGAATGAAGGTATTGATTATTTCTATGATTTGTGGTTTAACCCACTCATTCTCTATGATTATAGCCTCCTCCCCTCAGGATGCACTAACCCCATCTTCACTGATGTCTGCCCAATTCACCTGGCTGAACACTAAGGCATGCCTGGGGTCCTGGTATTGACACTTATGAGCTCCACCCCCTTGGGGCTCAGGATCTCTTGCTGGTCTGCTCAGGTTGGTCTTCCTGGGAAGCTTCAGTTCCTGCACTGGCTCTCTTCAGCCACAGCAATAGGGACCCTTCCCAGTGATCTCCCTAGTCTCTTGAGATAAAAGACTTCTATATCCCTTCTACTGGCTCCACTATTCCAGGATTTTTCTTGAGGCAATATTTTCTAGGTTTTTCAAGGTCAATAAGGGAGAGTGAGAACACTTGTAGTCTACTCTGCCATCTTGGTTGTTGGAAGTTCAAGTAGGTGACTTTCAAACATTTAGTATGTGGGCTGATAGCCCCAGGAGTAGCTCCTCCAGCTGCTGTGGGCCCTGCACTTCTCTCTCACCCAGTTTTTCTGAACTCCCACACCGTGCTGAGCATTTTGGGAATCTGAACTGCCACTGGTGATTCCGCCCAGCTGGGATCATTCCTGCTCACTATGGCTATGACTGTGTCTGTGCTGGTGTCTTCCATGTGCTCCATGGTCCACCAGCCCATAGATCCTACTATGAACATTGTGGGTTGTCCTGGGCTGAAAATCTGCCTCACTCTGTCTCCCAGTGGACTCTGCCACTCCAAAATTTGTTTAGATTCACTTCTTAGAGGTATCTGAAGGTTTGTGGAGGAGCTCAGCTGAGTCCCCACTTTCACTCTTCCATCTTCAATTTATTTCTATAAGACATGTTGCCAGTACAACTGCAAATTCTCTCAGTTAAGGACATAGAGATATATATAGAAACAAATTATATATTTCTCTCCAATTTCAACATGATGAGTATCATCAACTGAGGAATGGCTAAATAAATTGTCATGAAAGTACTGGAATATGATTCTGCTGCAAGAAGCAGTGAATATGATGATCATGAAGAAGTATAAGGCATATATCACCGAATGCAAAGCAAATAAAATCAAGAAAAACCAGTCCCTCAATACAAATATACACAATGACTATAACAAAGTACATTGAAAGAAACAGAAGAAAAATAAAACACTAGAAATGGAATGCTGTAAAAGTATGATTATCAAAATTGACTCCAAAAGAGACATATAAGAAGAAACCTCCCTCAGCAAAAGTAAGGGAACATGAGTATGGAACACTGAATGGAACATTAAACTTTTTTGACATATTGATTAATTTTGCTTAACTTTTTTTTATCTTGCACTGTAAAAAATCTAAGATATGATTCCCTGACAGAGGGGAGAGATGTACTGGAAAATGTGTTATTTAAAAAATTATAACAGAGGATCCAAGATGGCAGTGTAGAAAGATTTACATATGCTAGCTCACAACCCACAACCCATAAATTTCCTGTAAAAAGAACTCCCCACAAATTCTGGATCAGTGCAAGCCATGCAGCAGCAAAGTGGAGGAGATTTCCCTTCCAGAGAGCCCTGAAAAACTGGCACCAAAGGTCCTTCACTCACCAGACAGCAGAGCCCAGCCCTACCCTGGCCGCATGGCTCCGAGAGGAATAGATCCGAGCAGGCTTCAGGGATGGAACCTCCGGCAGCCATGAAGGTCCCTCCACCCACAGGCACTACAAGTCAGTGAGAGAGACTTCTGGGATGGCTGAGAGGGGAGTGGGGTGTCTTCATAACTCAGGCCCCCTCGGGAGGCAGTGGCAGAGGCATTTGCAGCCAGGAGCTCCAAGAGCAGTCAGGACCTCAGATCCATTACTGAAGATCTCCACATAAACCCCCTCAGGGAACTGGGAGGTGGCCCTGCCCCCACCTGAGAACCTGAATTTAATCTTACCCTGAATACCAGCCCCGCCCACTGCTGAAAGCCCTGAGGCTGGGGAGCAGCATTTGAATCTCAGACCCCAAGCACTAGCTGGGTGGATGTAGGCAGGGGTGGAGAGGAATCTCAGAAGTCAAGTAACTGACTGGAAAAATGCCCAGAAAAGAGAAGAAAAATGAGACCATAGAAGGCTACTTTCTTGGTGAACAGATGTTTCCGCCTTCCATTTCTGATGAGGAAGTACAATGATTACCATCAGAGAAAGACATAGAAGCCAAGGTCTCTGTATCCCAAACATCTGAAATAGATATTCAACAGGCTCAGGCCATAGAAGAGCTCCAAAAGGATTTTAAAAATCAAGTTAGAGAGGTGGAGGAAAAACTGGGAAGAGAAATGAGATGCAAGAAAAGCAGGAAAAACAGGTCAATACCTTGCTAAAGGAGACCCAAAAAAATGCTGAAGAAAACAACACCTTGAAAAATAGGCTAACTCAATTGGCAAAAAGAGGTTCAAAAAGCCAATGAGAAGAAGAATGCTTTCAAAAGCCGAATTAGCCAAATGGAAAAACAGGTTCAAAAGCTCACTGAAGAGAACAGTTCTCTCAAAATTAGAATGGCACAGATGGAGTCTAATGACTTTACGAGAAACCAAGAAATCACAAAACAAAACCAAAAGAATGAAAAAAATGGAAGATAATGTGAAATATCTCATTGGAAAAACAACTGACCTGGAAAATAGATCCAGGAGAGACAATTTAAAAATTATGGGACTACCTGAAAGCCATGATCAAAAAAAGAGCCTAGACATCATCTTTCAGGAAATTATCAAGGAAAACTGCCCTGATATTCTAGAACCAGAGGGCAAAATAAGTATTGAAGGAATCCATCGATCAATGACTGAAAGAGATCCAAAAAAAGAAAGTCCTAGGAATATTGTGGGCAAATTCCAGAGTTCCTAGGTCAAGGAGAAAATATTGCAAGCAGCTAGAAAGAAACAATTCCAGTATTGTGGAAATACAATCAGGATAACCCAAGATCTAGCAGCTTCTACATTAAGGGATTGAAGGGGTGGAATAGGATATTCCAGAAGTCAAAGGAACTAGGACTCAAACCAAGAATCACCTACCCAGCAAAACTGAATATAATACTTCAGGGGAAAATATGGTCTTTCAGTGAAACAGAGGACTTTCAAGCATTCTTGATGAAAAGACCAGAGCTGAAAAGAATATTTGACTTTCAAACACAAAAATGAGAAGAAGCATGAAAAAGTAAACAGCAAAGAAGAGTCATAAGGGACTTACCAAAGGTGAACTGTTTACATTCCTACATGGAAAGACAATATTTGTAACTCTTGAAACTTTTCAGTATCTGGGTTGTTGGTGGGACTGCACACACACATACACACACACACATACACACACATGTACACGTGTGCATGCACACACATACAGAGACAGAGAGCACAGAATGAATTGAATAGCATGGGACCATAAAGAAATTAAGGTAAACGGTGAGAGAGAAATGTAGTGGGAGGAGAGTGCGCCAAATGGAATGGGGTAAATTATCTCTCATTCAAGAGGCAAGCAGGAGACTTTTTAGTGGAGGGAAAAAGAGGAGAGCTGAGAAAAAAAAAAACATGAAGTTTACCCTCATCACATTAGACTAAAGGAAGGAATATAATGCACACTAATTTTGGTATGAAAACCTATCTTACAATACAGGAATGTGGGGGAGAAGGAGATAAGCAGGGTCGGGGGGGAGGATGGAAGGGAGGGCAATGGGAGGAGGGAGCAATGTGAAGTCAACACTCTTGGGGGGGACAGGATCAAAAGAGAGAACAGAAGCAGTGGGGGGCAGGATAGGATGGAGGGAAATATAGTTAGTCTTACACAACACGACTGTTATCAAAGTCATTTGCAAAACTACACAGATATGGCCTCTATTGAATTGCCTGCCTTCCCAAAGGGAATGGGTGGGGAGGGAGGGATGGGGACAATTTGGAACTCAATGTTTTAGAAACATCTGTTCAGTATTGTTCTGGCTCTTAGGAAATAAGAAATACAGTTAATGGGGAATAGAAAGTCATCTGGCCCTACAGGACAAAAGAGAAGATAGGGACAAGAGAAGGGAGGGATGATAGAAGAGAGGGCAAATTGGTGACAGGGGAAATTAGAAGGGTCGGTGTATTGGGGTAGGGGGAGGGGATAAATGAGGAGAAAATTTGGCACCCAAAATTTTGTGAAAATGAATGTAAAAAGTTAAATAAATAAATTTAATAATAAAAAGAAAATAAAATAACCTGGAGAGGGAAATGGCAAACCACTCCAATATCTTTACCAAAAATACCCCAAGTGGGATCACAGAATATTGGGCACAACTGGAAAATAACAACAAAAGTGGTAACATACCATAGTGCCTTTTCTTCCATGCTTTATAAGTAGGAAGGACTGTGTAAGTATATGTCAGCTATTTTGACTATTGAATTAATTTCTTCTCCTCTGGTGCACAATACTATGTCTTTCGTGGTACAATGTTAGCATGCCATAGTATGTTAGAACACCTGGAACACAAAGCTTGGATCTGGAAGGCAGGAATTCAAATCCCAGCCTTCAGCACTTAGTAGCTATGAGACCATGGCAAATCACTTAATACCTATCAACCTTTATGTCCTCATTTTTTTTTACTAAAAGGATAATAATACATATACTAATCTTCTTCACAAGGTGGGGGTTATAAAGGTTCAATAAGGTAATTTGTGAACTTTCAATTCCTTTATATATGTCAGTTATTATTATTTCACTGGAAAAATAATGATTAGATGTAGTTCATATCTCATTTGATCCTTTCACTCCCCCTAGGGGATTAGCAGGACAGATTATTATTATATCCAGCCTGGACAGGAGGAATCAAAAACCCACATGTATGCAATTACTTACCCACAAAAGCATAATTAAGAACTGACATTTGTACCAGAACTTTGATTTCCTGATACCCACTATACCACACTGTATTGAGTGATGTGCACAAATTACCTTATTTTACAACACATCAAGCTTGTGATTTATTTCCATCAACATAGAGTAATGACGGCCACCTGAATTGCCCAGGACTTTTAGCACTTTTTGTTCATACTTTCTCACTAGTGGAACAGTAAAAATAGACTCAAGGGGATACCTAAGCCACATGTTTACTTGCTTATTTTAACATGGATCCTTCAGATTTCCTTTTCATTATCTTTCTTTGGGAGTGTTTAGCAGTAGCTTGATGGTACATTGGATAGAGTACTTAAGTTGTAGTTTGGGAAACCTCAATCTGAATGCTGATGGACATTTACTAGGCATATGATCCTACAAGTTATTTAACCTTTCTCTGTATCAGTTTTTTCATCTGTAAAATGATAATAATACTAGCATCTTTCTCCCTGGGTTTTTGAAAGGATCAAATGAGATAATGTTTAAAATACTTTGAGAACCTTAAAGTGCTATATAAATGCCATTTATGGTGATGCTGATGCTGATGTTTGGTAAATGTGTTCACATCTTTATAGATAAGACAAATCCAAGACACAGAATGGATAGCTTCTAATATCTGCCCCACCCTACTCTTGCTATACCAGAGGGAGAGGGGATTACAATAATCATTTAACTTCCCTTTGTCAAAAATACCTCAGAACTCATTCTTCCTCTCATGACTTTGATTAGGGAAACAGAGTTCCAGGAATCTTACTATATTGTTCATGATTTTAAAGAATACTAATCCCAGATTTTGGGAACTAAGTTTTCCTACCCCTCCTTCACATCTAATAAAGGAATGTCATGGTGGATGCAGAAAACAGTGACTAATGCCAAAGAATATTGCCCAACGTTTGCATTCCTATCACTCCTTTCTGGCCTGGAGTTTTTCTCCTTGGGAAACTTTGGAGTCATTATTCATACATGACATTTTGAGGTTGTTACCCTCTTCACAGAAATTCACCTTCCAATTCAGGAAGAAAGAAAAAAAACTAAACCTTTCACTAGTTATTTGTTTTAATCTCAAAGTCTGAGACACATAATCAATTCTGACCCACTTGAGTATCACTAGAATATTGGAAGCTTTTTTTTTAAAGAAAAATATAGATTATGTGACCTTGAAATAAACAAGTCAAACCAGTTATCAACTGTTATCCTAATTTGCAACTAGCTACAAGTAGATTTTATCAATAACCATCATGCTTATGGTAGAATCATAGCGTCATCATCAAATCATGGGATCGGATAGGCTTTACACATGATCTAGTCCAATTGTCTAAGAAATGAATTCTATATTTATAATTCTTAATAGTTATCAATTTTATACTCAAGCACCACTTGAACATAACAGGGAAAACATTATTTCATGAGGTAAGCCATTCCATTTTTTGACAGCTCCAATAGTTATGAAGTCCTTTTTGATACTGAATCCAATTTTGTCTCCTTGGAGTTACATCCATAAATCTGAGTTAACTCTTTTGAGGTCACACAGAACAAAGCAATGAATTGCTCTTCCTTAAGAGAAACCTTCAAATATTTGATGGCAATTATCAAAAATTAGTTAGTTAATGAACATCAATTAAATGCTTACTATTTTCCTATCACTGTGCTAAGCAATAGGGATGCAACTAGAAAAATAACACCGCCCCTACTCTCAAGAAGCTTACATTCTAACAGGGGACATAGCATATAGAGAAGGTTTGAGAGGTAAGAAAAATGGGAAGGACTCATGTTCTTTGGGCGCAGTAACAGAGCAGATGGTGATGAATCTTCTCCAATGTCATTTCTACATATAGGATCATATTCATTTCTGATGTCAATCAATCTGTTAGTGATGAGGATTTGAGCGGCAAGAAATTTCTGTTCTAGATCTTCAGTAGCTTTGACTTCTGTGGAGATAGGGCTGCAAATCCTGCCCCTTGCTAGTAGGCATTCACAAGTTGTAGATGGTAGTTGAGATAATAGAAGCAGTTGACTCATCTAGAATATATTGCCTTCTCCCTGTCCCTTGGAAATTCCTCCAAGTTTTCTTTTCCGCAGGCATAAATTGTTCAATATTCATTGTTAGGAAGGGATTTCAAAAATTGCCAGTATGCTGCTGTTGTTGATTTTCCTTCCTTGTGGTCTTCTTTTCCTGATGTAGGATGGATTTATTATGTTCAAATATGAGGAACCTGAGACCCGAATAGCTAATCAAAGGTGCTAGGATACACCCTGAAGCAAGTAGTCTGCTTCTTTTCCTCATGACACCTCTCCTTTCTTTGAACCTCATAAATCCATCTGTCCATGTTGTGATTAGCAACAAACAGTACAAATTCAATAACGGAAGCTCAAATTCATATGATATTTTAATTTTTTCTTAACACTTTCCTTACAACAACCTCATGGTGAAGGTAATATATATGTATATAATATGTACATATATATCATATAAGTGATATGATATATAATATATCATATTCATTTTATAGCAGAAGAATAAAATCGCTGGTACAAAGTGTAAGGAATGGAATTTGAACCTAGATTTCCTTTTTTAAATAAATTAATTTCTTTTAGTTTTCGACATTCACTTCCATAAGTTTTAAATTTTCTCCCCCATGTCCTCCTTACCCCCTCCCCAAGATGGTGTGCAATCCAATATAGGATTGACATATACATGCTTATTAAATATATTCCCACATTAGTCATGTTATATAGAAGAATTAAAATGAATGAGAACCATGAGAAAGAAAAAAATAACAAAAAGAGAGAGCGAATAGTATGCTTCGATCTGTATTCAGATTCTATATTTCTTTCTCTGGATGTGGGTGGCATTTTCCATCAGGAGTCTTCTGAAGTAGTTTTAGGTCCTTGGATCTCTGAAAAGAATGTCTATCCAAGTCAGTCACTGTCCAATGTGGCTGTTACTGCGTACAATGTTCTCCTGCTCACTTCACTCAGCATCAGTTCATATAAATCTTTCCAGGTTTTTCTGAAGTTCACCTGTTCATCATTTCTTATAGCACAACAGTATTCCATTACATTCATATACCACAATTGTTGAACCATTGCCTAATTGGTGACCATCCCCTTAGTTATCAGTTCTTGGCCATCACAAAAACAACTGCTTTAAATATTTTTGTATGCATCTTAGATTTCCGGATTCCAAATTCAGGACTCTTTCCTTTATGCCATAATGAATTTTAAATTCGGTAAATAAGAGTGGAAATCTTCACATATTTTAATATTGGATCTACTACTTATTATCTAAATGACCTTTGGGTCTGTTTTCTTATTTGGAACATAAAGGGAATTAAAATAAAATAAGTGACCTCTGAGGACCTTACCAGTTCTGAATCCATGGCTTCATGACCTCCCAAATGCAAGAAAGTGTTCTAGCTATTGAGGATATCCATAATAATAACTCACATTTTTTTAGTAATATATATGACTCTGCTCTGAAGACAGTTAAAATTCTAAGAGGCAAGCAAGCATAAAAATAAATTATTTTGGTACTAGGGCAGCTAGGGGGTACAATGGATAGAATGCCAGACCGGGAGTCAAGAAGACCTGAGTTCAAATCTGACCTTACTAGCTGTGATACCCTGGGTAAGTTACTTAATCTTGTTTACCTCAGTTTCTCTTCTATAAAATGTGTTGGAGAAGGAAATGGCAAAACAGTCTAGCATCTTTGCTAAGAAAACTCCAAATGAAGTCACAAAAAGTCAGATATGGTTGAAAAGGAAGATGAGGAAACATTGTACATGGTAACAGCCACAGTGAACAATGACATGGTACAAAAGAGAAAACTTGATTTTAGAGGACTAATGTTGAAAAATACTGCCCTCCTCACAGTGGAAAGGGGATAGATTGCTTGTGGCCTTTGAAGTCCTAGCATACGGCCTTTTGACTAAGTCCAAGTTTTACAGAACAAATCCTTTTATTAAGGGGACTTGTTCTGTAAGTTTGGATTAGGTCAAAAGGCTACACTTGAGAACCTGGCCACATATGACTTTGAAGTCATAGGTTCCCCACCCCTGGATAGACTATTTACATACAGAATGATGAAGATTTTGCCAGGCATGATAAATGCATTGGTTTGTTTCACTTGCCTATATTTCTTTGTTATGAAGGAGGTTGCTATTGAGTTGGAGTATGAGATGGAAGAATATTTTATTAAATAGTGTCAACATATTAAAAATAAAAAAATTTTTAAAGATACAAAGGAGAATATAATAAATGCAGATAAGATGTCCAAGAGGTCTGGTAAAATCAATAAACCAATGAGCTTATAGTCAGGGAGGGAATTCCCCATATGAGATTCCATTCATGGTAAGGGTATTGAATGAGGAAAGATATTCAGATCAGAGAAGCAAGGAAGAAAACAAGCATTCATTAAGTGCCTGCTAGGTCTCAGACTCTGTATCAAGACTCTGTAAATATCTCATTCGATGCTCACAACCTGCCTGGGAGGTAGGTGATATTATGATCCTCATTTTGCAATTGGGTAAACTGAGATAGGGTGATGGTAAGTAATTTGCCCAAGGTCACATAACTAATGTCTCAGGCCTGATTTGAATTCAAGTCTTCCTGACTCCAGTCCCAGCACTCTACATGTTGTGCTGCTTCTAGGGAAGAATAAGAATAAGGTAGGGACAAAAAGTAGTTCAGTTTACTTGGAATATAAGCTTGGGAAAAGAAGTATGCATATTGTAAAGTTAAAAAAAATCGGAATCACAGAACCATAGGATTCTCAGTTACTATCTAACTTAATTATATCAGCTTTTCATACACCTTTGCTTGTTACTAGAAATAGACAATAATCTGAAAGCCACAGACCAACAGGCTACACTTCTCCCACCTGCGAAAATTCTAATTATATTATTAAAGTAATGGTCAGAAAATATCTGTAAAAGAAAACAGTGATGCACAAACACACACATACATACACACACAAACAGTATGACATCATCAAGAATAGGTCATGCCAGACTAACTCTATTCCCTTTTTCAACAAGGCTGTTAAACTGTTATATGAGAGGAAAGCCATCTATATCAGTGACCTAGGTTTCAGCAATTTGATAAAATATCTCATAGAATTGTTATTGAAAAGATGGATAGATGTGGCCAAGACAAAATACAGTTCATTGAATTTGAATGACAGGAATAAAAAATCTAAGGGTTTGGAGAAATAAACTCAAGACAAGTCAACAGTGGGATATATCAACCAAGAAAGTAATGTCATCTTGGGCTACATTAAGAGGGGCACAATTTTCAAGAACAAGGAAGTGTTAGGCCTGATGTCCTCTTCCTTGGCCAGCACACATCTGAATATTTCTGGTGTTTCAGGGATAACATTTTAGGAAGAAAATTGATAAATTGGAAAACATTCAGAGGAGCTAAATGTGAGGAATTTTTTGTTAATGTGAGAAAGGGGACATTTAACCTGAGAAAGTGAAGGCTCAAGGGAACAAGGTAACCGTCACAAAGTACTTGAAAGACTGTTATATGGAAAAATGGATTAGTCTTGTTCTATCTGGACTCAGAGAAAGAACTAAGAATAATAATCAGAAGTTAGAAAGAGGAGATTTGAGGCTCAATTTAGGGGAAAGCATCCTCACAGTTAGAAGAGTCTCAAAAGGAAATAAATAGTCTCCCTTAAGGAATAGTTGGTTCTCCTTTCAGGTCTACAAGAAAAAACTGAATGACAACTTGTAGAGGGTTCTTCAGTGAGGATTTGTTTTTCCTCCCAGTCTTTAGACAGGACAACACATTAAATGAATGAACGAATGGATTTACTAAATTCTTAAATGTGCAAAGTATTATATTAAATAGCTTGTACTAGGGAGTTGGGTGGTCCAGTAGAAATAACACTGGGCCTGGGGTCAGCAAAACTTGAATTCAAATCCAACCTCAGACCCTTATAGCTGTGTGACTCATTTAATCTCTGTCTGGGCAAGGCATTTAATCTCTGTCTGACTCAGTTTCCTCAGCTGGAAAATTGGCATACATAACAGCTGCCTATAAGGGTCATTGTGAATATCAAATGAGATAATGTTGGTAAGCCCAATGCCTAGAATATAGTAGGTATTTAACTGAGTCTTCTCTTCTCTTCCCCTAAATACTGTGTAGGCAACTAGAAAAGTAAAGACAATCCCCAATCTCAGTGGATTTATATTCTAATGAGGTAGTCAACACTTATAAAGTATAGAGCACTTTAAAATACTACTTATGATAAGAAAGTCCATAAGACAATAGATTGATGAGCTACTTCCAAAGCTAGTGGTAGAATTGATTTAATCATAGCTCCAGAACTGGAAGGGCTGAGGCAAAATACCTGCACTATCTGAAATTGTGAACCAGATGAAGCTGCCACCAATCATGACAGGGGAATCAAGGACAAAAGATCTAGAGATAAAATGACTAAAACATCCACAATTTGATATCTAGTCTTAGTGGTAAGGCTGCAGGTCAGATTGTCAGAAAGATGATCCAGTATTAAAGAGCCAAGTAAGGTGTGATTGTGACTTTCTGAAAAGCAGCAGAGCAGAATTCTGGAAATCATAGGATCATGCACTTAAAACTGGAAGGGACCTCAGGGATCACTTAATCTAACCCCTCTAATTTTACAGATGAGAAACTGAGGCAGAACTTAAAAGATTTGTCCAAGACCACACATAAAACAAGAGGATCCTAAATCATGGTCTCTGACTCCTATTCCAGATACAAAACTCTTTTTATTATAGTCACCCATCCCTACTCCTCTACCCCAAAGGGAAGATTTATGGTCTAGGTAGCAAGTCTGTGATGAGGTCAAGGAAAAAATAGATGAGGGGAAGGGATTAAAATCCCACCACTTGGAATAGTGATTCAGGAGAGCAGAACTCCAAGGTAGGAATTCTAGAGGTAGAAAGAGTTAAAATCCATCCAATGATCAAATTCTATGATTCTGAGATTTTACTGAGATGGGAAGTGGAGAGAGAAGAAAAAGATTGATCTAGACATTAAGGATCAGATATCTGATCTAGACTGAATCTATTACATGTGTTTATCACTACCTATATTTCCTTTTTGACATACTGTAAGACCAGACAATATAGCAGCATGGAATTTAAACTGCATGCAGGTCAGTGTAAAGCACACACATAATCATATACACTTCATAATTCTTCACACAAAGAGTATATGAGCACTATTTGTGTTACCTGCTCCACCTCTTCTTTCTTATTAAGTTATGGGTAGAGCTGTCTGAGTTCACCTTATTAAGTATTTTCAAATCTATTCTCTATCCAGAAATTATTAGCAATATCCCCATCACAAGCAATAAGCAAGTGTCAAGTATTTCCATAACATAGTACAATAAAAATGATAATTACATATGATACTCTAAATCTACTGTGTACAACTTGTTATTCCTTTTAAATATGCAACAAAATTATCTTGTAAGTTTCTTTTCTTTCTTCCCTGCCCCAAGAGATGGCAACCATTAGACACAAATAGGTATACATGTAAAATTATTCTATACGTACTTCCAATTATCAGTTCTTTCTCTGGTTGCAGATAGCATCTTTCTTCATATGTCCTTTATAGTTAATTGGGTATGTATAATAGCAATTAATAGTAAGTATTAATCGCTAGCACTTTTAGGTTTGCAAAGTGATTTGTATTTGATCCTCTCTTTTCAATGTATTTTTGCAATGAATTTCCTCTTATAGAAACTCATCAAATGATTCTGAAAACCAGAATAAATACTGTGCACTTAGTAGGTACTTAATAATTATTCATCCCTTATTTTTGAGGAGGGTCAATGACATCTAGAAAGTGATGCCTTTACTTAGAGGAGAATTGGATTCAATGGAGACAGGGCTGTATAACATCTCCAATCTCACTCTGTCCTCCAGAGTCATCTGGGTCCAGGGGCAAGATATAGAGCAGGATGACTGGAGATGGCCCCAGACACTGTAGGAGACCTTGGCCTTTTTAAGCTAAGGTCTTTCCCAGGTCTCAATTTGTCTGAGGCAACAACCATGCAGTGATTAAGGCTAGGTAAGAAATAAGACCCAAAAATAGGTTCTTCTACTTAAACCCCCCAAACTTCAATCTGAGAGGGGAAGACCCTAAGGGTTTATGGCCAAAACAGAAACAATTGCTATTTAAACTCGCTTTGAGACATCACAACCCAAACAATGACCAACACAGAACACCCATTCAGTGATAAAAAGGCTAAGCAAAAATTGAGACCAAAAATGGCCTAGTTTGACTTCCCACAAGAGTCAGTCTGGAAAGGAAAGACCCTCAGTTTCTGGACAAAACAGAAACAATTGCTAGTGACTTGATCTTAATCACATAGCTATTAAGTATCCAGGACAGGATTTGAATCCAGGTCTTTTGGATTCAAAGTCCAGAATGCTGCTATCATACAATGGGGAGATGGTGGTCACTAGACCAGAACACTTTTGATCGGCCGATGATAGGGCCCAGCCCAAGTCTCACTTGCTCATTGTTTAGATTTTGATGCCTCAAAGTGAGTGTAAATAGCAATTGTCTCTATTCTGGCAAGAAATCTTGAAGCTCTTGCCCTCTCTGACTGATTCTTTTCAGAAGGCAAACTAGGCCATCTTTTGGCTTAAATCTTTTTTTTTTTCTTTTTCACATTTCTTTTTTTTTACTTGATTTAATTTATTTATTTATTTTTAGTTTTCAACATTCATCTTCATAAATTTTAATTCCAAATTTTCTCCCCATCTCCCCCCTCTCCCCACCCCAAAACATCATGCATTCTGATTACCCCTTCCCCCAATTTGCCTTCCCTTCTATCATATCCCTTACTTCCCTTGTCCCCATCTTCTCTCTTTTCTTATACGGTAAGATAGATTTCTATACCACCATGATGTGTATTTCTTATTTCCAAGTTGCATGTAAATTTTGACTCAATTCTTACCTATTTTTAAGCAATGAATGAGTGTTTCCTCAAACAAACTGAGACCTTGGAAGGACCTTAGCTTAAAAAGGCCAAGATCTCCCACTGCATTGGGGATCAAATTACTATGGCTCTCACCAGTTTGGGAAATTTAAGGAAAGATGACTATTTAGTATGCAATTGTAATTATCAAGGTAGGTGGTAATGAGGGCCTAACTTTGGGTGATAGTAGTGGGATGAGAAAGGAGACAATGATGAAGGCATATTTTAGATATACAATTGATCAGGCCTAGTAACAGATTATACTGAAAGATTAAGAGGAGACAAGAGTCAAATATCACTAATATTGAAACCTCTAGCAAGCCTGTACTACATACTTTAGAGCCTGACTTCACAAAGAGATGACAGTTTTTTCAGATTAAAAATGGAGTATTGTGCTCAATTGTATCATATTTTAGCATCTATCCAAAGTTGTTAGAGATGACTCAGTTCTATAAAGATGTATCATCATGATGTATTATGATTATATCAAGAAGCCAGAGATATTTGTTTTAGGCCAGAGGCAATTTAAAGTAGACCTGGTAACTGTCTTCCTGTATTTGAAATTCTGACATATGGAGAGAAAGTATGGATTTTTTCTGTTTGGTCCTAGATACTCAAATTAAAGCAACAGGTAAAAGTAAAATAGATACAAACTTGAGCTCAATGTAATGGATTAAATATTAATAACTGGAGCTGTCCAAAAGTAAAATGGGCTTCTTCAAGAAACAAAAGTTTCCTCTTCATTAGAAACCTGGAGGTGAAACCTGGATGACCATGTTATGTTGTAGAGGGGATTCTTGCTCTGATGTGTTGTAACAGAACAGTTCTGAAATCCATGTAACACTGAGATTCTGTACTATGAAACCCCAGGTTACACACACTAAGACAAGTTCAGAACAGGGGAAAGCATTTGACAGAATTACAGCAATAACTTTCCCGGTGAGCTATCCCAGGTCCTGATATCAGCTCTCCTGACTCCACTCTGTTTTATCAAACTCTGATTACCAATGTTCAAGTCTTCTTATTCTCATTGCTTGTAACCTTGTCTACTTTTCCCAGTTTGACTGGATTTATTACCTATGCTTATGGATGACCTTAAACCATGTCAACCCTCTACACATTCATATTTTTTTTCTTGTGACCACATTGGAACTGGGCAATTGGGTATCACTAGTGTATTCCATGTGTCTCCTAGCTCTATTGGTTGAGAGATGAAGACGTAAGTATGGCAGAGTTTAATAGGATCATAATATCTAAAGTCAGAAAGAGTCTTAGAGTGCCTGTAAGCCAAATATTGCATTTTGTGAATGAGGAAAAGGAAGTTCAGAAAACTGAAGTATATTACCAAAGACTTCAAAGGTATTAAGTTGTAGAGCCAGTATACAAACTCAAGTTCTCTAGCTTTAAATCCAATTTTATGTCCATTACACTAGATGCTAGGGATAGTCCTACTAGAAATAGTCTGTCGATATGAGTAAGGATTGAAGAGAAAGGTTTTATTGTATGGCATATTCAAGGTTGTGGCAAAAGTATGTGCAATATGCATAGAATTGAAAGTTCAAAACAATAGTGTTTTATGTGTATAAAGCAGAAGGAAAACAAGTAGCACAGTAGATATAGATCTAGAACTAAAGTCAAGAAGATTAGAGTTCAAATGTGACCTCAGACAATAATTAGCTGTTAGATTCTGAACAAGTCTCTTACTGTTTGCCGCAGTTTCCTTATCTTTAAAATAAGGATAATAATAGTACCTACTTCAAAGGTTGTTATGTGAATAAAATGGGAAAATATTCTGAAGCTCTTACCAAACCTTAATGTGCTACAGAAATGCTCATTGTGATTATATAGGCAGTATGGCAGTAGTGCTTGTCTTGAATGTTTAGGCAAAAAAAAAGAAATTCTAAGAGGCAGAGAAAAGAAGGAATACCTTACAGTCATCTGATGCATCTGATGCAAAGGCAAGGGGAATAACTATGCCAACACGAGAAGTCAACATGAGCTCGGTAAAGGTGGAAGCTGAGTCACACCAGAGGAAACAGAATGAACTATTGAAAATGGACCTAAAGCCAGCTAGTAATCTAAACAAGGGTGTCACAAGGCTGTAAGCACCATGAAAAAAAAGTGGGGAATCTGAATCAGAAGTGAATGAGGGGATAGAGGCAACCCTTGGATGTTATTACACAGGGAGACATGGCTTGAATCTGTGTTCTTCATATCACTAGGAAAGAGCCACAGCAGTAAACAGGGCAAATTCAGCACAAGGTCAAAAGTATCAGGGGATTATACAAGAGAGCTTTGATCTCAAGATTCCAAAAGAATGAGGAAGCTTCTGCAAATTCTTTATAACTTGAGCTTTTTTGTGGACCTTGAGGAATCAAAAAATTCCAATGGAACCTTAGATAATGCTAGTTAGGATAGTCTCTTTTATACATATTGCCCCTGAGCATGTAACCTTAAAAACTTACAAGCAACTACTACGTAAAAGACTGTTCTACTGCTTGGCAGACTTTAAGCTGAGATTAGTACCTGGATAATTTTGTGTTGATAGTTCTGGTTGAATTGAAGACAGACATTATCAATATAGTTGAAATGAGAGCTTTTTTGTTCTCTTTAATTTCCATTTAAAAATATCTTCTATAAACACCAAATCTTATGGAGTGCTAGAGAATACAAATTTAACAATCATATATAAAATCAAAAATAAAAAATCTATTTTGCTGATAACACAATAAAATATGATTGATAAAGGGTATTTCAAGAAAGAATTGAAACAAGAAAAAGCTATATAATGTGATTCTGAACAATGACTGGGTCATTGAACAAATCAGAAATCTTAGATCATTTAATCAAAGAAAATGACAGTAATGAGACAACATATTACTTTTTTGAGATGTAGTCATAAAAATCCATCATGAAAAAATGTGCCTCTAAGAATATGTATCAACAAATGGTGAAGCAAACAGGTCAATGATTTTGGAATGAAATTTTTTAAAAAATAGAAAATTAACAAATTGAAAAAAATCTAAAAAAATAGAAAATTTAATAATAGAGAAAACTTAAAGTAAAATAACCATGGATGACTAAGACTAAAAGCTTTTTTAGGCTAATAAAACATGCTATTAGATAATCTTTTTTCCCCTAATCTATTCTTATCAACTTCAATTATTTTCTTTTTAATATTTCCAAAATTACATGAAAAAACAATTTTTAATATTTGAGTTTCTTTTTTAATGTTGAGTTCCAAATTCTTTCCCTCTTTTCTTTCTTTACCCCCCTTCTGTTAAGAAGGCAAACAATTTGATGTAGTTATACATGTGCACTCAAGCAAAACAAATTTCCATGTTAGTCATTTATAAAAGAAAGCACAGGAAAAAACACCAAGAAAAATAAAAGTAAAGAAAAAGTGTGCTGTGATCTGCATTCAGACTCTGTCAGTTCTTTCTATGGACTTGGATAACATTTTTCATTATCCTTTGAACTTGTCTAGAATCATTATATTGCTGAAAGTAAGTCATTCACAATTGATCACCATAAAATATTGCTGTTACTGTGAACGCTGTTCTAGTTCTGTTTATTTACCTTTGCATCAGTTCATGTAAGTTTTTACATGCTTTTCTGACAGCATCCTTGTTCATCATGTCTTTTAGCACAATATCATTCAATCACAATTGTGAACAACTTGTTTAACTATTCCTCAACTGATGGGCATCCCCTCAATATCTATCACCCTTGGACTTCCCATTCCTCTTTCACCTAGGTCCCACAGAGTTTTCTCGCTGACCTTTTTGGTGTTTGTGGCTTGAGAAGTCTGCAAGCCACCACAGTTGCTAATGATTCAGTCTCCAAAGACCTGCCCTGGCAGATCTGTGCCAGTGCAGCCCATGTTGAACTGTGCTGTCAATTTTCCAGGTTGCCTTGGACTGGGAATTTGTTTCACTCTGTCATTTTGTGGGTTCTGAAGCTCTAGAATTTGTTTAGAGTCATTTTTACAGGTATTTGGGTGGTTTTGGGGGAGAGCTCAGAGAAGTTTCTGGTTTTACTCCACAATCTTG
The DNA here is from genome assembly GCA_023548195.1 of Bettongia penicillata ogilbyi. Classification (NCBI taxonomy): domain Eukaryota; kingdom Metazoa; phylum Chordata; class Mammalia; order Diprotodontia; family Potoroidae; genus Bettongia; species Bettongia penicillata. The sequence goes on along the minus strand of JAJHZJ010000107.1, from coordinate 5,019,327 downwards.
GCTTCACCCTAATGCCTGCTTTCAGAGATATTTCTAGGGACCTTTAAGTATTCAGTTATTCCAAGATGGTATGATGTAAGGGAAAATGTACTCTTGGCCTGTGCTCTGGACTGGAGTGACCACAAGCATTTTTTTTTGCTCTGCAACTGTGACTTAGTCCTTGCTTCCCTGCAGCTATAAGCTCTCATGTGCTAGTGCTTCTCCTTGCCTTAGGATTGCCACCCAGGACTGTGGATTAGATTCAAGTATGGACAATGCAATAGAGTCCTGTCACCAGTACCAGCAAAGAGACTATTGTAACCTTTTTTTGACCAGTTGTCTGACTCCCCTACTACCTGAGGGCTGAGAACTCAGAAGCTGCTGCTTCTGCTGCTGTTTCAGTCACTCCCAAGGCCTGCTCCTAATGCATGGTCTGTGCTGGGGTGGCCTGCACTGGACTATGCTCTACTGTCACCCTGATGTGACTGAACTTTCCTGCCAACCTTTTAAGTTGTCTTAGACTGGAATATTTTCTACCCCATCCTTCTGTGAACTCTGCCACTACAGAATGCCACTCCAAGAAGTATTTATTTGTAGGGGAATTTGGGAGAACTCAGATGAACTTTGCCTTTTCTCTGCCATCTAGACTCTCACCCCTACAATTAGCTAATATGATTTTTAAAAAGGGAAGGAGAGAGCATAAAATTGCATTGCCAATATTAAGAAGGAAATAAGGGGAAATTTATAGGAAACAAAACAAAATAAAATATTAGAGATTATTTTGCCCCATTAGAGGCCAGCAGAATAAAATGAAATTCATGAAATGAATATTTATAAAAATGCAAAATATCCATATTAACAAAACAAGAAACAGATAATTTAAATAATTCAATATTAGAAAAGGTAACTGAACATTCCATAAAGGAATGACCATGGTGGAGATTGAAGGTAGGAAACAAAACTGGATGGAATCATGCATGCATGCTATTCTATCAAGGAGATATTCAAAAAAGAATTAATCTCAATGTGATATAAATTGTTTTCAAAGAAAGGAAAATATGTAATTCTATCGAACTCCCTGTAGTAGATAGATAGCTATCCTAATAGATAGATATCCTAATAACTAAGCCAAAGAGAGATAAAGCAGAAAAAGGATGCAACAAATTTTAAAACATTGGGTACAATATTTTGTGAACACAGAGGTTTTAACATATTAAAAATATACAGTATGACCAGGTTATATTTATATTAGAATTTCAGAGTTGGTTTAATATTAGTAAAAGTATAATTATAATAAACAGTATTAATAATAAAGATAGAACAATCATATCAATTGATGCATAAATTTTCTTTGACAAAATGTGATACCATTTTATGTTTAAAAAATTATTCAAAAGAATAGAAATAAACTCTTGCTCAATATGGCAAGTAGTGTTTGAAAAAAATTAGTTGAATTTAACAGTATGGATTTTTTAAAGAAAATCTAATTGATAGAGATTTGTGTCATTATTTACAATCCTTTTATTTATCTTTGTTCTTCATATCTCTGGTCCAAATTTGTGATTTTTTACTTTGTGTCAAAAGCAAGCTCGCTCTCCTTCTTTGATTTTGGATGATAATATCAGACTCTATTTGCTCCTGATTATGAGTTCTAGTGCTCCTGACAGGAGGTGTAGATTGCTTCCTGCTCTGCCACTTCCAGAATTAAGAACTGCACCCAAGATACAATAATCGGGTCTCTAAAAGAAAAGAGGAAAAGAATAGGATTCTTTAAATATGATATTTATACTATTGATTGACATACAATTGCCATGGTTAAAAGATGAAAATGCTGACTTTAGCCCTAGAACAAGTCTCAAGACATGTGAGTGGATTTAATTTTGTAAAAATCCAATTCCCAACGTCACTAATTTTTGGCTGACAACATTTTTCTCAGCATCTCTCCATCTCATCATCCTCACCTACTCTACCCAGCTCCAGCACCATTACATAGTAATGGAAAACCTAAACTTTAAATGAGAACACTTGTATTCTATCCTAATTCTGTTGCTACTTGGTGGTTGGATATTAGACAAGTTATGCATTTCAGATTCCTCATCTGCAAAATATATATCTATGTTTATGTATTGTGTTTGTGTTTGTGTGGCTGTGGGTGTTGCAGTTTGGATATGAATTAGATTAGATGATCTATAAGCTCTTGAAGTTCTAAGGAATTCTGTGGTCTAAGATTACTTCTAGATCAAGCATTCTTAATTCTCATCTGTATCAATCAAATTGTGTATTCAATTTGATTTCAAAAGACCTGAATTCCTGTCCAAAATCTGTCTCTTCCTAGTTTTGTGACCTCAATAACTTCTTCAATTCTCAAGACTTCAGTCTCCATAAACAGAGGGAGTTCAAAAACATACAAAGGATGTTAGAGAACTGAATCTAGAGAGAACAAAAGATAGAATACTTATATAATTATCTAATTGCTTTCATGTGCCTCTGGAATATCTTAAACATGCTCTTATTATCACAGTTGAGACTCCAGAAGCCTTCAACAACAGGAGCATCACTGAACATTTATTATTTATGAGGCATTACTGCTACTGCTCATGAGTTGAAGGATTCATGTAGGAAGATTTCACATTTTATTTAAATATCTTTATGTTTCTGATGTGCCATCTAAAACTATCCTATCATAGACAAAGGTTCATATTAGAAGGAGAATTCTTTGGTAAATTATATTTTTATTTTCTTACCCAATTGGAGACAGGTAACTTCCACAAATAACTTGGGTAAAGATATTCAATGACTGCACTACTAGCAGATTCAATAGTAAAAGCATTGAGTGAAAACAGAAATGAAAATGTTAACAAAAGAAATATTTTTGTTATCTATTCATCAAATGAGAATACTCTTCCCAATAATTATCAGAATGTAAGTTCTCACTCTTTCTGTTTTTACCTATAGACTGGGAGAAAATATTCATGAAGCCTTTGTAATCCCATAGTCCTCTTACCTTGGCATCCTACCTACAAACCTCTTCAGACAGGTTCTAATTAATTGTCTGTCATCATTCACCTTTAGCCATCCACCATGCAGAGTTCCCAGTCACCACACAACCCATTTCTGTGAGTTTTACATGACACTTATAGCCCCAGATAAATTTTATAGCTTAGCTGGATCACATTTTCTTCTTAACTCAAGAGGTGTCATTCTGTTCTAGCCCACCTATGGATTTTTTTCCTTACCAGCAACATATCTCAGGATCTTTTTATATTTATTCTACATGGATCATCTTTTAATTCCTTTGTCTTTGACCTCCCTGGTACTGACGGCATCACTTATGGCCCTATCATAACCCACTATGAGCACCTTTCCATTGGGTTCATGAGATTGAGACTCTATTATTATGATTTAGACGTAGAAAGGACCAGATGTCATCTAGTCCCCTAATCTTTCCAGGTGAGAAAATTGAAGTGATGTATTTTAAGATCACACTGACCATAATCAGTATAGAAAGGATTTGATGAGATACAGACATTTATCACCTCAAGCCTGGATTATAGCAATAATTTTCTGGTTGGTCTAACTGCCTTGGGTCTCTCCCTACTCCATTTTCTGCTTGATAAAGCTATCTGATTTTAAGTTAGAGTTCTTTCCATTGTACCACAAGTTGCCTGACCTGGGGATTTGGGGACCTGTGAAGTCATTGATACATGTGACATTTTCTAGAGGAGAAAACTCACTCTACTTATCAACTTTGCAACCTAGAATGGTTTAGAATAGTGGTGTCACACTCAAATAGACATGGATCCCTGCTGGCCCTTTATTGACTTAGAAAATCACAAATTTTCACTATCTATATTGTACTATACTTTTATTTATTTTAACACTTCCCTAATTATATTTGTATCTTTTTTGGGCCCACTGAGAGTTTTGTAGGAAGCAGGGGACTAATTTTGACACCCCTGGTTTAGGGCACTGAGAAATTTAGAGTTTTTCCCAGGGCCACACAGTCAACAACTGTCAAAGACAAAATTGAAACTGAGTCGTCCTGGTTTTAGAGTCAATACTCTACCCACTATGCCATAGTATCAATCTATGCTAGCTGTCACTGATTTCTTATAATAATAATAAATAACAATTTTATAGCCTTTTAAGGTTTACAAAGTGTTTTATAAGTATTATCCCATTTGATCTTTGTGATAACCTTGGAAGAGACTGTCGTTATTGTTCGGTCGTTTCTGTCATGTCTGACTCCTCATGAAATCCTTTGTGGATTTCTTGGCAAAGATTATGAAATGATCTGCCACTTCCTTCTCTAGCTTATTTTATAGATGAGGAAACTGAGGCAAATAGGGTTAAGTGAGTTGCCTAGGGTCACACAGCTATTGGATTCCTGAGGCAGATTTGTGCTCAAGTCTAGTGTTTTCATCTACTCTGCCATCTACCTGCCTCTAACCATCTCATCAGTAGCTAAACCATTCTGAGTGTTCCTGACAATGTATTGAGGATCTCATTCTTACCTATAGCTCCAAGAAGCATAGTATCTGCAGCAGCCACATTCTATCTAGGCAAATTGGTTAAACCAGGTTGAGCGTAAACAAAAGGCCTCAAATCCATTAATGAGTCGGGGGGGGTCTTCCCCAAACATGAAGACTTTTCCTCATGGAATGGGTAAATGAAAATAATTTGTTCCAATGGCCATGAAGGTGGTTGAAGCAGGCACTGGGGAATACTTAGAGTCATCCACTACTAAGGTCATCCACTACATCCTGGGCCATTGCCAGTCACGTTAACTTTTGTCTCAACACTGGACTTCAAAGACTCTGGAAGAGAGAGTGAGGCTGATGCTTTTCTGCTACTCTGCCTCACTAAAATCCAATTCACCAACAAATCAAGACATTACCGTATGATGTCATCATTACTCTTTGAAAATGAAGGACAAAGAGTAATAACTATTTAATCAACTGCAATGGTTCACTCTTGCCTATAGAATCAAATTCAAAATTCTCTGTTCGGCTAATAAAGCACTCTATTATTTCTTCCTCCCTCCAGTCTTCTTACATCTTACACCCTCCCTATGGACTGCACAATCCAATAATCCTGGCACCCATCCCATTCCTCACATAAGACGATCCATCTCTCAACTTTGAGTATTTTCATTGGTTGTTTCCCAGTCCTGGAACTCTCGTCCTCTTCATCCGTACCTCCTAGCTTCCCTGGCTTCCTTCAAATCCTGGCTAACATTCCACCTTCTACAAGTGGCCTCCCTCAATTCCCCTCAATACTAATTCCTTCCTTTTTTTAAATCTCCAATTTGTCCTTTAAAGAGCTTATTTGTATGTTGCTACTTACATGTTGTTTGCCCCATTAAACTGTGAGCTCCTTGACAGGAGGGACTGTCTTTTTCTTTTCTTTGTATCTACAGTGCCTCAAATAGTGCTGGGCTCACAGTAGGTACTTAGTAAATTCTAGTTGACTAAGTTGACTTTTTTTTTCTGCTGTGCTTCCGAGTACCCAAGGGAGATAACTGAACCCTGTCTTCCTACACAGTGACCTGTTAAGATCATCTCTGTCTCCTAATTTTTTTCTGACAGTCTAGAGCTGATATCTGACTTAAGATCCAGGATAACTAGAGCCCACTCAAGCTTGCAACCTCCAAGCTCAGAGAACTAGCAAGCTTCAGGTTTATATACAGGAGTTTGTACTGGCTTGCCTAGTGTAGCCCCTAATCCAGCTTCTACTGATTTCTGCTCCATTTACAGGAATTTATGTCAACTTCTCTGATAAGATGTCTCTTTTAGCCTTAACTGACTTTTTTTTTCCTGTGGCTCCCTACTGGATGTAGGAAATTACTTAGTTTTTCTATTTTTATTATCATTGCTTTATCTAGGACACTTTTTGGATATTTTCTGGCCTTTCCTATAAACTTTATGTCATCATCTTAACTAAAAATGTGTCTTGACACACTTCTATTCCAAGACACAAGTGTCTTGACATGCTGCCTGATATCTGTCAATTTGTACTCCCTGAGTACTTATAGTACATAGCAAAGTGCTTGGCACATTGAAAATATTTAATAAATGCTTATTGGTTGACTCACCATAGAGGATATTATACATATTCATTGAAGTTCACTTCTTTTTGAATTTCATATTGCTTTTATATTACTGATGTGTCCTCTTCTTTCCATGCTGAGAATTACCCTTGTTTATCTTTGAACAACACATAAAACTTGGTAGTATTTAAGTATTTGCACCTCAATTTCCACATCCGTAAAGTGAAAGCTTAGTTGTTGTCAATGGTTACTTCTAGTTTTAAATCCCATTTTTTGTGATCTTTAAGTTTCACTTAAACAGACATTAGGCCTATGATCTCTGATTGTATCCATGATCTCCATCAAGGTCTATGATCAGTCACCTTTGCTTAGGAAACTCTATCTCAAGTACATCATGCAAAAACCTGTGTGTCACCTTTGAGATCTGAAATCATTCTGATTCTTACTTAACCATTCCAGTTAGTGGCTCATCTACTATAGGTCATTTATTTGGCTCTATAGAAAATTCCAAACTACACAGGAGTTGGCAGAGAGAGTATTTGAAGTGATAATCACTATTTCTCTGTAGCAGAACAAGCAATAAATGGCTGCTGAGATTGATTAAACAGAGTAGTTGAACCAAAGCCACCAATCAGTCATGAAAGCTGTCTGGTGTGAATGTTCCCTAACAACAAAAGATCTCTTGGCTTTACCACCTCACAGTCTTGCAGAGGTTTCTAAGTGTAATCACATTTTCTGTGACTCAGACTGTGATATGCACTCTGACAGTCCAAATTACTGGTCACTGAGCAGAGTGTTTTAGCATCAAGAAGCAATAGGGCATTGTAGATTTGTATGCCATCTGGGAATACCTACAAAATGGTACTAAAACAGAGGGAAAACTGAACTAACTCCGTTAAGCAGAGTGAGAAAATTCTCATGAAACTTAGGCTGACAGAGAAATTCTAAGGGTTGTAGGCAATTGCTAACCCATCTGGACCAGTATCAACTTTAAGACAGGCAGTTTACCAAGGACAATGATCAAATACACATTTCCTCTCTAGAATATAGAATTCTGTTCAATTTTTAATTTGGGTAATGAACCACAGTGACATCTAAACTGTTTCCCATTCTCACTCCTTTCCTAGCCAGATATAGCAATATTACATCTTGGGACTCAGGGTCTCCCAAGAGCCCTTATGGATAAATTCCTTACCCTAGCTAGTATATGAGGAGTTTCTAGTAAAGGTGTTCTTTAATTTTCTTCATAGGTTTCTGATCACTGATTCTCTGATTCAACATGCCCAGAGAGAGGCTATGTAGTACAGTAGAAGGAAGATTGAATTTGGAGTTAGAAAAAATGGATTAGAATTTCAATCTACCTCACTGTCCATATTACTTTGGTCAACCATTTTCAGCCTTAGTTTCTCATCTATGAAATGAAGGGATTGGACTAAAAAATTTCCAAGGTTTCTTCTGTCTCAAAATTTTCTGTCATGCTTGTTATAGTGATGCTCGGCTATAATTCCTGCTATTGGCAGAGGCTGACACTGGTGCTATATCACTTGAACTCAGGAGGTCAGAATAGTAATAGGAATAAAGCTGACAGCTGTCTCAACTAAATCTGATACCAATATGGTGAGCCAGCTAAGGAAGGACCAATCTGCCCAGGTCATAAATGGAGCAGATCAAAGGTTTAGGGTAGATGAACAAAGAGATCAAGTCTGTGACTGGAGACTCTAATTTAAGTGTAGGGGAGATGGGAAACTAGCCTTAAAAACAAGTAAGTCAACAATTTTACTATTACATGTTTTTCCCCTAGATTTGAGACCTTTATCCATTTTTGACCTTGTTAGTACTTATCCCTTCAAATAGTGGTTTATCATCATGGATTTAACTTCTAGCCCATTCTGGATCATTTCTGACCTCTAATTATCAAATATTCTTAGACTCTTGCCTTAATTATCCAAATTATTGATTTTCTCTATTCTGAACCTCTGACAAACAGGTATTCCCTAATTGTTTTCTTTACTGCTGTAATTTATGAACTTCAGCTTTCTTGACTCATAGGAATTCTGGTCTTTGTATGATAATACTTCCTTTTTTTACCACCCCAACCCCAACATCAAAAATAGCACCCTATTAAAAAACTTAAAAGAAAGAAAATATTTCAGAAAATGAAATTCATAATTTTCATTGATACACAAAATTAAAGGAATTGTCACTACCTCTGGAGGCAGCTCATTCCACTTTTGAATAAGTCTCATTATTAAGATATGTTTCCTTTAGCTCAAACTTAAGTGTTTTTCTTTTCACCTTCTCTTTTTTCCCCTAAATTTACTAGTTTGTTTTCAGTTTTCAACAATCACTTGCATAAGTCCTAAATTTTCTACCCCTCCTCCCTCCTCCCTCTCCAACATGGCATACAATCTTATATGGGTTCTACACAGGCATTCCTATTAAAAACATTTTCACATTAGTCATGTTGCATAGAAGTATTAAAACCAAGAGGAGATACAATGAGAAGAAAACATAACAAAGGAGAAAATAGTCTGCTTCCTTCTGTGTTACAACTACATAGTTCTTTCTGTGGATGTGGATGGTATTTTGCATCATGAGTCCTTTGGAAATGTTTTAGGTCATTGTATTGCTGTGAAGGGCTAAGTCTGTCAAAAGCAGTCCTCACACACTGTGGTTGTTAATATATATAATTTTCTCCTGACTCTACTCACTTCACTCAGCATCAGTTCATAAAAATCTTTCAAGGTTTATCTGAAGTCTGCCTGTTCTTCATTTCATATAGAGAAACAGTATTTCATTATATTCATATACCGCAACTTGTTCAGCCATTTCCAATTCATGGGCATTCTCTCAATTACCAGTTCTTGACCACCACAAAAAGAGCTGCTATAAATATTTTTGTACATATGAGTCCTTTTCCCATTTTTATGATCTCTTTGGGATATAGCTCTAGAAGTGATATTGCTGTGTCTAAGGGTATGCACATTTTTACAGCCCTTTAGGCATAGTTCCAAATTGCTCTCCAGAATGGTTGGATCAGCTCACACCTCCACCAGCACTGAATTAGTGTTCCAACTCTCCCACATCTTCTCCAAAATGTATCATTTCCCTGTTTTGTCATGTTAGCCAATCTGATAGGTGTGATATGGTACCTCAGAGTTGTTTTGATTTGTATCCCTCTAGCCAATAGTGATTTAGAGCATTTTTTCATATGTCTATAGACAATTTTAATTTCATCCACTGAAAACTGCCTATTTAGATCCTGTGACCATTCAGCAATTGGGGAATGGCTTCTATTCCTGTAAATTGACTCAGTTCTCTATATACTTTATAAATGAGGCATTTATCAAAGACACTAATTGTAAAAATACTTTCCCAGTTTTCTGCTTCCCTCCTAATCCCAGTTGCATTGGCTTTGTTTGTACAAATCTTTTTAATTTGCTAAAATCAAAGTTATCCATTTTGCATTTCATACTGTCCTCTATCTCTTGTTTGGTCATAAATTCCTCCATTCTCCATAAATATGATCAATAAACTCTTCCTTATTCCTCTGGTTTGTCTATAGTATCAGCCTTTGTACTTAGATCTTGTACCCATTTGGACTTTATTCTGATATATGGTATCAGGCATTGGTCTATATAAAGTTTCCACCACACTATTTTGCAGTCTTCCCAACAGTTTTTGTTAAACAGTTCTTATCCCAGAAGCTGGGATCCTTGGATTTATCAAACATAGACTGTGATTGTCATTGACTATTGTGTCTTGTGTACCTAACTTATTCCACTGATGTATCCCTCTATTTTTTTAGCCAGTACCAAGAGGTTTTGATGATTGCTGCTTTATAATACAATTTAAGAATTGTTATGGCTAAACTACCTTCCCTAGCTTTTCTTCTCATTAATTTTCTCATATTCTGGACCTTTTGTTCTTCCAGATGAAGGTTAATATTGCTTTTTCTACCTCCATAAAGATATTTTTGGCAGTTTGATTGGCATGGCACTAAAGAAGTAAATTAATTAGATAGAATTGTTTTTTATATTCACTAGCTCAGTCTCCCCATGAGCAACTGATGTTTATCCAATTATTTAGATCTGATTTTATTTGTGCAAAAAGTGTTTTTTAATTGTGTTCATATAATCCCTGGGTTTGTTTTGGCAGGTAGATTCCCAAATACTTCAATGTCTACAGTAACTTTAAATGGGATTTCTTTCTATCTCTTGCTGTTGGGGTCTGTTAGCAATACATAGAAGTGCAGGTGATTTATGTTGGTTTATTTTGTATCCTGAAACTTTGCTAAAGTTGTTTATTATCTCAATTAGTTTTTTACTTGATTCTCTGTGATTCTCTAAGTATATTATCACATTATGATAATTTAATTTCTTCTTTGCCTATTCTAATTTCTTCAATTTCTTTTTCTTCTCTTATTGCTAAAGCTAACATTTCTAGTACTATATTGAATAATAGTGGTGATAAGGGACATCTTTTCATCCTTGATCTTATTGAGAATGCATCTAGCTTATGCCCATTACATATAATGCTTACTGATGGTTTTAGGTAGGTATTACTTATTATTTTAAGGAAAGCTCCATTTATTCCTATGCTCTCCAGTGTTTTCAATAGTAATTTTGTCAAAAGCTTTTTCTGTATCTATTGAGATAATCATTTGGTTTCTGTTAGTCTTGTTGTTGATATGATCAATTATGCTGATAGTTTTCCCAATATTGAATCAGGCCTTCATTCCTGGTATAAAGCTTACCTGATGCTTTTTTGGCCCTTTCATTACCATAATGAAGACCATTCTGAGCAATCAGATTTTCAAAATCCCAGAAAATATTGACATCTCTCTTAAGGGTCTGACAGTTATTGTATTTCAACCATAATGCTAATATCAATTTCCTTGCAAAGAAGAAAAAGGCTCTGGGTGGACAAGTGGTGGGGAAATTGAAAAGAACTTGCAACCATGCACATATTCTGTAGTCATGTAAAAAACATGATCAAATGTGTTACCCTGAGTTTCTGTTACAAGATGAGGTTTGTGTGTGCTCGCTTCCCCATCAATGTTGTTATTCAGGAGAATGGCTCACTTGCTGAAATCAGAATTTTATTGTGTGAAAAAATATATCTGAAGAGTGGGCATGAGACGACGTGTTGATTGTGCTATTTCTTAAGCCCAAAAAGCTAAGTTAATTTTTGAGGGAAATGATATTGAACTTGTTTCAAACTCAGCTGACCTGATTCAATAGGCCACCACAGTCAAAACAAGGATATCAGAAAAGTTTTGGATGGCATCTATGTTTCTGAGAAAAGCATAGTGTAACAGGCTGATGAATAAGTTGGAAAAGATGCCAAATGCCATGTCCTGAGGAGTCAATACTTATTCAGATGTCAAAATAAAATTTGTCAAATATATAAACAGATTTTGTCAAATAAATAAACAGATTCAACCTGAAGAAACTGTATTATTTTCATCATAAGTTACCATAATCTTTTTGCCAATATCTTATTTAAAAATTTTGCTTCTATATTCATTAGGGAAATTGGTCTATCTTTTGCTTTCTCTGTTTTGTCTCTTCCTTGTTAAGTATCAGTACCATATATGTATCATAAAAAAGAGTTTGGTAGGACTACTTCTCCACTAATTTTCCCAAGTAGTCTGTATAGTATTGGAATTAACTGTTCTTGAAAGATAGAATGCACCATCTGGACCTAGAGATTTTTTACTAGGGAGTTCACTGTAGCCTTGTTCAATATCTTTATTCTGAGATGAGCTTATATAAGCATTTTACTTTCTCTTCTATTAATCTAGGCAATTCATATTTTTGTAAATATTCATTCATTTCACTAAGATTGCTAAATTTATGGGCCTATAGTTGTGCAAAGTAATTTGTAATTATTGTTTTAATTTCCTCTTCATTGGAGGTAAATTCACCCTTTCCATTTTTGATGTTGGTAATTTGGTTTTTCTTTCTTTTTTTAATCAAATTGACCAAAGGTTTATGAATTTTATTGTTTTTTTCATAAAACTAGCTCTTACTTTTTCTTATTAGTTCAATGGTTTTCTTAATATTAATTTTATTAATCTCTCCTCTGCTGTTCAGGAATTTTAATTTGGTATTTATTTGGGGATTTTCAGTTTATTCTTTTTCTGTCCTTTTCAATTGCATGCCCAATTCATTGATCTCCTCTTTCTCTATTTTATTCATGTTTAAGTATTCAGAGATATTATACTTCCCCTAATAACTGCCTTCACTGCATCCCATAAGTTTTGGTAGATTGACTCATTATTGCCATTCTCTTGAATGAAGTTATTGGTTGTATCTATGATTTGTTGCTTGACTCAATTCTTTTGGATTAGATCATTTAGTTTCCAATTAATTTTTGGTGTATCTTTCTATGGTCCTTTATTGCATATAATTTTTATTGCATCATGATCTGAAAAGGATGCATTAACTATTTCTGTCTTTCTGAACAGGATTGTGAGCATTTTATGCCCTAGTATATGGTCAATTTTTGTGTATGTGCAATGTGCCACTGAGAAACAGGTATATCCCTTTCTATCTCCATTCAGTTTTCTCAAGAGGTCAAACCATATCTATCTTTTCTGGAGTTCTATTCACTTCCTTAACTTCCTTCTTGTTTATTTTAGGTTAGATTTATCAAGTCCATAGAGGGGAAGGTTGAGGTCCCCCACAACTATAGTTTTGCTATCCATTTCTTCATGTAACTCCCTTAACTTCTCCTCTAACAATTTGGATGCTGTACTACTTGGTAGGTATATGTTTAGTAATGATATTACTTCATTATCTGTGGTGCCCTATAGCAGGATATTGTTTCCCTCCTTATCACTTTTGTTTAGATCTATCCTTGCTTTTCCTTTGTATGAAATTGGGATTTCTACTCCTGCTTGTTTTATTTCAGTTGAAGCATAATATATTCTACCCCAGCCTTTTACCTTTACCCTGTGTGCATCCACCTGTTTCAAATGTGTTACTTGTAGAAAACTTATTGTCGGATTCTGGATTTTGATCCATTGTACTTTCTGCCTCTGTTTTATGAGAGAGTTCTTCCCATTCATATGCATTGTTATGATTACTACCTGTATCTCTCTCTCCATCCTATTCCCCGACCCACTCTCATTTGTGCTTTTATTTCTCCCTTCTACTCCTCAAAAGAGTTTTACTTTTGACCACTGCCTCCCTCAATCTCCCTTCCTTTCTGTCAGCCCCCTCCTTTTTCTTTCCCTTTTCCCCTCATATTGCTTTTAAGGTAAGTTAGATTTCTGTACTTAACTGTGTGTGTTACTCCTTCCTTGAACCAAATCAGATGAGACTAAAGCTCAAACAATGCTTATCTCACTCCCTTCTTTCCCTCCACTATAATATATCTTTGTGTCTCTTCAAGTGATGTAATTTGTCCTTATCTGCCTCCTCCTTTCCTCTTCTCCCTTCCCAACCTTTAATTGTTTTTTATCATCACATCAGTTAATTTATACCCACTCCTTCTATCTATGTACATCCCTTTTAAATTTCATAATAAATATAAAATTTCAAGATTAACAAGTATCATACTCCGACAAAGGGATGTAAACAGTTTGCCCATATCAAATAACATTTTTTTTTGCTTCCCCCCATTTATCTTTTTATGCCTCTTTTCAGTCTTGTATTTTAAGATCAAATTTTCTATTGAACTCTGGCCTTTTCATCTCGAAGGTCTGAAAATCCCTTATTTCATTAAATATCTGTCTCCTTGCCTGAAAGATTAAGCTCAATTTTGCTGGGCAATTGATCCACAGTTGTAGTCCTAGTTCCTTTGCCTTATGCAATATCATTTTCCAATCCCTCTGATCTTTTCATGTAGAAGCTGCAAGGTCCTGTGTGATTGTGACTGTAGTTCTTAGATAATTGAATTGTTTCTTTCTAGTTGCTTGCAGTATTTTCTCCTTGATTTGAAAATTCTGGAATCTGGCAACAATATTCCTTGGGATTTTCAATTTGGCATCTCTTTCAGGAGATAACCATTGGATTTTATTTTGCCCTCTGAATCTAGGACCTCAGGGCAGTTTTCCTTGATTTCTTGGAAGATGTTGTCCGGGCTCTTTTTCTCATCATGACTTTCCGGTAGACCAATAATTCTTAGATTTTCTCTCCTGGATCTATTTTCCAAGCTATTTGTTTTAACAGTGAGATATTTTACACTTTCTTCTACATTTTCATTCTTTGGATTTTGTTTGATTGATTATTGATGCCTTTTAGAGTCACTAGCTTCTACTTGCCCAGTTCTAATTTTTAATGAAACATTTTCTTCAGTTAGCTTTTATACCTCCTTTTGCATTTATCCAATTGTTCCTTTTAAGGAATTATTTTCTCCACTTAGGTTTTGTGCCTCCTTATCCATTTGACCCATTTTATTTTTAAGGAACTGTTCTCTTCAGTGAATTCTATTTTTTTTTTTCATTTTGTCACTTTCAGGTTTTAAATCATTGGGCAATTACTCTTCTACTTTTTTGACTTTTAAAATCCTTCCTTAGTTCCTCCAGGAATGATTTTTGGACTTGAGATCAGTTCATATTCCATTTTGAGGTTTCAGATGTGGGTATAGTGTCAATCCTATTATCTTCTGAATTCATATTTTGTTCTTCCCCGTCCCTATAATAAGATTCTAAGGTCTTTGCTTTTCAAATTTGCTTCTTGCTCATGGTGATTGCCTTTTTCCTGACTTTTAAAGTGGATCTCTGCTTCTGGGGGCCAGGGGACTCTATCCTACTTTTCCTGTACTGAGATCCAGGTACCTGGTTACTTTCCTGTTCCCTCTGGTTCTTTCAGGTAGAAACTATCTGCTTACCTGCTGGTGTGTGCCAAGGCAGAGACCAGGTGAAATATGAGCTTCCCTGCAGTTACACTGATGCTCGTTCCATGAGGTGTCAGGGATGCGTAGTCTGGCTGTTGGAGAGCTCCTCCTTTTCTAGGGCTGCACTAGAGCACAGGCAGGCTTGGCAGCTGATGGGCCTCCATCTGTGCTTATATCTACTCAATTCCCTGGCTGTGTTAAGGCATGCCTGGGGTCCTGCTGTTAGTACTTACCGGTTCCACACCCTCCCCCCCCCCCGGGGCTCAAGATCTCCTGCTGATCCACTGAAGTGAGACTTTCTGTGAGGTCTCTGGTCCTGCACTTGTCTCCTACAGTCACAGCAAGAGGGATGCTTCTTTTGGATCTCACTAGGTTCCTGAGTTAATTCTACTGATCCCACTATTCCTGGATTTTTCCTGGTGCAATATTCTCTGAACTTTTCAAGGTCAACAAGGGAGTGTGAGAGCATTTACAGTTTACTCTGTCATCTTGGCTCCCAGAAGTTCAAGTTCTTGTTCCTAGTTTTTCCCTGCAGGGTCAATCAGAGAAAGTTGTACTCTTCTTTCTTTTATCAGTCCTTCTAATACTTGAAGATTGCTAGCATATCCTCCCAAAATCTCCTCTTTTGCAGGTTGTATATTCCCACTTCCTAAATCACATCCTGCTATGCCTATTTAGCACTTAGCCAATTCTGCCCTACAATATGTGTTATAATATTGACTTGTGTTATTATTTAACCATTTTAGATGGCTTCTCTGGCTCATCTAGCTCTAATATTCTTTGAATAATGTTTGTGTGTATTCTTAGGAAGACTACAGGCTTCTTATGAGGCTGTTTGATATCTCTCTTGAACCCTCAAGATCACTTCTGACACAGGATATGTTCATTAAATACTATACATATTGAATAAATAAATGAATAGAAAAAATGAATTCATACATGCATGAGCGAAGGCGGAAGAGGCACTATGTCAACTTCCAAGCACTTAGTCATAAGATCATCTTTTCCTTTACATAAGCCTGGTTATTCTCAATTCCCAAAGTTGTTTGATTTTTGTAATGGTTCATTGTAATTCAGACCACATTTATATTTTCTGTTAAAAAAAGATGGTTCAGAATGATTCAGTCATTTTCCATTTTGAAAGCAACCCAAACCATAAAAACACATATTTTTAAAAATTTTATTATAAAATTCAAGGGAAAAATAATTTCTAAACC
Source organism: Bettongia penicillata ogilbyi (assembly GCA_023548195.1). NCBI lineage: Eukaryota > Metazoa > Chordata > Mammalia > Diprotodontia > Potoroidae > Bettongia > Bettongia penicillata. Next base: position 5,003,235 of record JAJHZJ010000107.1, on the reverse strand, counting down.
AAGGCTAAAAGAGAGTATTGTTTATATATTAAAATGTGCAAAACTACTTTTGAGACTATGGTGGAATGAGATGAAGTGTTGGATCAGATGATTTCCAAGATTCATTTCAGCTCCAAAGCCAGTGATCTATACACTCAGGAGCTAAATAGAAAGAAAAAGTCATTTCTCCCTAATACAGCAAGGAAATAGCCACATTTTAGATTATCTAAGACCTTTGATATCTGTCTCTCTCTTTTTTTGCCAATACTTTCATTTACATATTTTTAAGATTTTTCTCTATACCCATGTCTTTCAATAGTTTGAATTTTGATGATAGAGAAAGATTTCTTCTCTTGTCATATAACTAGTAAGCTGTGGGTAGCTGAGAATTCAATTCAGAATGTTTTACTTCAATTCTGATATAAAAAGTACTCTGTTAGGTGCTTGGTTATATACAAAGACAAACAAGAAATAGCTCTTTACATCAAAGAAACTATAGTCTAGCCTGATGTTCCTCTGCTGTAACCAAATGGTGAGGAGAAGCTATGAAAAGCATGCCAATTAATTTGGTTATTAGCCTTTTATTATATCAAATCAATAGCAAGTCAAATTATAGCACTTATTCTCTGACATCAAATGGAAGCCAGCATGGGAATTACTATGGAAAAGTATGAACTTTACTGTGGTTTGGAAGACATAAAAGCTAAGGTCATCTTGATTGCATTAAGAGAAGCATCTTGTCTGGTCTAGGATGGTAGGGGTATTGCAGTTCTCTACCTTGGTTAAACCAAACTAGGAAAATAGTGTTGCATTAGAGGACAGATTTCAGGAAGCAGATGGACAAGGATCATGAAATGGCTAAAAAGCATGATGTATGAGGTCAAATTTAAAATAATAATAACAATAATACTAACTAGCATTCAGTGCACTATGATTTACAAAGTGATTTACATAAATTATTTTATTCTCACATCTCTAAAAGGTATTGCTATTATTATTCCCATTTCACAAAAGAGAAAACTGAGGCAGATATTAAGGTTAAGTGACTTACCAAGAGTCACACAGCTAGTATGTGTCTGAAATGGAACTTGAACTCAATGCTTTCTGACTGGAGGAACAGTCTTATATATTGTACCACCTTGCAGCCTCAATTGAAGGAACTGAGAATTGAGGAAATTCCCTCAATTTTTAGCTGGGAAAAAAGACCTAAGGAAACTGGGATAATAATTTCTAACTATATAAAGAAGGATCATATGAAAGGAGAATTAAAATCATTCTTTTTATCACCTAACAGTCCAATAGTAATAGAACAAAGTTGCTGCGACTTGGGAGTTGTCAACCAACCTTTCCTTGACCCCTGGTTGACAAGGAACTTACAAAGTCATGAGGGAACCCAGAACTCTTTCTCCTCTTCCCAGTTCCTTAATGTCTTCTTGTAGCACCAATGTGATATTCATAGCACCTACGCTGGCAATGAATATCCCAGCATAATTCTGAATCGCAAAATACGATATACTCTCCACATGGAAGATAGAATCAAAACATTTATTCAGACACCAGGAAGTCAAATCCATCGTAGTAACAAAAATCTATACACAGTAACAATACAGAGGTTAATAACACCATCCCCAAGCCCTCCCCCTGCTAGGTTTCCTGCAAACCAGCTCCCTTAAAGACAATCACAAACAAGCTCTTTCACCCACACCAGCCATCTGCTACTTGCCTTCATCTTTCACAGCTCTAACTGCTCTCATGACTCACTTCCCTTCAGCTATACTCTAGCTCCACTTCTTGCTGTATCCCTTCAGCAAGCTCTTCCCTCTACAGACTCATGTGACTCAGGCTTCTATGTAACCTGGGCAGGTCACATTAGGTCTATTAATGAATGGGAAAGATCTTCCCATTTAAATTACTATGACACCCCTCTAATATGTGGAAGGAACTTAAACCCATACAAGACAAAAGTTGTTTGAAGGAAGTGGGCATATTTGACTTGGAAAAGGAAAAAAATATATATATGAGGGAAAATGGTCCCTATATTTAAGTACTAGAAAGACTGCCACAGGGTAAAACAATTAGATATGTTCCACTGGACCCCAGAGGGCAAGAACTAAGACTTACAGGTGAAAGTCAGAGGGAAGGAGATTTGGGGTCAACATCAAGAACTTGTTAAAAATTAGAGAATAGTTTTCTCATGGGTAGAGGCTGAATGATCACTTTGGTAAATTCTTATAGATGGAATCCATGTTTTCAGGAAGGAATTGGTCAAGATATCTTCTGAGGCATCTAGTTTCTGACATCTTCCAGCTCTAAATATATGATTCTACAATTCATAATTCTATGATTCAATGAATGAATGAATCAATAGTGTGACAAAATTAAATATTATTGTGCTGCACAAAATGACAAATATGGTGTATACAGAGTATGAAAAAAGTAGTAGAGTAATGTAAGTAAAGCAAAATATTAAGCTAAATGACAACAATGTAAACAAAGTACAGCTTTTAAACAATCAAAAGAGAAAGTTACAAAATGATAAATAATAATTATGGGCCCAGACAAGAGAAATGAGAAGACACTCCTCATCCCACTCCTTTAAAAATGTGGGAGGTCCATGGATATGGTACATTGTATGTATCTTTAGATATATAGACTTTTTTAATGTATTGATTATTTTTACTTATACTTTTTCTTTCTTCCTCCATTTTTAATAATTTAAAATAATATGTGTTATGGATAATCTAAGTCCCAAAGTCCAGTGGAATGGGACTCTTCCCACTGGTGAAGATCAATGCCATATATCTGCATGAGGAAAGGGGTAAAGGGAAAAGAAGGGGGAGGAAGAAGAACATGAGACTTTTTTGAGTCCTTTTAGCCTTCCAGCTTGGAGTCAGAAGATGGACAATGCCCACCCAGCCCCTTCAGGTGGTTCAGGTGAAAATATGATTCTGTGAAGAAGCCAACCTGAAAGAAGACTGCCAGTTCCTCTAGCAATTTGTGGAAATTCCCCATGGATGAATTCTGGGACTCTCTCTTTCTCAGTTGAGCTAAGTTACTTCATTCCTAATAGGAATTCCTATTTCTTTCACTCTCTATTGTCTGGAATATATGGTCATATATATATATATATATATATATATATATATATATATATATATATATATACACACACACATACATACATACATATATAATATGTATGTATATATGTACATATATATATATAATACTTTCTCTGATTTCTTGTTTGTTTTTGATGTAGATAGATGAGTTTCTTTGTTAACAGCTATATGTGTTTACTATGGATCTGGTATTTGATGGAAAAGAAGTTGAACCTTGGATATAAAGTTGGGATCTTGCTTCCCCCATTGGTGAATAGCAATCAGAAAATTCAGTCTGAATCTAAAAATCACATCCTCTAGATTAACAGTATTTAGGTGAACAGATAGATATAATCTGAGCCCCATAATCACTCTCTATGAAGAGAATAAAATGGCTAAATTTTTGACCCCATCCTCCTGTTTCTCACCCTGATTGGAATTAAATTCTCCTTTGAGAAGAGTAGAGAGAAGAGACTAGAGATATTTCTTCTGCCTATATTTGAGTCACACCTCCATGCTACATGTAGGGGGCAGCCTCACTACATATGGGATGACTCTGGGTGGGGTATGAATAGAAACCTTGAAGAAACTGGTGATGAGGAAAAAGATATCAATTAAATTCATCTTTTGAAAAACTAATGTGAGTCGGATGACATTTTTAAAAGAGGCATAGGGTATAGAATATTGGAAGTGGTAGTTTCACAGTCTTCTGCACTAATTTTTGGAGGTGGAGAGGGGTTCAGACCAGCAACTTTAAAAGTATGGGGAATTCTACATGAAGAAATTTTGGATACCAATGCAGATCTATAATTTTCTGTAATATCATTACATCATTTTAGTGAGTTGTCTGGTACGCTTAGACTTCAAGTGATTTGCCCAGGGTCACAAAGCCAGTATGTCTGAGGGACTTGAATGTGGGCCTTCCTTCCTCCAAGGACATCTCTGTATCTACTCTGCCTTGCTGCCTCTCACCCAGATCATGTCATATTTACAATATTTTGATCAGTTGGAGCATGGATGTTTATGTGGCACAGTTTGAGATAGTTATTACAATTTGTAGCATGTCCAGAAAAGGGTAATTAGGATAGTGAGAATAAAAACCAGGTTATATAAAGAATAGTTGAAAAAATCAAGTATCTTTCAGCTGAGAAAAACAAACATAGGCTTAGGAGGGTCTTGTTGGCAGCCTTCAAAAACCTAGCATATTGTTGCATGAAACATGGATTAATATTATTGTTTGACCTCTAAGGACAGAACTGGGAACTGAGGGTAGAAGTAACAGGGAGATTGATTTTGGCTCAGTATGAGTAACCATTTTCTAACCCTTCACACTCTTTTCTGAACAAGTACTCTGATTTCATTGATATAAAGCAGCAATCTCCAAAGTGGTGTGTGCCTGCTGCAAAGAGAGTGAAAAAATCCATCTATTGGAGAGCATGACAATTTTAGAATGGAATAGAAGAGAAAAGAATTCAACAGGTTTCCCTTTCTAAGGCTCTCCCAGTCTTTGCTCAATTAGGGTGAACTAGACAGTTAGCTGTGTGGACTCAGACTGATTCCAACCCAACTACTAATTCTAGCTCTCAACAGCCTCCCCCCCCAAAAAAAAACCTGTCATATATTTTCCAAATTGTGTGGGGTCCCACTCAATAAATGAGCATGTTTCCGGAGGATCTGTGCAATTTCATATATCAGCCTTGCCTTCAGAGGCTGCCTGACACACCTATAGGTGCTGGGCGCTAAGTAAGGAAAAACAAAGAAAAGCCTGGATCCCAACCTAATAACTGATTGATAATATATTAGAAACATAATTTCTCTCAGTATCTATATCTTTATCTATTTATATATCTCCATTCATATCTATATCTACATCCATATCTATATTACATGTATATATATTTATATCTAATCTTCTATGTGACCATCATCTATATCTATACCTATACCTGTATTTCTATACAGTGGACAGATAGTAGGTGAATATTTTAGAATCTGAGCTGACAACCATAACAAATTAAAAAACATAATCTATTATATGTAAGCTCCTTGAGGTCAAGAACTGTGACTTATTCCATCTTTGTATCCATGTGGTTTAGCACAGAGTATGATACTTTGTAGCAAGAATAGAATTTGAAATCTGAAGGCCTGAGTTGATACCCTCAACTCTGATGTTTTCTGATTTTGTGATCTTGATCCAATCATTTCTAAATTCTATGATTTCAAAATGATTATGTGAGGTAATTTGGAAGTGAAAATGGAATGCAACTGAGACAATGAGGTGAAAGGAAACAAAATCTGCCATGTCCACATGAACAGTGGATTTTGGAAGATCTGAATTTAAATTCCACCATCCAGACTAGCTATGTGACCATGAGCAATCCATCTAACCTCCCTAAGACTCAAAGTCCCAATTTGTGATGTGGAGATAATAAGCCTTGTAGTACCTTCCTCACAGGGCTTTTGTGAAGTTCAAATCAAAGAACAGGATAGATGTACCGTGAAACTTGGGAATACCATACAAATGTTACTTGTTCATTCCATTATTGTTGCATTTTTAATATTCATTGAATATTTTCCATGTAGCTAGAATGTGATAAGAAGACATCTTCATGGTTAAGATCTGAGGACACATTGATGTGAGGTTCCAAGGCATTCATTATTGTTAGCACTGTATAGGCAGGAAATCATAGCAAAAAGATTTCCCCAGTCTTTCTGACCAGAATATGCTCATCCTTATGACCATATAATTCACCTTGTTTTTACACGGTGTTTCTCCTTACAATAAAAGGCCAGAATCCATTAAAATGAATGAGTTCCCAAAGCTAAGGGTTTCACCCAAGCATTGCTAATGAGGGGGTGAACTTGAGATTTATTCAAATTGCACAAAACTCTTGAGTTGGCAAAATTGGCCTAGAAATCAGTAGAGGGAAATTTATGAGATTTCTGGCACTGGGATTTCTAGCCCAGGAGGGAAAACACAAGAGTGGAGACACTAAAAGTTCTAGGAAAAAAACTTTATCTTGAGTTGAAAAATGGTCCAGTTCAAATACTCCTTTTAAAATGAGGCAAAGGCGCAAAGGATTCCTGTCTTGCTTGCCCTTGCTCTCCAAGGCTAAAATGATATATGAAAGCAACTGGTAAAAAGAACACTCAGCTAAGAGGAAAAACACTTGTAATGTGGTTAGGAGGTCTGGGTAAATTCATTCATTCACTCATTCAACAAACACTTAAATGAATTAAATTAAGCATCTAAACCAGAGGAATGGTATGACCAATGGTTATTCACCAGTGGTACAATCTATAAAATGGTGATTTTATTAATTGCACTGCTTAATTTATGATTGTTTTGGAGGAGATGACTTACAAATTTTATTAGTTGTTCTGTAAATTTGATCTAATTATTTTTATTCCTAGAGCCATCATTGACTTATTGCATGACCTTGAACAAGTCACTTCTCCACAAGTCTCAGTTTTCTCATATACAAAGAAGGGATAATAATATAATTCTAGAGACCCCATAGAAGAATGAAGAGGAACAAATTAGAATATATAAGAAAGTTATTTTGAAAGTAGTACGTGGAACTGGGCACAATGGTACACAAATGTAAACCTGGGAGGACTGAGGTCAATGACTCATTGGAGCTTGGGAGTTCTTACCTTCAGTAGTGCTAATACTTACCATATATCCCAGAAGTGGGAGAGTACCACCTGCCAAGATTGAGAATGGAACATGTCAAAATGTCTATGCCAGTTTTCAGTGAGGTCAGGGTCATGAGTGCTTGCTGTACTTCTAGACTAGGCAAGGTGGAAGGAAGAAAGGAAAGAAGGAAGGAAGGAAGGAAGGAAGGAAGGAAGGAAGGAAGGAAGGAAGGAAGGAAGGAAGGAAGGAAGGAAGGAAGGAAGGAAGGAAGGAAGGAAGGAAGGAAGGAAGGAAGGAAGGAAGGAAGGAAGGGAAGGGAAGGAGGGAGGAAGAGAGGAACGGAAGGAGGAAGTATAACTACAAATAAATCAGGCGAGGGAAATTTATTGTTTTGTTGAACTTGGATTTTTGAACCAAGAAAGAGTAAAAAAGAAAAAGGAGTCAGAAAAATACAATTCATGAAGAAAAATTCCATCTGCAGAATCTTTCAATTTGAATGTAAATTTTAAAATTGGCCAAATACTCAAGAGGTGTTCATACTATCCTAACTCTTCCAGTGGTTAGGCTAGGTTAAGTTATTCCAGACCAAGACAAGGCAAAGCAAAGGTAGGATAGCAGAGTAGGACAGAGCAGAGAATAAATAGCAATTTATACCTTGTAATGTTTTTAAGTTTCATACTTTCATCACAACTCTTTAAGGTAGCTTATATCATTATCCTCCATTTTCAGATAAGAAAACTGAATCTCAGAAAAATTAAATGACTTGCTAATTATCACAAATCTGGCATAATCTGAACTAGGATAGAAAAGAATAGTTCATTTCTATCCAGAAACCTTTCCAATCTAGAGCATGAATGAGAACTAGGAAAAAAGCGAATAGACCTTAGCAGCCAAAACAGATGTCCCCAAATCCATGCATTTAAAGCTCATGTGCTTTCCTCATGAGAGAGGATGTCATATTCTCAGTCTTTTTACTCTTAGATGAATCACAATACTTAACAAGCTCAGTGATCTGTTTTCTCGGCCCACAGAAATTTAGAAACAGAAAATTGGAACAGAGGCAGCTGCCAGAAGCAAACACACTTAGAGGAGCAATAAGTAACAGCTGACAAGCAAAGGCTGTGGCAAAAGAATTGTAAAAGCATTCTTTAGCACAAAAGAAAAAAAGATCGTAGTAGTATGAGGTCATTTAGTGTAGAGCAAAGAGCACCACATTCCAGTAAGCCCTGAAGGCTTTACATTTGCAATATAGCACAATAATAGAGGTTCATAATGATTACAATTATTTATCAAGAAAAATTATAGTATTTGCTATCCTCTGTTTAAGAAGGCAAAGAAGTGCATCATGCATTTTAAAAATATTTTCATTGAAAATTGCTAGTCCAGTTCAATAGATATTTATTAAGCACTGTCTATGGTACAGAACAATATGCTAGACAGGGCAGGGCTTTGATGGGAAATACTAAGTATTTTTAAGATGTGTAGATACAATTTCTTCCCTCAAGAAGCTTATAACCTTGCAGAGTAATCTCTCATTTATCTAGAAAATACAGCATTCTTGAATGAATCATCCAACGGCAATTCAAGAGAATCAAGATTTTATTGAATCATTATTTACAATAGTCAGTTTATCATGTTATGCATGTTTATAGGTGATAATTACATTTTTGTACTGGAAAGCACTTCCAAGGCATCTAGTCCAAACTACTAAATTATTGAAACTTTCTCTTACATCCTTAGCAAGTGTCCATCTAGTTCCTGCTTGAAAACTTCCATTTAAAGGTATTACATTGCCTCCTAAATCAGTCCATTGCATTTTTTGACAGTTCTAATGACACAGAAGATTTCCCCATGTAAAACTAAAAATCTTTCTTCTCTATAATTTTGACCCACTGGTTCTAATTTGAACCTCTAGGACCAAGCAGATCATGTTGAATCCTTCTGGAGTAGGGGTGTCAAACTTTATAGCCTACAAAAATCCCCAAGTGAAGCCAGCAGCAGGTTTTAGAACTCCTTTTCTAAAAGGAAATCAACTTTTGAGGGGTCAACAAACTTCTTTAATCAGATATACCAACAGAGAAAATACAGGCAGAGGAAATAAAGACCAACAGATAGGGTTTCTAACTGTTTGACCATAAGTAATACATACAACTCAGATCAACAGACAGATCCAACTGTCTGGCCATTACATACATATACAGTTACCAGAGAGAGAAGTACCTCATCTGAGTTTTGAAAGCCAGTGTATGTGGAGCAGAGCTCCTTAACAGCTATCTAAAGTCTCAACTGGCACAGGAACCTTATTCCAAAGAATAAGCCCCCAAAGTAAAACCTCACCTCCAAGTATACATAGTTTTCAGAGCCAGAGGGCATAACCCTCCTGAACCAGTGCCTCATAGCAATTAACAAAAAGTATGGACCTTCCAAAAAACAAGCCTCCATAATCAAGCTTCCCTTAATAAGGCTCCACCTGAGGTCCATTAGTGGGAGGGGAAGATCTTTTAATTCCCATTAACTTTACAACTAGGTATGGTGTACTAGGAAGAGTGTCTAATCTGGAATCTGGAGAGATTTGAATTTGAATCCTGTTTCTGGCATCTACCAGTTTTGTGACCATGGAAAAGCCACTTAACTTCTCAGCCTTAGTTTACTCAGCTACAAGATGGGAATAATAATGTCTGTATTACCTATTACATGGGCATTTTCTGAGCTTCAAATAAGATGTGCTTTAGAGCTTTGCAAACTTTAAAGTGCTATATGAATATCAGTTATTATTGCAAGGAGGGAGGGAAAATTGCAACATGTTGACTAGGCAAAACATAGGGGGAGAGAGATGTAACCACAACAGCAGTTAGTGACTGTTGATTGTATAGATGTAAATCTCAGGATCATTTTTCAGAGTCAATTGACTATATCACATCAAGCTTACAAAACCAGATGGCTCCAAGGGGTGGGTCCAGCTGCCTACCCTCACCCCCAACTGCATAAAGCTTGGGACAATAATCTAAATAGCAATAATGCTTCATTTTTCTATGGAATATAGTTTACTCAAAATAATTCTGTGAAGTAGGTAATTTATACTAAACACGATTATCACCATATCAAAAATAGAGAAAGTAAAGACACAAGAGAATTGTCTTTTCAAAGATGCTAGAATTGTTGGAACTAAGAAATAAGGTGTCATAATTCTAGACCCTATGCCTTTTTCCATTACTCCACAGTGCTTTTCAGCTTTTCTTACACTATGAAGGGTTCCAAGGCTCAGGAAAAGTGTTTCATCTGGTACTGTGATGTTTCTTAGACGTGACCTTGCCAATTCTGCAGAGGCAAAGTCTCAAGTACACAGAGGACAGTGACTCAACCCAGATTATATGGTTACATAACATTGATACATCCTACATCTATTAAGTATATTAAGCAGGAGTGTTATAGAGTGTTTGGGGTGCAAAGTGTTGCATATAGAGCTTCTTAGAAACTCCTAATTATTGTCCCAGGTATGGAAAAGCACCTATTACTAACTGGCCCCTGGATTTCCAGCACAGAGTTAGCCAAAGTTTTGCCTTGGCCAAAATACAAAGAAAGTCTGAGATTTGTTGCTATTTTCCTTTCAGATATACATAATAAAGGCAAGAATAGGGATTACAAAGATGGAAGTCTATAAGACTGTCTTCACTCTATTTTTGTTCTAGATAACTTTCATTTGCATGAAATCAGAAAAGATCTTGGGAGAGATTTGGGCTTCATAGACCTAGTCTTCTACCCAGCACTTGTGATTCTTGTTATTTCTTCAAGTAGACTATAAACATCTTGAAGACAAGATCCATAGTAACCATAACAAAGTCAATAAAAATTATAATAATGATAAGAGGCTTGTAAGAGGCTGTCTCTAGAGCCAGCTAGGAGTTAAAACCTGGATTCAAATCCTGTTTTTCATATATTGGCTGTATGACCCAAGGAAAGTTACTTAACTTCTCAGTTTCCAGGCTACTTTCTAGGATTATAAATTGCAAAATCACATTGATAAAAGGAGTTTACTCACCAGGAATTGTCAATACCAATAAAATCACTAGTCTAGACTGCTGCTGCTGGCGATGATGATAATGATGATGATGATATAGGTAGCTGAGCCTTAAGTCAGGAAACCTTGGATTAAAATTCCATATTAGTTGTGTGAACCTGGGCAAGTCATTCAATCTTTATGTGTCTCACAATGTAGGCCTCATATTGGTCACCTGCTGGTTATAAGAAGCTTGTGCTTGTATTGATGAATAGAGTTTTCATGATGGGTCTTCCACCATGCTTACAAGTCAAGTCAACTAGTTAAGAAGAATTCATTAAGCACCTGCTCTGATTCAGGTACCATATAATGCACTGGCGATAGAAAGAAGGCAAAAATATAGTCTTTTTTTTTTCAGAGAGCTCATAGTCGAATGGGGGAAAGAACTTGAAAACTAGATGTGTGTGTGTATATATATATATATATATATATATATATATATATATATATATATATATATATATATATATAATTTGGATAAATTGGATATAATAAACAGAGAAAAAGTACTAACATTATAAGGAGAATTGGGAAAGGCTTCTTACAGAGATGAAATTTTAGCTGAAACTTAGTGGAAGCCAGGGAAACCAAAAGATAGAGATAAAAGGCAGAAAATTCCAGACATGGGGGACAGTCATGGAAAATGAAGAGCAGGGAACAGTTATGTCTTGCGCAAAGAACAGTAAGGAGGGTGGTGTCACTGGGCCACAGAGTATGGGGGTAAGCAAGATGTAAAAATATGAAAAGTAGGAGGTGGCCAGGTTAAGAAAGACTTTAAAAGTCAAACAGGCACTTATATATTTAATCCTGAAAGAAGTTGCTATAGTTAACAGATGTGAGTAAATGGAGGGAAGCAAAGTGTAAGAAGATCGAAAAGGCAGGAAAATCATAATCCTTACAATACTAATTATCATAAGAGCAACAAATATCTCTAATTACTCCTCTGTCCCTTACCTAGTGAATGCCTACTCATGCTTCAACTCAAATTCTGCCACCTCTATAGCTTCCCCAAATTGATAATGACTTTCACTATCATACTCAATTCAAACAAACAATTATTTATTAAACATTTACTAGGAACAATTCATTTTGCTAGGCTATGGGCATAGAGATACAAACATGAAACCATCTCCAACCTTAAAAATTTTACATTCTATTGAGGAATGTATTATATGCTGTTAGTAAATAGAATGCCATGTGAGAAGGGAGTAACAATTTACCACTGGGAAGAGGAGAAAAAGTTTCACAAAGAAGGTTCCATTTGAACTAATTTTTGAAAGAAGCAAAGATTCAGAGGACAGAGTTCATAAATCACTTTTCAATAAACCTCTATAATGCCATGTAATAGTATTATACCTGTTTCACCTCACTCTTCTACTCCCAGACCATTAACTCCTTGAATACAGGAATAGTGTGTATCCAAGCTTTGTAGTTGGCTTCATATCTAGCACCATGCTTTACATTCAAGATAGTTAACAAATACTTGATGATTACTGATTTACTGACTGAAGAATATATGTCCCATGTTCTTAGACAGCTTATAATGTGATACCCCACACCATAATCTGAATAGAAGAAGGATTTTTGTCTTATTTTAGGTATCATTTTTCATAACTTTTTCCTGGAAAGTTCCAGAGTCCAACTTCATTATTTGATGTTCAAGTCTTGCTTCAGTGACATACTGCCTCTTTGACCCTGGACAAGTGACTTAACCTCTGACTATCCTTGTCACACTCTAACACTATAAATTAGAAAATTTTCTAAGACTATAAATTACAGAACAACTTCTGTTTCATGTTGTTAGAAGGATTTGGGGAATTACTCATTCGAATGAAATTATAATTTCAGAAACATATACATATCTCTATAGTTCATGCACACTCTCACATTTGAGAGAGAGGGTGGGAACCAGAGAGAGAGAGAGAGAGAGAGAGAGAGAGAGAGAGAGAGAGAGACAGAGAGAGACAGAGAGAGAGACAGAGAGACAGAGAGACAGAGAGAGACAGAGACAGAGAGAGAGACAGAGAGAGAGAGAGAGTTTGCATAGACATAGAGAATGTCCAAGTGCTTTTAAATCCATTTTACTAATACAACTCAGCACCCTCTCTGCATAGTCATAAAGCATTAATTGGATTGAAAAGGTTAAGTAACTTCCCAGAGTCACATAACCAAGATGTGTCAGAATTGTTCTCTATTTTATTAATGTAATTTTGTTTTTTTAATTGTTTTCTATTCATGACTAAATTTCCTACTTTTGCACTTATTTTGAAATAATGTATTTATTTTTAGTGGAATGCTTACTTTATTTGTCTTCTTTCTATGCTTTATATACATTCAGAGAAATAAATTTTCTTTTCCTGGTTTAGTTTCACATTACAAATGTTTATTTATTGTCTTTTTATTATAATTTTATTTAATACTGAACCTTTGTGTGTTTCTATTGCCTATATTTCCCTTAGGGATTGCAGTTTTATGGCATTATGGTTTGTAAAGAATATGTTTAATACTTCTTTATTTTTATGAGCTATTCATGCTCTATCACATAATCAATTTATGTAAAGCTTCTGTGCAACACTGAAAAGTAGTTACAGTCCTTCAAATCCTCGTCCAATAATTACCAAAAAGTCATCATTTATTTTTAAAAATATTTTATTCATATCATTCATCATTGTACTTTATATTAGTATTTCTCTTAGATTTCTCTGAAAAAAGCAAATTGAAATCACCTACAATTACTGTTAAGGCATCTAGTTTTTTTTTTAATTGATAGCATTCCCTGGAGGTGAAGTTAAGATAGCAGAGTACAAGCATGGACCTATTTGAGCTCTTTCCCCAAACCCCTACAAATTCTTGTAAAAGAAATAACTCTAACCAAATTCTAGAGCTGCAGAAACTGCAAAGTGACAGAGTGAGACAAATCACCAGTCCAGGACAGCTGGGAAGGTTGTCAGGAATATCTGTCACAAAAGGCTGGGAGCCAAGCAGAACACAGTTCAGTGTGGACCAGAGCCTGAGCTAGACCCAGCCTGTCTCCAGGACTAAATTGTAGGCAAGTGTGGCTTCTCAACCCACAACATCCAAAGATAGCATAGAAGGTCAGTGGGAAAATTCTTAGACCTGAAAGGGGAAAAGGCCACAGCACAGCTGGTGTCCAAGCCCTTGTCTAGGTTGGAGGAGGAAGTGGTGCCAGCATCAAGGGTAGCAGCAGCTTCCAGGAGCTCTAGGCCCAGAAGAAGTGAGGGATTAGGCAGCTGATACAAAACTCCTTAAGCCTGGGACAGTACACCAACTCCCAACCCCACATCCATACCCACTGGAAGCAGAGTTCTGCTGTGACAAAGAGTTAGAAAATCAAGTAGTTGGCTAGGAAGATGAGAAAGCAGAGGGGGAAAATTGTCAGATTATGGAATCTTGCTTTGGCTACAAAGATCAAAATATATAGCCAGAAGACAACAAAGTCAAAGCTCCCACATCAAAAGCCTCCAAGAGAAATATGAATTGGACTCAGGCCATGGAAGAGCTCAAAAAGGATTTTGAAAATCAGGTGAAAAAAGTAGAAGAAAAATTGGGAGAAGAAATTAGAGTGATGCAAGAAAATCAAGTCAATAGTTTGCTAAAGAAGACCTAAAAAATACTGAAGAAAATAACATTTTAAAAAATAAACTAACCCAAACAGCAAAAGAGGTACAAAAAGTCAGTGAGGAGAATGCCTTAAAAAGCAGAATTAGCCAAATGGAAAAGGAGGTCCAACAGCTCACTGAAGAAAATAATTCCTTCAAAATTAGAATGAAGCAAATGGAAGCTAATGATTTTATTAGAAATCAAGAAATTGTTAAACAGAACCAAAAGAATGAAAACACAGAGGACAATGTGGAATATCTCATTGGAAAAACGTCTGACCTAGAAAATAGATCCAGGAGAGTAATTTAAAAATTGTTGGTCTACCTGAAATCAGGATTTTGAAAAAAAGCCTAGAAATCATCTTTCAAGAAGTTATCAAGGAAAATTGCCTTGATATTCTAGAACCAGAAGGTAAAATAGAAATGGAAAGAATCTACCAATTGCCTCCTAAAAGATATACCAAAAAAAACCTCCTAGTAATATTATATCCAAATTAGAGAGTTGCCATGTCAAGGAAAAAATATTGCAAGCAGCCAGAAAGTCATAATTTAAGTACTTTGGAAACACAATCAGGATAAGACAAGATCTAGCAGTTTCTACCTTAAGGAATCAAAGGGCTTGAAATATGATATTCCAAAGGTCAGAGGAGATAGGATTAAAACCAAGAATCACTTACCCAGCAAAACTGAGTGTAACCCTTCAGGAGTAAGAAATGGACATTCAGTAGGGGGCTTTCAAGCTTCCTTGATGAAAATATCAGAGCTGAATAGAAAATTTGACTTTCAGATACAAGAATCAAAAGAAGCATGAAAAGATAAACAGGAAAGATAAATCATTTTATCATATCAATTTAAATCAACTTATTAAAGCTGAACTGTTTATATTCCTATATGGAAAGATAATATTAGTAACTCATGAGACTTTGCTTAGTATTAGAGTAGTTTGGAGGAGATAGATAGATGAGAGAGAGAGAGAGAGAGAGAGAGAGAGAGAGAGAGAGAGAGAGAGAGAGAGAGAGAGAGAAAGAGAGAGAGAGAGAACAGGAGGAGTTGAACATGAAGAGATGATATTGAAAAATAAAATTAAGGGGTGAGAGAGGAATATATTGGGAGAAGGAGAAAGGGAAAGATAAAATTGGGCAAATTATGTCACAAAAAAGAGGCAAGAAAAAGCATTCACAATGGAGGGGAAAGGGGGGACGTGAGAAGGAATGAGTGAACCTTACTCTCACCTGATTTGGCTGAAGGAGGGAATAACATACATATTCAATTGGGTATCTTACCCCATAGGAAAGTAAGGGGAAAGGAGATAACAGTGGGGGGGATGATATAAGGGAGAGCTGATTGGGGAAGGGGGTAGCCATAAGCAAACACTTTTTAAAAGGGACAGGGTCAAACTTGAAAATAGAATTAGTGGAGGATGGGATGAGATGGAGGGAGATAGAGTTAGTCTTTTACAACATGACTATTAAGGAAGTGTTTTGCATAACTATTCATGTATGACCTATATTGAACTGCATGCTTTTTCCAACAGGGTGGGAGGGAAGGGAAGAAGAAAGATAATTTGGAACTCAAGGTTTGAAAAATGAAATCTATCTTACCCTGCAAGAAAGTAAGGGGGAAGGAGATAAGTGGGGAGAGGGGATAAAAGGGAAGGCAGACTGGGGGAAGAGTTAATCAGAACATATGCCATATCTGGGTGGTTATAGAAGAGATGGAGAGAAAATGTGAAACTCAAAATCCTGTGTAAATGAATTTTTAAAACTAAAATAAATTAATTAATTTAAAAATTGTTGGAATTTCTTTTAATGACTAAGATTTTGTGAATTTGGAACATCTACATTTACTCCTGATGTTATTCTATTATCTATTGTACCTTTAAGCATAACAGTAACAGTTTCCCTCCTTTCTTGAGCAATTTAATTTTACTATTGTCTCACCTGAGATTATTGTTGATCCTTTAACTGAATCACCCCTTGCATGATAAATTCTATTACAACCCTTCATTAATCTCCATGTGAACCTGTATACATCGAGCGTTTTCTTATATGAAGCAAATTGATTTTCCAATCCGTTCTGCTACCCTCTTCCATTTTTGTGGCAATGTTCATACTATTGACTTGATTATGTTTATGAAGGTTTATTTTCACACAATGAAATCATATTATAATACTCTGAATCTTTTGAATAAAAAGAAGAATGAAATGAGAACCATATAGCTTGAAACAATTTGATCCTATTCTTCTACTCTTCTCCCTTTCCTGTCCCTTCCCAACCCAAGCCTAAATTATAGATTACTGGGTTTGTTTGGGATTTTTTGTCTTGATAATCAACTACTAGTAGCTACAGGATGTTAACTTTAGACAATCTTTTCTTAACCACATCTTCTGACTTAAACTAAACATCCCTTCTTTTTATCCCACATAGATGCATTTATCTATTGTAACCTGTGTGTGTGTGCGTGTCTTTGTGCATGAGTCTGTGTGTGTGTGTTTTAATTTTCCCTTGCCTGGTTCAGATAGGATTAATCAAGGGCTCTTCTCTCACCTATAGTTAATGAGCACTGGGAAAGAAAATAATGGATCACTAAGACTCAATATGGTTTCCTTAAAAATCATGCTACATTAAACTGATTTCCTATTTTGGCAAAGTTATAAGATTAATAGATCAATGAAATACTATAAATATGGCATAGATGATCCATTAGCAAACTTTCCCATGATATCCTTGTGGATAAGTGGTAGTACAGTTATGTAAATTTAAATCTTACTGAATGTAAGGGATGTGAACTAATTTACTTAAGTTATCTTGGTGAATATTTAGGGTTTTATGTATCATAATTAGTTACTAGCAATATGTTTCTCAGTAGGCCCCACCCCCAATGGCATGAATGAAAGATGACAGGTTTATTGAATTTTCAGATGATGCGATACTGAAGAGAATAGCCAACATGTCAGAATATAAAATTAGAATTTTAAAAATCTTTAATAAGACAGAACAACTTGTTGTATCATAATAAATATAGTGAGAATAAATGTCATGTCCTACACCTAGGTTCATAAAATCAACTTTAGCGGGGTGGAGCCAAGATGGCGGAGTAGAAAGACTCATGTATGCTAGCTCCGAACCCACAGCCCATATATTTCCTGCAAGAAGAACTCCCCACAAATTCTGGAGCACTGTAAGGCACACAGAAACACAGTGGAAAAGATTTCTGTTCCAGAGAGCCTGGAGAGCCGTCCCCAGGGGTCCATTGTGTCCAGACAGCAGAGCCCACCCCTGAGCTGCCCTGGCCGCGCAGCCCCAGAGGAGCAGATCCGAGAAGGCTTCAGGAACGGAACCACCAGTGGCCGGGAAGGTCCCTCCACCCACAGATGCTACAGGTCAGTGAGAAAGACGTCTGGACTGGCCAAGAGGGGAGCAAGGTGTCTCCGTGGCTCAGGCCCCCCCAGGAGGAAGTGGCGGAAGGAGCGGCAGAGGTAGAGGCAGAGGCCCGGGACTCCCCGAGCAGGCAGGAGCTCCATTACCAAAGATTTCTGCATAAACCCCCTGAGGGAACTGAGCCTGGGAGACAGCCCTGCCCCCACAGGCTCCATTACTTAAGGTCTCTGCATAAAGCCCCTGAGGGAACTGAGTCTGGGAGGTGGCCTTGCCTCCACCCCAACACTAGAACATAAGCTCACATTGAATAGCAGCCGCGCTGGCCACGGAAAGCCCATTTGAATCTCAGACCCCAAGAACTGGCTGGGCAGATCTAGGCGGGGGTGGACAGGAATCTCAGAAGTCAAGTAACTGGCTGGGAAAATGCCCAGAAAAGGGAAGAAAAATAGGACTATAGATAGCTACTTTGATGGGGTACAGATGTTCCCACCTTTCAATTCTGATGACGAGGAACTATTCTTATCATCAGGGAAAGACGTGGAGGTCGGAGCTTCTGTATCCCAGACATCTCAGGTGGATGTCCAGTGGGCTCAGGTCATGGAATAGCTCAAAAAGGATTTTGAAAATCAAGGTAGACAGGTGGAGGAAAAACTGGGAAGAGAAATGAGAGAGATGCAAGAAAAGCATGAAAAACGGGTCAATACCTTGCTAAAGGAGACCCAAAAAAATGCTGAAGAAAATAACACCTTGAAAAATATGCTAACTCAATTGGCAAAAGAGGTTCAAAAGGCCAATGAGGAGAAGAATGCTTTCAAAAGCAGAATTAGCCAAATGGAAAAAGAGGTTGAAAAACTCACTGAAGAGAATAGTTCTCTCAAAATTAGAATGGAACAGATGGAGTCTAATGACTTTCTGAGAAACCAAGGAATCATAAAACAAAACCAAAAGAATGAAAAAAATGGAAGAGAATGTGAAACATCTTATTGGAAAAACAACTGACCTGTAAAATAGATCCAGGAGAGACAATTTAAAAATTATAGGACTACCTGAAAGTCATGATCAAAAAAAGAGCCTAGACATCATCTTCCATGAGATTATCGAGGAAAACTGCCCTGATATTCTACAACCAGAGGGCAAAATAAGTATTGAAAGAATCTATCGATCACCGCCTGAAAGAGATCCAAAAAGAGAAACTCCTAGGAACTTTGTGGCCAAATTCCAGAATTCCCAGGTCAAGGAGAAAATATTGCAAGCAGCTAGAAAGAAACAATTCCAGTATTGTGGAAATACAATCAGGATAACTCAAGATCTAGCAGCTTCTACATTAAGGGATTGAAGGGCGTGGAATAGGATGTTCCAGAAGGCAAAGAAACTAGGACTCAAACCAAGAATCACCTACCCAGCTAAACTGAGTATAATGCTTCAGGGGAAATAATGGTCTTTCAATGAAACAGAGGACTTTCAAGCATTCTTGATGAAAAGACCAGAGCTGAAAAGAAAATTTGACTTTCAAACACAAGAATGAGAAGAATCATGAAAAGGTAAACGGCAAAGAGATGTCATAATTGACTTACCAAAAGTGAACTGTTTACATTCCTACATTGAAAGACAATATTTGTAACTCTTAAAACTTTTTAGCGTCTGGGTAGTTGGTGGGATCACACACACACACGTACATGCTTGCACGCACACACACATACACACATGCACGCACATACAGAGACAGAGAGCATAGAGTGAATTGAATAGGATGGGACCATATCTTAAAAGAAATTAAGGTAAATGGTGAGAGAGAAATACAGTGGGAGGAAAGAGGGTGAAATGGAATGGGGTAGATTATATCTCATTCAAAAGGCAAGCAGGAGACTTTTTAGTGGAGGGAAAAAGAGGAGAGCTGAGAAAAAAACAAGAAGTTTTCCCTCATCACATTCGAGGAAGGAATAAAATGCACACTCATTTTGGTATGAAAACCTATCTTACAATACAGGAAAGTGGGGGAGAAGGAGATAAGCAAGGGGGGGGGGAGGATGATGCAAGGGAGGGCAATGGGAGGAGGGAGCAATTTGAAGTCAACACTCGGGGAGGGACAGGATCAAAAGACAGAATAGAAACAATGGGGGGCAGGATAGGATGGAGGGGAATAGAGTTAGTCTTACACAACATAACTATTATCAAAGTCATTTACGAAACTATGCAGATAGGGCCTATATTGACTTGCCTGCCTTCCCAAAGGGAATGGGTGGGGAGGGAGGGATGGGGAGGAGTTGGAACTCAAAGTTTTCGGAACAACTGTTTAGTATTGTTCTTGCTACTAGGAAATAAGAAATACAGTTAATGGGGAATAGAAAGTCATCTGGCCCTACAGGACAAAAGAGAAGATGGGGACAAGAGAAGGGAGGGATGAAAGAAGAGAGGGCAGATTGGTGATAGGGAAAATTAGAATGCTCGATGTATTGGGGTGGGGGGAGGGATAAAAGGGGAGAAAATTTGGAACCCAAAATTTTGTGAAAATGAATGTAAAAAGTTAAATAAATAAATTTTTATGAAAAAAAAAGAAAATTAACTTTAAACGGGAAGATGGTAGAGATATGGTTGGCCAAAATTTGGGTGTAGTACTGATTTAATGTACTACAAGTTGAAATGAGGCATTAGAGTGATGTGATTGGAAAAATAAAATAATTATCATGATGTTAGGCTGCATTAACCCTGGAAGAATATCTAGATTAGAATTCCAGTCCCATTCAAATCTGCTCTAGTCTACACCACATCTTCAGTACTTAATGATTTTAAGAAGTTCATGGATGAACTGAAAAGGTAGCTTTAAGTCAATCACTTCATTTGTATCTTTGATCCCCTCTACTCAAAACCTTTTGCTTTTGATTATCCTTTCTCTCTAATTTTCTGTCTCTCATTATCTACTGGTAACTCTACTGCTACTTATCAATATACCCAGATTTACCCCATTTTTCAAAAAAAAAACCGTATTTAATTCTATCAGTCCATCTTTATTCTCCTTTATAGCCAAACTCTGAAGTAGTCTGTACTCATTTCTTCTTTTTTAACACATCATACTCACCTTGCAAACCTATGAAATCTTCATCATTACCACTCTATGGAAATTACTTTCTACCAGTTTACCAGTAATCTCTTCATTGCTAAAACCAGTGACTTCTCAGACTTCATCCTGCTTACCCTCTAAGCAGCACTTGACAGTATTTTTAACAGTCATTGATTCTTGACCATCTTCTCTGACTGGATACTCTGTCTTCCCTGGGTTTTTTTTTTTTTTTTTTAATAATTCTCTGTCTTGATTCTCTTGAAGTTAAAATGTGTTTTGATGATGATCAGAATGGTCCTGAGATTCAAAACTACTTTATATGATGATTGATTGAACTAGAAATGTTTAGGTTAGAGAAGAGAATATTGATGATTGACATAATAACTGTCTTCTAATATTTGAAGGGCTGTCACGTGGAAGAGCTATTAGATTTATCTTGTCTTTCCCTAAGGGGAAGAATTAGAAAGGGGTAAACTTGCAAAGAGGAAAATTTGTGATTGATATGAATGAAAACTATTCTAGCAATTAGAATTATATGAGTGAAATGAGTCACCTGAAGAGATAGTTAACTCGCTTTTCACCATTGGCCTGCAGTTGAATGCTGATGATCACTGGGGATATTGTAGAAAGAATTTGTATTCAGATAAGGGTTGAACTGATCATATCTAAGGTTCCTTCCAAGTTTGAGATTTTATAATTCCATAATTCTTCCAGGCCAGAAAAAGGCTTTGAGCAATGACAGTAACAACAATAATTCATCATTATAGAGAATTTTAGAGCTTAGGAAGTATTTTATATATACTACTTAATTTGAGTACTCCTATATGTGTCTTGACACAGGGTTGCTTACTTGTTACAGGTTCATTACTGAAAGTCTGGCCACCAGGTGAATGTTTTGACCACAGCAAGTCAAGAAAACCTTCTCTTAAAGAAACCATGTTGTCTTCATTTATGGAAAAAAAATACCTGGGAAAATAGCTAGCTTTATTTATCTTGGGCTCCAAAAATCCACATCATCTCTTAGTAGGCCATAAAAGGGGGAAATAGTAAGAAAAAGTAGTCATAAAGCCTCTGAGTGACATGAAACCAAGAACCGGCAGTAAAGACAAGTCTGGCAAAAATGCTTTTAGAGTTTCCAGTACTTGTTTCTAGGTTTGGCAGGAATAATGATTTCATGGATGCAATAGTCTCCTATCACGTTTGAGATACAGGACAGTAATCATTCATGATAATTTATTTAGCCACTGCATTTTCTGGGGCCAAGTCCATTTGGCCAAATTGACTCATTCCAAAATAGTGAAATTATCCACAGGTTGAATAATTGGAGGTAGCAAGATTCAAAATTATAAGGATTGTTAGGCATTGTCCTAGATATAATGGGAACCTGTGGTGAAAGAGAGGCTTTAGAGATGTTAGGGAATTACAAAAGTGAAACAAATTGGTGGTTTCTGGATCTACTCAGTGACTTCATAAAGTTCATCCTTTTTGGCTTCTTGTGGTCAAGAGAGAAAAGCTATTTACTGAAAGGTACCTGAGATCAGAATATGTGCATTGAAGCCTCAGTTCCACCAATTCCCAGCTATGTGACTTTGGGTAATATAATAAAAACTGTCTGATTCTCTTGTTCCTTTCTGATAAAATGAGACAAGCATCATCATCATCTCCACCAATATTAACATATTATTTCATTGCAATAATAATATTTTCACTAGCTGATGTGGTTGATGTGAGCATCAAATGAAATAATGCATAGTAATAGTAATAACAATACTATCTGACATTTATATAGTGCTTTAAAATTTGCAAACTGTTTTTACATATATTATCTAATTCGATCTCATATCTATTATTATTATTATTCTTTATCTGTCCCCTGCTTTCCATCATCATCTTCTCCCAAAAATGCTACATTATCTCTTTAAGAGCTATAGCAATATGCACAGAAACCCTTTGCTCACCATTTGGCCTTCATCATCCTTCTCAATTGAATTAGGAGAGATCTCTGAGACATGTTCATGGAAGACAAAGAATGTCAGCCCTACTGAGACCCAGATAGTCAAAAACAAAGATTGCACAGGCCCTTCCTATGTGACAGCATCAAAAAAAAAAAAAAAAAAAAACGGAATGTGGGAGAAGTCTTTTGGAAGACTAGTAATGATAGAAGTCTTAGGTATGTTAATTTTCTCAGTGACAGGTTGAGAGTAGGAAGCCTGAGAGATCAGAGAAAAAATATAACAAGGAGTGTTTCTGTCTGCACAGAGCCAGCAGATTATATCACTTAACTCTGCAAGGGTTTACACTGACCAGTAGGGGTATTTACTCATTACATCAACTATAATTGAATTAGAAAACTTCAAATCTGGAGCAAATTTCATATTCCATTCCTCAAGACTTCTTTCTTTTACTTCACTTCCAGTAAGAATCTTCTTTTAGAAAGGGTGAATAGAAGAAGGGCTCTTCTCTTACCCAAAAACCTAGGACTTCATTGACTCATAGAATTTAGAGCAGGAAGACATCTTGGAAATCATTGGGCCTAATTATATTATTTATAGAAGAGAAAAGAGGACAAAAGAAGGGACATAGCTTGTCTAAAATCACTTCCATTCAATCATACATTCATTCATTAAGCAATTATTTGTTAAATGCCTATTTTGTGTAAAGCACTGTCCTAGGTTCTGGGGATACAAAGCCAAACATAATATGTCTATAGTTTTCAAAGAGCACCTATTTTTACTAAAGGGATGATAAAGAATATAAACATCAAGTTATATGGGGCTTTCAGGAGAGAGTATTGACAAATGGAAGAAATAGGAAGGCCCTCATAGAGAAAATGAGCTGAATCTAGAAAGAAATTAGGAATTCTAACAGGGAAAAGTGGTAAGACAGAACATTCCAGGCATTGTGACCTTGGGTGAAGAAAAAAAAAACAGAAGAGAGATATGAGATATCACGTTTAAAGAACAGTAAGTAGTCCTATTTGGCTAGAACATAAATTACCAAGTGGAAGGGGGAGGGGATAAGATGAAATAAGTAGGGCAGAAGAAGATTTTTAAGAGCTTTAACCTCCAAGTAAATATTTTGTAACTTATCCTAAAGATAATTGGGAGTTCCTGATAGGGGAGTTACATATTCAGATATGTGCTTCAGGAATGTCAAATTGGCATCTGTGTGCATGTTAGATGGATGTAATGAGAGACTAGAGGCAGGAAGAACATTAGGAACCTCTTACCATATTCCAGAAAAAGAAAAAGTAGCAAGAGTCTGAATTTGAAATAGTGGCAATTCGAGTAGAGAGAAGAATACAGTAGTGAGAGAAATTCTGAAAGATATAAGAAAAAAATAAAGAGTAAAAGATGATTGCTAGGTTGCAAACCTGGGTAACTAGAAAGAGGGTGGTGCCCTTGTTATAACTAGGGAAGTTAGGAGGAAGGGTGGGTATAGGAGTAAAGAAAACTATTTCTGTTTTGAACATAATAGATGTTCATGTTGCATATGAGATACCCAGACAGAGATGTTTAACAGGATGTTGATGTTGGAAACTCAGTTGAGAGATAAAGGCTGTGTACACAAATTTAAGAGTCCTATGAAAGAGTTTGCAGAGAGAGAGAGAAAATAAGAAAGTCTAGGACAGAATCCTGGGGCATGCCCAAAATTAGGAGAAAAGAAATGGATGATGCAGCAACAGGACATAGGAAAGAGTAGTCATAAAGGTAAGAGGAAGATAAAAGATCATTATCACAAAATCCAAGTAAGGAGAAAGTATGTAAGAGAAGATAGTAGTCAAATGGTCAAAAGTCAAGTCAAGACAGAAAAGAAGGATGAGAATTGAGAAAATCTTATGTGATTTGGCAAATAAAATATTTGAGAATTCTTTCTCTCTGTCTCTTTCAGAATTATTCATTATATGCAGAGCATAGTACCAAAAAGAAAAGAAATAAAAAACCCACCCTCCAACAAAAAATTTATAAATTAAATGAGAATATTTGTAATTTATATATGTTAAATATTATAAATCCTTGTCAATTAAAATGGGAAAATGCTAATTCTTAATGTTGATTCAGTTCTGCTTCCCCACTGAACTACTCTACTCCTAGTGTGGTCTTGTACTGGAGTCCTTATTAGCATCTATGTGTCTTGGAGCTTGAAGGATACACACATGAGCGTGCACACACACACACATTTTGTTTTGTTTTGTTGTTACATAAATTTGTGTATATAACCTTATTAGTATCACCTCCAGTTACAGAGACTTTGACAGCATATTACACCCTCTGCCTACATCCCACACCACTCAATCTCACCTCCCCAAGTACACGGGAATGGGGTCAAAGGGAGGATTTATACTGCCTAGGGGAGAGGATCCAAAAATTATAGAGGTTTTGCCACAGCATACATGCCGATTCCTAGCCCTGCAAAAAAAGATAGACACTCATTTAGCAAGTCAAGAGAAGGAAAGCAGGATGTACTCAGGCATGAGATGAGCATGATTAGTTTTCCTGAATCAGAAGGAAAGGAGATTGAAACACAGTTGGATCAGTTCTATGCCCCAAGAGATTATTAGAGGAGAGAGAGAGAAACAGAGAGAGAAAAAGAGAGAGAGACAGACAGACAGACAGACAGACAGACAGACTAAGCCCAATGAAATCTAGATTCTCTAATACAGGAGGAATATAAGGAATCTTTGCTGACAAGCCACAAGAGTATGCCTACCAGCAAAGAAGGAGGAATCAGAAAGTGAGTGACAGGAAATATGAGAAGGGAAAAGGAAAAAACTCCAAATGTTTCAAGAAGGATAAAACTATAAAAACCAAGAGTACAACCAGATAAATCAGAGGGAATCATAAACCTAGAAAGGAGCACTAAAGCCTCAAAGAGATTGCAAAACTCTCTTAACAAATATTACAAAACAAAGTAAACCAATGTCTGATGAAACACAGACTCCTGTGAGGTCCCAAATGAGAACAGAACTAAAGATTAAGAATATTTCAAAATAGAAACAAAATCCATGAGAGAAGAAATGGAGGACAAATATATGTTAGAAATCTAAAATATGAATATAGAAATTAGGGAGAGAGGGGAAAAATCATAAATCCATAGTACAGAATAATCCAAAATATCGAGTGAGTGATTAACAGATTTGGAATACATAAATATGAGAAAAGGGGAAATCTTCCAGAAGTTAAGAAAAAGGCAGCAATGCTAAAAAGAAATGCATTATCACTGTACAGTCTAAAACTCTTGGCCTTGAAGAGGGGATATACAAACATAAAGTTCAGAACATAAGTATTCCGGGGGAAATGTAACAAATCAAAAAAGTCTCAACACCAGTGCAGTAAATAATTCAGAAAAATTCCTGAAGAAGACAAAGCAGAAATAAAAGAATACACAAATTTACCTAAAAACAAAACAAAACAAAATGTGTGTGTGTGTTTGTACATCTTTCAAGCTCCATGGTATGTAGAGGCTGAATTTAAAATTCTAGTGAAAACTAATAGTCCATAAGTAACCAGGCAAAATATCTTGTAATGTAGAGTAAGTCAAATTCAAAAACACAGCATTCTTCCACACACACTCCAAACTGCAGAAGGAAATCAGATAGCATGATTGGAAAGGCAAAGCTCAAGCTGAAGTCCAAAATGATATTCCCTGAAAACCTGAGCCATTCATCAATGAAAGTAAAGGGCATTTAATAACACAGTGGTAGTGGAAGAATTTCTATTAAAAAAAACATGAACAATGTTAAACAATGTAGAGGAATTTCTGTTAAAAACCAGAATAAATGAGCAAAGAATATCTGATCTACAAAAAAACACAAAAATACTAGTAATAAATGCACCAATAAGTCAAAACAATCTTAAAATTTTATCTCACAAAGCCAAAAATAATAATGTCATTATTATTATACTGCCATATATATAGTACTTCAAGGTTTATATATGTCATCTTGTTTAATCTCTACTCAGCCTGTGGTGTGGGTGATATTATTACTGCTATTTACAGATGAGGAAACTGAGGCTCAGTAGTTAAGTGGTTTGACCAGGTTTATATAAGTAGCCAAGACAACTAACATTTATTAGCTATCTACTATATGCCAGATATTATGAAAAACTCTAGAAATAGAACAAAAGGCAAAAACCAGTCTGTTCTCTTAAGGCACTCATATTCAAACTAGGGAGATAACCTGCAAACAACTATGTGTAGACAAGATATAGATAGAATAATTTGGGCATAATCTCAGAGGTAAACCACTAAAATTAAGGTGAACTAGGAAAAGTTTCTTGCAGAAGATAAAACTTTTACTAAGAGATTAGTATCTGAGACAGGATTTGAACTGTGGTATTCCTGACTCTAAGTCCAACACTCATACCCATTGAATACCTAGCAGCCCCTCTTGGCAAAGATATCAAAAGGTAGAAAATGTCATCATTGCAAGGATTGAAAAAGCCTAAGAACATTAATATAGTCTTGGCATAATTTGGTCCAACCATTCTGAACAGCAATTTGGTATTAAGGTAAGAGAATAGCCAAAATAACCATGTCCTTTGACCTATAAATTCCATTGATAAGCATACTCCCCAACCAAAAAAAACCTCCATGTGAAATAAAATATTTACAGCAGCAATTTTATGATACCCAGAAATGCAAACAAAGAAGATGTCCATCAACTGAGCACTCATTAAGCATGGTAAAGAAGCTGTGATACACTAATAGAATGGAACATTACTTGGTTCTCAGAAACAATGAATATGATGAATACATAAAAAGTCAAGTGAACTGATGCAGAGTGATGGAAGAAGAATCAGGAAAACAAAATACGCAATGACTAGAGTAATATAAATAGAAAGAACTCAGGGTTGGAGTTTGGTATGAAAAGCATACTGGTCAGACAAATGTGTAAGGGTAGAGGACTGTATAAGCTTAATTTGGCTAACTAAAAGGTCAAGATTCTCAAAGGATAGATGTGAGGTCAGACTAGGAGAGATGGATTGGTAAAACAAGGATGGATGAAACATAGAGAGAGCCAGGTGAGAATGAAGACTAGTTTTAGAAAGAGTATGGCAGTGGGAGAGACAGAAGATTAGGAATTAATGGTCAGAAAAAAAATCTCGGTAATTTAGAACTCTGGATCATGGAAGTCAAACAAGAACTGAGTAACAAAAAAGGAAAGCTTAAGACCACCACTTTGCATGGTTGAGGTCATATGATGTTACAGATAGTGGCTTTGAATTGTTTGGTGAACTGGGAAGCTGCTTTGAAGTCCCCAAGTATGAGGTCAGAAATTAAGGTAGATGGGAGGCCTGAAAGAACTTACTGGCAACTTTAATAAAAGGAAACTGAAGTGGAGTCCAGTACATAATAGCAACCAGGATATAGACAGGATGAAATAAGCAGATGGATTATACCTCAAAGGAGATTTAAATCCCTTCTCTTGGTCCAATGTGTTGGAAAGCATAAGAGATAGTGTACCCAGTATCCAGCTAAGGAAAGTAGTTAAAGAAGCAGCATCTTCTGGAGGCATTCAAGTTTCCTTGACTGCAAGAAGATGGAGTAAATATGAGAAGAATGGGTTAAAGATGAAAAGAAATTTGCTCATTGACAAGGGGACACAATGGGAGGGGCAACAGAGCAGGATAAAAACTGGGAAGGAAAAGGACTGAGATGAATGGAGATAAAAGCATACAAACAATAGCAGGGATAGAGAGTTTTCAACTACGCAGATGGAATGTCTGAATCATGTGAATTCAGAGGAGGAAGAAAGTTTCCTGGTGAAGATTTTGCTAATTTTCTCATCCTTCTCAGCAAGTAATTACCAAGAATTTATTAAGTACCTACACTGAGTTATGCACTGGAAGTAAAAGGCAAAAATGAAAGTCCTTACACTCTGGGAGCTTATATTATATCAAGGAAAAATGCAAGTTTTATTCCAAAATCCCAGCTTGAATGAATGTGGAAGCAATGATTTTCTCATATAAGGAAGAAGCAGTCAATCAGTATTTCTTAAGTGCCTGCTATGTGGCAGTCATTGTGTTAACCACTATACATACAAAGAAAGACAAAAGTCACCACTCGCCCGGGAGAAGCGCAAAATCTAATGGTGGAGAATATCAACAAAATATCATTGTGGGCCATGATGGTGGCTCTGTGGTTATCAAACAGTGGAAACTGGTGTGCTTGAAGATCTTTATCCGTGGCTTTGTAAAAACAGATTAATCTTCCAAATGCATAGACAATATAATGTCACTAACTTGACTTTACAAGCATCCATAACTTTTTATAACCTACAGATTTAATCCCGAATTCCTTTTTCTGGCTTCTAAGCTCTCCATTAACTATTTTTCTGCTGCATTCCTTGTCTTATACATTAAGTATTGTATGCTTGACTTAGCCTATCTAAATAATTCTAAATTTCTTGTTTATTTGTTTCAGATGTATCTGACTCTTCATGACCCCATTTGGGGTTTTCTGGACAAAGGCAGTGCAGTGGTTTGCCATTTCCTTCTCCAGATCATTTTACAGATGAGGAAACTAAAACAAATAAGGATAAATGACTTGCCCAGGGTCACACAGCAAGTGTCTGAAGCAAGATTTGAATTCAGGCCCTCCTGATCCAAGGGTCAACACTCAATTCACTGTACCACCTAGCTACTCAGCTCTAAATTACAGAAACACTAATCACAGAATACCAGAGAAGAAAGAGGCCATTTAGTTCAAGACATTCCAAAATAACAATACTAACTAGTGATCATACAGATTTTGTTTTAAAATCTAAAGTAAAGGAGAATTCATAACCTCCTTGGGTAGCCCGTTCCTTTTGTTTTGAACTATCCTACTCATCATTTCAGAAATAGCTCCTGTATTCTCTTGCCTCCATTCCTATCCACATACCATTTCCTATGCCTGAAATGATTTTCCTTTCTATCTCTACCTGCTAAATCCTACCTAGATTCTAATATCCACTCCTCCAGAAAGCTCCAACTCATCTCCTACCTCCTTCAAGTCCAAGTATAGACTCCCCTGCCTCATATTCCCATAGAACTTTGATGGCACCTTTCTTACCAGAGTTTTGATGGATTGCAGCTTCACACGAATCAACAGCAACATGTGACAACCAAAAAACCTAATGTGATCTGGTGTTGTGTTAAGAGAGGTATAATTTACAGGGGTACAGACGTAATATCTATAACTTCCCCTGAGATCTGAACACAACTGCAGTTGTATTCAGTGCTGGGTACCACAGCTTAAGAGGGACATTCACTGAGATAGAGACTATTCACAGGAAGGCAACTAATATGAAGAGGGGTCTTCTTTCTGCAAGGATAGGGTCTATTTTCACACACACACATCCACATACATGCACACATATTATACACATTCCACTTAAAAGAAGATTCAATCAATCAGAAATGAGTGTAAACAAGACCTGTATATCTTTGAATCAATAACAGGCATTTCATTTAGATGCTGTCCGTTTTCATTGTGTGAAGGATTGAGTTAGCCATGTGGAACTCTCATTAAACAAGGAGAACCAGGGAGATATTTTGAGGGTCCAGAAGCATAGAGGAACAAATGAAGACATCAAATACAGAACTGGAATGAATCAGCAGTAAATGGGCAAATGAGAAAAAAAAAGAAAGTTAAGTCTGAGCTGCAACACAGAAGAAAAATTGAGGAATGTCACTAGTCCCATACATACTCTGGTTCAGAAAATTAAGCAATAAAGAGTATTGGGGTTAACAAGAGATATGATGATGTGAATTAAGACTGAGAACCAAAAATCTAGAAATTTTACTAACAAGGGCTCAGAACAATTATGGTCGTTCCTTTCGCATTTTGTTTAATTATAACCTCCCTATAACAGCAGAAGAGGAAACTACATGGATTTCGGGGACTATTTTCTTTGTTGTACGCTTAAAAATGTGTCAGTTATTACAATAGCATGCTACAATTGTTACCAAAAAAATGTCTTCTGAGAGATATGCATGTTTATACATGTGTGTAGGTATACATGCATGGATAACATCTGTATATGCACATGTACCTGTATGTATATAGCTTTCTCTTTTTTTCTGTAAGTTTAAATACTGTGGGGTTGGGAGATAATGTTGTTTTTGTTTTTATTTTTTTCTTTGTCTTCTTTTAAGACTGGATTTCCTACATTATTGTTTGAGCCTAATATATTAAGTATTGTTTATCATTATAAGAATCACAGTTCTAAGCAAGACCTAAGAGAACCCCAATTGCTTTATAATTGTCAAAATCCCATAGTAACTGTTTTTCACACTGTTACTCTCATTTCTCAATTGCATTGTTGCAATTAATATAATTGTTTGGTGATTTATGGGTTTGGGTCTTTTGGTAAAGTAAATATTTCAATCGATTAATTAATAAACATTTATTGAGTCTACTATGTGCCAGGTACTGTGCTAAGCCCTGGGGATATAAAAAGAAGCAGAAGGTTTTCCTATCCTCAAGGAACTTACAACTAGTGGAGGAGATGGCATGCAAGCAAATATACTGAATAAATAGGAAATAATTAAGAGAGCAAAGATAGTAGAATAAAGAATACTTGAGGAACATTTCCAGTAAAAACAAATGGAATTTTAGTGGAACTTAAGGAAACCAGAAAGGTAAATAGCTTGAGTAGAGGAGGGAGAGTGTTCCAGGCATAGAAGATAGCCAGAGAATATGCCCAAAGCTGAAAAATTGTCTTATTAGTGGAATATATAAAGGGCTTTGAATGCCAAATGGAGCATTCTATATTTGATCCTGGAAGCAAAAGAGAGCCAATAGAGATTTTTGAATAGCATGGTGAACTTTTTGGACCTGTGCTTTAGAAAAATCACTTTAATGGCTTAATAATGGATGGATTAAAAATTAAGAAGACTATTGAAATAATAAAGAAAACAAAGAGTTGGTTTTATTAAAAAAACCAATAAAATTGATAAACCTTTGGTCAATTTGATTAAAAAAAAGAAAGAGGAAGATTAAATTACCAATATCAAAAATAAAAGGGGGTAGGAGGAAATTAAAACAATAATTAGAAATTACTTTGACCAACTTTATGCCCATAAATGGGACAATCTAAATGAGATGGATGATTATTTTTTTATAAATTTATTTATTTATTTAACTTTTTACATTCATTTTCACAAAATTTTGGGTTCCAAATTTTCTCCCCTTTTATCTCCTCCCCCCACCCCAATACACCGAGCATTCTAATTTTCCCTATCACCAATCTGCCCTCTCTTCTATCATCCCTCCCTTATCTTGTCCCCATCTTCTCTTTGTCCTGTAGGGCCAGATGACTTTCTATTCCCCATTAACTGTATTTCTTAGTTCTAGTAGCAAGAACAATACTCAACAGTTGTTCCTAAAACTTTGAGTTCCAAATTCTCCCTCCCCACCCATTCCCTTTGGTAAGACAGGCAATTCAATATAGGCCATATCTGTGTAGTTTTGCAAATGACTTCTATAATAGTCATGCTGTGTAAGACTAACTGTATTTCCCTCGATCCTATCCTGCCCCCCATTGTTTCTATTCTCTCTTTTGATCCTGTCCCTCCCCAAGAGTGTTGACTTCACATTACTCCCATTGCCCTCCCTTCCATCATCCCCCCCACCTTGCTTATCTCCTTCTCCCCCACTTTACTGTATTGTAAGATAGGTTTTCATACCAAAATGAGTGTGCATTTTATTCCTTCTTTTAGTCGAATGTGATGAGGGTAAACTTCATGTTTTTTTTCTCAGCTCTCCTCTTTTTCCCTCCACTAAAAAGGCTCCTGCTTGCCACTTGAATGAGATATAATTTACCCCATTCCATTTCACCCTCTCTCCTCCCACTACATTTCTCTCTCACTGTTTACCTTAATTTCTTTTAAGATATGGTCCCATCCTATTGAATTCACTCCATGCTCTCTGTCTCTGAATGTGCATGCATGTGTGTATGTGTGTGTGCGTGCACATATGTACATGTGTGTGCATGTGTGTGTGAATGTGTGTGTGTGGTCCCACCAACTACCCAGATACTGAAAATTTTAAGAGTTACAAATATTGTCTTTCCATGAAGGAATGTAGACAGTTCACCTTTGGTAAGTCCCTTGTCACTCTCTTTGCTGTTTACTTTTTCATGCTTTTTAACCTCTTTTTCCATTTGGCTAATTCTGCTTTTGAAAGCATTCTTCTCCTCATTGACTTTTTGAACCTCTTTTGCCAATTGAGTGAGCCTATTTTTCAAGGTGTTATTTTCTTCAGCATTTTTTTGGGTCTCCTTTACCAAAGTATTGACCCGTTTTTTATGCTTTTCTTGCATCTCTCATTTCTCTTCCCAGTTTTTCCTCCACCTGTCTAACTTGATTTTCAAAATCCTTTTTGAGCTCTTCCATGGCCTGAGCCCACCAGACATCCACCCCAGATGTCTGGGATAGAGAGGCCCCGACCTCCACGTCTTTCCCTGATGGTAAGCATTGTTCCTCAACATCAAAAATGAAAGGTGGGAACATCTGTCCCCCAAGAAAGTAGCTTTCTCTGGTCTTATTTTTCTTCCCATTTCTGGGCATTTTCCCAGTCAGTTACTTGACTTCTGAGATTCCTGTCCACCCCCGCCTAGATCCGCCCAGCTAGTGCTTGGGGTCTGAGATTCAAATGCTGCTCCCCAGCCTCGGGGCCTTCAGTGGCGGCACGGCTGCTATTCAAGGTGAGCTTAAGTTCTGGTGCTCAGGTAGGGGCAGGGCCGCCTCCCAGGTTCAGTTCCCTCAGAGGGTTTATATGGAGACCTTTGGTGAAGGCCCTGAGCTCCTGTCTGCTCCGGGAGTCCCGGGCTGTTGCTGCTTCTGCCTCTGCTGGTCCCTCTGCCACTGCCTCCCGAGGGGGCCCGAGTCACGTAGACACCCCTCCCCTCTCAGCCAGCCCAGATGTCTCTCTCATTGACCTGTAGCGCCTGTGGGTGGAGGGACCCTCGTGGCCACCGGAGGTTCCGTCCCTGAAGCCTGCTAGGATCTGCTCCTCTAGGGCCGCCTGGCCAGGGCAGCGTGAGGTGGGGGGGCTCCACTGTCCAGAGCGTGAAGGACCCCTGGGGACAGCTTTCCAGGGCTCTCTGGAATGGAAATCTCTTCCACTGTGTTTATGCACGGCTTGCAGTGCTCCAGAATTTGTGGGGAGTTCTTTTTAGAGAAAATATATGGGCTTTGGGTTCAGAGCTAGCATATGTGAGTCTTTCTATTCTGCCATCTTGCCTTTTGATGGATGATTATTTTTAAAAAAATATAAATTGCCCAAATTAACAGAGGAGGAAGTTGAATAATTAAATAGCCCCATCTCAGAAAAAGAAATTGAACAAGCCATCAATGAACTCCCTAGAAAAAAATCTCCAGGGTTGAATGGATTTACAAGTGAATTTTATCAAACATTTAAAGAACAGTTAATTCCAATACTATATAGACTACTTTTGAAAATTGGGGAAGATGGAGTCCTCCCTTTTTATGATACAAATATGGTTTTGATACCTAAATCAGGGAGAGACAAAACAATGAAAGAAAATTACAGACCAATTTCTTTAATGAATACAGATGCTAAAATTTTAAATATATTTTTTGCAAAAAGAATACAGAGACTTGTCATGAGAATAATAGATGATCAGGTAGGATTTATACCAGGAATGCAGGACTGGTTCAATATAGGAAAACTTTTAGCATTATTGATCATATCAACAACAAACCCAACAGAAACCACATGATTATCTCAGTAGATGCAGAAAAAGCTTTTGACAAAATATAACACCCATTCCTATTGAAAACACTGGAGAGCATAGGAATAAAGGGAACTTTCCATAAAATAATAAGCAGTGTCTACCTGAAACTTTCAGCAAGCATTATATGCAATGGAGATAAGCTAGATTCATTTCCAATAAGATCAGGGTTGAAACAAGGTTGTCTATCATAACCACTATTATTCAATATGGTACTAGCAATGTTAGCTATAGTAATTAGAAAAGGTAAAGGAATTGAAAGAATTAGAATAGGCAAAGAAGAAACTAAGTTATCACTCTTTGCAGAGGATATAATGATATACTTAGAGAATCCCAGAGATTCAAGTAAAAAACTACTTGAAATAATAAACAACTTTGGCAAAGTTTCAGGTTACAAAATAAACCCACACAAATCTCCTGCATTTCTACATATTACCAACAAAACCAAACAGCAAGAGATAGAAAGAGAAATCCCATTTAAAACTACGGTAGACACAATAGAATATTTGGGAGTCTACCTACCAAAACAAATCCAGAGACTATATGAACATGATTACAGGACACTTCTCACACAAATAAAGTTAGATCTAAGTAAGTGGAAAAACATCAGTTGCTCTAGAGTAGGCCAAGCCAATGTAATAAAAATGACAATTCTACCTAAATTGATTTACTTGTACAGTACCATACCAATAAAACTACATGATAATTATTTTCTAGAGCTGGAAAAAAATAATATCAAAATTCATCTGGAAGAACAAAAGGTCCAGAATAGCAAGGGAACTAATGAAAAGAAATGCTAGAGAAGGTGGCCGAGCTCTACCAGATCTCAAATTGCCTTATAAAGCAGCAATTATCAAAACTACTTGGTATTGGCTAAGAAACAAAATAGTAGACAAGTGGAATAACTTAGGTACTCAACACACAGTAGTCAATGAATATAGCAAACTATTGTTTGATAAACCCAAAAACCTCAGCATCTGGAATGAGAACTCACTGTTTGACAAATTTGCTGGGAAAACTGGATAAAAGTGTGGTAGAAACCAGGCATAGACCAATGTCTGACACCATACACAAGATAAAATCCAAATGGGTACGTGATCTAGGAATAAAGATTGATGCTATAAACAAATTAGTGGATCAAGGATTAGTGTATTTATCAGATTTATGGAGAAAGGAAGAATTTTTGACTAAAGAAGAAATAGAAAGCGTTATGAAGTGCAAAATGGATAATTTTGATTACATTAAACTGAAAAGGTTTTGCACAGCAAAATCAAATGCAACCAAAATTCGGAGGGAAGCAGAAAACTGGAAAAGAATTTTTGCAGTTAGTGTCTGTGATAAAGGTCTCATTTCTGAAATATATAGAGAACTGAGTCAAATGTACAACAATACAAGTCATTCCCCAACTGATAAATGGTCAAAGGATATGAACAGGCAGTTTTTAGGGGAAAAAATTAAAGATAACTATAATCATATGAAAAAATACTCTAAATCACTATTGATTAGAGAGATGCAAATCAAAATAACCCTGAGATACCACATCACACCTATCAAATTGGTTAACATGACAGAACAGTTAGATGTTAATGTTGGAGAAGATGTGGGAGAGTTGGAACACTAATTCATTGTTGGTGGAGCTGTGAGCTGATACAACCATTCTGGAGAGCAATTTGGAACTATACTCAAAGGACTACAAAAATGTGCATACCCTTTGACCCAGAAATATCACTTCTAGGACTGTATCCCCAAGAGATCATAAAAATGGGAAAGGGTCCCACATGTACAAAAATATTTTTAGCAGCCCTCTTTTTGGTGGCCAAAAACTGGAAATCAAGGGGATTCCCATCAATTGGGGAATTGCTGAATAAATTATGGTATAAAAATGTAATAGAATACTACTGTGCTATAAGAAACGATGAATAGGAAGGCTTCAGGGAGACCTGGAAAGACTTATATGATTTGATGCTGAGTGAAAGGAGTAGAACCAGGAGAACTTTGTGCACAGCAACAACCACAGTGTGGAAGGACTTTTTCTGGTAGACTTAGAACTTCATTGCAATGCAAGGACTTAAAAAATTCCTCACATGAAAAAGGTGAAATTGGCAGACCTTGGTCACAAATTGGGAAAGAGAGGAGGGATGAAGGAAGAGAAAGAGAGAAAGAGAGACAGAGAGAGAGAGAGAGAGAGAGAGAGAGACAGACAGACAGACAGACAGACAGAGAGAGAGACAGACAGACAGACAGACAGAGAGAGAGAGAGAGAGAGAGGAGTCCAGGAAGACCCCTAGCTTGAGGGACTTGGAGGATAATGTGGTCTTTTAAAGCAAAATGCCTTTCACATCCAAGAAATATGGAATTCAAGTACAAATTGCAGCAAATCATTTTCTTTTGTATTACATTTTGGTTTGTTATATGATATCTCCCATTCATTTTAATTCTTCTACACAGCATGACCATAGTGAAAATGTATTTAATAGGAATGTATGTGTAGAACCTATATAAAATTATATGCCATCTCAGGGAGGGAGGGGGGAATTAGGAGGCAGGTAGGGGAAAAATCTAAGTTATATGGTAGCAATTATAGAACACTGAAAATAAATAAAATTAATAAAATTTTAAAAAATTGAGGACGCATTAGAATGGGCGGAGACTTGAAGCAGGTAGACCCACTAGAAGTATATTGCAGTGATAAACACGTAACGTGATGAAGGCCTGCACCAGAGTAGCAGTAGTGTCAGAGGAGAGAAGGGAGAATATTTAGAAGACATTGAAAAGGTGAAATTGACAGACCTTGCTCACAAATTGGGAAAGAGAGGAGGGATGGAAGAAAAGAAAGATGGAGAGAGAGAGAGAGAGAGAGAGAGAGAGAGAGAGAGAGAGAGAGAGAGAGAGAGAGAGAGAGAGGAGTCCAGGATGACCCCTAGCTTGAAGGACTTGGAGGATAATGTTACCCCTCTATAGCAGATCTGCATAATCTGGGAGTAGGTAGGGGCCAAAATAAAAATAGGATAAACTTCTTCCAGCCACAGATAGATTAGAAGAAAGACAGACTGAAGATGGTTGGTTGCCATGGATCACATGACAAGCAGAGTGCGCAGTAGCAACCCTACGTTTTTTGTGGGTCACCAGAAATCCTTGACAGGATTCCATTCAGGCCTACTCTGCAGTAACAGGGAAGGTAGGAGACAGGTAAGATTGGGGGAAAAGATAATTAGTTCTATTTTGGATATATTGAGTTTAAGATATCTGTTTGACATCCAGTTCAAGATGTGTTTGAAAGGCACTTGGAGATAAGAGACTGGAGATCAGCAGAGAGATTGGAGTGGGATAAGGGGATTTGGGGAGCACCAGCACAGAGATGTTATAAATATAAATGTTAGCATTAAGGGCTGACTTTGTGAGATTTGGAGTATGTTATTTGAAAAGTAATTCTCATTTATGGAGATTAATATTCGTAACATTCAGTAAACAGAATAGAACCAATGTTTAATAAGAATATGATTATAAATTTAGTGAATTTCAGAATAAGGGAAATAGGGGCCTATAGAAAGCTATATATAGGAGTAGATTCAGGAACATCCCACCAAAAATATATTCTGTGTATTGTTGGAGTAGTTTGAACATTCAAAGGTATATCTAAAATGAGGCCCTCTAAGTCCTCAAGTGCAGCCCTTAGTCTGAATCCAAATCTCACAGAACAGCTCCCTCATGCCTGTCTAAAACTATCCAGGTAGAGGAGAATACTTATTATAATGGAGGTGATATATACCCGTGCCATCTGCAAACTGCTTAAAGGAACTGGGGATGTTTATCCTAGAGAATAGAAGTCTCCTTGCTCTGTTTAATGCCAGGAAGCACAGCCAGAAGAAATGGGTAAGATTTACGAGAAGCAAAGTTAGATTTGATGTGACAAAAAGCATCCTAACAATTAGTGCCACCCAAAAGGGAATCCTTGCTTTCAGGTTTTTGAATAAAGCTTACATAACTGTTGACTATATTATAAGCTAAATTTCCATAGAATAAGCATTAATAGTTGGCCACTGAGTTATTTCCAACTCTAAAAATTTTGTAATTCTTTCTTTTTGACAATCCTAACTTATGTTATGCTTATTTATGCATATGGCTTCTCCCACAAATTTGCAGAACTCAATGAGATGGCTCTTTGGAGAATGGCATCTTCTATCAAGGCCAAGAGTGAATGAGATCTTGTGGTTACTCAAATTGGAGCAAGGAGAGGAGACAGGAAAGAATTAGTGGACTTTGGGGCACTGGCTATGGAAGAAAGTGGCTGAAGGTTCCTCATCCCTTCCTTTCTTTCCTCCTCTCCACCTGCAGATGAAAGTGTTTTCTTTTACAAAGATTTTTCACTGGGAATTTCTATCTTTTTATTATTGTTATTGTTGCTCTTGCTGTTAATCATGCCAGGTGTATGGAAAGGGTAGGGCCAGCTCAGAGGAATTTTTTGTATTTACAGAATATAAGGTAGAAACATTCTTATTTTGTTAGAGAGATAATTTGGGAAGATATTTTATGAGCTGTTTATCTTATATTTCTTTTTTTTCACCTCTCTTTCCATCTCTGTGTCTTGCTGTCTCTCTAGCTCTCTGTGTCTCTCTGTCTCTCTCTCTGTCTCTCTGGGTATCCCTAGCTTGTGTAAGCTGGAAGTACAGAGGCCACTCTAGACCTGACTCATCTACTCACTGGTATGGAAGCTTTGACTTGTTTCTGACCCAGGCAAATTTGCTTCTCTTTAGGCAAA
Organism: Bettongia penicillata ogilbyi; assembly: GCA_023548195.1. NCBI lineage: Eukaryota > Metazoa > Chordata > Mammalia > Diprotodontia > Potoroidae > Bettongia > Bettongia penicillata. The sequence continues at coordinate 4,963,896 of JAJHZJ010000107.1, read as the reverse complement.
CTGGTGGCCTCCTATTCCCAAAAGCTCAGCGTATTGGTGCCTGTCTTATCCTGGACATATGATCAGGCTCTATCCCAAACTCAATCAATCCACTCTGTCTCCAGTAGTAAGAACTACAGTGCTATACCACTAGATCGGCCTAGGTCATACTTTTCATACTGAAACTCCCAAGGATCAAGGAATGGTACCTGATACTCTGTCCACCTCTTATAACATGAGCCTGTCTTCCCTTTCTATTGGTGATTTATCCTACACACTTTCCCTGTTAATTTATCTTCTACCTTCCCTACCTGGTGTCCCTCAAATGAGGTATCTTTCCTTCCTTCAATCTCTAGAGAGAGGGAAGGAGAAAAAAAGAAGGGAAAGGGCTAAAGGAAAAGCCTCACTGAACTTGATCCAAGAGCCAAAAACAAGGTGGTCTGTGCATTTTTTTTACTATAACTTTTTGATTGAGCAGGGTAGGAGTGAAGCTTAGGCAGCCAAAATCTCTGTAGAAGCTATAAGTATATATCCTTTTCTTCCTAGTAAATCTTAAACATTTTGAGAAAAAGGACAAGGTCTAATTTCTCACATTACTCCCCTTAGGCCTATGAGCCATAGAATGTTACAGTCTCTGAAAAATTTTGAAGGTGAGTATCACTTTAAGGTCAATGAAAAGGCACATGGTGGGTATATAAAGACTGCAACACACTACAAATGGTGAATTATGAAAGAGTAGTAGAAAAGGTGTCATTGGAGAAACATGATAGGGGAAATATGGGCTGGTCATAAGAATGAATGATCATGATGGATAGTCTGTATGCTCCTTTGGTACCAGAACAGTTAGAAAATGAAAAAAAGACCCAGGGGGAGAGCGAAGGAAATGGCATGTGATGGATTTATAGGAGGATATGGACATGGAGGTATAACAGACCAGTATGAATGAATTACAATCCCAGTCTTTGGACAAAATATCTACACCACTGAGATCATTGATTCACTGAAGCACTAAAGTATTGCCTACAGAATGACTCGCAGGGCTTTATAAATGTTCTTTGGTGCTTAATAAATAGTAGGGGCTGTTTTTGAGTTGAATTAACTGAATTAAAATTTCTAAAGAATGCTTTATGCTGTTGGAACCTGAATATAACCATGCTCTGTGAGTTAGTGTGCATAGAGTCATAGCCCATCTCTGATTTAGTGCATAAGTCCTAGGGAGTTTTCCAAGGCAGATTGAGGTTGTGATTTAATATTATAGAGTCATAGACCAAGAGCTAGAAAGGGCCTGAGAAGCCATCTTGGCTAACTCTCTCATTTTATAGATAAGGAAACTGAGGCACAGGAATGTTTAAGGTATTGCACAGGAATTGCCTAAGGTAATACAACTGACGAGTGTTGGGGCAGAAATTCAACCCTAGTCTTTTTTACTCCAAAGCCCCCACACTCAACCCACTACAAAATGATGCTGACGCAGTATAACTATTCAAAGTCATGTTTGTTTCATTAATTTTCATGTCATAATTACTAGCAATACTAAAAATGACCAAGGTTCCCATAAAACTTCAGAAAATCTAACTGAGGCTGGAAACAACATTGTGTCATTCAGAAAACTGTTCACCTATGCTAATTTCAACAGAAATGACAAATATATTTCTATGTTATAACTCAGGAATGCTTAATTAAGGATGATATGGTCACTTCCTTAGGGGATAAGAAATGGCAGTTACACAGAGCTAACATTTAACACTTATCATCAAAGCCTCTTTTCTGCTAATATTAGCCAATTAATCTTCATGGCAGTACCCCTATGGGGAAGTGTTAGGATGCTCATTTTGCAACTGGGGAAATGTAATTCAGAGAAGAAATACCAAATTCCTATCTTCCCTGGCCTCCCTGAAAAGCAAGTCTATACACACAAGTCAAACAGCAGGACCAAAGAGAGTCCCCAAGGATGGGACTGAGCTAAGAATCTCTCGTTAAGAGAATTGCCAAGATGAAAAGTGAGAGTCTATATCAGAAAGAGCAGTCTCAAGGATTGTTGGCTTATGTCTCAAGCTCTACATAGTCCCTGCTGTTTCTGATAACTGTATACCACATATAATTCATATCACCTCTGTGACTGCCATGAGAAGTTTTTTCTTCTCTTAGCAGTAAGGTATCTGGCCACAAACAGTAAGGAAAGATGAGTTCCCTTATAAGGCTGAGTTCACAAGGTAAGAACATGTCCACTGACATTCTGATATTAGCCAAAAAATCATTCAAACTCTCTATTCAGCATAGCACTTTGTGATATTAGACCTTGAGGGAAGAAACAGTTTTACAACCTGAATACCAGTTGGACCTGAAGTCTTTTCAGAATAAATCAGGACATAATATGAGGAAGTTTCTCACAAAATGTCTCTATTTTTTGACCCACCTCCAGCAATATCTAAAGAAATGTCATTCTGTTCCCTCACACCCAAAGACCCTCAAGACCCCTGAAAGCACTTGGGCAAGTAGAGTCATTTAACATAAAACAAATTTTATTTAATATGATAATAGGCCTAGATGAAACTTGTATCTGAATCCTTAGTAATGAAATAAATACATTTTTTAAAAGTAGGAATCTTCTCCTTGATGTAGAGTTTGTTACTCCTAATATCATCCTGAGTGAGGCGTCAGAGACTACATATAAAAACAGCCCTCCTTCCTGCTGGAGTCAGCATAAACCTGGAGGCTTGCAGCAGTTTCCTTTCTTCAGGTTCACAGATAGTGTCCTTTACTTCCTCTCTCTATTTTGGTCTGCATCTACATCCTGGTACCTATTTTTATCCTTTTCTTAGCTCCTTTTCCACCATGGCACTCCTTTCCTGCCTTGACTCTTCAGGCCTATAAAGGTCCCAGAATTATCTAGCTTTTCAGTCCTCTTTCTCCCTTGCTTCATGATCCAGTGATTTAGAAGTTGTTTTCCTTTTTGCAAAGATACCCACAACAAATCCCCCAAACACAGAGGCCTGGAAGTGCTGACCCTACTCCGTTTGGTACATGCCCATTGAATCTGTTGACTGAATGAACAAATGAAATAATATTAATTAGAGTTAAATAAGAATCTCCTCTTAATAAGCCCAATGTTAGATTTCTAGACCAGATAATACTGGGAAAAAAGGAATGATATTAAACCTTGAAGACATTGAGTCTGGGACAAAGTTTGATATCATAGAAAAGTCATTAAATGTAGAGTATTAAGATCACAGTTTGAGTTATATAGTTTTACCACTTCCTAGACATGTGCATGTGGACGCTTCACTTTCACCTGTGTGAGGTTCAGTGTGTTCAAATGAAAAATGAAGGGCTTGGAATGGATCATAGGATGATAGAATTAGAGCTAAAAGGAATGTTGAAGGTCATCTAATTTAACCATCTCATTTTATAGACAGGAAATGGAGGTCCAAAATGTTAAATTACTTGTCCAAATTCACAGTAAGTGACAAAGGTAAGACATGAATTCAGGACCTTTGATCATAAATCCAGGATTCTTTCCATTATATAATACTGTCTTCTGGCTCTAAAGTCCCTTTCAGATCTCATGTTCTATTGTTGTAAAATTCTATGACCTTAATGTTTCCTAAGGCTGCAAAGTTCCATGTGATTGTTGGAAGAGGAAATCATATATTCTTCTCTCATCTGTTAAGAAAGCCTATCTAATTTTAATGTTGTGGACCTGTGGGTTGAGAGGATGGAGTAAAACCCAGGACCACTAAAGAACTGTCAATTTAACCAAGAATGAATTATAAAGACAAACAATATGTCTCATGAGATGATCACCCAGTAGAAGCAGAGGTACAGAACAGAGGCATGCTAAACCCAGGGACACCATAATGAGATAAGAAAAGGAAATAGCCAAAGGACAGAGTTGATAACACGTGGTGAAAGAAAAGGGAGGCTGTCAAAGCCAAGATTAGTAAGAAAGTAGATTGAGACGGAGGTCAGAGACTTGTGACTTGGACTAGTCACTGTACCTCTTTAAGTTTCAGTTTACACATCTGTTAAATGTGAGTATGGTAATTTGAGGAAATAGAGAAGTGGGAAGGAGGAGGTCAGTGGAAGGACTTTGACAAGATGACCCATTAAATTTCTCCCACTTTAAAATTCTATGTTCCAATACTATATTCTAAGACCTCTTCCAGCTCAAGTATTTTGTGGTTATCTAGATATCGAGACTTTTGTAAAGCTGGTTGTTACTTCAGAGATGCAAGGAAAGAACTTAGAGGAAGGACATCGAAAAAAGACATTCATGATGCCCAGCAAACTGGTGTTTACCTTCAATACCAGAAGAGATTGTTGCTGAGAGAAATAACATGTCTGCCCACAAGACAGATGTAGGGAAGGGAAAGATCTGAGTGTCATTCATACCTAGAATGCTGTTTGTGAATTATACATTCATAACAAAGCAGGCAACCTCTTTGGTGGTATGATTTGAGTTTCCTAAAGGTCCTCCTGTCATTGAGTGTTTCTCTCCCTTTCCCTCTCCCTCTCCCCGTTCTTCTCCATCCCCCACCCTCTCTCTCTCTCTATCACACACACACACACACACACACACACACACACACACACACACACACACACACACACACCACAGCACATAGAGTCATACACATTGACCTGAGGACTTGAAATACCCTTTAATCACTCTTTTGAGTTAAAGACAGTGAAGGCTCCTGTGAAATGATACATTAAGACATTTCCAGACATTGATATCTAAAACGAATTAGTTTAACAGATGGCCCTAACAGAGAATGTTTGGTTGTTGTTTCGTTTTGTTTTGTTTTTTAATCAGGAATAAGGAGGTGATAGCCTGTGTCCTGCCTTTGTCAAACTACATTTAGAGTGTGGTGTAAGCAAAGATTACTATCACTAATTTGAGGTCTGCTAAGCTCTTTTCAGGACTACTTTTCATCTTTGGTGTTCACATGCCACCCAAATCTCACCTGTGTCTTTAAGAAGCTATAACATATGCAGTAGCCACACCCTAGCAAGACCATATTGACAGATGGGCTGAAAGCAGGTTATTAGTAATCAATGAGCCTCAAACCCATTGGTGAGGTTGTACCACCAACATATGAAGACATTCTCAGCAGAATAGTCAAATATGAACAATTTGTTCCAAAGGGCCATTGAGGCTAGAAGTAAGTACTGTGGAATACATAGAGTTCAGTTAGAAATCAGAGATGCCAAAGTCAACTACTGTATCCTGAGCCATTACCATTCATCTCAACTTTTATCTTACCACTGAACTGCAATGATACTGGAAGAGAAAGTGAGAGCAACAGTTTCATACAACTCTGCTTCACTTAAATCCAGTTTGCGCATGGATTAAAAGGTACGCCCATGCCATTTTACCCTTGTTACCTAACTCAAAATCCTATGATGGGCAAGTGACAAAGTAACAGGTGTGGATGCAATAAAAGCTATAGTCACAACTTTGCACATGAGCAGCCTGGGCCTTAGAGTCATCTACTCACTGGACTGAAGCAGCAGTGAGATTTAGCAGTCCCCTGTGTATCTGAGCAGCCTTATTGAAGGACCACACTGTTTACCTACTGACATGAGGAAGAGGCTAGAAAGGGTGCCTGAAATTTTGTCTGTTTCACCTAACCTAGCTCTAGACTGCTTATCACAGGGATGCTATCCTGTGGTTAAAACACAACCAAAAAAATCATACAAAAACTTTTGTGAAGATGATTCTACTTACTATTGGTAAATGGAATTTGTTCATGCTTATGGAAAACACACAATACAGTAGACTTGAGAGACGAACAGCTCTTGCTGTGAGAAAACTCAGCTGGCATAGCAACTAACTAGCAACCCTGAATGAAACAAGACTTACAAATGAAATCCAGCTAACCAGAGCTGGATATGTCTTTTTTTTTTCTTGAATGGCCTCAGTGATGAGGAGCACCATGAAATTAGCATAGATTTTACAATCAAATCAAATCTAGTCAACCATCCTATATGACTCCAAAAGATATGAATGACAGGCTCATGAAAATGTAACTGCCGGGGGCAGAGTCAAGATGGCGGAGTAGAAAGACGCAAGTATACGAGCTTCGAACCCACAGCTCATAGATTTAATGTAAAAAGAGTCCCCCACAAATTCTGGATCACTGCAAGGCACATAGAAACATAGTGGAAGATATTTCCATTCCAGAGAGCCCTGGAGAGCTGTCCCCAGGGTCCGTCGTGCCCCAGAAAGCAGACCCCACCCCAGCGCTACCCTGGCCACGGCCCCAGAGAAGTTGATCTGAGCAGGCTTCAGGGACGAAACCTCCGGGGGCCTGGAAGGTCCCTCCGCCCACAGACTCTATAGGTGAGTGAGAGAGACGGCTGGTCTGGACAAGAGGGGAGCAGGGTGTCTCCATGACTCGGGTCCCCTCGGGAGGAAGCAGCGGATGCAGAGGCGGGGGTGGCGGCAGCGGAGGCAGTGGCAGCACGGCCGCGGCGGCCAGGGACTCCCCCAGCAGCAGGCAGGATCTTCATTACTGAAAGTCTCTGCATAAACCACCTGAAGGAGCTGGGTCTAGGAAAGGGCCCTGCCCCACCCGCTCTATTTCTGAAGGTCTCTGCATAAGGCCCCTGAGGGAAATGAGCCTGGGAGGTGGCCCTGCCCCCACCCCAGCACCAGAACGAAAGCTCACATTGAATAGCAGCAGCACCTCCCGAGGAAAGCCCATTTGAATCTCAGACCCCAAGTACTAGCTGGGAGGATCTAGGTTGGGGTGGACAGGAATCTCAGAAGTCAAGTAACTGGCTGGGAAAATGCCTAGAAAAGGGAAGAAAAATAAGACTATAGAGAGTTTTTTCGAACAGATGCAAATACTCCCAACTTTCGGATCTGACGAAGAGGACATATTCTTGCCATCAGGGAAAGATGTGGAGGGCAGGGCCTCGGTACCCCAGACATCCCAGGGGGATGTCGGGTGGGCTCAGGCCTTGGAAGAGCTCAAAAAGGATTGTGAAAAGCAAGTTAGACAGGTGAAGGAAAAACTGGGAAGAGAAATGAGACAGATGCAAGAAAAGTATGAAAAATGGGTCAATACCTTGGTAAAGGAGACCCAGAAAAATGCTGAAGAAAATAACACCTTGAAAAACAGGCTCACTCAATTGGCAAAAGAGGTTCAAAAAGCCAATGAGGAGAAGAATGCTTACAAAAGCAGAATTAGCCAAATGGAAAAAGAGGTTCAAAAGCTCACTGAAGAGAATAGTTCTCTCAAAAGTAGACTGGAACAGATGAAGTCTAATGACTTTTCGAGAAACCAAGAAATCACCAAACAAAACCAAAAGAATGAAAAAATGGAAGAGAATGTGAAATATCTCATGGGAAAAACAACTGACCTGGAAAATAGATCCAGGAGAGACAATTTAAAAATTATGGGACTACCTGAAAGCCATGATCAAAAAAAGAGCCTAGATATCATCTTCCATGAAATTATCGAGGAAAACTGCCCTGACATTCTACAACCAGAGGGCAAAATAAGTATTGAAAGAATCCATTGATCACCACCTGAAAGAGATCCAAAAAGAGAAACTCCTAGGAACATTGTGGCCAAATTCCAGAACTTCCAGGTCAAGGAGAAAATCTTACAAGCAGCTAGAAAGAAACAATTCCAGTATTGTGGAAATACAATCAGGATAACTCAAGATCTAGCAGCTTCTACATTAAGGGATCAAAGGACGTGGAATAGGATATTCCAGAAGTCAAAGGAACTAAGACTCAAACCAAGAATCACCTACCCAGCAAAACTGAGTATAATACTTCAGGGGAAAATATGGTCTTTCAATGAAACAGAGGACTTTCAAGCATTCTTGATGAAAAGACCAGAGCTAAAAAGAAAATTTGACCTTCAAACACAAGAATGAGAAGAAACATGAAAAGGTAAACAGCAAAGAGAAGTCATAAGGGACTTACCAAAAGTTAACTGTTTACATTCCTATATGGAAAGACAATATTTGTAACTCTTGAAACTTTTCAGTATCTGGGTAGTTGGGGGGATTACACACACACACATACACACACATGCACACACGTACATGCGTGCGCAAACACACAGAGACAGAGAGCACAGAGTGAATTGAATAGGATGGGACCATATCTTAAAAGATATTAAGGTAAATGGTGAGAGAGAAATGTATTGGGAGGAGAGAGGGTGAAATGGAATGGGTTAAATTATATCTCATTCAAGAGGCAAGCAGGAGACTTTTTAGTGGAGGAAAAAAGAGGAGAGCTGAGAAAAAACCAAGAAGTTTACCCTCATCACATTTGACTAAAGGAAGGAATAAAATGCACACTCATTTTGGTATGAAAACCTATCTTACAATACAGGAAAGTGGGGGAGAGGGAGATAAGCAAGGGGGGGAGGATGATGCAAGGGAGGGTAATGGGAGGAGGGAGCAATTTGAAGTCAACACTCTTGAGGAGGGACAGGATCAAAAGAGAGAATAGAAACAATGAGCAGCAGGATGGGATGGAGAGAAATACAGTTAGTCTTACACAACATGACTATTATCAAAGTCATTTGCAAAACTACACAGATATGGCCTATATTTAATTGCCTGAATTCTCAAAGGGAATGGGTGGGGAGGGAGGGATGGAGAGAAGTTGGAACTCAAAGTTTTCGGAACAACTGTTTAGTATTGTTCTTGCTACTAGGAAATAAGAAATACAGGTAATGGAGAATAGAATGTTATCTGGCCCTACAAGACAAAAGAGAAGATTGGGGACAAGGGAAGGGAGGGATGATAGAAGAGAGGCCAGATTGGTGATAGGGAAAATTAGAATGCTTGGTGTATTGGGGTGGGGGGAGGCAACAAAAGGGGAGAAAATTTGGAACCCAAAATTTTGTGAAAATGAATGTAAAAAGTTAAATAAATAAATTTATATTATTAAAAAAAATTCAAGAGATTTAGTTTCGAAGTAATTGATAATTTCATTAATTATGTCTAGTACATAATTAATAAAACAATGGTCATTTTGTTGTCTCTCCTAAACCAAAGACTGGTCATCAAGGTCTCTCAACAATTATACGCCCTTGAAAGAATGGGTTTTCCCAATAGGTGGCAATTGACTCTGATTGGTTACCAATTAATGAGAGAATGAATATTATAATGATAGATGGACCTAATCTACTGAGGGACTGGAAGATTGACTTGATTATGTCACTCTTACACCTCTCTACTCAGACCACCTGGCAATCTAGACAAAGGGATCTACTTCCCACCCAATCTTCCCTGGATAAAGACAATGAGCCCGAATTCATCTAGATTAGACTTTCTTTGTAAGGTTCTCTAGTGGAGTGGGGTAACAATTCCTCTTTGATCATATAGGTGCGGTAAATTTTTGGGCAAGGTCAGTAATGTTCTTCAAAAACCAGTTGTATTAATCCACAGAGATTTAATTCTGAATGAGGAAATACAAAGGAAAAAATCTTACTCTCAATAACTGGCTATTAATGTAAGAGAAAAAAATCATCATTTCTCTCAGTAGTAAAATAATAGAGAACTGGAACTGAATGAGAAGGACTTTGATTTGCATCCTGCTTTTGACAGTTACTTCGAGCATGACACCAGGTGAATCCCTTAACCCCTTAACTTTAAGCCTTTACTTCTTCATCTGTAAAATGGGATAACAAAGCCTACAATATTTATTATGGAGCTGCAAAAAGATATTGTATGTAAATTACTTTACAAGCCTTCAAGTGCTATGTGAATACAGCTGCTATCAGTATTGTTGTTCTTTTTTTTCAATAAGGTTCAGGTAAAAAGAGTCTTGGGACAAGTCACTATCTTGCTATCATTATTTTGTGGTTGATATTGTATGAGCCATAGTAAACATAAATACAAACTTTTTTATAGTTGAATTGAAGTATTAAGATGCACACTCATCCCCTGTAGGCTCACTGACAGAATTTTCAGTAACTTTCCAGTGTCTGGAAAGCTCTTCTTCCCCCGCCTCATATTCCCACCCATTGCTTACCCATCTTTGGTGTCTACCTCTCAGCCTCCTCTCACCTGTGGTTCTAAAAAAAACTAGCATAAACAGCAACCACACACTCATGCTTGGCCTGGAGACAGGAAGACTCATCTTCAGTAGTTTAAATCTGTCCCCAGACACTTACTAGCTGAGTGATAGTGGGCAAGTTATTTAATCTCTGTTTCATCCCTATTTCCCTTAGTTTTCCCAGCTACAAAATGGGGATCATAATAGCAACTACTTCCCAGAGTTGATGTGAGGACCAAGTAAAATAATATTAGAAAAGCACTTAGCATAGTACCTGGCATATAGCACTTAATAAATGTTTGTTTACATACTTCCTCTTTGAGACACAGATTCTTCAAGTAGAAAACTGGAGAATTAGCTGAGATAATCCCCAAGATCCTATCTGATTCTATGATCAGCAACATGGGGTGAAAGACAATGGGAAATATACCTGATTGAACCACTGGTACATGGAGGAAACAAGTGAATGTGAAGGGAGTTGGGTGGGGGAGAGGGAAACATTAAGAAAACATTGTGCTAGAGGCAGGGAACATGACTCTAGGAAAACTTTGCATAGAAAGTACCCTCTACCCTCGTATAGTAGTTGAATTGCCATTTGGACAGTTCTATGAACTAGACCTAATATCAGGAGAAACAGGCTATGATTCCTACATCTGAAAGATGTTAGATATATCCCCCGGAACAAGTGTCTTACTCTGTTTGTGCCTTAGTTTGGATAACTAAGGGAAGATAGTAGCTCTGTACCTAAATAATAACTGTGTGACCAGGAACCAATCATGCTTCATTTTTTGAATCTATAATCTCAAAGCAATAATAGTAGCTATGTGGACAACTCCTTGTAAATCATCACATAGTCAAATAAACATGAGCAGTCTCCAACAGAATGTGAGTTCCTTAAATATAGGACTGTTTGGATGTTTGCATTTGTATCCCCAATGACTGACATAGTACTTGGAAGGCACATAATAAGGACATAGTATGAATGCTTGAACTGAATTAAATTCTCTACACATACCCTTCTCTTTTGCCCCTTCTCTCATTAGATATAAGATTATGCATTTAGAGCAGAAAGCAAGCTTAAATATCACTGAGTCCAGTCTCCTCACTTTACAGATGAGGAAACTAAGGCATAAAGAAAGAAAATGATTTACTCAAAGACATATATGTAGAAATTTGCAAAGCTGAGATTCTACAGAGGGCAGAGAAATCCCAAGAAATTGTCTCCCTGCTCAAAAAAACAAATTGCAAGAAGAATAACCTAGAGGAAGGGGAAAGAATTGAAGGACTAATTCCTTCCTTTGACCCCAGGTAGGTATAAAAGAAATTCCTTGAAAATTTTAAATTGCTTGGACAATTTAAGATAATATTTTTTAAGTAATTCATAGTTAATATAATTGATTAGAAACCTGATTAGATGAGATTATCTAGAATGGGATTAATTACTGGAATATAATACAAACAATGTCCAACAACTTATTGTCTAATTATTTGGACTACAGCAAATGATAATCTCCTACTAAAAAAAACAGGCAACCCGAGGTCTGTACCAATCAAATACCTGAATTTCTAAGAGGTTGTCAGCTTGTGACCATTTTTGCCATGGTTCATTTTCTGTGTAATTTATTCATTCATTCATTTTATGTTAAAAAAGCAAATTCTACGTAATATAGATTTAGACAACCATCTAGGGCACTGAAAAGTTAAGTGACTTGTCCAAATTCACACATCTACTAAATATCAGAGGAAAGTATTTTATCTTCTATAAAATGCCAAGAAAAAGAAAGAAAGGAAGGCAGAAAGAAAGGGAGGAAGGTAGAGAAAATTGTTCTTAGACAACAGTTCAACTTTGGTAAGTCCCTTATGACTTCTCTTTCTTGTTTATCTTTTCATACTTCTCTTGATTCTTGTGTTTGAAAGTCAGATTTTCTATTCAGCTCTGGTCTTTTCATCAAGAATGCTTCAAAGTCCTATATTTCGTTGAATGACCATTTTTTTCCTCTGAAGTATTATACTCCATTTTGCTGGGTAGGTGATTCTTGGTTTTAATGCTAGCTCCTTTGACTTCTGGAATATCATATTTCAAGCCCTGCTATCTCTTAATGTGGAAGCTGCAAGATTTTGTGTTATCCTGATTGTATTTCCACAATACACAAATTGTTCCTCTCTAGTTGCTTGTAATATTTTCTGCTTGACCTGGGAACTTTGGAATTTTGTTACTTTGTTCCTAGGAGTTTCTCTTTTTGTATCTCTTTCAGGAGATGATTAATAGATTCTTTCAATATTTATTTTGCCCTGTGGTTCTACAATATCAGAGCAGATTTCTTTGATAATTTAATGAAAGATGATGTCTAGGCTCTTTTTCTTGACCATGGCTTTCAGGTAGTGCAATAATTTTTAAATTATCTCTCCTGGATCTATTTTCCAGGTCAGTTGTTTTTCTAATGAGATATTTCACATCATCTTCCATTTTTTCATTCTTTTGGTTTTGCTTTGTAATTTCTTGGTTTCTCATAAAGTCATTAGCTTCCATCTGTTCCATTATAATTTTTAAAGAACTATGTTCTTCAGTGAGTTTTTGAATTTTTCCATTTAGCCTTTTCCATTTAGTCAGTTCTTCTTTTTAAAGTATTCTTTTCCTCACTGGCTTTTTGGACCTCTTTTGTCAATTTGTCAAATTGTCTATTTTTAAAGATGTTATTTTCTTCAGCATTTTTTGGGTCTCCTTTAGCAAGTTGTTGAGTTGTTTTTTCATGACTTTCCTGCATCTCTCTCATTTCTCTTCCCAATTCTTCCTCCACCTCAATTACTTGGTTTTCAAAGTCTTTTTTGAGCTCTTCTATGGCCTGGAACCATTGCATATTTATTTTGTAGGTTTTGGATGCAGAAACTGACTTTTATGTCATCCCCTGATGATAAACATTGTTTTTCCTCATCTGAAAGGATGGGAGAGAATATCTGTTCATCAAGGAAGTTATCTTCTATAGTCTTGTTTTTTCCCCTTTTTTGGACATTTTCCCAACCAATTGCTTGACTTTTGGGTCTTTTGTCAAGAGTAGGGTATACTCTGGGAACCTGTAAGTTCTCAGTTCCTCCAAGGTGGTAAGATCAAGGAAGAGGAGTTTACTCCCTGACCTGGGCCATGGTTGAGATATAGATCAGCAGCTCAATTCCCCCATGGGCTTTATACAACAGTAGGAGCTGGCCACTGGCTGGAGCCGGGGCTAGGGGAGAGCCCTGCTTTCTTGTCACAGAAGTAAAAAAGCTCTCAACTGACATTTGAAGCTGTCTTTGGCACCTGTGGATTGAAGGATCTTCAAACTGCCATGCTCCTGGGCCCCCGAGGCCTGCTCTGGTCCTCCTCCCTGTGTTGCACTGCCAAGGATGGGCTGGGCTCCGCTCTACATCCAGGTGTGACAGACCTTCCCGTTAGCCTTCTAGGTCACCCTGGACTGGAAATCTCCTCCACTCTGTTGTTCTGTGGCTTTTGATAGAATTTGTAGAGAGTCTTTCTTTACATATATTTTATGGGCTATGGGGGAAGTGCGTGTTTTTCTATTCTACCATCTTGGCTCCACCCCCCAATTTTAAATTTTAAAGAACTATTTTCTTCAGTGAACTTTTGAACCTCCTTTCCCATTTGGCTAATTATGCTTTTTAAAGTACCCTTCTCCTCATTGGCTTTTTGGGCCTCTTCTGCCATTTCAGTGAGTCTATTTTTAAAGGTGTTATTTTCTTCAGCATTTTTAGGGTCTCCTTTAGCAAGTTGTTGACTTGCTTTTCATGATTTTCTTGTATTACTCTCATTTCTCTTTCTAATTTTTCCTCCACCTCTCTTATTTGATTTTCAAAATCACTTTGGACTCTTCCATGGCCTAAGATCATTGCATATTTATTGTGGAGGTTTTGGATGCAGAAGCTTTGAATTTTGGGTCTTTCTCATCTAAAAGAATGGAAGAAAATACGTATTTACCAAGAAAGTAACCCTCCACAGTGTTATTTTTTTCCCCTTTTGGGGTATTTTTCCAGCCAGTTACTTGACTTTTCAGTCCTCTTACCTTTGGAATGTAATATTCTAAGCCCTCTGATCCCTTAATTTAGAAGATGGGAGATCTTGTGTTAGCTTGATTTTATTTCCACAATGCTTGAATTGTTGTTTTCTGGCTGCCTTCGATGTTTTCTACTTGACCTGAGAATTCTGGAATTTTGTTACCCTATTGCTAAGAGTTTTCCTTTTGGAATTTCTTTCAGGAGGCAATCAGTGGATTCTTTCCTTTTCTGTTTTACCTTCTGGTTCTAGAATAACAGGGCAGTTTTCCTTGATAATTCCTTGAAAAATGATGTCTTGGCTCTTTTTTTGATCATGACTTTTAGGTAGTGCAATAATTTTTAAATTATCTCTCCTGGATCTATTGTCCAGGTCAGTGATTTTTCCAATGGGATATTTCACATTGTCTTCTTTTTATTTTTCATTTCTTTGGTTTTGTTTATAATTTCTTAATTTCTCTTATAGTCATTGGCTTCCATTTGCTCCATTCTAATTTTAAAGGAATTATTTTTTTTCAGTGAGCTTTTGTCTTTTCCATTTGACCAATTCTGCTTTTCAAGGCATTCATCTCCTTATTGGCTTTTTTGCCTTCTTTTGCTATTTGAGTTAGTCTATTTTTAAGGTGTTATTTTCTCCAGTATATTTTTGGGACATTTAGCAAGTTGTTGACTCACTTTTCATGATTTTCTTGCATCACTCTCATTTCTCTTCCCAATGTTTCCTCTACCGATCTTACTTGATTTCAAAATCTGTTTTGAGCTTCTTCATAGACTGTGACCAATTCATATTCCTCTTGGAGACTTTTGATGTAGAAGCTTTTACTCTACTGTCCCCCTCTGGTTGTATTGTCCTGATCTTCCTTGTCACTAAGGTAGGATTCTATAATTTGAGTTCTTTTACAATGTTTACTTATCTTCTAAGCCAAACACTTAACTTTGTCACTCTTTGTCAAGGTAAAACTCTGCTTCCTGTGTGAGGGCTGTACTGTCCCAAGCTTCAGGGGTTTTGTGTAGTTTTCAGAGATACTTTTAGGGTCCTGTATATTTTCAGCGATAGTGTGATCTAAGGAGAGATGTTTACTACTATCCTGTCCTGTGCTCTTGTCTATGAGCAACCACAGGTACTTTTTTCTACCCTGGAACTGTGAAGACGGTCTCCTTTCCACTTGTTGCTGCAGACTCTTTTATGCTAATGCTCTTCCTCACCCCAGGATTGCCACCCTGGATCTGAGTGTGGGCAAAGGAATAGAGTCCTGCCTCAGTGCTATCAAAGAGACCCTTATAATTTCCTTCTTTCCAGTTGTTTGACTTCTTTACTGTCTGTGGGTTGAGAGCTCTGGAAGTAGCCACAGCCATTGCCACTGCCACAGCCACTATCAATTCAGTCACTTCCAAGACCTGCTCCTGGTTTGATAGGACTGAGGCAGTGCTAGGCATGGTCTCAACTGAATTGTGCTCCTCTCTCAGCCTGGTGCAACAGACTTTTCTGTCAACTTTCCAGGTTTTCTTGAGATGGAAATTAGTTTCACTCTTTCTTTTTGTGTGCGATCTACTGCTCTAGAATTTGTTTAAAGTCATTTTAAGGTATTTGGAGGGTTTGGGGCAGAACTCAGAAGAGTCCATGAATTTACACTGCCATATTGGCTCCACCCCCATAAGCACTTATTAAGCATTAACTTTATACCTAGCACTGTGCTATGGTAAGCATTGGAGATACCGAGATATAAAGGAAGAAAGCTTGCCCTCAAGGAGCTTAAATTCTCAATAGAGTGACATCATGTATACACATAATATAAAACTTATAGAAGGCAAGTATGAGGTAATCTTTGGGAGCAAGCTCTAGTAACTGTGGGAACTAGGGAAGACTTTGTGCAGGCAGAAATATTTGGGTTGAGTCTTGAAGAAAACCAAGGATTCCAAGAAGCAAAGGTAACAAATAAGGTCATTTAAGGCATGAGGGAGAATCAGTGAAATGGTATGGAGCTGAGTATGGAAGTTTCACTTTGGGAGGAAGAGTAAATTCATTTGGATCACTAACAGTGTGAAAGGAGTAAAATGAAATAACACTGGAAAAGGAGGTTGGGACCAGGTTGAAAAAAAGTTTCATCTTCCAAAGAGATGACTTTATATTTTATCTTAGAGTTTAGATGGAGCTGCTAAAGCGTTATTTTTTTCTTGTAGGGGAAAGGGAACTATGTTCCAGGTACTGTGTAAAGTGCTTTATAAATAAGAGTGATATGATTAAATGTGGCCTTTGTGTTGATTATGTTTGTAGATGTGTGGAAGATAAGACTAGAGCAAGGAGAGACTTGGACTAAAGAGAACAATCAGAAACATATTGTAATAGTTTAGGAGAGAAATGATAGCTAGGTAAATAAAGAGAATGGGACAGATGAAAGGGATAAAATGCCAAATTTGGAGACCAACTAGCAGTTAGTTAGTACATTAGCAGCAGATTGTAAAGGGCTTGAAATGCTGGACAGAGGTTTTGTTTTTATTCTAAAGGCAATAGGGTAGTAATGAAAATGTCTGAGTTGGGGAGAAGGAAGAGTTAGAATAATACCCAGATAATCAGAGCAAAGTCTTTCCCTTCACAAATTTCTGCTTGGTAGCTGCCAACAGAATATTGTGAGGGAAATGTATGGTATTTTTCTATCATCCTGCTCTTGTGCCCTGCTAATGGCACCTTCTAATTTGTCCCAATATGAGACATATGCTCCTGTGTGTTAACACTTTATTAATGGTAACATTTAGTTAATATTTAGATTATTATTAATATTTTAATATACCCTTTTGGAACCATAAAATAGATCAGAGATGGAAAGTGTCCTTAAAAAATCCATACAGTGTTGAGAAAACATAAAGCCTATCACTCTAGGGCAATTAGAGAAGGAAAGACACTTCTTCCTCCCCGAAAAAGGGGGGGATTAACAGACATTCTAATAGCATACAATAAAAAGTGAATCAATACTCAAACATTTATCAAGGGGAAAATGGTGCAATAAAGCCAGAAATTACTTGTATCTTTTAAATTCCCCCACAAACAATTCAAAAAATGCTTCAAAAGTAAACTTTGAGTGACAGAAATAATTACAGTCAGTATAAAGTCTTTATCAGAATACGACAATTTGGAAGGACATTAGGAAAGACTCAATTTCCTAGGGTGATGGTTCTATCGGATTGAAGGAGAAATACCTGTGGGAAATACTACGGAATCAACAAACAAAGAATCAATCCTGGAGCAGTTGTGCTGAATGGCAGCCTCAGCTTCAGAAACTTTTCCTCAAAGACATTGTGTGGGTCAGAAAGCTTATAAGGGGAAGATCACAGGGCCCTCCATCAGTGCTGGACACCACGGCTTAATGTGCTAATCTGACATAGTCCGAGACAGTGGCTGTGGGCAAGGAGGAACCAGCACTTTCTGGTGACTTCAGCCACAAAATGTGAGGATCCTGCTGGGTGTGGTCACTTACAAATGAACAGAGTCCCTGGTTTTGACTCCAAGGCAGAGGGGTGAGCTGAAGCTTTAGTTGTGGGAGGGACCACAGGGAGCAAGAGCATTTACGGTGACAGTGTTGCAGAGAGTTTGGGTCATAGTTCAGGGGTAAAGAGGAATGCCTGAAGTTAGGCCCCCAGATAAAGCTCCAAAAAAATAAAAACACAAAAACGTGAAGCCTTAGATATTATTCCTCACAGTTTGGGATTAGAGTTCCTCTCTAATACAAAGTTAACAGAAAATAAAAAAAGCTACTAACAATGAAAATGATAATAATGAATATGAAAAGAGAAGCAACCCAATCATAGATAGCTACTATGGTGATAAAGAAGATTTAGTTTAAAATTCAGAACAAAATAGGGCAGTTTAACCAGCTACTTCTATCTCAGAGAAAAAAGCACGATGGACACAGGCCCCAAAAGAGTTTTTGGAAGAGCTTAAAAGGCAGCTTAAAATCAAATAAAAGAAGTTGTGAAAAAAAATGATACAAGAAAATTATGAAAAAATGTCAAGCAATTGGAGTGGGGGGAAGCAATCCAAACACTTATGAAAGAAAATAACTCCTTAAAAGCAAGAATTGGGTAAAAAGAGAGAGCATGGGGGAGCTAATTACTTCGAAAGACAACAAGACACAATAACCAACTCAAAAAGACTGAAAAAAATGAAGAGAATATGAAATATCTCATCAGAAAAACAACTGCCTTGGAGAACAGATTGAGAAATGACAGCATAAGAATAGTTGGAGTACCTGAAAGTTATGATTAAAAAAACTAGTCTAAACACTATACTTCAAGAGATTAAGAAAAATTGCCCTGAAGTTTTAGATCCAGAAGGTAAAATGAAAATAGAAAAAATATCATTAATCACCACCCAGAAGAGATCCAAAGATGAAGCTCACAGGAACATCATAGTTAAGTTTTGAAGCTCCCAGGTCAAGGGGTTTGGGGTTGGGGAATAGCAAAACAAGTAATGGAAAAAATGAATACTATGGAACTACAGTCAGGATAACACTAGATTTAACAGCTTCTACATTAAAAGACTGAAGGGCATGGAACAATATATCCCAAAAAGCAAAGAAGCTGGCCTTGCAACCAAGAATAATTTACACAGCAAAGACACATGTTAAATGGAAATGTAATGAACTAAAGGATTTTTAGATATTTGTAAAGAAAAGACCAGAACTGAATGGAAAATTTGACCTACTAGACTCAGGAAAAACAGAAGAAGGCAAATACTAAAGACCGATTATAATGAACTTAATAAGGTCAAATTCTTTACTTCTTATATAAGAAAATGTTATCTGTAACTCTTAAAAATTTTATCATTACTTGGGTAGTTTGAAACAGCATACATAGAAGACTTGAGGTTGAACTGAGGATGAGATGATTTTAAAAAATAAAAGTGGGTAAGGAGAGGTAAAATGTAGCTATTATTCCATACAAATGACATGTGAATGGAAGAACTGGTACAGTGGAGACAGAAGGGTGCAGAGAGTTAGTTCTAGAACCTTATTCTTATCAGAACTGATTTAAAGAGGGAATAATATGCATCTATAATGGCATAGAAATCTTCTTAAATTACAGGGAAATAGGAGGATGAGGTCATAGGATAAGGGAGGAACTCTTAGAAGGGTGGGTAGTTTAAGAAATAGGAATATAATGGAAGAAGATAAGGGAAGAACTCCTTGAAGGGCTGAGAATAGGGAGACAGTGCTTAGAAATTAGACATTTGAGGAATAGGGTAAAAGGAGTGAGAGAAAAGAGTAAGCAGTAAAGAAAAATAGAATGGAGGGAAATGCACAACTACTAATCATAACAAAAAAAAGATACCAGAATGGATTAAAAATAAGAATTCACCAATATGTTGTTTACAAGAAACACATTTAAAATGAGAGATACAGGGGGTAAAAATAAAGAATGGAAATAAAATTTATTATTCTTCTGATGATGCAAAAAAATAACAGGGATAAGAATCATAATCTTAAAGTTAAAATTAAAATAGAGATAATTAAAACAGATAAATGGGAAATGACATTACAATAAAAATATAGATAATGAGGTAATGTCAGCATCATAACCATATACACTATATGTTATATCATCCAAATTATTAAAAGAAAAGCTAAATAAATTAGTGATGGAAATAGTAAAACTATAGTAATGGAAAGCTTTAGTATGCCCCTCTTAAAACTACATAAACATAATTAAAAATAAATAAGTCAAGGAAATGAACAGAAGCTTAAATAAACTGGAAATGATAGAAATTTGGAAAGAATGGAATGGAAATAGAAAAAATACACCTTTTTCTTAGTGGTACATTGTACCTTTATAAAAACTGACAATTACAGTATAAAAACTTTCTAGCTAAATGAAGAAAAGCAGAAACATTAATGCATCATTTTCAGATAATAACAGAGTAAAGCCATATTTAATAAGTGACCATGGAAACACAAATTAAAAATTCATTAGAAATTAAATAACAATCTTTTTCAAATTTTATTTTATTTAGTATTTATTTATATTTATAATAAAAATAAATATAAATGTATTATATTTATTTAGCATTCTCTCCCTTCCTCTATCATCAACCCTCACCCCTGCATTGAGAAGGCAAGGAATTCCATATAGATTATACATGTGTAGTCATGTAAAACATATCCATAATAGTCATGTTGTGAAAGAAAAGTCAAATAAAGTTTAAAAAGTGTGCTTCAACATGTATTCAAATGCTATCAGCCTTTTTTCTGGGGATGGATAGTATTTTTCATCATAAGTTCTCCAAAGATGTCTTGGATTATTGTACTGCTGAGAATAGTTAAGTCATTTACAACTGATCATCTAACGATATTGCTGTTACTTTACACACAGTACATTTCACTTCGCATCAACCCAAACAAATTTTTCCAGATTTATCTGAGAGCATCCTGCTCATCATTTCTTATAGTAGAATAACATCCCATCATAATCACATACCATGACTTGTTCATCCATTCCCCAATTGATGGGTATCCCCTTAATTTTTATTTTTGACCCCAAACTGCTGTAAATACTTTTGTACATGTAGGTCTCATTTTTTAAAATCTCATTTGAGATACAGACCTAGTAATGGTACTGCTACATCAAAGGCTATGAAATGTGCTTTTCTAGCCCTTTGGGTATAGTTCCCACTTGCTCTACAGAAGGGCAAAATCAGTTCACAACTCCACCAACAGTGCATTAATGTCTAATTTTCCCACATCCCCTCCAACATTGTCATTTACCTTTTCTGTCCTATAAGTCAATGTAGTAGGTATGAGGTAGTACCTCAGAATCATTTTAATTTGCATTTCTCCAATCAATAGTGAGTTAAAATATTTTATATGAATAGAGATAGCTTTGATTACTTAATCTAAAAACTGATAATGCATTTTGATCTTTTATCAATTGGGGAATGCTTCTTATTTTTATAAATTTGACTCAGTTCTCCATATAGTTGAGAAATGAGGCCCTTATCAGAGAAACTTGCTTCATATTTTTTACAGTAACTATTGTTACTGTATGTCCTCCATCCCATTCCATCACTTATTCTATTTTCCTTTCACCTTGTCCCTCCTCAAAAGTGTTTTGCTTCTGACTACTTCCTCCCCCAATCTTCCCTCCCCTCTGTCAACCCCTTTTCTGTTAGTCCCTTCCCCTCTTACTTTCCTGTAGGGTAAGATAGATTTCTATACACAATTGAGTGTCCATGTTATTACCTCTTTGTGCCAATTCTGATGAGAGTTTTAAGGTTCATTCACTCTCCCTCATATCTCCTCTCTTTCTTTCAACTGTAAAAGCTTTTTCTTGCCTTGTTTATGTGAGAAAATTTACTCCATTCTACCTCTCTTTTATTATTTCTCCCAGTAATTCATCTCTCACTTCTTAATTCTAGTTTTTTAGATATCATCCCTTCTTGAAAAATGATGTCTAGGCTCTTTTTATTTTATCATGGCTTTCAGGTAGTCCAATAATTTTCAAATTGTCTCTACTGCATCTATTCCGGGTGAGTTGTTTTTTCCAATGAGATATTTCATATTTTCTTCTTTTCTTCATTCTTTTGGTGTTGTTTTGATATTCCTTGATTTCTCATAAACCATGAGCTTCCATTTGCTCCATTTGAATTTTTAAGAAATTATTTTCTTCTGTGAGTTTTTGGACCTCCTTTTCCAATTGGCCAATTTTGCTATTCAAGGCATTGTCCTCCTCATTGGTTTATTGGACGTCTTTCATCACTTGGCCCAGTCTGTTTTTTAAGGTTTTATTTTCTTGAGTATTTCTTTGTGTCTCCTTTATCAAACTACTGACTCATTTCTTCATGATTGTCTTGCATCACTCTCATTTCTCTTCTCAACTTCTCCTCTACTTCTCCTACTTGATTTTCAAAATCCTTTTTGAGCTCTTTCATGGCATAAAATCAATTTATACTTTTCTTGGAGGCTTTGGATATAAGAGTTTTAACTTTGTTGTTTTCTTTTTATTGTGTTTTTTATATCTTCCTTGTCATCATACCAATTTTCAATAGTCAGAGGGTTTTTTCCTTTCTTTCCTCATTTTCCCAGACTATTATTTTACTTTTAGCTCTTTATTAAAGTAAGACTCTGTTTCCAGTGTGGGCTTGTACTGTCCCAAGTTTTAGGGCTTTTGTGCAGATGTTTTCAGAAATACTTCTAAGAATTTTAAATTTTCATTTCTTCCAAGGTGTCTTGATCTATGCAGAAGTGTTTACTACTCTTCTGGCCCATACTCTGCTCTGTGAGCAGCCATAAGCACTCTTTTATGTCCTGGAACATTGATGAGGGTCCCCCTTCAACTATGGCCACAAGCTGCGCTATGTTTGTGCTCCTCCTCACTCTGGGAATGCCACTCATGATTGAAACCTGTATGTGAGCATGGATAGAGCAACAGAGTCCTGCCTCAGTGCTAGCAAAGGGACCCCTGTGATTTCCTTCTGACAAGTAGTTCAACCCCCTTAACATCTGTGACCTGCAGTTGCTGTCACTACCACTGCCTCTGCCACTGCTTATTCAGTCACTTCCAAAGCCTGCACCTGGTTTGATGAGGATGGGACTGTTCTAGTATGGTCTGTGCTGAACTGCACTCCACTGTCATCCAGGTGTGACAGACCTTTCCTACTGATGTTCTAAGTTGTCTTTGGCATCTATGGGCTAGGCGGTCTGGAAACTGCCACAACTGCCAGTGATTCAGTCACCCCAAGGACTGCTCCAGGTTTGTTGAGGCTCAGTCTGCACTGGACTGCATTTCTCTCTCACCCTGGCGCAAAAGACCTTGCCTGCTGACCTTCCAAGTTGTCTTGGGCTAGAAATTTGTTTCATGCTGTATTTTTTGAGGGTTCTGTAGCTCTAGAATTTGTTGAGTTATTTTTAAAGGTATTTAGTGGGGTTTTGTAGAGAGCTAGTTTTACTCTGACATCTGGGCTCCACCTTATTTATATTCCAGATAATCTAATCTTAAAGAAGTAGTGGGTCAAAAAATAAATCATAGAAACAATATTATTTTTTTTTTATTAAAGAGGATGATAATAGTAAAACAACCAATCAAAATCTATGGGATGCAGAAAAAGCAGTACCTCCTAATGCTTGCATAAATGAAGTAAAGAGCAGACCCCTGAATTGGGTATGCAATTAAAAAAACCTAGAAAAAGAACAAATTTAAGATCACCAATTAAATACCAAATTGGGAATCCTGAAGATTAAAAGTGAGATTAATAAAATTGAATGTAAGAAAACAATTAAACTAATAAATTAAACCATAGTTTAGTTTTATGAAAAAGCAACAAAATATATAAATCATTGGCTAACATGATCAAAAATAAGAGAGTAAAGAAAAACAGATTACTAGTATCAAAAATGAAAAGGGTGAATATATCACTTATGAAGATGAAAGTAATTATTAGGAGTTGTTGTGCCAAATTATATGCCAATAAATTTAACAATTTAAGTGAAGTGGAAGAATATTCACAAAACTATGAACTGCCTAGATTAACAGAAGAGAAAAAAGAATACCTAAACAAAGCTATTTTAGCAAAAGATATTTGAGGTTTTATAGTACTCAGAATTGTTTAATTGTTCACAATTATTCTTTGAACAATATTGGTGATGCTGTATACAATGTTCCCTTAGTTGTGCTCACTTCACTTTTTATTTTTTTCACTTAATATTTTTTCCAATTATATGTAAAGATAGTTTTCAACATCCATTTTGTAAAATTTTGAGTTCCTTTTTCTCCCTCTTCCCCTCCCCAAGCAGCAAGCAATCTGACATGGGTTATACATGTACAATCATGTTAAATATATTTTCACATTAGTGATGTGAAAGAATCAGAACAAAAGGAAAAAAAAAACAAGAGAAAGAAAAAAACAAAAAAAGTGCAAGTAATATACTTCTACCTTCATTCAGACTCCATAGTTCATTCTCTGGATGTGAATGGCATTTTTCATCATGGGTCTTGAAATTGTCTTGGATTACTTTATTGCTAAGAAAAGCTAAGCCTATCATAGTTGATAACTGTAAAACGTTGCTGCTACTGTGAATAATGTTCTCCTGGTTCTGCTTCCTTCACTCAGCTTCAGTTCATGTAAGATATTTCAGGGTTTTCTGAAATCCACCAGCTCCTCCTTTCCTATAGAACTGTTGTATTTCATTCCATTCATATATCACAATTTATTCAGTCATTCCCCAACTGATGGACATCTCTCAATTTCCAATTCTTGGTCACCACAAAAATTGCTGCTATGAATATTTTTGTTCACATGGGTCCTTTTCCCTTTTTAATGATCTCTTTTGATTACAGACCTAGTTTTATTTTTCATTATTAAATCTGGTTCCCAAGATAATCACGGAAAAAGAAAAAGAATCTATATGTTCCAAAATATAGCAGCTCTCTTTGTGGTGGCAAAGAACTATAAATTGATAAGATTATAATCCATTGGGGAATAGATAAATAAGTTGTGGTATATGATTGTGAAGGAATCCTACTGTGCTATGAGAACTGATGAGCTGTTTAATTTTTTTTTTAATGGAAAGACTTTCTTGAAAAATGATGTAAGCAGAACCAAGAGAACATTGTATACAGTATCAGCAATGTTGTTCAAAGAAAAATTGTGAACAACCAAGTTATTTTGAGTACTATAAATATTCAAATCAATTATAAAGGACCTGTGAAAGAAGATGCTATCCACCTCCAGAGATAGAATTGATAAATTAAAGTATGCATAATATAGCTTTATGTATATTTACAAATCTGTGTCGCATGGTTGTTTTCTGTAGTGTTGGGTGGAGAGGGATTCAATTTGGAGTTTAAACTGTAACCAATTTTTAAAAAATCAACTAAAAAAGAATACAGAAAAAAACAACAAATACTTGCTATGTGCTAGGTACAGTTCTAAGTGCTGGAGATACAGGAAAAGGCAAACCCAGTCTCTGCTCTCAAGGAATTTATTATTGCTACAGTTGCTGCTGCTGCTGCTGCTGCTGCTGCTGCTGCTAGAGAGAGACCACACACAATAATTAACTGCACAAATTCTACTTAACAAATTGATTCATTTGCTAAATTCTCCCATGTTTCTGCCCTGAAAAGACATTTTAATTAAAAAGAAATTCTTATTTATAAAAATAGAAGTATTGCTTGAAAAATAATGAAATCCATGGAATAACTAGCTTATATTGGAGGGTGGTGTTTCTTTCCATTCCTGCTTCTCCCAAGCTAAACATGTTTATGCTTAATTCAATCTCCTACATCCCAGGAAAGCATTTGAAGAAAATTAAAAAACATTGCCAAAAAATACAGCCATCACCAACCTCTCATCATAAACCGTAATTGAAAAACAGATATTAAGTATGTATCTTTATTACACTTGGAAGATATGAATAATGTATGACTGAACAAAGCTAAGAATGTTGCATTAGGTTTCAGATGCAATAGAAAATGCATTGTACTATCAATTAATGTCCAACTTCTTTGCAGGGAGTATAACCATGGGACCTCAGCTGGTGATTTACAAACTCAAGCCTCCTTCATCACAAGCTGAGAAAAAACCAGTGGGAGAACAGTAGCCAAAGCAGTTGCCAAGACAACTTATCCTCAGATTGAATATTACAGCATAAAGAAAGAAGCCTATAAGGAATGAAATTAACTAATGCCTGATCCTGCTCAGTCCAGGAAGGAGTAATTGACTGTCATATGAAAGAATCTAAGAAATGAGCCACATAAGAGTTCCTGTATACACATAGGCTGATAGACATATCCAAACACATAGACAACAATTACACTCACAGGCACATGCATGAACACACACAATCACAGGCACAGATACATATACTCATGAAATATTAATATATAAATAGATGGAAACTTGAACAAATAGAGACACTTAAAATAAACACATATGGACACATTTAGACATATATAGACATTAAGATATTGACGTTTCCTCCTGGTGGTATCCCCAAGATTTCTACTCATGTCCCAAAAAGCTCATTGGCCTGCAAGATCATTTAAACCCTGCAACTTATATCTCACAAGTATTTGGATAGAGTTTCTTCACAGGATGTTAGAGTGGAGAGTGAACCAAAGAGGTAGCAGACAGGCAGCTTGGCTAATATCTGAGCACTCTTTGGGGCTCTACTACTGTTGCTGCCATATCAAATAGCCTCAGCCCCAAAGAGAGTCATGTCTGGAGTGGACTGATCATTGTATAACTTTTTATTCCAGGAAAACTGGTAACAGAGGGAGAAATGTCTTCTCCACCTGTGCCACCCCCTTTCCTCTGCCCATAAGAGTAGATATTAAATCCAGAGCTTCCCTTGTCTTTATACACACACACACACACACACACACACACACACACACATATATATGCCTGTGTGATTAGTATTTGTGCTGGCTTGGATGAATATTGATTGATCACGTTGCTGCTGCTGTTTTTGAGTCATTTCAGTCATGTCCAACTCTTCATGGCCCCATTTGGGGTCTTCTTGGCAAAGATACTGGAGTGGTTTTCCATTTTCTTCTCTAGCACATTTTACAGATGAGAAAACTCAGAAGCAAAGGGGATTAAGTGACTTGCCTGGGATTACACTGATAACTGAGGGTTGAAGGTCAGATTTGAACTCAAGAACGTAAGTCTTCTTGACTCCAGGCCAGGTTCTCTATCCACTCTACCACCTAGCTGCCTAGTGTACCTTAATACCTGCTAATTTGTGTCCTTCATCATAATTCTTGTGAATGGAAAACTATTAACAAAAGAAGGGAGGAATAAGACATGAAACAGAGAGAAATAGAAATATAACTGACAGAGAACAGAGAGACAGACACATAGAGAGACAGAGACAGAGAGCTTCTATCTGATTTGAATGGATTTTCTTGAGGGCTCTAGAATAATATGAGACAGAATCTCCTTAGGTTTATATTTTAAACTGCATAGCTTCCTAAAGAGGGACTAGTATAAATCTTAACTTTATCTTTTAGGCAGACAATTTTCATTTTGGAGTGGAAAGTGGATTGCTTGTTCTGCTCATGGGTCCCTTTCCCCTCTGCTTATTTTCAAGCGTGTTGGAAAAGACTCCCCCTGTGAGGTCGAGCTGAGGATAGCTATAATGGCAAGCAAAGTAGGATCTTTTGCTGTTTTTGTTTCAGTATAATCTCTGTGTCTCTGACTGTATCTTTTCTTTATAAATCAAGAGTCTTTACTAGGAGTAAAGTATAGAAAAAAGAGTTTTTTTTTAACTAGAAACAGTATACATATTTGCATCTTTAATTATTATAATGTGATTAAAGATCTTCCCCACCCATTAGTGGGCCCGCCCATTAAGAAGGGCTTAATTAGGGAAGATTTGTAGAAAGGCCCACACCTTTTGTTAAGTTTCTAATGAGGCACAGATTCTCGAGGGCTGTGATGCCCTCTGGCTCTAAAAAATGTATAAATACTCTGAGGGTAAGGTTCTACTTTGGGGCTTACTGATTGGAAGTGTTTGGTCACACAAGACTCTCAGCAATCTCTAAGGAGCCCCCCAGCTTTGAAAAACCAGATACTGGCATTTCCCTTTCTAGTAACTATATATGTATGGTCAGGCAGTTTCATCTGTCTGTTGATTTGTGATATTCCTTATTCTCAGACAGTTTGGAAGCTGTGTCTGTTGATTTAGATTTCTCTGTATTTTTTCTGAAGTTCAGGTTGCTGACTTTTCCCCCTGAAATAAGCAAATGATATGTGTGCTTGATTAAAGAGATTGTTGACCCCTCAAAAGTTGCTTTCCTTCTAACCTGTGATAGCAGGCCCTCCTGGGTATGTTGGGGTTCTTGCTTTTACAATAGCTGATAGAGGGGTTGACGACCTTGATGGGAGGAGAAGAAGAGTATCTACATTCCAATAATGTGGGCCAGAGAAGCAACAGTAATAGTTTTAACCCTTATTCCTCTAGCAGTTAAATATGTGACTTTTTTTCCAACTTATATAAATAATCTCCCTCACAAACAAATAGTTAAATATATTAATAGTCAATTTTCCTGCATCTGAATTCTAATTATCAAAATGTTTAGTTATTCAAAAATGATGGTGATAAGTCTCAGGGAACTGCCCCAACTGATTTGCACCCATTGGGGAAAAAAAGTGCAGATCAGAGATTCCAAACCTGGTGTAATAGTAATTTAAATAAGAAGATCTTTCCCATTCATTTATAGGCCCATATGACCTGCTTAAGACACATGGAAGTCTGAGTCACATGAGTCTGAATCCCATGGAGCCTGTGGTGGAAGGAGTTTGCTGAAAGGGTGGAACAGGAAGAGGTAGAGCTAGAGCAGAACTGAAAGAAAATTGGTCAGAGTCTAATCAGAGCTGGGAAGGATGCAGGCAAGCAGGCAGCTGGCTAGCACAAATGAAAGAGCTTGCGATTTTGTGTAAGGGGGCCTGCTTGTGATTTGTTTAATGGAGCTGGTTTGTGGGAAGTCTAGCAGGGAGAATGCTTCAGGATGTTATTGTTCTCTGCATTGTTATTGTGTAGATTTTTGCAACTATGATGGATTTGACTTTCTGGTGTCTGAATTAATGTTTTGGTTCTATCTTCCATCTGGAGAGTCTGTTGTATTTCATGATTCAGGACTGCACTAGGATATTCATGGCCACCATAGGCACTGTGAATATCACATTAGTGCTATACCTGAAGTCCATGTAAACTTTTTTAGGAGTTCCATGAAGAGGAAAAATACCTCTTTATTGAAATTTAGCATTTTCTTCAATTATTTAAAACATTATTTGGACATGCTAGCTACAGGTTTTGTCAAAATACTAAAGGAATTCTTGACACAAAAAAATGTTAAGAACCCCTGCTAGGGAGATCATTTTACAAAGAACTGTATTTAGAAATATCCCCCAAAGTAGTACACATTTTTAACCTCACTTGTCCCATTTTTAATGCAAATAAAATAAAATTGAGTATCAATGTAAAATTAAAAAGGGGAGAAAAGAGGACCTGAATAAGCATACATTGAAAGAAGGAAGAGTTTTACTGTTTTGTGACTGCATGTATTGAATAATGAGAATATCAGGTGGAAAGTATCTCTAGGTGGCCCTTGTGAAAGACACAAATTTGACTCAGATGAAGCCCCTCCCCCCACCATGGAGCAACCCTTCTGTTGTCAATCCACTGATGGGTTGGGATCCCTAGAGGATAAGTTAACTACTATTACTAGTCTCCAACTCCCTCTCTCTTTTATACTTCTAGGAGTAACACTAAGCAAACTCAGGTTCATAGTTTTGCTATTCACAAGCCTCCACTGGTGTGCTTCCAGTTAACAACCAACCAGTTCACATCATTCACTTTTAGAAAATAAATTTACTGTGAAGGTAAAATAAGAACTGGTGTTACAAAGCATTCCCCTAACCCCACGTCTACCCCCCAAAAAACTAGGGTGCACATTCACACAATATACATGAAGTCCATGCGAAAGGTAGTCACCCATCCCTTCATTGCCTTCTTTGTCTTTGTAGGTTGAGGAAGCAGAGTGACTTAGAGTTAATCCTGAGATTCATTCAGGTCAAAAGCAGATATGAGAATATCACTGCCTCTTTTTTAGTTTGTTTTTTCCAATATTATATGAATAATTTTTCTGAGATATATGTTTGAAATATATAGCAGTTTTATGGCTGTTTGGAGATGAATGGCAGATGAATAGTCCAACAGAGGCAATGGTTAATGACAGCATCTGCAGCAAGAGTGGAGACACACTAATGACAAATGGATGAGAAGGGACAGATACCAGATGGAAGATGGTTTCATACAGCAATACCCCTGAAGGAAGACCTGCTATGGGCTCAGTAATGGTAGAAACACTTGGGGACCAGATGATTGTTAATAGGGATCACACCACTAGGGGCTTGTAAGTTAAATACTTGAAATGCTAATCTCTTCAGGATTCTCCCCCAAAAAAGTAATAACCAACTAAGTTCCTGAGGACCTCAGTCCATGAGGAATGCCACCAGAATAACTCTGTCTCTGTCTCTCTCTCCCTCTTTGTCTCTCTCTCTCTGTCTCAGAAATGTACATTTTCCCCATTATTAACAGAAGTTGCACTTTCAGAAGTTGAAGGGTGTAATGGTAATTTAAATGGGAAAATTTTTCATATTCATTAATAGGCCCATGTGACCTGCCTGGGAAATATGGAAGCCTGTGTCACATGGAACCTGTGGTGGGAGGGATTTGTTGAACTGGTGGAACAGGAAGAGGCAGAGCTAGAACAGAGTTGAGAGAAAATTTGGTCATGAGAACTATCAGAATTAGGAAGGATGGAGGTAAACAGGAAGCTTTCTAGCATGAGTGAAAGATTGTGATTTTGTTTCTGGGAGACTGGTTGTGTTTTGTTTAATGCACCTGGTTTGTGGAAAGCCTAGCAAGGGGAATGCTTGGGGGTGGTGTCGTCCTTTTCATTGTTATTATGTATAGATTATGGTGGATTTGGCTTTTTGATGTCTGAATAAATGTTTTGGTTTCATCTTTCATGTGGAGAGTCTGTTGTATTTCACGATTCAGAATTGCACCAGGATGTTCATGGCCACTATAGGTGCTATGAATATCATGTTGGTGCTACAAAGGGCTACATATGAAGACATCCAAACCCCTGATCACATATCCAGAAAACAAATAGATAAAATGAAACTAAGAAATAATAGAGACACTGAGAAGTCACCTACTTCTGCCTTGCCAGTTTTCTCTCTGAGGAACCTGCCTAAACTCTGGATACTTGCTTCCATTTTCTGTGCCATAAAAATGTCACTGACTTTTCTGCTTGATCCTTCTACCTCAATGACTGCTTGCTAAGAAGGCATGATATTTATTCAATTTTTCACTTTCTTTGTGACCCAAAATGCAATTATAAAATAAAATTGGTTCCTTTCTAAATCATTTGGTTAATCTGTATTTATATTATAATCATATTACATTTTAATTATAATTTTAACAAAATTATAACAAAAATGTACCATCAAAGATGGTACAATGGATTGTACCAATGTACAGTGGTATATTGGCCTAGATTAATTAAGATGAATTCAAATCTGGCCTCAGATACTTATTAGCTCTGTACCTTGGGCAAGTTATTTAACCCCTATTTGTCTCAATTTCCTTAACTGTAAATTGAGGATCATAACAGCACCTACCTCTCAAGGTTATTGTGAAGATCAAACTATATAGTAATTTTAAAGTACTTAGCACAATGCCTAACGCAGAGGACACATTATATAAATGTTTGTTTTCTTCCCTTACTTCTACCAAAATCATAGTAAACTGCCTCATTGTGACCAAAAAGTAATCCTGAGTTCTCAAAGACTGTCACCTGGACAGGATCCCCTGAGGCAGGCTCAACAATAGCTTCTATTTCAGTGTGGATAATAAACTATGGACTAGTCAAGTGAAGTTGAAACTCATGAAATTCACAAAGGATCATCACCAGGAGACTGGCACCAGGAAATGACTATTTTGGTCACAAAAACTCATGAAATTATTTACTAAGGCAGGAAGGGATTTCAGTCTATGCCATTGGAAGGAGTACCTATATTGCAAAAAACCCAGATCTTTTGAAAAACTGAAAAAATAGGCAGCATGGAGTAAGGGAAAGAGCCCAGGATTTGGATTCAGAGGGCATCTGTTCAAATCTTGTCTCTGTGCATTCTTTCTGTGTGACCTTGGGCAAGTCAGTTACCCCTCTAGTTCCTCCTCTGTAAAATGGAGGGAGAAAAGAAACAAGCAACATGGAGATATTAGAATCTACCTTCCAGGGATGTTGTGAGGATAAAATGAGATATGTGAAAATAAATGTGAAATACTTAGCACAATGCGTGACACATAGTAGATGTTCCCATTTTACATTGCAGGTATTTTCATTGCAATATAACATTTACAATGAAAAAACTTGGGAATACAGAGTTGAAGTAACTTGTCTAGGGTTACAGAACAAGGAAGGGTCTAAGACTGGATGTGGACTCAGGTCTCTCATGTAGAAGGCATACCACTCTACCCACTGCTCTACCTAATTGCCTCTAGGGGACATGTAATGTCCCTTCCAGCTCTGAACTTGGGCTCCTACAAATAATGCATAAGGTTTTAGTAGTTATATTCTCCTGCCAAAGTTCTTTTACACATCATTTGTTCAATTCTCAAAAGCAAAATCATCATTATCCCGATTTTTAGTTGAGAAAACTGAGGTCAAGGGAGGAAAAATGTTCCTCAAAATAACAGTGATCAGTGACAGAAGCCAGGTATCCTGAATCTGAAATCATTACATACA
Source organism: Bettongia penicillata ogilbyi (assembly GCA_023548195.1). Classification (NCBI taxonomy): domain Eukaryota; kingdom Metazoa; phylum Chordata; class Mammalia; order Diprotodontia; family Potoroidae; genus Bettongia; species Bettongia penicillata. The sequence goes on along the minus strand of JAJHZJ010000107.1, from coordinate 4,931,531 downwards.
ATAACACTTTCCCCCAATTCTCACCCTACTTCATGTGTTAATTACTTCCTGGATATAAGCATAGAATTATTAGGGGATTCTGGGAAGTTGGTAGAGTAGGTCAGAAAATTCCAAGCTCTCCAGATTTCCTCCACAAATAAGACAAAATAGCATCTCAGGGTGAACTTGGAGCAGCAAAACTAAACAAGGGTTGGGGAACAGCAGTGGTCCTCCTGGAACAACAGGAGAAAACCCAAGGAAAGACTCCAGGGACTGAGATTCATCCTGAGTGAAGTGCAAACACGTCCAAGCTATCTCTGCTGAAACAACAAATGTCCTTGGGGTAGCTGGGTTAAGAGGTAGCCTCAGTCTCAGCCACAGGAATTCTCACCTCACAAGCAGTGTGGGGAGTTAAATATCTCAGCAGGGGAAGACTGAAGAACCTGTGCTGCCCAGGGGGTTCCAGGCCCAGCTTCAATTCCAAGAAGTGGTCCCGGGCTGCAGCTGAAGGAAAGAAAGAGCTAGCACATGCCCAGTGAGTGCAGAAGTGGTGGAGTGGGGATGCTACTGGCTATGGGCATTTACAGAAGAATTGAGTTCCTGGTTTAGATTTCAGGCCAGAACTGAGGGTTACAGCCATTGGAGGGTCCTCAGGGAGTAAGAACATTTCCATCACAGTGTGACTGGAGACCCTAATTGTGGATTGGAGGTGGAAAGGAGAGCTGAGGCTGGACCCTGGACAAAGCTCAAAAATTAACGGTTAAAAGGACCTGAGTCCAGAGGGACCACCCTCCAGGGTGTAGAGGTGATTATAATAACAAGCTGCTAAATACATACATACATACATATGTATGTATATGTATATGTGTGTGTGTATATATATGTATATATATGTGTGTGTATGTATTTGTAAATTAATGTATTTGTATGTGTGTGTGTATATATATGTATATATATGTGTGTGTGTGTATTTGTAAATTAAAATGAGTAAGCAAAGGAGAAAGAACACAACCATAGACAGCTATGATGAGGATAGGGAAGACCTGGGTTTGTTTTCAGAAGAGGATATTCAAGAAAGAAAAGCCTCTTCTACCTCAAAAAAGTTACTTCAAGTGGTTATATGCCAAAAGAGAGTTCTTGGAAGAACTTTAAAAGACCATTAAAAATGAAATAGGAGAGATTGAGGAAAATTTTGGGAAAAAAAGAACAATCTAAGAAAAGTATGGAAAAAAAGTCAACCAACTGAAAAAAGTGATCCAGAATCTTACGGAAAAAATAACAGCTCCTTGAAAACTAGAATTGGTCAAGGGGAAGTGAATGACATTATAAGATACCAAGAAATAATAAAATAAAATAAAAAGAATGAAAAAATAGAAGAGAATGTGAAATATCTCATAGAACCCAATTGATATGGAGAACAAATCAAGAAGAGAAAACATAAGAATTATTAGGCTAACTGAAAGATATGATTGAGAAAAGAATCTTGATATTATAAGAAATAATTAAAGAAAAGTATTTTATAGTTTTAGAACAAGAGGGCGAAGTAGAAATAGAAAAAATTCACCAATCATCACTTGAAAGAGATCCCAGGGTGAAAATCAATAGGAATATTATAGCCAAATTTCAAATCCTCGGGTTAAGAAGGAGATATTAGGAATGAAGGGGGGAAAAAATTAAATACTATGGGACCACAATTAGAATCACACAAGACCTAGTAGCTGCTACACTAAGAAGACCACAGATCTTGGGAATACTATAACTCAAAGAGCAAAAGAACTGGGGTTGCAGCCAAAAATGACTTACCCATCAAAGTTAAGCTTAATCCTGAATGGAAAAAAAAAATGGATATTCAATGAATTGATAGACTTTCAAGTTTTTGTTGCATAAAGACCAGAACTTAACGAAATCAAATGGGGGTAGAGGACTGGTAGTGCCGGAACCCTTCTCTCATCAGATCTTAGTTAAAGAGGGAACAACATATACACAAAGAAGTGTATAAAAGTGACAAGGGAGTGGATTTGGAGAGGCATATAGATTAAGATTTAGGAGGAAGGAAGGAGGAGAAAAGGGAGGGACCCTTGAAGAAGTGGGTAGAACAAGGAAAAGAAGGGTTAGGGAGAGGATAAGGGAGAGATTCTTTAAAAGGGTGTGGAAAGGGAAGGCAGTGGTTAGAAGTAAACTAGAGGAGGAATAGGGTAAACACAGATGCTCAGAAGGACAATACGGATGAAAAGTAGGATGAAGAGAAATACACAAATACTGATTATTACTTAAAATGTGACTGGGATGAACTCATCGACAAAATGGAAATGGATAGCAGAATGGATTAAAAATATGACAATTTGCTACTTACAAGAAAGACATTTAAAAATGAGAGATACAGAGTTAAAAGAAAGGACTGGAGTAGATTGTATTTAACCTCATTCAATGAAAATAAAAGCAGGGAACCCTATTCCTATCAAATGTGGGTTAAAAAGGGAACAACACATACATTTAGAAGAAAAAGAAATCAGAAGAGAGAGTGATGTAATAAAACTATCCCTTTTTGCAGAGAGCATGACAACATACTTGGAAAATCCTAAAGACTCAACTAAAAAGTTAATTGAAATAATAATTTCAGCAAGTAGCAGGATACAAAGTCAAATCTACTTAAATCATCAGCCTTCCTATATATCACCAACAGGATCCTACAAGAAGAGAAAGCTAGAGATATGTCATTTAGAATAACTATAAGATTGGTGTTAGGGGAAATTAGAATGCTCTGTGTATTAGGGTGGAGGGAGGGGATAAATGCGGAGAACATTTGGAACCCAAAATTTTGAGAAAATGAATGTAAAAAGTTAAATAAATAAATTTACATTAAAGAAAAAAATAAAATAGAATAACTATAGACAGTATAAAATACCTGGGAATATACCTGCCAAAACAAACACAGGATCTATATGAACAAAACCATAAAAACCTTTATGCACAAGTAAAATAAGATTTAAATAAATGGAGAAATATTAATGTTCATGGGTAAACAAGGTCAATACAATAAAAACAACAATTTTCCCAAAATTAATCTACCTATTCAATTCCATCCTGATTAAATTAACAAAAATTTATTTTATGGAAGTAGAAAAAAATAATACAATTCATCTTGAAGAAAAAAAGTTCAAAATTATGAAAGGAACTAATGAAAAAAATGTAAAGAGAGGAAGTTTAGCAGTACTATATCTTAAACTATACTGTAAGGTAGTAGTTATCAAAACTGTCTGGTACTGGCTAAGAAATAGAAAGGTAGACCAATAGAAAAGAGTAGACACACAATCTACAGCAGCAAATGAACATACTAACTCAGTGTTTAACAAGTGTAAAGACTTAAGTTTTGGGAATAAGAATTGATAATTTGATAAAAATGGTTGGGAAAACTGGAAGGAAGCCTGGTGAAAATTGGACATACATCATTTGCCACAATAAGGTCAAAATGAATACATGACCTACATATAAAGGGAAATACTAGAAGAAAATTTGAAGAACATGGATCATATTACCTATCAGATTTATGGATAGGTGAACAATTTATGGACAAGCAAAAGATAGAGAGTGTTGTCAAATGTAAAATAGATAACATTGATTACATTAAATTTAAAAGAGTTTGTACAAATAAAACAAATGTAGCCTAGATTATAAGGAAAATTTGTATAGGGAGGAAATTTGTATAAAATTCCTCAGATAAAGGTCTCATTTCTCAAATATATAAAGAATATTGTCAAATCTATAACATTGTGAGTCATTTCCCAATTGGTAAATGGCCAAAGGATATAAAAAATAGTTTTCTGATGAAGAAATGAAAACAATTTGTAGTCATATAAACATGCTCCAAATCATTTCTAATTAGACAAATGCAAATTGAAATAATCTTGACATGTAACTTTACACCTATCAGATTGGTTAAAATGCTAGGAGGGGAAAATGACAAATGTTGGAGGGGATGTATAAAAGTTGGAACCTTAATTCATTGTTGGTTGATCCATGAGTTGATCCAACCGTGTTGGAGAAAGATTTGAAATTATGCCCAAAGAGTTATTAAACTGCCTATACCCTTTGACACAGCAATACCACTATTAGGCCTGTTTCCTAAGATAATTGGGGAAAATGGAAAAGAACCGACATGTTCTGAAATATTTATAGCAGTTCTCTTTGTGATGATAAAGAACTAGAAATTGTGAGAATGCCTATCAATTGAGAAATGTCTAAACAAATTGTGGTATATGTCCATGATGGAATAGTACCCTACTGTAAGATAAATGATGAGCTCAATGATTTTAGAAAGCACCCAAGTCATTCTATTATAAATACCCAAATTAACTGCAAAGGTCTATGAAGAAAGATGCTATTGGAATCCAAGAAAAGAACTGAATGATACACACACACACACACACATATATATATTTACACACATATATCCACATATGTGCATATATACGTTTGCATACAAATACACATGCAGATTTATCTCTAATAGTAGCCATTTCTCAGTTGAGGGAGAGGGGAAAAAAAGAAAGTTACATAATAACTTTGTTGTATTTCAAAAAGAAATAGAAAGTTATACATAATGGATCTGCAATTTCAGGCACAAGCCTCTGTTTTTCTACCCCACTTTGTTAAGGAAATATTAGTTTTAATTTTTAAATTTGGAATAAAATAAATGTGTTTAATATTTACAAAATTTACAATTATTAGAAGTTGGCCTTCCTCAAAAGCAAAACAAAACAAAGCTTCCAAACCAGCAGGACATACTTGGTTCAATGAAGCAGTCATTTATTAAATAGTGACCTAATCGAGTTAATGCAGCTTTCAGAACATCCTAAATCTCTCCTGAGGAGACAATTATGAACTGGGAGAGACTGGCCCATGTCCCTGAGTGAGTCCTACATTGCAACCTTAAAATAAGAAGATTTGTTATGCATTCAATATCTTTCTGCAATAAGAGAGGGGGTAGAATAAGAAAGGCAATGATAAATTTACGAAAGGAACCCGTTTATTTTCAGTATAATAAAATTCTGTCTCAGAAGAATTAAAGGGAAAGGAGAAGAGAGTGTTAAGAGAAATCTAGCTTGCAGCCCTTAGCTCTTGCTCACCCCATCACCACTCAATCTGTTGTTACTCAGAATTACATAAAACCATACATCCATTTGTACTCCTCAGCAGTAAATATGGGGAAGAATCATCAAACCCCAGGGCCAGAAATGACTCTACAGATTATCTCTAGAGCATATCTCATTCAACCCCCTCAGTTTCCTTATCTGAAAAATCAGAGGGTTGTACAAGATCATCTGGGAGGTCCCTTCCAGCTCTGACATTTTATAATTCTATGAATAAACCCTGAGTGGGTGCAATTATCATGTCCTGTTCCTCAGAGGGTTTTGGGGGACTAAACAGTGTGCATAAGCACGTAAAAAGGAGGAATTAAAGATATATTCTTCATATATACAGATATATGTTAATATAAAATTTTAAATATATACATCTTTGTCTTATTTCCTCCCATCACTCTCAAAATTCATCTGAGATAGAAGGAATCCAACTGTACCAAAAATAAATGTCTCTCATTTTATGAACATTATATTTACAAATGTATTTATGTCCATAAAATAACATATATACCTATACACACATACACACACACATGTTATGTGTCAAGGATGTCAGAGATAGAATTTAAAACCTTGTCTTCTGAGGCTGGCTCTTTACCCATTACATCACATTCACACACATTCTTTTCCCATTATCCCATATATAAATTTACATACATATATACATATATGTATGTGTATATATGTATAGAGATACATACACATATACATACACACATATACAGACATATACACTGTTAGAATATCATCAATTCGTAGACAGTGACAAATTGAACAAAAAAGATCCCTTTTTACACTTCACCTTGTAGCATTTCATGTGTTTGTTTCATGATACCTTTCAAAAATATTAACACACTTTCATGAAACTTGGTGAGGCAACTCCTTCTGAATGTGTGTGTGAGAGAGAGAGACAGACACACAGACACACAGAGAGGAAGAGGAGAGAGAAGCCATTATGACATTGTGATTAAGGGTCAAAGAGGTAACCTCAGAAATACAAAACGTGGTTTTCAAGTTCCTTCTCTGACACAACTTGCTCTGTGACCCTTGACATACTATTTAACCTCTTGGTACTCCCAATTACGTCTCTAAGATTATAAGTTGCAGATCAGATGTCATTCTGCTTAGTAAAGGGAGCTTCCTCACTTTGGGAACTGTAAATTCCCAATACTAATGAAAACCACAGGCTCAGTCCAAGGCATTAGGGGAAAGGGAAACATATATGGATGTATATATATGATTGTGCATGAATGTCATATATATGCTTAAGAGAGAGAAAGCAAGTCCAGCAGATTTTCTCTCTCTCTCTCTCTCTCTCTCTCTCTCTCTCTCTCTCTCTCTCTCTCTCTCTCTCTCTCTCTCTCTCTCTCCCTCTCTGTCTCTCTCTCTCTGCCTCTCTCTCTCTCTCTCTGTCTCTGTCTCTCTCTGTCTCTCTCGGTCTGTGTGTGTGTATGTGTCTGATTCTCAGTCTTTCTGTATACGCATGTATGTATCTATATGTAGCTTGATATATCGATACACACATATCTATATGTGTATGGATAGAAATATACATGTGAATGTATGAAAATATTTCCTTCCACTCAAGTCCAATTCCGATGCCTCTTCCTACTACATGGCATAGAGATGACTTTGGGTCATCAAAGCCTGGTCATGAGTACTGGCATGTCCTACCAAGCTAGGAAGGTTTCAGGGATGGAGAAGTAATGACTGATTTGTCTGCCATCTTAGGGCCAACTCAATTAAGTCAAGGGAGGTTCATCACCTCTAATTGGCTGTGGGAAGATGCCTTTTACCTTGCTACAGTAAGTCACAAAGAGCAAAAGCTATGTCAGTGAGGTGTTATATTCTTCACTGATGAAATTATAGACCTGTAAGTATTGAAGAATTTAATATAATAATTGCTAAGCAATTCCCTAAAAAACTTACTGAATTTTACTAACTCAGTAATGATAAAATACATTATCAGTTCTCAATCCTACTGAATCTTTCCCTGTAGCTTCCACCAGTTTCTAGTCTCTCAGAAGCAAAATATAGCAGCCTGAAGAGTTAATATTCTATGTTTTCAGCCACTAGGGGTCCTTAATGATGGAACTCAAGACCTAGCACCCCCCTCCCCAGGCTACACAGAAATACACTGCTTTATGTTTAAATTCCTGACCCTGAAAATAAGCAGTGTGGTATAGTGGAAAAAGAACTGAAGACTTCAGTGAGACAATATATCTCTATAATCTACATCTGTGAGCCAAATATTACTTCAATGTATTAAAAATCCTGAAAGACATACCCATACGGAAAAATTTCTCATCCATTATTTTGTCTTAAGATAGCAGTCTAGCCTGCAAACATAAATTGAGTCTACTTGGATTTCCTTTAGAAGTCACCAAATGAATTAAAATGTAGCTATGCCTTTGAAAGGCATGGAACAACCAGACAAACACAAAATGCCATGAGGTCAGTTAGAAACACAGACCTCCTTTGGCTCAGTCAACAAGGTTGTCAGAATCTGGAAAGTAGTTTTATTTCTGCCACAGAACTCCTTCTGTGTGGGCGGCCACCTTTGACAAAGGCTTCCCACTGAACAGAATCTTAAGATTTCAAAGACGGAGAAGTGACAGGTAAGATGACAACCTCTTAAACAGCAATCAAAACCGTAGTTATGATCACAGAGAATGACAGAATTCCTATATTAAGAACACAGATGTAATCATCTAAGGAGTCTTTCATATATTATGCTTGAACTCTTGAAATCTGACCCAGCACTATTTGCAGGGGAAGGGGGGAGAATGCAGATTAGGTCTATATCATCTATTTCATGATTAAAAGTAACCTGAAAATTCCAAGATGTTTGAGATCCTTACTTTTTTTTTGGTAGAGGGATCTACTCACAAGGATTAAATCCAAGATCTTTGAAAGATATTTGTTAGAGCAATATTTTAAGGATCTGTTATTATTATTATTTGCTGCGGCTGTTATTTCGGTCATATCCTACTCTTCATGACCCCATTCTAGGTTTTCTTGGAAAAGAAACTGAAATACTTTGCTATTTCTTTCTCCAGTTCATTTTACAAATAAGGAAACTAAGGCAGACAGGGTTAAGTGACTTGCCCAGGGTCACACAGCTAGCAAGTGTCTGAGGCTGGATTTGAACTCAGGATTTCTTGACTGTAGGTCCTCCATTCTATCCACTGAGCCACCTGGCTTTCTGTTTTTGGAGGCCTTGCTATGTTATGTAGTATTTTTAGCTTGTTAGAGCAATCCTTTAATGATCTATCTTTTAATGATACACAGCAAACACCCTAGTTCAGGCCGTCATCACCTCTCACCTAGATTATTACAGTGATTTCTGAACTGATCTCTCTGCTTCTTCTTTCCCCTCTTCAATTCATAACATATTATTAATAAAGTGACTTTCCTTAAATGTAATTCTAAGTTTATGATCCCCTGCAGTACATTCCAGTGTTACAGTCTTTATCTCATTAGGTTTCATTTCTTATTGTTTCTACCTTCATGACATCTGTTGTATACTCCCAGTCTCTCCTCTGACATTGCCACTACCTGGTGTAAGCCCTCCTCACCTCATGCCTTAACTCTTGCAATAGTCTGTTGGTGGGTCTTCCTGCCCCATTTCAGTTGATTCTCTACTCAACTGTTGAAGTGATCTTTCAAAAGTGCATAAATGCCCATGCCACCTTCTTATTCAGTAAATTCCAGTGGTTCCCTATCACCTCCAGGATCAAATATCAGATCTTCTCTTTGGCTTATAAAGCCTTCCACTGTTCTTCAAACACAACATTCACTCTCCCAACTCCCAATCTTTACCCTGACTGTCCCCATTTCTGTAATGAACTACACCTTCTTTTTTCCTGATCTTTCCTCAAGATACAGCTCAGGAAACACGTAATAGGATAGTCTTCCCTTACGCATGCAATTGCCACAGACCTCCCTGTCAAACTGGCTTGTGATGGACTACTTCATATTTATTCTTTTTATAGTTATTCCATACATACTTACATATGCCTTTGTAATTTTCCTTGATAAAATATAAGGTGCATGTGAATAAGAATGGTTTCATCCATTGTATTTGTATACCCAGTGCCAATCATATTACCTTGCTTATGATACTTAAGAAGTATTTATTGGTTGGTTAATTCAGGTGGCTCTCTTCTATGAAGTCTTCCCATATTTCCTCAGTTGTTAAAGTTCTCTTCTGTCTATTGGATTCATTTATCTGTGTACTTCTATTATATCTTTCCTGTAGAATATGAGCTCCTTGAGAAAAGGACCTGACTCATTTTGGATTTTGTATCTCAGTGAGTAGCACAGTTCTTTGTATATAGTAGGCTCTTAGTTGTTATGTATGAATGAGTGTGTGTGTGTGTGTGTGTGTGTGTGTTGAGATAAAGGAAAGCAAACTGAATTTCATGAATGTTGGAGATAGAAATCTAGTGAATATATCAACAGAGAGTACATAGAAATATAAGTGGAGTCTAGGAGGTGATCCTGTGCAGGAATCAAATGGGTTAAGAGGAGAATTAAGGACATTATATTAATAGGAAATGTGAACATTAAAACATGAGGGAAATGAAATAGGAGACAAGGGACAGAGAGTAGAAAGGGACTACTATGGGAACATGAAAACAAGGGTATTTATGTCATCTCATCTAGCCCATTCATTTTATAAATTTACAAATTATTCAAATTATAAATTAGACATTGAGACTCTGAGAACTTAAGTGACTGACCCAAAGTCACAAAGATAGTCAGGTGCAGAACCAGGATTGAAACTCAGGTTCTTTGAATCCGAATTCAGCTCTCTTTTCACTGAACCACAAGGAAGTATGATGCTAAATTGTGAAAGCTCTTGCATAAGTAGTAAGTCATTTGAACTTTACTTGGAAGGCAATCGGCAAAGAGCTAAAGAGTTCTGAGAGGACAAAAGACGTGACCAAATCTATGCTCAAACAAGATTAGACTGGCAGAAGGCCTCGCTAAAGAGAGGAAGCCTAAGAAACCTGTGAAAAGGTAATTGCAGTATTAATAAAAGACTCAACAAAGATGAGTGCCATGAAAAAAGACAGGAGGCAGTAGGTAATGTAGTGATATCACTATTGTAGTAAAGTCAAAATCAACAGATCCTGGTAACTAAATAGAAATGAAAGGTCAAGACAAGGAAAGAGTAAAAGTAGTGACACAGTTACAAGACAGCAGTCTGCATGATTGGTATTGGTGCTGGCAGACATGGGGACATCAGAAGAAAGAGCAAGTTTTAAGGAAATGTAGTGAATTTGGTTTTGGAAATGATGAATTTAAGGCTCAGGGGAGGAATCCAGGTGTACAAGCCATGTAAATAGTTAAAGAGGTAAAACTGAAGTGTAATGTAGATGTGAAAGTCATATTCATCAGGCTGGTAATTCATTGCTGAGAGAAAGTGAAGAAAGAGGACAAAAACAGATCTAGTCCAGGGTTGAGGAACCTGTCACCTCAAGGCCACATGTGACCCTTTAGGTCCTCAAATACAGTACTTTAACTAAATCCAAATTTTACAGAACATATCCCCTTAATAAAAGGATTTGTATTCTGTAGAACTTGTACTCAGTCAAAAGGTTGCACCCAAGGATCTAGAAGGCCACATATGACCTCAAGACCACTGGTTCCACACCCATGACCTAGGACAAACCAAAGTGGGATATCCCACCCCCTTAAGGGAACAGATAGATGTTAGCAAAGGAAACTAAGAAGTAACTGTCAATGAGGTAGTAGGGGAACCAGGGAAGTATGATATCTCTAAAGGCAAGGGAGAAAAGATTATAGAGTAGGAAGGTAAAACATCCAAAGCAACAGAAGAAGAAGAAGAAAAACAACTTTGGATTTGATGATTATGAAGTTACTGATGACAGAGGAAAAGAATTTCTGTCTTATGCATGATTGTGAGAATAGCCCAATTGCTAAGTGCTAAGAAGAGAGCAGATATTAGAGAAAGATTGCAGTGTCTTATAGGCAAATGGGAAGGAAGAAATTAAAGGTACATGAAAAAGGATGATGGATGGACCAAGACCTTGAAAAAGGCAGTAGGGAATGGGATCAAAGGTACAGGTAGAAGGATGAGCCTGAATGAATCCTCTGTGACCCAAGGGAAAAGAGGACTGTGGTACTATAAAAGTTTCAGGAAGACAGAGGGGTAAGAAGGGTCATATTTATTTTGAGAAGCTTTATTAAAACTATGAATTTAGTGGTTCTGGTCTAACATAGCCAAGAAGCAGCTTAGGCGCCAGAATGAGAGATCATATTCTCCCAGACTTCTTCAGATTTTCTCTCCAAACTAGTTTTCCAATACGTTAGAAGAGCCAAGCCAAAAACAAGCTTTAATGACTGGAGTGAAGTATGACTGATTGGGATGATTCCTTGGAATTCTGTAGAGAGAAACAAATTAGAAACACAAATAGAACTTTAAGGCTGAAAGTGATCAAAGAATCGTAGATTTTGAGCTGGAAAGGATCTTAGGAACCATATACTCCAATCCCTTCATTTTACAAATGAGCTTCTACAAACTTGAAGATTTGCAGTACTTTAGGTCGCAGAGCCATTCACTGACTGAACCAGGTGTCAGAACTAATATCCCAATGCTCTTTTCTATGATTCTTCAAAAGACAGTCTAAGCAAACCTCAGGTGAACTATAGCATATTTTGTAAATGCTAATTTAATCCTCTAATACATTTAAAACCAAAAGGCAATTTTTCAAGAGCCTAAGTGTTTGGGGATTTTACTAAGGAAGCAATAAGAGAAAGAAAGATATGCCAGTTAGTGTCTCTTGGCCTGACACAGGCACCCAGCACATGCTCTTAGTGGACCAAGAAGAACCCACATTGAACATATTGAGCAAAAGATTTAATCATCCTTTTCTTAATGGGAAATCCATCAATGCTGGAGAGCAATGGATCTTCATTTAAGCAGTCATCCTCATTGTTACTGAGGGACTATTGGAACTCTGTCAACGATAGCACTAGGACCCTGGAAAAGCATATGGTCCAAGACACTCATTTTATAAGTGAGGAAATTGAGGCCTAGAAAGGTCGCAACTTACTCAAGGTAATATAGGTAATAACAGTCTCATTTAATACTCTGGTCCTCTAATTCTAAATTCAGCATTCTTGAGACTCTTGCAGTGCCAAAACTATATCCACAGCAACAGCTATAGATATGCATCCATTCTTCTAGAGAAAATTTGCAAAACATAAGCTCTCTTCCTCAAAGATAAAAGCAAGATATTTATTCAGATACCAGAAAACCAATTCCACCATGGAAATAACAAAGTTTGTAACAATATTACCAATAAAGGGAGCACCACTATCCCCAATCCTTCCTTCCCTCAGGCCTTCCCACAAACAAGTTCCCTTAGGCAAAATCACTCCCTCTCTCACTCCTGCTAGCTGCTCTGCTCTGCCTGCTCTCTCTCTTAACTCTACCTCATTCTCTCTTCCTGATACACCCTTCCTTCTCCACCCATTTAGCCTCTAACCATCAGCTCCATGTGACTCAGGCTATGTGCCTAAAAAAATTCTATAAAAGGACTAAGGGGAAAGAAAACATAGTTTAATATTAGGAAAGAATTCAAGGAACATGGTATCTAAAAGGGTTAGGGCTCATTCACATTCTATGCGCCATTTTGTCTTTGTGGATGCAAAGATAACATCTATGATGTCTTAAGCCCTAAATTTTGAACACTGATTCCATTAGTGCCTCTGTTTTCAGTATTAGTTTGAATTGAGCACACCACTATTTCTATTTCTATAGGGAAAATAACAGAGTACCCACAGGGAACACTACCTCATTATTCAGTATTATTAACCCCAGGCATTTAGTATGCCTGCCACAAGGGACACTTAATTTAATGGTTCTAAACTTAACCAGAAGCTGAAAATAGTTCTGGTCTACTTGACTTCCCAGACTTTCTCTACAATGTTACAAAAACCTCTTCATCCTGGAAACTCATTCTTCCTCAGGATTTGCCATTTTGGAAATACTCGCCATTTCTGCAGCTTCTCCCTATGAGTGGCTAGCTCCTTCCAGAACTTTCATTCTACAAAGGCTGCCTAGGTCAATATTCATTTTTCTCTAGGCTGTACTCCAGAGTCTTCAGATTTTCTCTATAATAACCCTTATTTCAGATTCCATTTATGTGTCCTCTCCACTTAAAATCCAGACTCCTTGAGAACGGGGACTCTCTTTATATTTATTATTTATGTATATAATATATTTATGTTATATATTTAGAGTATATATTTATTATGTATTTTTGTTATCTACTTATTATATATATATTAAATTTATAATCCCAGTATTTATCACAGTGCCTGACATTGTAATAGCTTAACAAATGCTCATTGACTTGTTGACTTTACTTGAACTCTAAGGCAGAAGACCAAGGTCAAATGCTTAATTAATTGTAAGCAATCTACTTTTGGATTTAGCTACTTTCTATTTATTTGGGACATTTCATCCTTGGATGAATTCTCCTCATTTATCCTTAAATTCCTGTTGAATCTTACCTCTCCACAAGGCTCACTTTTTCCTTTTATGCTGCTAAGATCTCTACTAACAATATCTGAATATGCAGAAGCTCTAAATTTCCTGGTTCCAGAGAGGGAAAGTACCTATCCAGGAATGTGGTTGAAAAGATGGGAAGAGGAAAAGATAAGCTGGTGTTGAAATTGTCAGAAAAATAATTCAGGTGTTAGCACATATGGACTTGGAATTTCAGTTAAAAGAGGCAAACAGTCTAGGTGATGTATAAATTCATATTGTTTAGTCCCTTAAAACCAAGAGATGTGCATGCACAAAGCCAAAACAAGTTCTGACTGTCTAATAAAATAATGAAAAGCTTTTTAATATGTTTTAGGAAAATCCCAGGATGTCTGTGTCTCTCAGAGAAAGTTTTTTAGTTGAATAATTCTTAAATACAAAGAGATGAGACAATTGACACAGTAGTATCAATTATGATACCAGGATATCTGAGTTTCCCCTGTATAGCATATGCCCCTAGGATAGATCTAGATTCTGCTATATACTTGTATGACTTGGAGCAAAATATTTAATTTCTTTGAACCTCAGTATGCTCAACAATAAAATTAGGGGATTGTACTATATGACTTCTAAGGTACATTCCAATTCTAAATGTATGACACGATAAAGATCATAGAACACTAGCAGCCATTTCATCTAACCCTTCCATTGTTGCAAATAAGGCCCAGAGAAGGAAATGGCCAAGACCAAACAACTAGTAATAATGTAAGAGGGGAGATTTGACACCAAGGTGTCTAGACTCCAACTCAAACAGTCTTTCCACGATGTCCTACAGTCTCTTCCAATCAGATTCCACTCTGCTATTTCAACTTAATCTTATGTTTTTGCCCTCCATGTTCCTGAACTTGATTTCTGATTTCCAAATATTTCTGCACTCTCATGCATCCATTTCTTTGCTTAGACCGTTCCTTATGCTTGGAATGCCTCGTCTCACCTCTATTTCATGTGCTTTTCTGGAGGATAAACTAGAACAGTTCCAATTGGGCAATGCTACTCCCTCCTTCCTTCCTTCCTTCCTTCCTTCCTTCCTTCCTTCCTTCCTTCCTTCTTTCCTTCCTTCCTTCCTTCCTTCCTTTCTTCCTTCCATCCTTTGTCACTTCCTTCCTAACTTCCCTCCTTCCTCCTTTCCCTCCTTCTTCCCTTCATCCCTCCCCATGGGGAATCATACATACACTTACATGTGGATGCTCTGCCCAAAGGGATTTCCAAAAGAATTTCTTAAATTGAGCTCCATTAAACTAGCTTTGATAAAGTCCATTCAGATTCAAATGGAGCTGCTTGACTATTTTAAGGAAAAGCAAATCACTTTAGCTCTCACTGATTGGCCAATAATAAGTTCCAGTACTATTGTGTCTGTTCTGGTCAGAAATTCCCCACTACATTGATCTTTTTTTTTTTTTGACTAGATAAAAGAAGGGATTTTTTTTCTTGTTTCTTATCTAGCCTTAATCATTGAATGGGTGTTGCCTCAGATAAACTGAGACCTGGAAAAGATCTTAACTTAAAAAGGGCAAGGTTTCCCCCTGAATCTGAGGCCATCTCTAGTCTTTCTAATCTGTTTTGCCACTGGATCCAGAAGGCTCTGGAGGAGGCAGTGAGTCTAGTGACTCCATATTCCTACCTCACTTAAATTCAATTTATTTGCAAGTCAAGATGTCACCTTCCTGATGTCATTGGTCCTCTTCAAAAATAAAGGACAAGCAGCAATGTCCTTTTGAAGTCTTCCCTCATCCCCAGTTGCTTCCCAGATACCCAATGAACCTTGGGACTTGATTTCTCTAGTGCTTACTGTGAGTCTATGAATTCTCTTTCTCTGTGACCTCCCAACCTCATGATAAAACTTGATTTCCTAGCAAGGAGGACGTGTTCTCTAAATGTGGCATTTTCTTGAGCACCTAGCACAGTGGTCTGCTCATAATAATGCTGAATTATCTTTGTGGAATGAATCATTACCATATTTTCCAAGGTTAGCATGAGATTATGGAACACTTAAAATGGTCTAGTAGACTGGAAACTGGTTGAGAGTAGAGATTGATTTTTATTTTGTTTTTGCATAACCTGCTCCTAAGACTAATGTCTTACCCAAAGTTGTTACTCAATAAGTGCTTCTTAAATTGAATTGAAAGGTAAGGGGATGGGACTGAATAATGATGGTTGTGGTGGTGGTAGTGGTGGTGGTAGTAATGATGATAGCTGGTATTTAATATCACTCTAAAGTTTGCAAGAAGCTTTACATGTGTTCTTTAATTTGATTACTCATAGCATCAAAACAACTCTGGAGAGGGGTTGTTATTATGTTACTTATTTTACAGATAAGGATACTGAGGCTGAGAGAAGTTGAGACTCAAAGAAAAAAAAGTGGAGATACCCCAGAAACAAACTCCACTATTTTAAAAAAGCCAGTACAACTGTCACCTTCATTGGATCATGCCTTCTTTGAACTTGGTACTTTTAATGGTATTTATACAAAAAAGCAAAACAGTTGAACACTGTAGCTGTAGTGACCAAACTCGTCCCTGGAAGAGAGTTAAAAAATGCGTTCCCTCTGTTCTTCAAAGAAGTAGGGGTGGGAGGGCTAGGAGTGTGGAATGTTGCTTATAATATGAGAATCAGTTGATATTTTGGTATTTTTCTTAACCTGCTTTATTGTTTTGTTTTTTTTGGGGGGTGGGGGGGGGTGTTACAAGGGATGGCCTACAGGGGAGGGGAAGAAGAAAGATATCTTCAAAATTGAATATGATGTAGAAATGAAAGATAATTAAAATTTAAGAAAAGAATTTGTTGAATTGAATCTAGTTAAAAATTGTACCTGTTTCTACCCCCTCCCTACTTGAAGAAATAGAAGAACAATATTCTGATTCCCTCATGGGTGTCTCTGTTTCACAGAAATTCTTTGCCCCCTATTCATCACCTCCCTCCCGAATTTGTGCATTTGTTCTACCCGGTGACTGGTGGGTGAGGTGTGGGTTGGAAATTCTTTGTTATGTGCACTGTTCTCTTGATAGAAGTACCAGAATTAGAATCTTGTCAAGCACATGTTTAAGCTATGCATCTATGACCCAGTGGATTCAGGACAAGCAGTTCCACCTACACAATGGGGTGAGAAAGGCACCAGGAGGTCATGCGTCCCCAAATGGCTCCCCACTCAGGTGTGACTAGCTCCTCCTTCACCTTTGTTTCACATAAAGGAAGTAGTTATCTTTGCTGAGAAATAAGCCAAACCTCTATAATGAACAAGTGGTTTCATAACTTCCCAGTTTCTCCAGCACATTGCCCCCTCTAATATCTCCACTTTCTCATAATCTTCAGTCTCAGTCTGTCTACCAGCTGCTTCTCTGCTACTTACCAATATGCCCATGTCTTCCTCATCCTCCTTTGATCCCGTCAACCCTAGTAGCTCTTATCATGTGTCTCTTTTTCATGGTTAAACTTAGAAAAGGTGTCAACAATCAGAGCCTCCATTTCCTTCTCTCTCTCTCTCTCTCTCTCTCTCTCTCTCTCTCTCTCTCTCTCTCTCTCTCTCTCTCTTTCTCTCTCTCTCTCTCTCTTTCTCTCTCCTTAACTCTCTGCAGTATGACTTTCAACCTCCTAATTCACCTGAAACTGATCTTTATAAAGTTATGAGTAATCTAATCATCAAATCTATGACTTTTTGTCACTCTTCATTCATTTTTATTTCTCTGCAGCCCTTGTCTATTACTTTCCTCTCTACATTTTCATGACACTACACTCTTTCTTCTTCCCCTACCTGTCTAATCATTCCTCAGATTCTTTTGCTCCCACTATCAATGTTCCCCAACACTTTGCCCTGGTCCTTCTTTGCTTCTCCACTGTGCTATTGCCCTTGGTGATCTCATTAGCTCTCATGAATTCAATTATCATCTCTATGCAGATGTTTTTGCTGACCTCTAGTCCCACATCTCCAACTACTTATTGGAATCTTAATCAAGATGCCTCATCAAGACCTAAAACTCAATATGTTCTAAACTGAACTCATCATTCCTCCCCAAAAAACCTTGCCCCTTCTTTTTTTATACTGTAAAAGAAAAGTATCATCATCTTTCCAGTCACTCAGTTTCACAACCTAAAAATGGCTTGCTCAAGGTAACAAAGGTAGGTAGGGGCAAACAATGATTTGAACCCAGGCATAAGTAGGATTGGTGGGTATTACTGGCTATGGTAGACTTGTTTGTATTATTTCTGGTAAGCTCCTCTTCCAATTGCATTTCCCAACCCTTCTCCATGACCATCAACCCTCCCACCCACCTCAAGTAACCTGTGCCCATAGTTGGACTATTTTTTTCCCTTCTACCCACCCAACCCCAAACAGTGATGGGGTATAATCATTTGTTAGTCTTGAAACTATCCAATAAATTTTACTATTGCTTTTCATGTAACTGTGCTTTACAGTTTGCAAAGCATTTGGCATATATTTTCTCCTTTGACTCTCTCAACAACCATGTGAGGTAATTGTGGTTCATTATTTTTCAGTGCTGTCCAACTCTCTGTGACCCTATTTGGGGGTTTCTTAGCAAAGATATTGAAGTGATTTGCCATTTCCTTCTTCAGCTCATTTTACAGATGAGGAAATAAGACAAACAAGGTTAAGTGACTTACCAAGGTCTTACAGTTAATAAGTGTCTAAGACCAGATTTTAACTCAGGTTTTCCTGACTCCAGGCCTGATGATCTATCTGCTGTACCACCTAGCTGCCCCTTATAAGATAGGTACTAAGATATTATTCTCCTCATTTTACAAACAAGTAAATGGATGTTTAGAGGGATTATAAAGCTAGTCAATGTCAGAAGTTGGACCCTGGTGTAACAGACATAGCTTGTACAGTTAGACACCAAACCAAGGCACTAGGCTAGTTAATAGAGATTTAAAGATAAAAGAAATTTAAAGATTTCACAGTCCCTCATCTCAAGAAGCTTAATTCTAATGTTGGGGTGGTTCTAAAAATGAAATAAGCAAAAACAACTGATACAAGGGATTCTTCAATTTAATATTCCTATGACTTTGTTTATGTACATGCTACCTAAAGGATTGGACAAGATGACCTCTCATTCTAACATAATCTCATCTATTCTAACTAACAATCTTGGCAGAATTGAGTACTCTGACTCTGAGAGGAACAAGGTTCACCATTCCAGTTATCACACATGTCTGATCACATGAAACTCAGTGTCTGCAATATGCCTTTTGCCCTATTCCTCCAGTCTTGCACCAAGAAAAGCTGTTTAATTTGTTCCCAGTTACTCTCACTTCCTAAAGTGATCTTATCACCTTATTCGCCCAGTCATTTCACCTCATTTGTCCCACTCAGAGACTGGTGGGTAAGGGTGAAGATTCTTTTCATGATCTTAACTCTTGACAGAAGAATCTAAATTGTCATCTTGTCAAACATATGCTTAAAGAGTGTCTGTACAGCTTTGTTGTTTTAAGCTGAAAGGTAGAAAAATCTAATTTTGTCACACTAGTAAAAGTCAGGGATGCTTAGAACAGATCCAAACCCCCAAAAATCTGGAGAGACACTTGGCAAAGAAATCTCAAGGGTTAAGCATTTAACTCTCTAAAAAACTTTTAAAATGTTCTAACTCTTTATTTTGTTCTTTTTTGCCTTTCTTTATATCTCCCAGGATTAGCAAAGTGCCTCATATATAACAAGTGCATTATGAATACTTGTTGACTAACAGAGTGACAGACATTTGTATCACCTTCATTTCCAAGTCCCCTTTCCCTTTCCTACTCAGCAATCTGTCTTTTATAACAAAGTTTAAGAAAGATAAAAAACCAAATCAGCAAAATCAGCCGACACATCAACTACCATCAAGCATTTATTAAATTATTGCCATACGCAACATTCAGAAAGATGAAAAAAAAAAATTTCAGGTAAAACCCAAGTCCTGTCCTCTTAAAACTTATGATCTTATCTGGGGGATGAGATTCAAATAGATAATTGTGAAGAACAAAAACATAAAACAGTTGCATTACAGAAATAGAAAACAGAGTATTATAGAAAAAGACTCTAATGAATTTATAAATACTAAGTCAAAGACTTATGACCTATATCTCCAAGGATCCCATAACCTCTGGAAGTGGGAATAGCTAAAAGAATAAGAATAAAGGAAAAGTTAAATGAATTGCAGGAAGAAATAGACAATAAAACTATACTAATAGAGGACTTCAACT
The DNA here is from genome assembly GCA_023548195.1 of Bettongia penicillata ogilbyi. NCBI lineage: Eukaryota > Metazoa > Chordata > Mammalia > Diprotodontia > Potoroidae > Bettongia > Bettongia penicillata. Next base: position 4,911,635 of record JAJHZJ010000107.1, on the reverse strand, counting down.
TGCCTCTATGAAAACTAGATAAATCAAAGCATAAAATATTAAAAATAAAAAGAAACTAAGGAGATAAATAGAATTTTAGAGAAGGTAGATATGATAGACTAATGTGGGGAAAATTGAATGGAGGTTGTACCTGGAACCTTCACAAAAACTCACCATATATTAGGGCATAAAAACCTATCAAATAAATGCAGAAAAGCAGAAATATGAAATGCATCCTTTTTAGATTCTAGTATAATAAAAATTATGTTCAAAAATGAGCCATAGAAAACAGATGAAAAAAATCATTGGAAATCAAATAATTCAGTCCTAAAGAATGAGTGTGTCAGAGAAGAAATCATAGAAATAAAACAACAATTTCATTAAAGAGAATGACAACAATGAGATAGCATATCAAAATTTATAAGATGCAGCCAAGGGGAAAATTTAATATTTCTAAATGCACGTATCAATAAAATAGAAAGAGTAGATCAATGAATTGGACATGCAATCAAAAAACTAGAAAAAAAACATTAAAAATCTCTAATTAAACATGAATTTGAAAATCCTGAAAAACAAAGGAGAAGTTAATGAAATTTAAAGAAAGAAAAGAATTGAATTAATAAAAAAACTAGGAGATACATTCATGAAAACACAATAAAATAGATAAATCATTGTTTGGTGTGATTTTACAAAAGAAAACAGAAAGTCACATTACCAATATGCAAATGAAGAAAGGTAAATAAATCCACCAATTAAGCAAAAATTAAATTGTACCTCATTATATGCCACTAAATCTGACAATCTAAGTGAAGTGAATGACTATTTACAAATGCATATATTTCCCATATTACCAGAAGAGGAAACAAATTATGCAAATAACTCTGTCACTGAAAAATAAATAGGGTGGATTTCCAGTTCCAGGAGCTAAGATGGCAGAGTGATTGGTAATTGTTGTCTTCCTCCCCTTGTTGACCTTGTTGATGCCCAGAGAATATCTCCTCAGGAAAAACCCTAGAGCAATGGGGGCAGCAGAAGGGGTAAACAGTCTCTTAGCATGTGAGGCTAGGAAAATCACTAAGGAGGGTGCCTCTAGCTGTAGCTGATGGGGACCAATACATGACCAGAACTGTCCCAGAGAGCCCCACCTCAGCAAACTGTGAAAAGATTTTGAGCTCCAGTGGGGTGAAGTCTGCAATTGTCAACACCAGGACCCCAGGTGTGCCTTAGCACCCCAGGAGAATCAGGAAGACACTAACACAGATGGGATCACCAAACTCTGAGCTTGCTTATGCTCTAGCTCAGCAGAGGTGACTTCTTGTGGCCAGATCAGCTCTCCTCCACACTTAACAAGCTAGCTTCAGGGTAACTATGGGGAAACCCAAGAAGACCTCACCTGGCCTCTGCTTTCTAACACCAACCAGCTCAGCACCGGGTAAGATGCAACATTTTATCTTCTAGTTGAAATGGCCACAATGCACAAAGACTCAAGTTTTAGGCAGAAGAACTGTGGGACAGAACCCCCCTGTGTCACAGAAGCAGACATCTACTTTAAAAGTCAAGAAAAGGGTAATTATCATGAGTAAGAAGCAAAGCAAAAAAGAAAAGACCATAAAATCTTTCTATGGGGACAAGGACCAAAACACAAATACCAAAGAGGTCAGCATTGAGACTGTACTCCCCTGTGAAGATTCAGAAGGGAATATGAACTGGTCTGAAGCACAAAAAGCCTTCTTCGGAGAGCTCAGGAAGGATCTTAAAAAGCAAATTAGAAAAATAGAAGAAAAACTGACCAATGACTTTAAAAATATGAAAAAAGAGATCACAGAAGAATTTAAAAGGACAATTAGACAAATGGAAAAGGAAGTACAAAGTCTAACTGGAGAAAATAACTCCTTAAAAGGAACAATTAGACAGGTGGAAAAGGAGATGCACAAGTTAACTGAAGAAAACAATTTGATAAAAATTAAAATCAGGCAAGTAGAAGATAATGAATCTATGAGACATCAAGAATCAGTCAAACAGAATCTAAAGAATGAAAAGAGAAGAAAATATAAAATATCTAATTGGAAAAACAACTAACCTGAAAAATATACACGAGAGAAAAATCTAAGGATTATTGGTCTACCAGAAAGCCATGATGAAAAAGGAGCCTGGACAATATCATTCAAGAAATCATCAAGGAAAATTGTATAGAAGTCCTAGATCCAGAGGGCAAAATTCATTGAAAGAATCCACCATTCACCTCCTGAAAGGGATCCCAAACTAAAAACACCAAGGAATATTGTTGCCAAATTCCAGAACTACCAAATGAAGAAGAAAATACTATAGGAAGTCAGAAATAAAAAATTCAAATATTGAGGAGATACAGTCAGGATCACACAGGACCTTGCAGCTTCTACATTAAAAGATCGAAAGAATTGGGATACAATATTCCATAAGGCAAAGGAGCTGGGACTACAAAAAAGGATTAATTACCCAGCAAAGTTGAGCATAATATTTCAGGCAAGGAGATGGATATTCAATGAAGTAAGGGATTTCCAGACCTTCCTGATGAAAAGACCAGAACTCAATAGAAAATTTGATCTTCAAAGGCAGTTCTCAAGAGAGGCATATAAAGGTAAACAAGGGGGAATAAAAAAACTTGTTACTCAATATAGGCAAATGTTTACATTCCAGTAAGGGAAGATGATACTTGTTAATCTTGAGATTGTATATTTATTATGATATATAAAAGGGATATACATAGATAGAGGGAGTGGTATAAAGTAAATGAAACCATAATAAAAATGTGATTTAAGAATGCAAAGGGATTGTAATGGGAGATGTGTAAACGAAGAGTCAGGAAAGGGTAAATTACATCACAGGAAGAGGCACAAAAATATATTACAGTAGAGGGAAAGAGAGGAGGGAAATGAGCATTGTTTGAAAGGTACTCTCATATGGTTGGATTCAAGGAGGGAACAATAAACTCGGTTAAGCATAGAAATGCAACCAGCTCTATAAACAGTAGGAGGGGAAGGGGAAAAGGAAAGGGGGAAGCCTAAAAGGGAAGGAAGAAGTAGTAAGGGAAAAGGGAATTAAAAGGTAGGAGGATTGAAAGAAGGAAGGGAAGACTGAGGGAGGCAGGGGTCAAAAATTAAAACTCTATTGTGGAGGGAAAGGGAGAACTAAAAACACAAACAATGGGAAAGGGAATGGAAGGAAAGAAACAGATATTAATCATAACTGTGAATGCGAATGGGATGAACTGTCCCATAAAACAGAAAAATAAATTGAATAAGCCATAAATAAGTTGCCTTAGAAAAAATAACCAAGATCAGATGGATACACAAGTGATTTCTGCCAAATATTTAAAGAACAATTAAGTCTAATACTATATAAATTATTTGGAATAATATGTGGAGTCCTAATAAATTCCTTTTACAACCCAAATATGGTTTTGTTTACCTAAACCAGGAAGAGCAAAGACAGAGAAAGAAAACTATAGACTAATTTCCCTAATGAATATTGATATTCATTGAATTAATTAAATTAAATCAATCAAGCAAAATATTAGTAAGGAGATAACCATAATATATCACAAAGATGACATATGATAACCAGATGATCTTTGTACAATGAATGCTTGACTGGTTCAATATCAGGAAAACTGTCAGCATAATTGACCAGATCAATAACAAAAGCCAAAATAAATCGTTATTATCTCAATGGATACAGAAAAAGTTTTTAATAAAATACAATACTCATTCCTATCAAAAACATTTGAAAGCACAGGAATAAATTGACCTTTTCTTAAAAATGTAAGTAGTATCTATTGTGATGGGTGAAATATGAAATAACTGAGGAAACAAAGATTCAAGCTTCTGAACATATTGATTTATTGAACAATGCATGCCAATAGCATGACAAATTGGGACCAAGCCTGATCAGTTATGGCACTGGTCCCCAAATACAAGGGGACACAGATTTTTATTCATTAAAAGAAAACAAGATATAAACTAGGATAGAAGATTAGGTAATCTGATTTCTAATTGGAGTAAAGATTAGGGGTTTTTCAAATTGGGAGAGGAAGAGCTAACAGGTACAATTCTCTGAAATCAAAAAAAGTGTTAGATATCTATTCCTTCCAGGTGTCTGTATTCAATCAAAGGAACAACACAACAGTAACTGATTGACCAATGTAGGACCAGTTTCATAAGACATATGGGTTGCTTTAGAGGTGTAATTGTGATGAAATTTCTTGCATAAATCATTGAATCTGTCTGGGTTTCTGATCAGCATAACGTAGGTCCATGGTAAGGGTCTCTAAGCAACAGGTAGCAATATCCCAGCTTCACAGCCACTTAAGGCTAGGTTCAAACAATGTAATATAGTTTTCACACAATTTCCATAACTGGATAAAGTTTACTCATAAGGCAGAAATTGGACTAGATCCATAATTGCGTAGAAAGGGAACTGAGCTAACTACAGAATTGCATCATAAGATGGAGTCAGTGTGGTTCACTCAATCCCCACAATTCTCTAAATTCTCCCTTTTGATTCGTGGGGTAGGAGACTAGGCTACTCCCCTCATGGATCATTTATTTCTAAATCAAGTTTATAAGGTTTTCTTTTTTAATGTGTTCATTTTCATCATCAAATTATACAGTAAGAAAAGACCATTGGGATACATCCTCTAGTAGAGCTTAGTACAACAGCTAGCATAGAGTGAAGAGCATTAATGATAATACAAAAACCTTGTTAAATATGCTTTTTGAGTAAACAGTATCAAAAAAAAATAGATCAAAATACTTAGAGGGCTTACAGAACCCAATTTTTTGAGAGAGGAGATTTACGTGTCACCAAGGTAACCAAGAAAGCTTAAACATGAACTCCATGAAACAAAAGGACACAGTAATACAATAATATCATCATTATTAAATATCAAGTGTCCTTTTACCTTAGTAACCCATTCCTAATGTTTATTTAATTATTTCATCTTGAGTCCCAGATGTTCCAGGTAGTCATCTAGTCCCTGGAAACATCTTGTCTTGGACATTTGGACTAGGTCCCATTCTTAGGGCAACTCTGAAAAGAACTCTTTTTCCAAATTATTTGTTGATATAACTAGATAATTCTGCTAAAATCTGCCAGTAATAAAACAATTCAGTTTTGAACAATCTTTTAAATGTAATTTTATTCAATCATTTTCCTATGTAAAAATCAGCTCAAGCCTTGTGGTACTGATTGATAATAGAGCTATATGAATGTCAAATTAAAAAAATCATAATTCACCCAAGACTTTAGAGAATTTCAGTCTTTATATGCCACTTGCTATTTTTATCTTTGCCTAAAAACTGAATCTAATGTAATGATCTTTTTCTTCTTTTTTCTCAGTTGTATGTTAAAAAAAAATTTGTCTTCTTTGTTTAATTTTGAGTTCCAAATTCTCCCTATATGACTTTTGTTGGTTTTGTTATTGACATGGTATGGTCCATCATACCATAGTTTTCTAATATTGAACCAGTCCTACATTTCTAGTAAAAATCTCACTTAATCATAGTGTATGATCTTTGTGACATATCACTATAATCTTCTTGCTACTAGTGTATTATTTAACATTTTTGCATCAATATTCATTAGGGAAAATGGTCGATAATTTTCATTCTTTTTTTTGTTCTTCCTGATTTAAATGTCTAAAACATATTTTATTGTAAAAGGAATGTTAGAACTTTTTCTTTATCTACTTTTCCAAAGACTTTGCTAAAATATACCATAACATCTATGCACCAAATGACAGAACATTCAAATTATTAAAGTAAAAGCTCAATTAGTTTCAGGAGGAAAAAGAAAGTAAAACTACAGTAGTAGGGGAAACCCAGCAAAATGTAATTTCACTGATTATCTCTTTTAATTAGGTATAATTTTTTTCTTTGAGATTGTAATTGCTATCCATGCCTTTTTTACCTCAGCTGATGCATAATAAATTTTGCTCCACTCCCTTACTTCAATTCTGCCTACATCTTTTTGTTTCAAGTGTGTTTCTTAGGAACTACATATTGTTGGATTCCTATTGTTCTAATCCATTCTGGAGTGAGTTCATTCTGACATCCCCCTGCTATTTTCCCCTCCACTGTAAAAAAAACTCTTCCTTGTTTACCTCATTTCTATAAGGTAATTTTACCCATTCTTCCTTTATCATCCCCTTTCTTCCATTACATTCTTTTTGGTCGCCCTTTTATTTTTTTTTTAATCATCCCAACATAATCGACTCAATACTATGGCCTCTTTTTAGACTTCTTCTAACTGCCTTAATAATGATTAGGTTCTTAGGAGTTACATATATCATATTCTCATATTGAATGTAAACAGTTTGATCTTATTAAGTCCTTTATGTTTTCTTTTTCATGATTGATTCCTTGTGCTTCTCTTGAGTCCTATATTTGAATGTCAGATTGTGTGTTTCTCTCTGGTATTTTCATTGGGAATTTTGAAAGTCCTTTATTTCACTAAGTGTACATTTTCTCCTAAAGGATTATACTCAGTACTGCTGGGCATATTATTCATTGTAATCTTAGTCTTTTCCTTCAATATTTTGAGACTTCCGCTCCTTTAATGTGGAAGCTGCTAAATCTTATGTGAACCTGACTATTGTTCTATAGTATCTGAATGGTTTCTTCCAGGCTAGATAGCTATCATTTATAAAGCACTTACAGTTTGGGAAGCAATTTTATATACATTGGATCCTCAAAACAACTTTATGAGATAGACTATTATTATCATAAAATAATAAAATATCATATAATAATAAGTATTATTATTACAGAGTTAACTATTAGAGGTCAAGTGATTTGCCAAAAGTTGCACAGCTAGCAAGTGTATGAGGTGGAAATTGAACCAGGTCTTCTTAACACCAAGTCCAATACTCTGTCTTCTCTGCCATTAACATTTCAGGATTATTGCTTTTTGGCTATTTTATACCAATTTCTCTGAACATCTCTGTGTATCCTCTTAAGTAAGCTTCTTCCTTCCATTCCCCATTCCTCTTTTTCTCCCCTCTAGGAGACAACTAGAAAGTCAAAATAGAGGTAGAAATTAATCAGAACTCTAGATTAAAATCCAAAGATTATTGGCTGAGTCCTTTTATGATGACAAAGTGAAACAAATCCCTAGCCCAAGACAACTTGAAAAGTTGACAGGAAGAGTCTTTCACACCAGGGAGGGAGCAGAGGACAGTCCAGCTTGGGCCACACTAGCACAGATCAGTTAGAGTAGGCCTCAGGGAACTGAATCATTGGTAGCTGTGGCATTCTTCAGATTTCTCACAAATGCCAAAAAGGTAAGTGGGAAAACTCTGTGAGATGTGAGTGAAAGAAGAGTGCATGGTCTGACTAGGTCCAGCCCCAGCCCCTGGGGGTGGTGGCAGCAGCAGTAGTGACAGTGGCAGAGGCTGCTTCTGGAGCTCTGGACCCACTTGATCTGGGAGGTCAAGTGAATGATAAAAAACCCCTGAAGCCTGGGACAGTATATCCATACCCATACCCAGCCTCCTGGAAGCAGAGGCCTACTTTGACAAAGACTTAGAAAATCAGATGTTTGGCTGGGAAGATGAGAAAACATCATAAAAGAACTCAGACTATAGAATAGAATCTTACTTTGGTGATAAGAAAGATCAGGGTATACTACCAGAGGAGGACATCAGAGTCAAAGCTCTTACATTAAAAGTTCCAAGAGGAATATGAATTTGCTCTCAGGCCATGGAGGAGCTCAAAAGGAATTTTGAAAATCAAGTATGAGAAGTAGAGGAAAAATTTGGAAGAGAAATGAGAGTGATGCAAGAAAATTATAAAAATGAATCTACAACTTGATAAAGGAGATCCCCAAAAATACTGAAGAAAATAACACCTTAAAAAATAGACTAACCCAAATGATAAAAGAAGTCCAAAAAGCCAATAAGGAGAAGAATGGCTTGAAAAGCAGAATTAATCAAATGGAAAAGAAAGTCCAAAAAAAGAAAATAATTCCTTCAAAATTGGAATGAAACAAATGGAAGCTAATGACTTTATGAGAAATCAAGAAATTATAAAACAGGAACAAAAGAATGAAAAAAATGAAAGAAATGTGAAATGCCTCATTGGAGAAATTATTGACCAGGAAAATATATACAGGAAAGATAATTTTAAAAATATTATACTACTTGAAAGCCATGATCAAAAAAAGAGTCTAGACATCATCTTTCAAGAAACTATGAAGCAAAACTGCCCTGATATTCTAGAAAGAAAGGGTAAAATAGAAATGGAAAGAATCTACCAATGGCCTCTGAAAGAGATACTAGAAGGAAAACTCCTGGGAATATTGTAGGCAAATTCCAGAGTTTCGAGGTCAAAGGGAAAATATTGCAAGCAGCCAGAAGGAAACAATTGGAGTACTATGGAAATACAATCAGGATTGCAGATCTAGCAGATTCTAAGTTAACAGATCAAAGGCCTTGGAATATGATATTCTGGAGGTCAGAATTAAAGAGCTAGGATTAAAAGCAAGAGTCACATACCCAGCAAAAGTGAGTATAATTCTTCAGGGGGAGAATTGATATTCAATAAAATAAAGGACTTTCAAACATCCTTGATGAAAAGATCACAGCTGAATAGAAAATCTGACTTCCAAATACAAGAATCAAGAAAAGCATGAGAAGGTAAACAGGAAAGAGAAATCATAAGAGACTTATTAAAATCGAACTTTTTACATGCCTACATGAAACTATGATATTTGTAACTCATGAGACCTTTCCCAGTATTAGGGTAGTTGGAGGAAATAGACAAATAGACAGATAGATAGAGGTCACAGGGTGAGTTGAATATGAAGGGATGATGTCTAAAAAATGAAATTAAGGAATGTGAAAGGAACATATTGGAAGAAGAAAAAAAGGAGAGACAGAATGGGGTAAATTATCTCACATAAAAGAGACAAGAAAAAGGTTTCACAATGAAGGGGAAGAAGAGGGAGGTGAAGAGGAAAGAGTGAACCTTACTCTCATCAGATCTGGCTTAAGGAGGGAACAACACACATACTCAATTGGTTATCTTACCTTACAAAAAAGTAGGGGGAAATGGATTAGGAGGGGATGATAGAAGGGAGGACAGATTTGTGATGTGGGTAATCAGAAGCAAACACTTTTGCAATGGGACAGGGTCAAATAAGAAAATATAATAAGTGGGGAACAGGATAGGATGGAGAGAAATATAGTTAGTCTTTCACAACATGACTATTAGGGAAGTATTTTGCTTTATGACACATGTATAACCTATGTTAAATTGCTTCCCTTTCTCAATGAGGTTGGGTAGGGAGGGAAGAAGGGAAAGATTTTGGAACTTAAAGTTTTAAAAAGAAATGTTAAAATATTATGTTTACATGCAACTGGAAAATAAGATATACAGGCACTGGGGTATAGAAATCTATCTTGCCCTTCAAGAAAGTAAAGAGGAAGGGTATAAGAGGGGGGAGTGATAAAAGGGAAGGCAGACTGGACAAAGGGGCGATCAGAATGCCTGACATCTGGGTTGGGGGAAAGGGAAAGGTGGAGAGAAATTTCAGAACTCAAAATCTTGTGGAAATGAATTTTGAAAACTAAAACTAAATAAATTTAAATCTTAAAAAATACAATGAATATGCTTCTTTTAGGAAAAATGTCTGTGTACTTGGTAAAAGTATGAATTGCAACTCTGGAGCGGACTGTCACCGACAAAAATTGCTTTCAGAGACAACTTTAAAGATGAACAATTGAAGATGGCGAGCTAAGTAATCACAGAGAATTGAGCTTTATAGCATGGGAGCTTCATCAGGAGCTTTGAAGCTTTGATGCTTCCATTGATCTATAATCCCATCTGTGAAGAATTCCCTGCATGAGTGCAGATGGCAAATATTCTAGATCTTACCTTCCCATGCCTTCCAAGAAATTTGATCTACTCAGTGTTCTAGAACCTGTTAAACTACAGTTTAATAGCCATAAAGTGCAAAGATTTTTAAATGTTTTCATGAGGAAAAAAGAAAGAGAGATATAATCAAACTGATAGCATTTCATGTGCTGAATAATTTAAGGTGCTTATCACCACCATTCTTTTAACCAACACAAGCACAGTAGAGTGTCAATAAAACAAAAAGTGGTGGAGGAAGGCACTTGAAGTCTAAAGAAGGAGGTTATTAGCTACTTGAAAGAGCATGGAACACTTCATGAGTAGATTAGTATCTGAAGTGGACTATATTCTGCAGGTGAATAAGGGGAGGATATTTGAAGCACAAGGAAAGGAGAGATAAAAGGCATGGACTTAGGCAAATACATGGGCATGTGACATTCTAAGAACAAAAAAGAGTCCCTTTTGGCTTAACCTTAAAAGAAAATAAAATGAGAAAAGACTGGGAATTTTTCATCAATTATCTACATCACCACCATCATTATGCTCGTAAGTGTCACATCATCACAGTTAATATCATCATTTTCGCTGCCATCTTTGTTATCATTATCTTCAAGAACAACACTGCAATTAGTCCAGTGCAAGATTACTCCATAGAATTATAGTCATAGTTATGAAGACAAACAAAACCTCACTGTCCATCTGAGTCAACCCTTTTATATTATAGATGAGAAAACTGACACCCAGAGGATCAAAGATCACAGAGGTAACAATGGTCAAGAGCAGGAATTGAATCCACATCTTCTGCCTCCAGAACTCTATATAAAGCACTCTAGCATGATACCTCCCATGTTATTTGAAAAGAAACAAAGAAGCTTATGGACCAACTCTGAAATTCTCATTCTTTGTATTTATATTGTCATCAGTTAACTGAGTACCTGACACAAAGTAGGTGCTTAATGAATACTTGTTGATTTATGTAAGCAAAGGAGCATTAAACTTATAATCAGAAGACTTAAATACAAGGTCTGCCTTTCCCACTCACTGCCCATCTTCTATATATGTTATTTCATCTCTCTGAACCTCAATTTCCTTTTCTTTAAAATCAGAAGTATAATTCCTATATCAAATGTCTCTCCTATGGAGCCTATAGATATTGTTACAGTCTTTGTTTAAAAAAAAAATCATAGGAAAAAGTTTAAAGAATCACAGTTTTAACTGTTATATTATATAGTTCTTGTTATAGAATCAGGGACTGTGTATGTAAGTTTAACTGACATATGAGGACCTATTCAAAAACTATAGAAAGAATAGAGAAAAAGATGTAAGGGAAGAAAAGGAGGAAAGAAGAGAATTTGGAATTCAAAATTTAAAAAAATCATCATTAAAAATTTACATGTAATTGGGAAGTATTTAAGGAAATAAATAAAATATATTTTTAAAAAAATATATGAGGCACTCCTGAACTAGGTTTCAGGAAAAAAAGAGATTACATTTTGCAAAATTTAGATTAGAACCTTTTGCTTTGATTCTTGTCAAAATCTTAGATCATCTTATAAAATTCTCAGTTTTTGAGCACTTAGAAAGGAAAGCAATGGTTATTTAGAATCAGCATAGCTTGCTGGAAAATCAGGGGGGATTCTGTATACTTACAACGTAATGAGATTTTCCAAAGATTTTGAAAGAAGTCATAGCATCAAAAGGAATTTCTCTTAACCTTCATTCCCATTACTCTCTTCCCCTTCGCTGCTAAACTTTCTTAATACTTCTCTATGTTCTAGATAGCTAGATACATAAAACATTTATTAAACATTATGCAAAAATACAAACAGAAGATAGTTCTTACCCTAAAGAAGTTTATATTCTAATGGAGGAACAAAGAGTTATAAAGAAAGGAAAGAGGAAGGAAGATCAGTCCCATGAGATGCAAAGTGAATGGCATGAAGTGAAAAAGTTAAGGGAAATTAATTGGAAGCAAAATGAACATGGTTGGAAGCCCTCCTGAAATATCAGTTCAAGCAAGAGAATTCTGTAATTCCACTTCCTCACTATTCACCCTCTTATTTAGCTCTTTCACTTGGACATCTCTTCATGCACAAGTTCTTTGGGGGAGGGGCATTTAGGGTTAAGTAACTTGCCCAGTGTCAAACAACTAGCAAATGTCTGAGGTCAGATTTGAACTCAGGTCCTCCTGACTCCAGAGCCTGTGTGCTATTCACCATGCCACCTTGCTGCTCCTGAATGTTCTTAATTACAAAACCCCGTGGATTTTGTAGTCTTCTCATCTTTTTGTATTATTACAGACAACAGGATAGGAATAAGTAAATAAGGTTAGATTAAAATTTAAGGAGCTAAGGGCAATATTAGAAGGCCTGAAGTCCCCAATAAAATAAGAGGAGATAGGACTCAGGGCACAAGTATGGGACTTGTGTAGCCAAAGAAACAAGGTACCTCTTCCTCCAAGATAGAAGCAAAGGAGGGGAAAGTGAGGGACAGTGTTGAGATGAATTGAAATATATAACTAGGGAGAAGAGTGAATTCATGACAAATAACCTGAGGTTCTGTCTGCTTGTATTACCTACCTAATAGAATCACAGACCTTGAGAGGGAAACAGTTTTTTGGTGAACTTTAAGGTGCTATATAAATGAGAAATTATTATTATATGAATTTTCTCCTCCTCTCATAGCTTATAACTAGCATTCTTTTCACTTGACAGTCCCCGCCTCCACTACTCATCTGTGTGACTTTGGATGAGATTATTAGTCTTCCTTGGCATTAGCTTTCTCATCTGTAAAATTACATTGTTTAGCTAAATCATAGGGTCATAGATTAAGAGAAGCAAAGAACTTATTGGTTACTTATTCTAACCCCTTTATTTTACAGATAAGGAAAGTGAGAACTGGGGATTTAATTTCTAATTCATTTAACCAAAAATCATTTAGTAAGCATTTATTTGCTAAATAGATAGATTTCAATTCCTCAAATCTCCATCCTTTTTTGACCCTGACAACCCTATTACTGACTCTTTCCTCATTAAAAAAAATGGTTTTAAGACCCTCTTCTCTTAACTCTAATCTAAAACTATGTTCTGCTTGTGCCTCTGTTATCTGGTAACAAATAAAAACAACTGTGTTCAGCATAAGATCAGTTTAAGTTTTTCAGATGACTTTTGATAAAACCCCTCATAAAAGGCTACTGTATAAATAACATCCTTAGGAAATCTTGTATGAGAGATAAAGTCCTATCATGAGCTAGAGACAGGTTAAGGGATAGAAATAAATGGTCAGTTGTCAGCATTGGCAAAGGGAGAGGAGCACTGTTCAATATATTGGTTAACTATCCAGAAGTAGGAACTGACAGCAAGGTGGCCATATTTGCTGACAGATTTACTCCAGTTAATCAAAATGAAGGATTATTGTAAAAAAAATGCCAAAGAAGCTAAGAAAACTAATTCACTAGGAAAGATAAGTTCAGGCAATAGTAAGCCTAAATTTAAGATGATGCACATGGCAAAGCATAATTGAAAGTACTCATGAATCCCAATAAAACTTTGTATTATAATTTCTAAAGACGGTATTAAATTCTAAAGATGCTAAGACATTCTAAAACATTAAATAAGCCCACCTCAACTTTCAAAAGCAAATATTTCCATAAAGATGTAAATCAGTAAGTGTATACCAACAAATATATCAACATCCATATATTAAGTGCCTACTGTATGCGAGGCTTGGAGGATAATGGGCTTATATTATCAAGCAACAAAAATGATGGTAACAACTAAAGCATTTTAACTATTATTTTTACTTTTGTGTTTCTGGTAGATTTTATTTTTTTACTTTCATTTTGTTTTATTTTGGCTTGTCCGGTTGAAGAGATGAGAACACTCTCTCATTGGCATAAAAACATTGTGACTTAATAAAATGAATGTGACAGGGGAAGAGGGTGAAGTATAACAGTCTGATCTTTAAGGTCATGGGTTGATTAGATTTGGAATTTTAGAAGTATAGGTTCAGAGATGGTACATAACAATATGGAGTAAAGCTGCTCAGCTGAAGGGATGAGTCAGAGACTCTACACCAAATGCAACAGACATATAATCTAGCTTTACACCGTTATTGCTACTGGTCCAGACTAGTCTACTACAATGTGACAGGACATGGTAATGTGCAAGTAGACATGTAAAGACTAGAAAAATCTCATTTGGACAACTTGAAATGTTAGGAAAGGGATGCCAAAGATTCTGTCTCCCTTACTCAAAGCTTCTCAGTGACTCCCCACCTTCTATTGGATAAAGTCTAGACTCCTTAGCTTAACAATTAAAGCCCTTCTTAATCACCTCCCACATCCTCTTTCATGTTGCTTTCCAGTATAGATTTTCTACCATAGGTCCACTGGGGTACTCAACTGTCTTCTAAACATGTCTCGAATATTTCTCCATACACCACATTGTTCCTGTCCTTTTGTCTAAAGACGATGCCTTCTTATCGTCTTCCCACCTAGTTATTCCTATCCATCTTTCAATCTTTCCAGGCCTCAGCTACTGTGTAAAGTCTCTGTGACTGCCACAGTCCAAAGTAAATGTTCTATGATTTTAGTTCCTAAAGTACTTATCGTCTTCACTATTCTGTGATGTCTTCTCTCCTGTTGTTGGTACATGTGGGGGAGGTATTGTTTTGTATGGAAATAGTACTGAACTATGATTAAACTGTAATATGAAATCCTAAAAAGAGATTTATCCCTTTCAGGAAGGAGTGGGAGCCAAACTTCCAATATTTCACAAAGTTGGGTTCTTCAGAGGTGAGTGATCAAAACTATGAGGGAAATGAAGACCATACCATATAAGAAGCAGATGAAACTGAGGATCTATTAATCCAATCCTGAACATATCCACTTAGTAGTTAAGTTAAAAGCACTGTGAAGACAGAGAGACAGAGAGAGAAACAAGCATGTTGTCGTATTTGGTCCTCACAACAATCTTACGAAGTAGGCACTATTAATATCCCACCTTACAGATGAGGAAACCAAGGCAAAAAGGTTAAATGATTTGCCCAAGGTATCTGAAGGAAGACTCCAACTCAGATCTTGACTCCAAGTCCAGCACTCCATGGACTTTGCCACCTAATTGCTTCCATGATAATCCTTAACTTCAAGGTTCTGAACTATACTCTATTATGTACCCTGGAGAAGAGAAGAACTGTGGAAGACATGATAGCTGCCTTTAAACATTTAAAAGGCTATCACATTCAGGAGAAGATTAGGTTTGTTCTGCCTAGAGTATGGTAAAGTTCCTTATGAATTGATGCATTCAAGAAGAGGTAAGAGCCCATTAGCCAGGGATGATGTTGAGCACAGGTGTCAAAGGCACTCACAAAATTTCCCACTATAGCCAAACCAGATTTAAATGGAATTGCAAAAGTTTAAGAAAATAAATAAAAATATAATGTGACATAGATAATGACAATTTGGGGTTTTCTAAATCAATCTGTAGCCTAAAGGGATCCATTTCTATTTCAGATAGAAATTACTGGTGTGGAAGGTACAAGTCCAGGATCAGTTTAGACTATGTGACTCTTGAGTTTCCTTCCAATGGCAAGATTCTTTGGTTTCTTGGACTGGTAACTGCTCCTGCACAGATAAAAAATGTTCCCTTGACTCAGGGAGTGCTAATCTTAACTATCTTCAAGTAAGAGAAGTCCAAATATCAAGGTGCTTTCCATAAGACTGGAAATTTATGGGAGGCACAAAATGAGTATAAATTTATACTCCCTAAATAGAATAACAGAATCCCAGAACTGAATAAAGTCTCTGAGATCATAGAATCCAACCTATTTCAGTTTAGAAACTCACTTAAAAATAACTTACAATGGTTCATCTAACAGTCTATTAATTAACATTTATTAAGCACCTATTATGGGCCAGACACTATAAATGCTAGACATTCAAGGAATCTGGCCAAAAAAACAGACTACATTAAAACTACTCACTACCAACAAGACACAGGATAAATTCTAAATAGTCAACAAACATAAGGCCCTAGAATTAAGAGGAAATTGGAAGGGTCCCCTGTAGCAGGTAGAATTTTTGCTGGAACTTGAAGGAAGCCATAGAAGCCAGGAGGTAGGAATAAGAAAAGGATTCCAAAAATAAGGGACAGCTAGTGAAGTGGAGAGATGGAGTGTCTTGTTTGATGAACTGCAATAAGGCCAGTGTCACTAAATTAAAGAGTACTGAGAAAAGGGAGTCTTTCATCAAGGCTGGAGAAGTGAGGAGGAGGAAAGAGGGGAGACAGGTTATGAAGTGCTGTGAGAATTGCAAAAAAGGATTTTACATTTGATAGAAGAGGTAATGGAGAACCACTTGAATTTATTGAGAATGCATCTGACAAGGTCAGACTTCTGTTTACAGAAAATAACTTTTGACAACTGAGTGGAGGATGGACTGCAGAGGAAAGAAACATGACAGGCAGATCATCCAGCAGACTATAATTACAATCTATATGTAAAGTGATGAGGGCCTGAACTAGGGTGCTGGCAGTACCAGAGGAGAAAAGCAGGCATATCCAAGGGATAGTGCAAAGGGCAGAATCATTGGGCTTTGCTTGAATATCAGTAGTGATAAGTAGTGATCTAATAGGGTAGCAGGACATGCCAGTTCTGGACAGCTCTAATTGTTAGGAAATTTTTGTTTGCTTGTTCTTTTTGTTTCTTTGTTTTCCCCTGTATCAAGCATACATTTATTAATTTTCAGCTTTTATCCATTATTCCTAGTTTTGCCCTTCAGTCATGAAGAATGACCTGATTCTTTTCTCACAGGACATCCCTTCAAATACTTGAAGAAAGCTGTCATGTCTCAACTGAGTTTTCTGTTCTCCAGGTTAAATACCCCCAGTTGCTTCAGAAGATCCTCCTATGGCATTCATTAACTTGAGCTTTGACCATGCCAATAGCCTCTGCTGGTCATACTTGAGTCAGTCATTGTTTTCCCTGTGTTTTCTGCGACCTCATTAGCTCACATGGGTTTACTTATCCTCTCAATGTTTATAACTCCTTTGCCAAGGCCAACTCCTATACGTGTTATACCTTGATCCACTCCTATCTTTTCCATCAGGATCATTCCTTTCTTTAGCTAATCTTCAATCTCTCCCTATGGACTGATTCTTCATTTCTTCAAACATGCCTAAGCTTCACCCAACCTAAAAAAAAAAAACAAAGAAACTTTATTTTGTCATTCCCCCAGGCTATATATAATCCTATATCTCTCTTCCACTTCCTAAACTTCAAATAAAAGCTAGATACACCGTTTGCATCCACATTCCAACATCTTCAAATTTCTTTTCCTCAACCTTTTAAAACCTAACTTCAAACTTCCAAAAACAACTGTTTTAAAGTTACCAGTGATCTTTTAAATGCCAGATCTGGTGGTCTTTTTTTCTGTCTCCAATCCTTTCTCTCCCTAAACAACCTTGTGTGTAATTTATATTTTTTTGTGAGGAAGAGTATATGATGCTCTATTATTTAATAATCAGTATAACTCTGTGAATCATCCTTTTTCTAATTTTGTTAGACCCCACTTCTGAAGGGCAAGCAGTTCCTGAAGGGCAAGAATGAATAATGCAATCACCCCCCAGTCAAAGCATATACTCATTAACCAGATTAGGCCATTCCCAAGTGGGATCCTTGATCCTTTTTACCCCACAGCCAGACAACCAGCTTAAGGTAGGCACTATCCAGGGGACAAGACTTCTGTCCTTACTTTTTTAAAAAATTAATTTGTTTTCAGTTCTCAACAATCACTTCCATAAGTTTTAAATTTTCTTACCATCCCTCCCAGCTCCTTTCCTGAGATGGCATGCAATTTATATGAGTTTATACATATATTCTTATTAAAGATATTTTCACATTAGTCATGTGGATAGAAGAATAAAAATGAATGGGAGAAATCATGAGAAAAAAACAAAACAAAATATACTACAAGAGAAAATAGTCTGCTTCATTCTGTGTTCTGATTCTATATTCCTTTCTCTGGATGTAGATAGCATTTTGCATCACGAGTCTTTTGGAAATGTTTTAGGTGCTTACATTGCTATGAAAAGCTAAGTCTATCAGAAACAGTCCTCACCCTGTGGCTGTTAACTGTGTATAATAGTCTCCTGGTTCTGCTCACTTGACTCGGTATCAACTCATATAAGTCTCTCCAAGTTTTTTTGAAGTCTACCTGTTCATCATTTTTTAAAGCACAATAGTATTCCATTACATTCATGTACCACAACTTGTTCAGCCTTTTCCCAATTGATAGGCATTACCTCAATTTCCAGTTCTTGGCCACTACAAAAAGAACTACTATAAATATTTTTATATACATGGAACTTTTTTTCCATTTTTATGATCTCTTTGGGATACAACACTAGAAAGGGTCAAAAGGTATGCACAATTTTATAGCTTTTTGGGAATAGTCCCAAACTGCTTTCCAGAATGGTTAGATCAACTCACAGCTCCACAAACAATGAATTAGTGTTCCAACCCTTCCACGTCTTCTCCAACATTTTTTATTTAACTGTTTTGTTGTGTTAGCTAATCTGATAGGTGTGATGTGATACCTCAGAGTTGTTTTAGTTTGCATCACTCTAATCAATAGTAATTCATAGAAATTTTTCATATAACTATAGATAACTTCAGTTTCTTTCTCTGAAAACTACCTGTTCATTTCTTTGACCATTTGTCAACTGGGGACTGATGTGTATTCTTGTAAATTCTACTCAATTCTCTATATATTTTAGAAATAAGGCCCTTATCACAAACATTAGTTGCAAAAATTCTTTCCCAGTTTTCTGCTTCCCTTTTAATTGAGATTGTATTGGCTTTGTTTGGGCAAAAGCTTTTCAATTTAATGTAATCAAAATTATCCATTTTGCATTTCATAAAGTTCTCTATCTCTTGTTTTGTCATGAATTTCTCCATTCTCCATAAATCTGATAAACTATTCCTTGCTCCCTAATTTGTTTGTAATATCAGCTTTTATATCTAGACTGTGTATCTATTTGGACTTTATTCTTGCATACAGTGTCAGGCATTGGTCTATTCTCAATTTATGTGACACTATTTCCAGTTTTTCCAGCAATTTTTGCCAAACAGTGAATTCTTATTCCAGAATCTGGGGTCCTTGGGTTTATCAAACAGTCAACTGCTATGTTGATTGACTGTGTCTTATTATATAACATATTCCATTGGTCTACCCCTCTATTTCTTAGCCAGTACCAACTGGTTTTGATGATTGCTGCTTCATAACATAATTTGAAATCTTATAGGGCTAGGCCACCTTCCCTAGCATTTCTTTTCATTAATTCCCTTCATATTCTGGACCTTTTGTTCTTCCAGATGCATTTTGTTATTAATTTTTTTAGCTCTAGAAAATAATTTTCTGGTAGTTTGTTTGACATGGCACTGAATAAGTAAATTAATTTAGGTTGAATTGTCATTTTTATTATATTAGCTCAGCCTGCCAAGCCTAAGCAACTGATGTTTTTCCACTTACTTAGATCTAACTTTATTTGTGCAAAAAATGTTTGTAATTGTGTTCATATAGTCCCTGGGTTTGTTGTAGCAGGTGAAACTACCAAATATTTTAGAGTATCTATCATAACTTTAAATGGGATTTCTCTTTCTGTCTCTTGCTGTTGGGCTTTGTTAGTAATATATAGAAATGCTGATGATTTATGTGGATTTTTTTTTTGTATCCTGCAACTTTGTGAAAGTTGTTGATTATTTCAAATACTTTTTAACTTGATTCTCTAGGATTCTCCAAGTATATTATCATATTATCTGCAAAGAGTGATAACTTGCATTCTTCTTTGTCTATTTTAATTCCTTCAATTTCTTTTTCTTCTCTTTTTGCTAAAGCTAAGATTTCTGGTACCATCTTGAATAACAGTGGTGATAATGGACATCCTTGTTTCGTCCCCAATCTTATTGGAAATGCATCTAGCTTGTGTTCATTACATATAATACTTATTGATGGTTTTAGGTGGATACTACTTATTATTTTAAGGAAGGCTCCATTTATTCCTTTGTTCTCTAGTGTTCTCAATAGGAATAAATGTATTTTGTCAAAAACTTTTTCTGCATCTACTGAGATAATCATATGGTTTTTGTTAGTTTAGTTGTTTAAATAATGCTGATAGTTTTCCTAATATTGATTCATGCCTGCATTCCTAGTATAAATCCTACCTGATCATAATATATTATTCCCCTGATAAGTTGCTTTAATCATTTTGCTAATACCCTATTTAAAAATTTTGCCTCTATCATCATTAGGAAATTGGTCTATAACTTTCTTTCTCTGTTTTGGCTCTTTCCAGTTTAGGTATCAGAACCATATTTGTATCATTAAAAAGAATTTGGTAGGACTCCTTCCCCAATTTTCCCAAATAGTCTGTATAGTATTGGAATTGACTGTTCTTAAATATTAGATGGAATTCACTTGTAAATCCATCTGGCCCTGGAGATTTTTTTCCTAGGGATTTCATTGATGGATTGTTCAATTTCTTTTTGTGATATTGGATTATTTAAATATTTAAGTCCTCTTCTGTTAATCTGAGCTATTTATATTTTTAAATATTCATCCATTTCACTTAGATTGCCAAATTTATGGGCATACAGTTGGGTAAAGTAATTTCTAATTATTGTTTTAATTTCTGCCTTGTTGGAGGTGAGTTGACCCTTTTTATTTTTGATACTGATGATTTGGTTTTCTTCTTTCTGATTTTTAATCTAATTGACCAAAGATTTATCATCTTTATTGTTTTTTTCATAAAACCAACTTTTATTTTTATTTATTAGTTCAATAGTTTTCTTCATTTCAATTTTATTCACCTCTCCTTTGATTTTCAGCATTTCTAATTTGGTATTTACTTGGGGATTTTCAATTTGTTCTTTTTCTAGCTTTCTCAGTTGCATGCCAATTCATTAATCTCCTCTTTCTCTATCTTATTCTTGTAGGCATTCAATGATATCAAATTTTCCCTAAGAACTGCTTGCAGAATGTCTCACAAGTTTTGGTAGGCTGACTCATTATTGTCATTCTGTTGAATGAAGTTACTGATTGTTTCTTTGATTTGTTTTTTAACCCACTCATTTTTTGGATTTCTCCCTAATTAATTAATTCTAACTAATTTTGGGTCTATTTTTCCAAAGCCCTTTATTACATATAATTTTTATTGCATCATGATCTGAAAAGGATGCATTGACTATCTCTGCCTTTCTGCTCTGGTGTGTGAGGTTTTTATGCCCTAGTATATGGTCAAATTTGTGTATGTGCCATGTACCACTGAGAAAAATGTATATTCCTTTCTATCCAAATTCAATTTTCTCCAGAGGTCTATCATATCTACCTTATCCAGAATTCTATTCTCCTCCTTAACTTCTTTCTTGTTTATTTTGAGGTTAGATTCATCAAGTTCAGAGAGGGAGAAGCTGAGGTCCCTGACTAGTATAGTTTTGCTGTCTGTTTCTTCCTGTAACTCCCTTAAGTTCTCCTCTAAGAATCTGGATGCTATACCAATTAGTACATATATGTTTAGTAATGATATTACTTCATCATCTATGGTACATTTTAGCAGGATATAGTTCCCTTCCTTATCTTTTTTGATTAGATCTATTTCTGCTTTTACTTTATCTGAGATTAGGATTGTTACTCCTGTTTGTTTTTCTTTACATCAGATGAAGCACAATATATTCTGCTCCAACCTTTTACCTTTACCCTGTGAGTATCCCCCTGTTTCAAATGTGTTTTTTTGTAAACAACATATTGTAGGGTTATGGTTTTTAATCTATCCTGCTGTCTGTCTCTGTTTTATGGGAGAGTTCATCCCATTCATATTCAGAGTTATGATTACTGTCTGTGTTTTTCACTCCATCCTATCCCCTCCATTTATACTCTTATTTCTCTTTTCCCTTTCTCACTACAGATTTACTTTTAACTACTGCCTCCCTACATATTTGCTCTCTTCTATCAGTCTCCCTCCCTTTGCTACTTCTTCCCTCCCTTTTAACACCCCCCCTTCTTTGCCTTTCCCCTCCTAGTACCTATAGGACAAGTTAGATTTCTACACTTAACTGAGTATGTTGTTCCCTCCTTGAACCAGATCAAATGAGAGTAAAGCTTAAACAATGCTCCTCTCCCTCCTCTATTTCCCTCTACTATAATATGATTTTGTCCCTCTTCTGGTGATATAATTTACCTTTTTCTACCTCCTCCTTTTCTCTTCTTCCATTACAATCTCTTTGCACCTTTTAATTACATTTTTATATCAGTTAATCAGTTATATCATTGTCTCTTATCTATGCATATCCCTTTTCAATGTCATAATACATATACAATTCTCAAGATTAATAAGTTTCATCCTCCCATACAGGGATGTAAACAGTTTGCCCATATTGAATAACAAGTTTTGTTTTGTTTTGTTTTTTCCCCTGCTTACCTTTTTTATGCCTCTTTTGAGTCTTGTATTTGAAGATCAAATTTTCTATTGAGCTCTGGCCTTTTTATAAGGAAGTTCTGGAAATCCCTTTTTTCATTGAATGCCCATATCTTTACCTGAAATACTATGCTCAATTTTTCTGGGTAATTGATCCTTTGTTGTAGTCCAAGCTTCTTTGCATTACAGAATGTCATATTCCAGTCCTTCTGATCTTTTAATGTAGAAGCTGCAAGGTCCTGTGTGATCCTAACTGTAGTTTCTCAACATTTGAATTTTTCTTTCTGGCTGCTTGCAGTATTTTCTCCTTAATTTGACAGTTCTGAAATTTGGCAACAATATTGTTTGGTATTTTAAATTTGGGATCTCTTTCAGGAGGTGATCATTGGATTCCTTAGATGACTATTTTGTCCTCTGGACCTAGGACCTCAGGGCAGTTTTCCTTGATGATTTCTTGGAAGATATTATCCAGGCTCTTGTTTTCATCATGACTTTCTAGTAAACCAATAATTCTTAGATTTTCTCTGCAGGGCTTATTTTCCAGGTCAATTGTTTTTCCAAAGAGTTCTATTTTTTTCCATTGTTTATATTGTGTTTGACTGATTCTTGATGTTTCATAGAGTAATTAACTTCTACTTGTCCAGTTTTAATTTTTAATAGGTTTAACAGATTGTTTTCTTCAGTTGACTTTTTCGTCTTCTTTTCCATTTGTCCAATTTTTCTAGTTAGGTTTTGTATCTCCTTATCCATTTGCCCAATTTTCCTTTTTAGTTCTTCTGTGAATTTTTTTATATTTTTAAAATCATTAGTCAATTTTTCTTGTACTTTTGTAATTTGAATTTTAAAATCATTCTTTGGGCTTGAGACCAGTTCATCCCTTCTGAGGTTTCAGAACTGAATATAATTTCAATACTATATCTATATAATGTACTTTGTATTTGTATTTTGGTCTCCATATTAAGATTCTATAGTCTTTGCTTTTCTGTTTTGCTTCTGCTCATGGTGATTGCCTTTTTCCTGGCTTTTAAAATGGTTCTCTGATTGTGGGGCACAGGGGACTCTGTTCTATGTTTCTTGTGTTGAGAACTAGAGGCTTTTTGTGTTGTGGCCTCTGGTTCTTTCAACTAGAAACTAGAATGCTGTGACTTATCTGGTGCTGTGCTGGTTGGTGTATGCCAAGGTTAAGGCCGGGTTAAGTCTTTCTGAGTTTCTCTGGGGTTACACTGAAGCTCCTGACTTGAAGTGTGGGGATGGGATGGTCTGGCTATTGAAGTTCCTCCCCACCCCCAAGTTACTGCACAGGCAGACTCAATGACAGGCAAATTCCCTTCTGCACTGGTGCCTGCCCAGTTCCTCTGGCTGCACTAAGGCACACCTGGGGTCCTGGTGTTGGAACTTGTGGGCTCCACCCCCTGAGGCCCAGGATCTCATCCTGGTTTGCTGAGGTGGGGCTGTCTGGGACAAACGTAGGTCCTGAACTTTCAGTCATGGCAAGACAGACTCTTCTCAATGTCCCCAGCCTCCCAAACTGATAGACTATAGTGCCCCTCCTGCTGACCCCAGTATTCCAGGTTTTGTCCTGGGGAAATATTCTCAGAGATTTTGAGGTCAACAAAGGGAGGGTGAGAGCATTTATAGTGTACCCCACCAACTTGGCTCCTGGAAGTTCAAGTATGTGACTTTCAAACATTGAATCCGTAGCTGATAGTCTCAGGAGTGGCTGCTGCTTTCACCCAGGGCCCAGTGCTTCTCTCTCACTCAGTTCCTCTGGATTCCTGTCCTAGGCTGATGTGTTTGAGAATTCACGCGGCTTCTTCTGCTTCAGTCTCTTACTCCACTCTCCTATGGCAAAGTCTCTGCTGGTGCAGCTTATGTGCTTTGTGTTCCCCCAGAAGAGTCTTCCTGTAGACTTTCCAGGCTGTCCTGGGCTGGAAATCTGCCACGCTCTGTCTCTTAGTGTATTCTGCCACTCTAAAATTGGTTCCGATTCTCTTTTTAGGGGTATTTGAAGGAATTTCTGATAGGGCTCAAGTAAGTTGGCTTTCACTCTGCCATCTTGGCTCTGCCCACCTCCAGTCGTTACTTTCTAACTAGATTTAGGGGTGATTTGGGAAAGATTTTGCCTGTTTGTTTTTTCTAGTCAAAATTGCTGGGGGGCAGAACCAAGATGGTAGACTAGAAAGATACTCTTATGCAGGGTTCTCCCCATGGCCCATAAAATACCTATAGAGAGGGACTCTCAACAAATTTTGGAGCAGCAGAAGTGGAGAACAACAGAGTGGAGGAGATTTCCAGCCCACGGTTACCTAAAAGGCCCATGGAAACATTGGTTGTGCTGGATGCAGAGCCGAGCGCAGAACCCAGCCTAGCCTTGGCCGACTGGTACAACGTGAGGAGATGAGACAAGACCCTGGGAGGAGGACACTTCTGGGGCAGAATCTCCGGTTGCAGTAGCGGGTCCTCAGATCCCTTGGCCCACAGGCTCCAAAGGTCAGTGATGGGGTTTTATCAGGGGGTCAGGAAGGGAGAAGGGACTTCCCATAGCTCTGGCAGCAGGTAGCAGCCACAGAACCAGCACAGCAGTCCATAGGGAAGCTCCATTGTTGGAGTGTAAAAACTCCTGGGGGCATTGAAGAGCTGAGTCTTACCTCAGCCCTGGGTGGAGGCCCTGGGGGAGCTGGTCTTTGTCTCAAACTGAATGGTGGCCCTGCCCTTCCAGCTTTTCTGAAAATCAACCCCCAGTGCTGGCTTGGCAAAACTGGAGGCCAAGTGGCTATGGAGAGGTATCTGCTAAGATTCTGGACACAAAAATCCCTCTCTGCATCCGGACCAGTACATGCTTGTTTGTGCCACTTTGGAGGAACTGAGATCTCACAGATTCCCAGAGTGTACCCTACTCTTGACAAAGGACCCAAAAGTCAAGAAACTGCTTGGGAAAATACCCCCAAAAAAGGAAAAAAAAAAACACCATAGAAGGTTACTTTCTTGGTGAACAGATATCTCCTCCCTTCCTTTCTGATGAGGAAGAAGAATGCTTATCATCAGGGAAAGACATACAAGTCAAGGCTTTTGTATCCCAAACATCCAAAAAAATATTCAATGGCCTCGGGTCATGGAAGAGCTCAAAAAGGATTTTGAAAATCAAGTTAGACAGGTGGAGGCAAAACTGGGAAGAGAAATGAGAAAGAAGCATGAAAAGCAGGCCAATACCTTGCTAAAGGAGACCCAAAAAAATGTTGAAGAAAATAACACCTTGAAAAATAGGCTAACTCAATTGGCAAAAGAGGTTCAAAAAGCCAATGAGGAGAAGAATGCTTTCAAAAGCACAATTAGCCAGATGGAAAAGGAGGTCCAAAAGCTCACTGAAGAGAATAGTTATTTAAAAATTAGAATGGAATAGATGGAGGCTAATGACTTTATGCATAACCAAGAAATCACAAAACAAAACCAAAAGAATGAAAAAATGGAAGAGAATGTGAAATATCTCATTGGAATAACAACTGACCTGGGAAATAGATCCAGGAGAGATAATTTAAAAATTATGGGACTACCTGACAGCCATGATCAACAAAAGAGCCTAGACATCATCTTTCATGAAATTATCAAGGAAAACTGCCCTGAGATTCTGGAACCAGAGGGCAAAGTAAATATTTAAAGTATCCACCAATCCCCTCCTGAAAGGGATCCAAAAAGAGAAACTCTTAGTAACATTGTGGCCAAATTCGAGAATTCCCAGGTCAAGGAGAAAATATTGCAACTAGCTAGAAAGAAACAATTCCATTATTGCGGAAATAAAATCAGGATAACACAAGATCTAGCAGCTTCTACAATAAGGGATCGAAGGATGTGGAATAGGATATTCCAGAAGGCAAAGGAACTAGGACTAAAGCCAAGAATCACCTACCAGCAAAACTGAGTATAATACTTAGGGGAAAAACTGGTCTTTCAACGAAATCGAGGACTTTCAAGCACTCTTGATGAAAAGACCAGAGCTGAAAAGAAAATTTGACCTTCAAACACAAGAATCAAGAGAAGCATTAAAAGGTAAACAGCAATGAGAAGTCATAAGGGACTTACTAAAGTTGAACTGTTTACATTCCTATATGGAAAGACAATATTTGTAACTCTTGAAACTTTTCAGTATCTGGGTAGTTGGTAGGATTACACGCGCACACACACACACACACACAGACAGAGAGAGACAGAGAGACAGAGACAGAGAGACAGAGTGAATTGAATAGGATGGGATCATATCTTAAAAAAATGAAATTAAGTGGTGAAAAAGCAATATATTGGGAGGAGAAAGGGAGAAATGGAATGGGACAAATTATCTCTCATAGAAGAAGCAGGCAGGAGACTTTTTAGTGGAAGGAGAAAGAGGGGAGCTGAGAGAAAAACATGAAGCTTACTCTCATCACATATGACTAAAGGAAGGAATAAAATGCACACTCATTTTGGTATGAAAACCTATCTTACAATACAGGAAAGTTGGGGAGAAGGGGATAAGCAGGGTCGGGGGGATGATAGAAAGGAGGGCAGTGGGAGGAGGGAGCAATATGAAGTCAACACTCTTGGGGAGGGACAGGATCCAAAGAGAGAACAGAAGCAATGGGGGCAGGATAGGAAGGAGGGAAATGTAGTTAGTCATAAACAACACGACTGTTATGGAAGTCATTTGCAAAACTATACAGATATGGCCTATATTGAATTGCTTGTTTCCCAAAGGAAATGGGTGGGGAGGGAGGGATGAAAAGAAGTTGGAAGTTGTAGGAATAATTGTCGAGTATTTTTCTTACTACTAGGAAATAAGAAATACAGGTAATGGGGTATAAAAAGTTATCTGGCCCTACAGGACAAAAGAGAAGATGGGGACAAGGGAATGGAGGGATGTTAGAAGAGAGGGCAGATCGGTGATAGGGGTCATTAGAATGCTTGGCGTTTTGGGGGAGGGGAGGGGAAAAATGGGGAGAAAATTTGGAACCCAAAATTTTGGGAAAATAAATGTTAAAAGTTAAATAAATAAGATGCAAAATATCAAAAAAAAATTGCTTGAGGCAACTAGGTCTCATAAAGCAACTAACATTCCTTAAGTATCAGAGGAAAGCATAAGCCACATCTGAAGGCCATCCCATTTTCCCTAACTACAGATTAATTCTATCTCCTGAGCAATAGTCCTGCCTCATCCCACTCCACTCACTGTGAAGTGAGAGAGAAGAACTAAGAACTCTTAAACCACCTCCTCATTAAAAAATCTACCAGTCTGGATATGCTTCCCTTGGCCAAGGGAAGTCCCAGCAATGTACCGTCAGGTCAATCAAAAGAAAGACACACCTAAGTTTAAAAGGCCCTGTGAGCCTTCACGTCAAGTCTTTTGGCATAAATGAAGGCAAGACATTGATTCCTTTACTATCAGGTTTATCAGGTTGTATGCCCCTGTTAAAAATGATATCTTGCTCAGTTTACCTTTTTGATTACCTCTTTATAAAATTTTGCTCAGGACAATTGTTTATACCTATGAATATGTATTTTTCCCCCCAGTAGAATGTCCTTGAGATCAGGGGCTGTTTTATTTTTGTCTTTGCATGACTATGGCTTAGCACACTTCCTGTGCTTAATAAATACTAATTGATTGATTTATTGAAGTCTAAAATTACATAATCTGCTCAGGGTTCTATGAAAAGGGCTTTAAGTGGTATAGCCATTTTGTGCCATATGGGCAGGGTTGTGGCAGGCAGAGATGATAATTAGAGGTGGAAGACCTAAACTGAATTCACTAATGTATAAAAACTCATTTTATCTACACTCAAGAATGCTGCTTCATGTGTTCCTTTTCAAGGAAATCCTGACATGTTGCTAGCCATGTTTAAACTGAAAAACATACACCCCTGGACTAGACAGTAATACAGAAAGATGGACTGAGACTTGATTGAATGTCCAACTGCAAGGGGAAGCCATTAATGATTCATGTCAATTTAGGAGGTTTCCAGTGGAATGATGCTTGGTCTTGTGCTAATTAGCATTTTTATCAATGACTTGGATATGGTTATATTTGTCAGATATTCTGATGACAAGAAGCTGAGAGGGACAGGTCTGGGGAATGATCTTAATATGTTATGACATCGGGTTGAAATAATTAGGATAAAGTGTAAGAGGAATAAACAAAAAGTCTTATACTTGAGTTTAAAATAAATTAGTTTAGGGAATTATAGATAAATAAAAATTAACCTAAACAATATCTAAGAACTTTGATGGGCTTCAAACTCAACATGAGCCAACAGTGTAATATAGAAATCAAGAAATCTAATGCAATCTTAAATTGCATTAACAAAGTGGGTGGGAGTAATGACATACTTTTGGTCAGTCACAAGGACTGTGAACCAGATCAAAATGTATTTGGGAAATGTTTAACAAAAGAAATGAGTACAGTACAACACAGATGATGTCAAATTGTGGTTTTCTAAATTAACATGTAGCCCTAAAAATCTTTTTCTATTTGAGTTTGACACCATGTTACTACCCTTCTCAGACTGCATGTGAAGTATTATATTTATTTCTAGCTGTCACATTTAGGAAGGAGATGGGTATGTCAGAAAACAACCTACATAGGACAACAAGAATTAAAAGGGCTTTGATCTTCTGCCATAAGGAGAACCAATTGAAAGAACTAGGAATGTTTAGCATGGAGAAGAGAAAACTAATGGGGGAAGTGATAGCCACATTCAAGTACTTAAAAGACTATTGTATGGAAAAGCAATTAGATATTTTTCTACTTGGTCCCATGGTACATAAAAAGTAATAACATGTGAAAGTGTCAACATGGCTATTTTAGTTTATCTATATGGGAAAAAATATCCTAACAAGACCATTGATAGCATGGACCAAAAGGGTTTGAATCAAGGCATTGACAACTAGAGTCTGTGCTCCCTTCCCATTGAGACCCTTATTCTGGTATCTAACCTCTTATCTTTCTCTGACTATCCACTGTAGCATCAAAGACTCTTGTCCATCCCTATAAATGTAGTATAGTTTCTCTGGCTCCCCTAAACACACAATGCTCTCTTCTTGCAAGACTATTCCTAAAGTGGGTCTGGGACTATCCTCAGAATTTCAACAAATTGTGCACAGTTGGACTCTTTTTCTCTCTGGTGGAAAAATGACCATTTGTAAGTCTCATTAGAGCTAGAATAGACTGCCTCTAGAAGTAATGAGTTCTCTCTTACCGGAAGTCTTCAAACACATGTTGAATGAACACCTGTCATGTATGTTGTAGAGGTGGGGAAATTTTTGTTCAGTATGAGTTGAGCTAGATAGACAAAGCATTTAATAATGAATTGTAATATAATTCATAATTCATATAATTCTATTTATGAATAATTCATAAATAATAAATTATAAATTAAATAATTTATTCTGTAATAGATGATATTGAGGTCCCTTCCCATTCTCAGATTCTGAGATTCTGTGACATCTCCAGCCTTAAAGCATGGGATCATCAATCTTGAGCTGGAAGAGATCTAGTCTATTTCCCTCATTTTACTGTTGAGGACATTGAGACCAATGGAGGTCACATGACTTTCCTAAAGTCATAAAGGTAGTAACTGTCAAAGGCAGAATTTATAATTGGGCCCTCTGACTTCCCAGTCACTTTTTTTTTCACTCTGCAATACTGAACTTGAACATCTTAAACTTTATTTCTTAAGGGGTTTTTTCTGTTTTATTTTTTCCCCTTTAGTTCCTTAATAAAGTGTTTATTAAGATTAATTGAGTTGCCACAAGGTTCTTTTTACAAGCAACAGTAGCTATAACTCTCTGCTCCAGAGGAGCTCGCCACTTAGAGAGAAAAGACAACTACTGATAAATAGCTAATACAAAAATGATGGCATAAGGGTATAAGCTCCATGACAGGAGTGATTGCATCTTATCTGAACACTGTATTAGGCCCCAAGTACTCCACACAGTACTTTACACCCAGCAAATGCTTAATGAATACAAGTCATTGAGTCACTAAGGGGAAGAGGTTTACCCATGCCTTGACCAGAAAGTAAAAGGGGGGAGTGGAGGAAGCAATAAGTAGAAAGTGCCATTGTTAGACAAGGGACAACAGGACAGAGAAAATAAAGAAAAAAATCTCAGAGTAGGCAATGAATTTGGAGTTTAGCAAAAAATCTAGGTTCTACGATTGACGTATGATACACTTAGTTATTTGCATAAGTCCTATTAAACTATGAGTTCTCAAATGACAGACATTATGCCTCATCTATTTCATCTTAGTATCCCCCAAGACATGTAGAAGATACAGAGTGTGTTTTGCACACAGTATGTGATCAATGAATGATTACTGAAATGATCCAACTCTCAATTAATTCATGGTCCCTTAGCCTTAAAGGTTTTTTGTTTGGTTTGGTTTGGGAAGTTTTGTTTTTTGTTCTGTTTTCTTTGTTTTATCTCAAAAGTCTCAGAAGGATCTCTGAGGCTCACGACCTCAATCTTTCTGTTTTCTTCATCTTTTTTTCCCCTTCTTTTATAAAAGACCTCCCTCCCCTCCAAGGACTTAAAGTGAAAAGAATGCCAGCTTTAGAGCCAGAGAATATGAATTTGAATCCCAACTCTATCATTCATGTTGTGGGACCATGAACAAGTCACTTTGTGTGGGAAGTTTCATTTTCCTCACTAGTAAAATGAAAAGATTAGATGAAATGATTTTAAAAGTCCTATCCAGACAAAATCCTATGAACATCTTCCCCACCCTCTCCACATAGCAGTCTAGTAAAGAGGGTGCTGGATTCTGAGTCAGAGTACCTTGGTGCTACCAGTTTGACTTTGAGTCAGTGACTTAATGTCCATGGGCCTCCATTCTTTCATCTTGCCAATTGAGGAATTTGGACAAAGGTCCCTTCTAGGTTTAAATCTAAAATCCTACCACTTAGAAAACAAATACCTGTCCTGCTCCACACTATTTTGTGAATTAGAGATGACAATGTGGGAAAGAGCTGGTAGAATCCTACAGTCATAGGTCTGGAACCAGAAAGGACCCTAGTTTTTGTTTTTGTTTTTTTTTCTAATTTTTGCTTTTGCTTTGTTTTTAATTTTTTTGAAGGGTCCTTAGAGGCCATCTAATTGAACTCTTTTGTTCTGACCAGAGGTTAAGTGATTTATCTAGGGCCATAAAATTCAGGTCCGAGGCATCTTCCTGTCTCTAAATCCTGTTCTCTGTGCGTTACACCACACCACCAACTCGACTAGAGCATTCTATTCTTAACTTCCTTCTCCATTCCTTGTAGACCTTCTATGGAATAGAGGGGAAATGCAGACCTGGAACATTCTGTACACACACACACACACACACACACTTACACACACACACACACACCACATATCTATATCTATATCTATATATATATATATACATATATATATATATACATACACTCCTACGTATGCACAGACAGTTATAGCTTTATGACCCTGTATACACACACACATACACACATATGCATGTATATACACATAGCCACAAACAATTCCTTCTCAGTTGTTTGCTGTTCTAATACTCCATGTTGCTGAATTCTTGTCACCTCCTCCTGTTTCCATCTTGACTGGTCTGCATCTCACCCTGTCCTGTAAGGGGTCTTTCAGGAAAAAAAGGGGGGAAAAACCTCCACATAGAAAAAAATATGGTAATATTTCCAATCCAGGAGTTTGTTTTGCTTAACTATGTGTTTGTAGCATGTTTTGTTTTTCTTGTTTTCTTAGAGGGAGAGGATATTTCAAAAATAAAATAAAATTGAATTAATAGTCAATAGTCAATAAATGTTTATTAATACCAGGTCCAGGGATACAAATAAGAAAAAGAAAGACAGTCTCTGCCCCACTCTAGCAGTTGATAATCTAATAGGGGAAGATAAAGATAAAAGATAGCTGAAAAGAAAGAAGGGAGAAGAAGGTCCCCTAAAGGGCATGAAGGGCTGTAGCTGGTGGCAAATAAGGAGCTGGCATGGGTCCCTCTTTAATGGGTTATGGGGGGAGTGCTAGAGGAGGTCCATCCTTCTACTCTGCCATCTTGGCTCTGCCCCCTCCTTAAAGCCTTTAAAAAGAGGTTTTGGGGGTAGGTCATTGCTCTGTCTTCTGACCTCCAATCAGAGAAGTAGAATTGAGAGTACTGATGAGATCCGAATATAAAAGCTGCTATAATCTCATAGGATAATATGCCTGATTAAAAGAAAAAAAAGAGTCCCGATAGTACCTAGACAATAGTACACTCAATAGCATGCTAAGGAATTGCAAGAAGATAGTTATTGATATTCCTAGTGGAGAAAACCAGAGAAATCATTCAAACAGTAAAAATTTATTAAGTACCTAAGACACGCTAGGCACTGTATTAAGCTCTGGGGATATGAAAAGTGGCAAAAGACAGTACGTGCCTATAAGGAGCTTACAACCTAATGGGAGAGACAACATGCAAATATATATAAAGAAAGCTCCACACAGGATAAATAGTAAATAATTACCAGAGAAGGCACTAAAATTAAGAGAGATTAGGGAATCTTTCCTGTGGAATGTGGGATTTTCTTTGGGACTGAAAGGAAGTCGAAGTCAGTAATTGGAGCAGAGGTGGAGCAGAGACCATTTCAGGCATGGGAGAAGGACGAAGAAAATGCCCAGGGCTGAGAGATTGAATATCTTATTAGTGGAACAATAAGGAGGCCAGTGTCACTGGATAAAAGAAAATGAGGAGGGAAATAAGATATAAGAAGACTCAAAAAGTAAGAGGGGCCTAAGTTATGAGGGACTTTGAATGCCAAACAGAGCATTTTGTATTTGATTCTAGAGGCAGTGGAGAGTCACTAGAGTTTGTTGATTGGGGTTGGGGGTTGACATGATCAGAACTATGTTTTAGGAAAATCACTTTAGTGACTGAATGGAGGATGAGTTGGAATTGGAAGAGATTTGAGACAGGAAAGCCCATCAGCAGGATATGGTTAACAGTCCAGGAGTGAAGTGATGAAAGCCAGAATTAGAGGGGTGACCATGTCAGAGAAGGAAAAGGGGTATAGGAGAGATGTTTCAGAGGTAAAATTGACAGGCTATGGCAGCAGCTTCGATGGGGAAGCAGATAGTAAAGAATCCAGGATGACTTCTAGGTTGGAAAACTGGAGGACTAAGAGATTGGTGCTCCCCTTTATGGAAATGGGGAAGGTAGGAAAATGAGGGAAGGGTTTAGGATGAAAGACAATGAGTTCTATTTTGGACTCAGCAAAGTTTAAGATGTCTACTGGGCATCCAGTTTGAGATGTCTGAAAAACAGTTAAAGATGTGAGACTGGAGATAAGCAGAAAGATTGAGACAGGAAAAGTAGATTTCATAAGCAGACAGATGGTAATGAAATCCAAGGGAGCTGAGGAGAGTGCCAAGTGAAGTAGTATGGAGGGAGGAGAGAAGAGGATCCAGGAACCCTGAGGGACACCTACAGTTAGAGGGCATGATCTGGAAGTTGAACCAGCAAGAGACACAAAAGGAGTGGTCAGATGGGTAGGAAGAGAACTAGAGGAAATTAGTCTCAAAAAAATCCTAGAAATAACAGGGTATAGAGTTGGAGAGACCATGTTTAACATTGACAAACAAACACAGTGGTCAAGGTAAATGATGACTGAAACAAGGTCATTGGAATTGACAACTAAAAGATCATTAAAACTTTGCACTGAGCATTTTTGGTGAAGTGATAAGGTCAAAAGGCAATATGTAAGGAGATAAAAAGAGTGTCAGGGGAGAGTAAGTGCAGGCACCTACCATAAATGGACTTTTTGAGGAGTTTAGCTACAAAGGGCAGAAGAGATATAGGTTAATAGTTCGCAGGGATGGAAGGATCAAGTGAGGATTTTTTTCAGGATGTCAGAGACATGGCACGTTTGTAGGTAGTAGGAAATGATTCAAGTAGAGAGTTAGAGATGTAAACAAGTGAAAGAGTGGGGATGACAGACAAGGCAAAAGAGGAGACTGGAAGGAATGGGACCACTTGAACAAATAGAGGGGTTAGCCTTGGTAAATAGGAGAGTCACTTTCTCATGTGAAACAGGAGTGAAGGAAGAGAAAGTGGCAGAAGGCACCTGAGTGATAAGAGATGTGGAAGACAGAAGAGGGAATTCATGGTAAATAATATTTTCTGTAAAATACAAAGCAAAGTTCTTAACTGAGAGAATATGGGAAGGGAGAGTCAAAGGAGGGTTCAAAAATGATGAAAGAGTCTCTGTGGAAAGTGGGATAGTGAGTTGATAAGGGAAGTCTAGTATGATTGCCTAGAAACAGTGAGGGTCCATTTGAGGTTATGTAACATAAATGTATAGTGGAGTTATTCAGAACAGTTACATAATTTTTTCCATCTTCATTCAGGGACATGTTTGTAGACAGAAGAAGGCAACAAATGGTAGGAGTCATCCAAAGCTGAGACTTAGCTGGGCATAAGTAGGACAGTGTAGAGAAGAGCTGGTACACCAATGAGTCAGGATGAAGACAGTGGCTAGTGCAAAATGAGGTGACCTAAGAAAGAATTGATGTCTCAGGAGAGCGAAGGTCATGGAATGGATGAAGAACAGGATTATATAATGGACAGTGGAGGAAGAGGTGAAAAGTCAGTAGACTATAGTTGGATGCAGGGATTTCAGAATTCTTGAAAATTGAAGTGGTACATTTGTGGGTGAAGGTAAAATCAATGACCATCTTCATGTGTGACTAAGGTGTGGTGGAGTGGTAGCTCATGGGAGATGAATAGGGTAAACCAAGTATCAAACTCACTGTGGAAGGAAGGGGAGTCTCTAGACAATAGGTATCACAATTTTGATTGGGTAGTAGACATAAACATCATGAATCTCAAAAGAAGCGAGGTTAACGAGTGGTGGAGAAAGGAGAACCTGAAAGTATTGATGTGGAGCAAGGAGTATTCCAACTCCTCCACCTTGGCCAGTTAGCCAAGGAGAATGAGTGAAGTTATAACTAGAACTGAAAAGGGTGGCCAGGAAGGATGTGTCATCAGGAGGAAACCAGGTTTCAAAAAAGCAGGTGGATGGAAGAATTGGGAGAGGAATGGGTTTAAGTTTAAAAGAAGTTTGTTGCCTATGGAACAGACATTCCAGAGAATACGTTAGAAGCCAGGGTGGAGTTAGAACGAAACTTTGGGGTGGAAGGATTGAGGGAAATGGAAATGAAAAATCAGGTGATCGGGGGATGTGGAATCGAATTTGGATGATGAAATACAGCAATTCAGAGTCACTGGGATGTGAAAGATAAGGCCAGATATGGGAATTTTCATCATGGAGTGTCCCTTATAGGACAAGGACATCTGGAGAAGGGGGACCTGGAAAGAAAAAAATTAACCTTTGAATCATCAGAATGTAGCAAGAGCCTGGCTCTCAGTATGTATTTAATGTTTACAAAATGACTAACTGAATCTACTTTTTTAAAAAATCCCCAGAAGATTAAATGATAGAGCTGAAAAATACCTTATGGGTTAGCACTCTGGATTGGCTGTCAGAATGCAACCTAGTTTCAACATCTCCTATGTGACCCTCCATCTCCTCATTTGTAGAATTTCCTAAGGGGCAAATTTGGACTTGTAATAAGGAAAAAAATATCGTTAATAGTGATAGCTCTTCAGAAACAAGGTTGCCTTAGAGAGGAATTATGTCCCCCTCACTGTAGCTCTTCAAACGAAGGCACATCACCATTGGAAGCTCTTTATAAAGGGTATTTGTTTTTAGGTCTGGTTTGAACTAGTTTGTCAATAAGGTCCCTTTTAACTCTGAGATTCTGTGAAAGAAATGTCAGGATTCTATTATTTTATTTTATCTTACCTGTCTCTTACTGAAATAAAAAGGTACAGATGTTTATTTGCATAATCACATGAGATAATGAGAAGATTTGGACATTGGCTGTCCATAGCGTATCTCTGTGTATCAACTCATTAAGCGATAAGTAAATCAAAGTGAATTTCATGCCACCTTTGAGTTCATAACATACATACTATGTTTTCCAAAACATGAGATTTTTACAGAAACTATTTTTGTTTAATCTCTTCTGAATTCCTTGAAATATGGATTGCAAATGATGATTAACATTCAGCTTTTTGAGATGGAACAACAAATAAATCAATGTCATTTTCTTTAAAAACCAAGAACTCATGAGAAACAGTGTTAAAGTAATTATTTATTTCTCTCCAATGATCTACAATGGCCTGATCTTTATAATAGATCAGCTGATAGATCCAGAAGGAATTAAAGACTGCTCCCTCCTGCCCAGTTTTTAACCTTTCATGCATCTTTTTCTCCTTTTTCTTTCCATATTTTTCTTTTAGTTCATTTATTTCTTCTAGTTAAAAAGCCAGCATCATGAGAGAGGTTTATTGGTGTTTTCTTTCTGTGAGCATTGGAAGAATGTAAAAGAAGGTGAATTCATGTAAAAGCATCACTACGAATTCTGTCAATTCTCCACAGACTCTGCTAATCCAGTTAGGTATCTGATGAAAGAATACTGATTAGTGACGAGAATCTTCAATATGGGTTTATGCAGCCTTTATCCTTTGGGGATCTCATGATTATGTAAATCTTTTCTTTTGACATCAAGGACTTTGGGCAAATGCTGAACAGCATCAAAATACCAAATGAATTGCTCTCTTCTGAGTATTAGACCATTAACACTTGTGCTTCAAAGAGGGGAAATTGCTTGAAGTAACTATAATGTCTCATAGGAAGCTTTGACCACTAGGATGTAACAGAATATTACTCATATTCCCTCATGCATCTGATTTCATTAAGATGGAGGAAACAGATGTGTTTCTTCTTCACATTGACTACAGAAAGGGATTATAAATTGGGAATATGATAACGTGACTGATTTTGTAATAAAGATACCCAAACAAGTACATCCAAATGACTTTTTCTCCTTCCAAACAGTCCCTTTGGTAGACTGAGTACTTATTTATAGGCTTATATTTATTACAACAGCACTACGATTTTTAATCAAGTCTTGGAACAGAGACAAAATTATTAAATCATGGAATTAGGATTGAAAAGGGACCTTAGACGTCATCTATCCAATTCCTACCCAAATCATGAAATTGATTTACAATATCCAAAAACACTGATACTCCAATGGTAGTGAATTCATTCCCCAAGGCATTCTAATTTCTTTCTTTCTTTCTTTCTTTCTTTCTTCTTCTTTCTTTCTTTCTTTCTTTCTTTCTTTCTTTCTTTCTTTCTTTTTCTTTCTTTCTTTCTTTCTTTCTTTCTTTCTTTCTTTCTTTCTTTCTTTCTTTCTTTCTTTTTTTCTTTCTTTCTTTCCTTCTTTCTTTCTTTCTTTCTTTCTTTCTTTTTCTTTCTTTCTTTCTTTCCTTCTTTCTTTCTTTCTTTCCTTCTTTCTTTCTTTCTTTTGTTCTTTCTTTCTTTCTTTCTTTCGGACAGCATTAATTGTTGGAAAGCTTTCCTTGTGTTGAGCTGAAAGCAGCCTCCTGGTAACTTCTAGCCATTTATTCTGTCCTCCTGGATCCTAATTATTTTTGCTGTTGTTCTGTCATTTCAGTCATGTCTGACTATTTGCGACCCTATTTGGGATCTTCTTGTCAGAGATCCTGGAAGGGTTTGCCATTTTCTTCTCCAACTCATTTGACAGACAAGGAACTTAGATAAACAGGACTAAATGACTTGGCCAGTATCACACAACTAGTCAATATCTGAGGCGGGACTTGAGCTCAGGAAGATAAGCCTTCCTCACTTCCAGTCTGCCACTCTATCCAGGGCATCACCTACCTACTTTTGTAGTGAAGAAGAAGAATTCTAATCTTTCTTTCAAAATTCTAGTATGCATGGCTATATTTATTTGTTAAAGTGTTCATGTATTTAAAAATAAATGATTTGGGGTTTGCAGATAGGCCCCAGGGATTGAGAAGATTTGGTAATAGTATTTCAGGGGAAAAAAAGAAGAAACAAAAGAACGTTATTGAAGCATTTTCTAGAATTAACATTGTTTTAGAGAATAGAGGAAACTTTTAGGGCAACAGACAAGCAGGACATATTTGAAAGATATAGCTATTATATCATTTTATTATTGCTCTTTTATCTAATAATCATAATTTACTTATTTATTTAATAATATTTTTCATGAAAAAATAAGTTTTTTATTGTAAAAATTCATTGGTTCACATATAAAGTTCAGATCAGAACACAGAACATAAGAATATTCTCTTTTTTCATTTTTCTTTTCAGTGATTTGAAGTAACAATTATAGCCTTTCAGCACAAAGTGGTTGCTGTAAATGGTGGCTGAATTTCATTTCGTTAAATGATCATTACTCTATTTTCTATAATTAGGCATTGATAGAGGTAGGAAATACAAATGTGAAATAGAGTCCCCTCATTTCAGGAGTTTACAATCTAGTTGGAAAGCAAAGGTATCTAAATATGGAACAGACCTGTGATAACGAAAGGTAATATATGGTTTGGTTCCCAAAGAAGATGGATTATCTACACAGATGTCTTCATTGTGTATCATGGGTTTGTACCAAGCATGTGTAAATATTTTCCTTTGCTTCCATTTGGCTAAGTGGTAGTTCTGGAGGATCTGCTTCTGGCCACATATGACATATCAGTTAAGAGTTTGCATTATAGATAATGAAAACTCCCCTAACTGTTTGCTGGGCTACAAAAGCTGATGACCCAGTGGGCATTTTAAAAGAATCTCTTGCAATCTCTTAAATGCTGCTCTCTGAGTAAAAAGATGGGGCTTCCAAGTGAAGGGTAGGGTAAGATAGTGACCTCTGTTTTAGTC
The DNA here is from genome assembly GCA_023548195.1 of Bettongia penicillata ogilbyi. Lineage (NCBI taxonomy): Eukaryota > Metazoa > Chordata > Mammalia > Diprotodontia > Potoroidae > Bettongia > Bettongia penicillata. The sequence continues at coordinate 4,872,485 of JAJHZJ010000107.1, read as the reverse complement.
AGTTAGCAAGTATTTATTAAGTACATACTGTGTGCCTGGCACTGTGCTAAGCTCTGGAGGCAGAAAGAAGGAGAAAAAAAAAAATAGATGCTTCTCTCTAGGAATCCACAGTATAATTGGGGATACAAAATTAATAAAGCTGTATACAAACAACAAATAAGACATATACAAGATGACTTGGGGATGAGCTCAGAGGGGAGGCACTAATATTAAGGAAGGTTAAGAAGGGCTCCTTGCAGAAAGTAGGACTTTAGTTGGGATTTGAAGCTAGAAGGGGGAGATGAGGGGAACATTTCAGGCACAAAGGACAGTCAGTGAACACACTCAGGGTGGAACATTCAAGTGTCTTTTATGAGAAATGGTAAGGGTAGCAGGAAGGAAACAAGCATTTAGTAGCTAGATATCTAGTAGACATCTTAAGCTAAACGTGACCAAAACATAATTCATTCTCTTTCCCCCAAACCCTTTCCTGCCTTCCCTATTACTATAGAGGGCAACATCATCCTCCCAATACCTCAGGCTCGAAGTCTAGGAGTTATCCTGGACTCCTCACTATCTCTTACAACTATCCCTTCTCCCTCATAGACAGGCAGTTGCCAGTTTCACCTCTGCAGCATTCCTTATATATCTGCCTTTTCTCCTCTGATATTCACACCATTTTCTTACTGGCTCTCATCTGTCCATGCCTAGATCAATTAAATAGCCTGCTGGTGGGCCTTCATGTCTCTCCCCATTCTAACCCTTCCCCTATTCAACCTGAAAAATGATTTTTCTAGCATACAGGTCCAACCCTGTCATCTCCTACTCAGTAAACTCCAATGGCTCCCTATCACCTCCAGGAGCAAATACAAAATGCTGTATTTGGCATTCAAACCATTCATAACCCAGTCTCCTCCTTTCTAGTCTTCTTATATTTACTCCTCACCACATAGTCTTAGACTTGATGGCACTGACTTCTTGGCTATTCCACAAACAAGGTAGACACTATCTCTCAGCTCTGCACATTTTCTTTGTCTACTCCCACATCTGGAATGCTCTTTCTTCCTCAGTTCTTCATGCTGACTTCCTTGGCTTCCATTAAGTCCCAACTAAAGTCCTACATTTTACAGGAAACCTTCCCAACCTCTCTTAATTCTACTGCCTTCCTTCTGTTAATTATTTCCTATTTATCCTTAAATATCACTGTCTTTGTGTGTGTATATATGTGTGTATACATATATCTGTGTATATATGTATACACACATATACATATGTGTGTGCATTTGTTTGGTGTTATTTTGCTCTTTTTGTATCTCCAATACTTATCCTACTTCCTGACATGCAGTTAGAACTTAATAAATATTTGCTGATTAACCAATATAAGTACTTGCCAAATGCAGGGCATTGTATCCCAGCCATGGGGATACAAATGCAAGAAAAATGAAAGATGGTCTCTGACCTCAAGGAGTTTACATACTAAAAGAGGAAAGAACTCACAAAAAAAAACTGAAAAGCAGAGCAAGGAGAAGCCATCAAGTTAGTCAGATGTGGCCATGGTTTTGAAAGTCTAGATGGCCAAGAGGAGAATGAAGATAGGACAGCTTCAGCCCTTCCAGCTCACCAATGAGGAAAAGTAGGGTAGGATTTGGTGGAGGATATTCCATAGTGAACAGTTAATGGAGGGGGAGTTAAAATGTCCCAAGGTGAGGAGATCCCAGATTCCAAGGGAAGTTCCAGAATTAGCTGGCAGTATGGAGCATGGTTTTGAAGTCCAGAAGAAGTCAGAAACCGGGCTGGCAGAAATTACCATGGTGGAAGCTACACTGCAAAGAATTAAGAAGAGTGAGAAGAAGTTTGAACACAAAATGGAGAAAAGAAATAGAATAGCTAGAATATATGGATGGATCAAACTAGGGGAGGGGTTTTAAGGATGGGAGAGACATGAGTATGTTTGTAGGCAATAGGAAAGTAGCCAGTGGAAAGGGAAAAGTTGAAGACTAGTGAGAATGGAGATAATAAAGGAAGAAATATGCTGGAGAAGGTGGAATAGAATGGGAGAACTTACATATAGATATATAGATACAGCTATACACACAATATATACATATATATATACATATATGGATTTAACTTAGGAAGAATAAGAGGTGGGGGGGAGGAGCCAAGATGGCAGAGTAGAAAGATTCACATTTGCTAGTTCCAAACCCACAACCCATAAAATACGTGTAAAGAAGAACTCTCAACAAATTATGGAGCAGTGGAAGCCACAGAGCAACAGAGTGGAGGAGATTTCTGTTCCAGAGAGACCTAAAAAGCCAACACCAAAGGTCCGTCACACACTGGACCCAGAGCAGAGCCCAGCCCTGCCTTGGCTGCATGGCACTGAGAGGAGCAGATCCAAGCAGGCTTCAGGGATGGATTCTCCAGTGACCGTGAAGGTCCCTCTTCCCACAGATACCAAAGGACAGTGAGAGACTCTTTTTGGCTAGCCAAGAGAGGAGTGGGGTGTCTCCATAACTCAGGCCCCCTCGGGAGGCAGCAGGAGAGGCAGCAGCACACAGGGGCTGCCAAAGCAGACAGGAGCTCAGGCCCATTGTTAAAGGTCTCTGCATAAACCCCCTGAGGGAACTGAGTCCTGTGAGGCAGGCCTGCCCCCCCCAGCAACTGAACTTAATTTCACACTGAATAGCAGCCCTGCCCCGACCTGAGCACCTGAATTTAATCTCACACTGAATACCAGCCCCAATCCTGCCAAAAGTCCTGAATCTCAGACCCCAAGCACTACCTGGGCAGATCTGGAGGCAAGGCAGGGGTGGAGAGGAATCACAGAAGTCAAGTAACAGGCTGGGAAAATGCCCAGAAAAGGGGGAAAAAATATAAGACCATAGAAGATTACTTTCTTGGTGAACAGATATCTCCTCCCTTCCTTTCTGATGAGGAAGAAGAATGCTTACCATCAGGGAAAGACATACAGGTCAAGGCTTCTGTATCCCAAACATCCAAAATAAATACTCAATGGCCTCAGGTCATGGAAGAGCTCAAAAAGGATTTTGAAAATCAAGTTAGACAGGTGGAGGAAAAACTGGGAAGAGAAATGAGAGAGATGCATGAAAAGCAGGTCAATACCTTGCAAAAGGAGACCCAAAAAAATGCTGAAGAAAATAACACCTTGAATAATAGGCTAACTCGATTGGCAAAAGAGATTCAAAAAGTCAATGAGGAGAAGAATGCTTTCAAAAGCAGAATAAGCCAAATGGAAAAGGAGGTTCAAAAGCTCACTGAAGAAAATAGTTCTTCCAAAATTAGAATGGAACAGTTGGAGGCTAATGACTTTCTGAGAAACCAAGAAATCATAAAACAAAACCAAAAGAATGAAAAAATGGAAGAGAATGTGAAATATCTCGTTGGAATAACAACTGACCTGGAAAACAGATCCAGGAGAGACAATTTAAAAATTATGGAACTACCTGAAAGCCATGATCAAAAAAAGAGCCTAGACATCATCTTTCATGAAATTATCAAGGAAAACTGCCCTGATTTTCTAGAACCAGAGGGCAAAATAAGCATTTAAGAAATCCACCAATCACCTCCTGAAAGAGACTCAAAAAGAGAAACTCCTAGGAACATTGTGGCCAAATTCCAGAGTTCCCAGGTCACGGAGAAAATATTGCAAGCAGCTAGAAAGAAACAATACAAGTATTGTGGAAATGCAAACAGGATAACACAAGATCTAGCAGCTTCTACAATAAGGGATCAAAGGGCATGGAATATGGTATTCCAGAAGTCAAAGAAACTAGGACTAAAACCAAGAATCACCTACCCAGCAAAACTGAGTATAATACTTCAGGTGGAAATATGGTCTTTCAATGAAATAGAGGACTTTCAAGCATTCTTGATGAAAAGACCAGAGCTGAAAAGAAAATTTGACTTTCAAACACAAGAATGAAAAGAAGCATGAAAAGGTAAACAGCAAAGAGTAGTCATAAGGGAGTTACTAAAGTTGAACTGTTTACATTCCTATATGGAAAGACAATATTTGTAACTCTTGAAACTTTTCAGTATCTGGGTAGTTGGTGGGATTATACACACACACACACACACACACATACACACACACACACATACACACGTGCACGCACACACAGAGATAAGAGAGCACAGAGTGAATTGAATAGGATGGGATCATATCTTAAAAAAAATGAAGGTAAATGGTGAGAGAGAAATGTATTGGGAGGAGAGAGGGAGAATTGGAATGGGGCAAATTATCTCTCAGAAAAGAGGCAAGCAGGAGACTTTTTAGTGGGAAAAGAGGGGAGCTGAGAGAAAAACATGAAGTCTACTCTCATCACGTTGGACTAAAGGAAGGAATAAAATGCACACTCATTTTGGTATGAAAACCTATCTTATAAAGCAGGACAGTAGGGAAGAAGGAGATAAGCAGGGTGGGGGGGATGAAGGAAGGGAGGGCAATGGGAGGAGGGAGCAATTTGAAATCAACACTCTTGGGGAGGGACAGGATCCAAAGAGAGAACAGAAGCAATGGAGGGCCAGGATGGGATGGAGAGAAATATAGTTAGTCTTGCACAACATGACTATTATGGAAGTCATTTGCAAAACTACACAGATAGGGCCTATATTGAATTGCCTGCCTTCCCAAAGGGAATGAATGGGTAGGGAGGGAGGGATAGGGAGAAGTTGGAACTCAAAGTTTTAGGAACAATTGTCAAATATTGTTCTTGCTACTAGGAAATAAGAAATACAGTTAATGGGGAATAGAAAGTTATCTGGCCCTATAGGACAAAAGAGAAGATGGAGTCAAGGGAAGGGAGGGATGATAGAAGAGAGGGCACATTGGTGATAGGGGAAATTATAACGCTCAGTGTATTGGTGAGGGGGAGGGGACAAATGGGGAGAAAATGTGGAACCCAAAATTTTGTGAAAATGAATGTAAAAAGTTAAATAAACTAAAAAAAAGAATAAGAGCTGTCTGTTAGTATGCAATAATGGCAAATGTGAAATAAAGTAAAGGAAGAGATATTTGCAGGCATTTGTGTGATATGAGGCAACAAACAAGGGAGAATAATGTAGTTGAACCTATTCACTTGGGGGCTAGCATCAGACACACTTTACCAGGTTAGCTTATGCTTAGGTCTGTGACTACCTTTGGTCATTTTTCTTTGGGTTTATTCTTTCTTGATCTTAGCTTAACAAGTATCCTATGGTGTATGTCTGTATGTGTGTGTGTGTGTATACATATATATGTATATACAGAGAGAGACAGAGAGATAGAGAGAAAGGAGAGGGACACAGACAGAGAGAAAAAGAGAGGGAGAGAAAGAGAGAGAGGGGGAGAGAGAGAGAGAGAGAGAGAGAGAGAGAGAGAGAGAGAGGGAGGGAGGGAGGGTGGTAGGGAGAGAGAGGGAGAGGGAGAGGGAGAGGGAGAGGGAGAGGGAGAGGGAGAGAGAACCAGCAATGATGGTGACCTTGTTAGCTCCAAATGAAAGTAGATCCTGGAAGCTCACTGGCCTGGTGATGGTAGTGACAATAGTAGTGATATTTTTGGTTGATAGTAAGAGAATCATCTACATTAGAGTTCAAAGAGTGCCAAGAAGAGAGAGGTGGGGCAAGCCTGTCATGTTTTTACCAACAGACAAGTGCCAGGAGAGATCAGAAATTGTTCAATACAGATGTTAAGTAATAATTTGTGTTGTTACGCAGTTGCATTAAGTGCTGAAGAGGATTCAAATATTGGTACACAGACTGATTGCAATAGTACTTATACGCTATTACTGAATCTTGTTCAAATCATTCTGCTAATACATGCTGGGATCTTTTTCAGCTTAGCATTCTTCTGCACAGGAATAAGCTACTTGTTTGCTATTCTAATCATTTTATACATTCAATGGCTCTTTTCCTACTCCCATTTTTTGAGGAGGGCCTAGACATGAGTAAAACAAGCACATAACAAACATTGTTCCTAGCATGCTGAGATGAGAAGTTAAATCAGTCAATGAGGATAAGAAAAGGGACTTTCATCTTTGTAATTAAAGAAAGGCTCCCATAGCAATGAACCTGGTCTAGGACCATGACAGTTGGGTACAGAACAGGGGGCAGAGAGGTACCTAGCCCTGTAAGACCAGACAAATCGTGTTTCTATTTTAGAATAGAATAGAACTAGAAAGAATTTTACTACTCATGTTGTTCCAACCTTTTATTTTATAGATGATGAAACTGAAGGTAAGAGATGTGAAATTCCTTGACTGAGATCATACAGCAATGAAGGAAGATCCAGGATTTGAACCCATATCTGTTGAATCCAATCCAGTACTCTGCCCAGCATACTATATCTCTTGTATCTAAAACAGTACATAATCTTCACAGTAAATGATAAAGTCAAAAGTCAAATTAAGATACTCTGATTTCAAATCCAATAAATTTTCTATGACGCCATGTTGTCTCTAGGAGGAGTAAGAATGGAAGAATTTATCCATTTCTACCCCGCAACCAATTGTTTCAATAAAAGACCAAGATGAGTGTTTTTGTTCAAATTTTTGTCCAAATCTTTGTGACCGCATTTGGGGTTTCTTGGCATGCTGGAGGGATTTACCATTCTTTTATCAGCTCATTTTATAGATGCAAAAACTGAAACAAATGGGGTTAAAGTGACTTGACCAGGGTCACACAGATAGTGAGTATCTTGGGCCAGATTTAAACTTAGGAAAAGGACTCTTCCTGACTCTAGGACCAGTGTCCACTGTGCCACTTATCTGCCAAGCTGAGTGAGCAGATGCTAAAAAAAATAACAAGCTACCATCATTGAGGTTGTCACTTGACCGAAGTCACCAGTGTTCTAGCCTACTGAAAGAGAGCTTTAGACAGAGTAGTTGCTAAATATATGCCAGCTGAATTGAATTAAAAAAATAGGAACTGAAGTTAATGTGTCATGGCTTGATTTTACTGAACCTGTTCTAGCTCTCTAGTGATTATTTCCTCCTCTACGTGCATACAAATTACCTTTAAATAATTCATTGTAGGTCATAATGACCATTTCCTTTTCTGTCTAAAGAATGAAGACAAAATTTCTCCATCTCTAGTCAGGTGATGATTCTCCTGTTTGGCTTAGTTCCTCATAAGTAATCATCAAATTAACCATACTGCCATAGTTCTATCACACACACACACACACACACACACACACACACACACGCACACACATGCACCCCAAGGCAAAAACCCTTGGCTGAATCATACATTTTCATGCTGCATGATCTTTTCTAAATCAATTGAGAGAGAGTTGAAAAGGAAAGAGAATTTGATTTGAAGTCCGAGAAAATGTATTCAAATTCCACTTCTGCCACTTACTATCTGAGTGACTTTGGGCAAGTCATTGGATCTCTTTGGGCCTCGGTTTCCTGCAGAACAGAGAGTTGGAATTTGATGATCTCGAAGAATTTAACTCTTAAACTTAAGATATTGTAAGTTCTTAGGATCAAACTTCTTGGAGTTTCTTTATCTATAAAATCAGTCAGTGAGTTTGTAAACATTTTTAAGCACTTACTATGTGTGAGGCAATGTGGTAAGCACTAGGGATACAAATATGAAAAAAAAAGATAGATAGGGCTTTCCCTCAAGAAGCTTACAATATAATGAGGGAAGTTGAAAAGTAGAGGTTGTAGGACAGGGAGGTGCATGATGGAGAAATTCCAAAGTAATGCAACCAGAGGACAGATTAGAAGATGTGAGCTGAGGATTCTCCTTAAATGAAGGTTTGAAATGTATGGCCTCACTCTCTAAAGACATAGAGGATAGTGACAACGTGGAGTACCAAAATAAATGTTAAACATATATATGTGAGGGGTGTATACACATATATGTATGTCTGTGTGTATATATGTGTATGCATGTGTGTATATATATGTGCATATATATACACACATGTATAATATTATGTATAATCTAATAAACTCAAAATCAATCTAATAATGCTTGTGGTGCTTCACAAAATTGTTCTGAAGAAGGCATTTTGCAGACTTTGAAGGAGAATATAAATGTGAGTTATTATTATTCATTTATCATGAAATATTATAGGGAACTGGATAGAGAATTTGAGGCTTTTGACCTAGATAGGTTGTTATAATGACAAATGAGATAAAATTGATTATAGGAGAAGGTATCTCAAATGAATACACTGTGGTTAAGTCAGGCAGAGACATTCTTTGACATTCAATACCCAAAAATAAATGTTGGTGACTGATAATAGGATGGGTTTCCTGAGCCAACAAATATTGTCTCATGTTTACCAAAGATTTGCCTGAATACTCTCTCTGCTCCAGCAGAGAGGGAGCTAAGAGTAAATACTGCTCTCTCTGTTACAGAGAAATCTGAAGTTAGTTGAACATAAAGCAATTCAATAAGCATTTATGAAGTGACTATTATGGGCCAGGCATTGTGCTGGGATATAAATACAAAACCAAAACAGACCCTGATCTCACTTATTTATATTTTACAGAGGACCACATGTACACAGAACCAAAGAGTTACACATACTCACAAAGTGATTTTTGATAAGGGGAGTGTCAACCATTGGCAGGATCAGAATAGACTGCACTTGCTGGAGGTTGCACTTGAACTGAGACATGAACAGAAGGAAGGAATCCAAGAGGCAGAGGTGAGGAGGGAGAGTGTAATAGCCAATGGAGACTGCCTCTACAAAGCACAGAAATGGATAATGAAATTCCTTGTATAGAAGACAGCACATAGGATAGGGAACGGTATAGAGGATTTGAGGCTTTTGACCTAGATAGGTCGTTATAATGACAAATGAGATAAAACTGATTATAGGAGAAAGTATCTCAAATACCTAAGGAGCTGTCCAGGCCATAGTCATGCCTACCACTCCATGAAAAATATGTCAGGGCATTGCATGTCATCGCTTACTTATAGTGAGATGGGATAGTGGTCTAGGTTGACTCCCATCCTTACGAAACATTTATATTTCCTGAACTTGTTATTTTTTCCTAACTGTACACTTATCCTAACTCTTCTATTTCTGTCAAAGACACCAAGATTCTTCCAGTTACCCAGCTTTAAAATCTCAGTTATCCTTAATTCGTCAGTCTTTTTCATACCTGTATACTATCAGTTGCCAATCTTATCCATTATTCCTCCACAACATCTTTCATATCTGTCTCTTCCCACTTATCCCAACCATCATAGTTCAAGCTCTCAAAACAATGCTTAGACTATAACCATCTCCTAATTTGTCTCCTTGCATCTAACTTCTCCTCCCTCCAAATACCACACACACATATATACATGCATGTATGTGTGCATGTGCATATATGTATATGAATACCTATACACCCTACACACATGTTTATATGTATATACGCATGTATACATATATATATTCCTCAAGTGAAAATTTGACCATCATACTTCCCTGTTCAAAAATCTTCCATAGTTCCCTATTATTTCTTCAATAATATGCAATCTCCTCCGTTTAACATTTAAAAACATTCACAATCTTACTCTAACCTATCTTTCCCGATTGATTTCATATTACTCTGCCCTTCTCCCACATGTACTCTGTTCCGGACAAAATGTTATAGATCCTATTATCTGTACACAGCATTCTACTTGTAATCACTGTGCTTCTGCATAACTCTCCCTCATACCTGAAATGCTCTCCCTTCTCATTTCTTAAATCTCTCAGCTCCCTTCAAGGGTCAACTTCCATAACGTCTTACATACAAGGCCTTTCCTGGTCCCACCAATATGCAAAGCCCACCATCGCCTACTCTGCATTTACTCTGTATATCTAGCATAGTAATTATCCAGGTACCACTGATCTAAAACCATGGCGGCTGGCTACCCAGCTAAGATCTTCTTCCATAATACTATTGTGTTCTGCCTCAGTTCAGAATAAGAATGACTTCTTGGTTGGGAAAATAAAATTCACATTTTCTTCTTGTCTCATATTCTCCCTCTAGCTGCACTGAGGGCAATTTTATACCTGACTCTAGTCTAAAGATTCTCTCCCTAAAGGGAAAGAGTGTAAACAGATATCCAGATTGCAAACAAGAACAGATAGAGAATAGGTAGTTTTAGTCCTACAGAGAAATAGAATGCTGAGTAATAAATAATCGTGAAATGATTAGAGGATGATCAAGACCATCGTCATCATCATCATCATCATGATCACAGAAATAAATATAATGCTCTTGGGTCTTAAAAAACTCTTAGCAGACTTCCTTTATTAGAGCAATAATTTGAGGTGCTAATTTTCAAGCCTTATATTTCTCTATGACACTTTACTAGACTTTAAATTTTTTTTACCTTCAGTACCCACAATAGAATCAGTTGTCAAAGGGAATTTTTCTGTGTATGCTTTCTCTGGAGATAGCCCTTTCCCTTTCTGCCAGTATTTTGCTACTTCACTACTGCTCTGGTAGCCTGTACCCTACCACTTATAGCAAAAATAGCAATTTTATATAAATTTTAGCTTCCCCCGACTCCAGGGACACACTTTCTCAAAATTGCAAACAAAGTCTAGAGGGGAAAGAACACAGAGTATAATAATAATGAGACACACAAGTAGGAGGCTTATGTAGCCAGGGCAATTATCAGCTCTTAAACTGTAAAGGCAATGGTATTTCTCTCTTTAGAAGACCCTCAAGGAGTATGCTATGAACGGATTACTTTTCAGCTAAGCATTCATTTCAACTGGCTGGGAGAATCCCCTCAACAGAATCTGTTGTGATTCCAGGAAGTAGATGGAAGAATTGCCTCTTCTTTAAAAAAAAAAAAAAAAAGTAAATTTATAAATTATTTTTAACATTTTTTTTTATATTTTGAGTTCCTCTCCCTCTCATCCCTCTGCCACCCACTGAGAAGGCAAGCAAAGTGATATCAATTATACATGTGAAAGAATGGAAAGCATATTTCCAAGTTATCCATATCACAAAAAAGGCAAAAATATAATAAAGTGAGTAAATTATACTTCAGTTTCCACTGAATACTCCCGTTCCCTCTCTGGAGGCAGACAGCATTTTTTATCATGAGTCCTTTGGCATTGCCTTGGATCATTGTATTGATCAGGAGTAGCCAAGTCACAGCCGATCAATCATCATTACAACTTTGCTCTTAGTCTGCAGTGATCTCCAAGTTCTCACTTCACTCTGCATCAGTTCTTATAGCTCTTTCCATGTTTTGTTATTTTCTGAAACCACTCCACTCATCATTTCTTATAGCACAACAGTACTCCAATACAATCACATGTCATAACTTATTTCACCATTCCCTGATTGATGGGAATTACCTTAATTCCAATTCTTTGCCACCAGAAAAAAGATGCCATACATAAAAAGTAATTATTATTTGTATAAGTGCATACATGTATGTATATATAATGTATACTTTTCCTTTTTTATTAATGCCTTTGGGGTATAGACCTAGGGGCAGTCTTGCTGGATCAAATGGTATGCACAATTTTATAATCCTTTGGTCATAGTTCCAAACTGTTCTCAAGAATGATTGGACCAGTTCACAACTCCACTGACAGTTTATTAGTGTGCTTATTTTCCATTATCCCCCTCCAGCATTTGTTTATGATTAATGATTATGATTAATCACGTTTATGATTAAAATATTATATTGGTTACAAGTTTAGGTGGAGTAGAGGATTCATACGAAGGATTAGTAATATAAAGGTGTACCAGGGCCAGATTGTAAAGAGTTTTAAAGACTTTATTGAGAAGTTTGACGTTTTTTTCAACATGAGAAGTATTGAAAAATTTAGAGCTGCAGGAGTAATGTGAGCAAGCCTATATTTTAGAAAGATTATTTTGATAGTATAGAGAACCCAGCGTATAAGAGATCAATTAACAGTAAGTCTGAGATAATGAGACATCTCTATTCCAATAAGATATCCATGCATATTTCAAAATCATGCAGGATTTATTAAAAAAATAGAACCACAGAAATGATTCTGCCAACTTAAGCTTCTGAGCAAGCAGGGCATAAAACAGAAAGATGGATGCTTGTGAAAAGTGTTAGCCATCCTTGTGGAAATTATTCAGTACAGAGTTCAAATGGAGGAAAAATTCCTTTGAAAAGGCTTGAGTTCATTCAGCCTCAGACACTTACAAGCTGTATAATCCTGGACAAATTATTTTACTTCTGTTTCAGTTTCCTATCTGCAAAATGGGGAGAATAATACCACTTGACTCAGAGAGTTGTTGTGAGAATAAAGTAAGTTAGCATATGTAAAAAATTTTGGAAATATTATATAAATTTAGTAGTAGTAGTATTTGATGGTGAGGTCTCCCAGATGCTGTTTGGTAGGTGACACTTCGTCCAGTACTCCAATCAAATCTTGGAGTATTGAAAAGTGTTCTGAATTTGCCCTTAATCACTCAAAGGGAACTAACTAGCCACAGAGGAAAAATCAAATGGACAAAAAAATGTTTATTATCCAAAAAGTGAAATCAACGATCTCTGCTAAGAACGTACTGTGTTCTATTCACTTTACCAAGGACTGGGGATGCAAAGAAACACAAAAACAGTAAGTCCTCAAATAACTCACTATGGGGGGAAACAACATACAAACAACTGTAAACATAAGAAAATGAGAGAGAGAAGACTGCTAGATATAAAATTTATAAATATAGGTATATAGGTATGCATACCTATGTGTACTATATTTATGAGCATTCACACATGTATTTATAGATAGAAATAGATATGGATGATGTTCATAGAAATAAACATAGGCATAGGGACAGATACAGATAAAGAAAAGGTATAAATTGAAGTATGATAAATTATAGATGATCTCAGATAAAAAGAAACTAGGACCATTATTTAAAACCAGGGCTTTTCATACATTTGACCCAGCAATACTACTACTAGGTCTGTGTCCCAAAGGAATCAAAGAAAAAGGGAAATGACCTTTTCGTAAAAAAAAAAATTATAGGAGCTCTTTCTATGGTAGCAAAGAATTGGAAATTAAGGGGATACCTGTCAATTGGTGAATGCCTGAACAAGTTTGTGGTACATGATTGTGATGAAATACTATTGTGCTAAAAAGAAATGACAAGCAAGATGCTTTCAGAAAAACCTAGGAAAAATTATATGAACTGATAAAAAGTGAAGTGAGTGGAACCAGAACATTATACATAGCAACAACAATATCGTACAATGATAAAGCATGAATGACTTAGTTCTTCTAAGCAATACAACAATCTGAGACAGGGCTTATGATGAAGAACGCTATCCAGAAAGAAAACTGATAGTCTCTGTGCAGATTGAAGCATATTTTTTTAATTTTATTTTTCTTGGTGGGTTTTTTTTTGCAACATGACTAACATGGGATTATGTTTTGAATGATTTCACATGTATAATTAATATCATATTTCTTGCTTTCACAATGTGGAGTAAGGAGGATGGAAGTGAAAGAGTATGGAACTTAATTTTTTTTAATGAGTGGCAAAATAAGTAAATAATGAATTTAAAACAAACCAAAAAAGGATCTTTTTTTCTGAATTATATGCAAGTCTTATCACTCTAACTACACTCCTCTGTCCTCTATATCAGGGTATTTTCTATAAATACAAGCTCTAATTGCCCATACACTCATACACAACATGTCTCATAAAAATGCTTGGCTAGGTATCAAGATGCTGATCACTGGCTAATTCTATCATGAAGTTGTGTAACATCAGGCAAGTCTTTTCACTTGTCTGAGTCTCTTCACTTGTCAAAAGAGGAGAGTTAGATCAGATAATAATAATAATAACAATAGCAGCTAGAATTTATATTGTATCTATTATATGCCAGGCACTGCACTAAGTGCTCTACAAGGATTATTTCACTTTATTTTAATTACTATATTATCATAGATGATTACTAAGGTCCCTTCTAATGCTAAAATTCTGTTTTTTGACAGGGAATGCCCAGTGAGAATGCACATCAGATGGAGGTTAATTGAAAAAATAATAATGGAGCTAAAAGCAAATACTGTTATTTCACCATGTGTCTTGTGCCAACAGTGTGCCAGACATTAAAGCAGAAAACATTGCTTTATGAAGAAGCCACACATTTCACTCCAAAATTAAAAATAAAGATCTCTTGGCAGGACATGACATAGAACAGAAGGAATCACAGCCTGGTCTTCATAGCAACAGCACAGAGAACCAGAACACTCCATCACTGATTATGAGAAGCAATGTCGACACAGCATAGAGTGAGGGGGAAATCAGGACATGAGCTGGGTGATGCTAGTTGTGGTGTCAATGGTGGCACATCAATCCATTTTACTATGTATCAGTCTCTATACTAGCCACTTGGCATACAGAATCAAACAGAAACCAATTCTTACCTTCAAGGAGCTTACATTCTATCAGAGAAAACATATGCCCATATAAGTATATAAACAATTATATCAGAGAGGAACTATCTGCATATCTGAGACATCTGGAAAAAAGTCATGTGGGAGATGATGTTTAAGCTTAGTTTTTAGGGGAAACTGGGATCCTAATGGACAGAAATGAGAAAGAAATGTATTACATGCATGGAAAGGAGTCTATGCAAAGAAATGGAGTCAGAAAGATGATACGTGTAACAAACAGCCAAGTCATTTTATCTGAATCATGAAGTTCATGAAAGAGAGTAGTAGTAGTAATAGTAATAGTATTAGTAATGAGCATCAATAACTATGCTTTAAGGTTTGTAAAGTGTTTTACAAGTTTCATTTTATTCTGTCCTCACAACCCTGAGAGATAGGTGCTATCCTATTTTACATAGGATAATAATAACAATAATTGTTGCTTGTCCATTTCAAAGAGAATCAATAACATCATAGGGTAATGTCTTGACTTGTTCATGAATCAGATTTAAGTGAAGCAGAGGTGGAAAACATTTTCAACCTCATTCTCTCTTCCAGAGTCATGGAAGCCCAGTGACAAGACAAGAGTCAGGATGATCGGTGATGGTCCAGGATGCCATGGATGACCCAGACACACTGTCCAACCAAACTCTAGGCACTCCACAGAACCTGCTTCTGCTGCCTTTGTGACCATTGGAATGAACTGTTCTCCTCTACCAATTCTGCCAGGGGAAGTCTTCATATGCTTGGGATAGATATCTCCTTAATTCACTAATGGTCAGTTACCGTCAGCCTTCTTTAGCCTATCTGCTGAGACTGTTTTACCTGGATGCGGCTGCTGTGCATGCTAAAGTTTCTTGGAACCACAGGTGAAAGTTGGGTGAAGGTAGACACCAAAGTGGATGACAAGTCCTGAAAAGGTCTCAGCAAACCCTCTAATCAGAGGTGCTAGTCTACCCTGAACAGCTAATAATAATTTTAGAAAATAATAAAAGTCCCTAACAGTTATATAGCATGTATTATGTACTAGGCACTATCCTAACAGCTTTATAATCATTATATTCACCACATTATGTTTACAACCCTGGGAAGTAGATATTATTATTATCCCAATTTTACAGATAAAGTAATTGTCTAAAGCCAGATCTGAATTTAGGTCTTCCTGACTCTAGCACAGCATTCTATCCACTGTACCATTCAGTTGTCCCATGGAGATTTTAGGTCACAAATTGAATTGGGGTCGTTGAGTGGAGGGACATCTTATATGGCTCTGCTATTTAGACATTCCCAATCCACTTTATAATGGAAACCCCCCCCTTTCATTCTGAGTGGAATGAATCTAGTCTGAATTTTACAAAGCCAATTCTAGATCTTCAGTGTAAAGGAGTAAGTTTTTCTAGGAATTCTGAAGAATTTTATTTCAACACAAACTCTCTGTGCCTCAGTTTTCTCATCTGTAAAATGATATGGTCATGGGCAAATTGATTTCTTATAAATCTAATTTAATACAGCATTATGACTACATCACTAAGGAATGTTATACTGCTTTGGATATAACGTGAATTTCAAACCTATCTCCCAGAAATCTAATACCAAACACACAACAACAACCTTGATTGCTCTTTTAGCCACCAAAGTATTTGTCTTGGGTCTAAATAACACCGTTAAAGAAGACCCATTCCACTTACAACTCTAAGATGTCACTTATTCAGATAAGCTCTTTCTATTGTCAATATGAAACCCTATTGTTTGTCAGTCAGTGAAGAGTTAACTAACAAAAAACAGGCAAAAACAAAGTCTCTGCTCTCAAGGAGATCACATTCTAATACAGGAAACAACATGCAAGCAGAGGAGGGGGAAGGTTTTCTTGCAGAAGGTAAGACTTTAGCTGAGAACTAAAGGAAGAAAGGAAAGTTAGGAGGCAGAGGTGAGGAGGGAGAGTGTTCCAGGCATGAAGGACAGCCAGTGAAGTTTCTACTATGTACCAAACACCTTACTAGGCAGTTGTGTGTCTAGAAGGCAAGCAGGATTTGGTCATTGATCTGGAGGTAAAAGGGAGCCACTAGAGTTTTTGAATAGTAGGGTGATATGATTGGACTCTCAGTTTAGGAAGATTAATTTGACAGCTAAGTGGAAGATGGATTAGACTTTAAACAGGAAGACCAACCAATTGGTCATAACAGTAATGATAAAGGCCTACACAAAATTATGTATTCAGAGGGAAAAAAGGGGGCATCTAGAAGAGATGTTATGAAGGCAGATATGACAAGATTTGACAACTGATTGAATATGGATGAGGGTGAGGAGAGCCAACGAATGATATCTAGGTTAATGAGCTTCAGTGATTAGAAAGATGATGATACCCTCAATATTAAGAGGGAATTTAGAAAGAGGGAAGGGTTTGTGCAGAAGAACGTGTTCAGTTATTCACATGTTGACTTTAAGGTGTCTACAGGATATCCATTTCAAGTCATCTAAAATGGAGTTGTAGATGCAAGACGAGAAGTTGGGAAAGAGATTCATGATGCACAAATAGGTCTGATAGTCATCTATACGGAGATAATAATAGAAAGCATGAGAAGAAATGAGTTTGTCAAGCAAAATAGTATAAAGGAAAAAGAGAAGAGGGTATAAGACCAAACCTTGGGAGACCTCCTAGGTTAGCAGGTATGCTACGGATGAAGATTCAGCGAAGAATTCAGAAAAGAGGAAGTCACACAGGTATGAGGAGAACCAAAGGAAAACAGTGTCATGAAATCCTAGAGAGAAGTACCAAGGAAATAGGATGATCATCAGTTTCTAAGGATGCATGAGATTTGAGAAGAGTCCTTCAGATATGGCAAATAGAAGATCATAAATAACTTTGAAGAAAACTATTTTGGTTGAATAATGCATCAGAAGTCAGACTACAAAGAGTTAAGAAGAGAGTGAGAGAAAGGTGGAGGGTTCTACTACAAATAGGCTGCTAAAAGAGTTCAGCTACATATGGAGGAGAGAAATTGGACAACACACATTGGGAATGGACAGATCAAATGAGGGCTTTAAGAAGAGGGAGATGTGGGTATCTTTGTAGGCAGAAGGGAAGCAACCAGTAGAGAGGGAGTGATTGAAGATAAGTGAGACAGTGGGAATAATAAAAAGGATAGTTCACTAGAGAAGACAGTATGGAATGGGATCCCTTGTGCATGGAGAACAGCTTCCATTAACAAGGAGAGAGGTCTCCTCTTCATGTAAGATACGTGTAAATGGAGTAATGGATGATACAAGAAGGTGTTCGAGTAATGTGAGATGAGAAGCAGAAGAGAAGAGAAAGTTCTCAGAATTTTCTCAGTTTTTTTCAGTGAAACAAAATAACTTCTCAGCCAAGAGGGTAGGAATGAGGGAAAGGTTTAGGAAATTTTGAGAAGGAATGGAAAGGTTTGGAAAAGCCACTATGGTGAAGAGGATAATGACTCGTTAAGGGAGGTATAAAAGAATTGCCTTGTCCAACTGAGACAATGTAATACAAACTTGTAGTGGACTTATTCAGCACAGTTTCATGATTTTCTCTATCTCCATTCTGCAGAATATGAATAGGAAAAAAGGAAGTGGATGGCGGGAGTAATATAAGGCTAGTTAATTTATAAACTCAAAGATTTGGAGCTGGCAGGGATCTTAGAAGCCATCTATTAGAATCTTTTAACTTTCCAGATGAGATACCTGAAGCATATTACTAACAATAATGATTTGTCCATGGACACCCAACTAATGGCTGTCTAAGGTCAGAAGATGAGAAGACAAAGAAGTCCTTAGGGTATGATGGATGACTATGCTGAAGGGGAAAGGCTATTGGAAGAAGACAGGGAAAGAAAGGTCCCTGCTGGCAGGCACCTGAATGTGATCTGAATGGTCCAGAGTGAAGGGGAGAGGGGATGGAGACCCTTACTAACAACTGTTCTTGCCCATCCACCCTGGATAAAGTTCAGGAGGCCAAAGCAAGTAATTTAACATCTCTGGTCCATAGTTTTCTTACATGGAAATTGAAGAGGTTGTCTTGGATGACCACTAAGTTATCTTCTATCTCTAAATCTAGGATCCATACAGGATATATCTATCCATGTAAGATATAACTATAACCTCTGTCCTGAGTACCTGCCCCACCAAGTGTCACCTGGATATTGAGTTGGATATTCTTTAGGCGTCTCCAATTCAAAAAGTCTAAAACAGAGCTCATTACCATTCCCCTCTATTAAGCCTCTTCTCCAGAATTTTTTAGTTCTATTTAGTATAGCACAATCCTTCCTTACCCAGATTGTCAGCTTTAAAGTCATACTTGATTGCTTCCTCTCACTCTTGCCTTACTTTCCATATCCAATAATTGGTCAGATTTGCCAGTTCTTTCTCACCAGCATCTCTCACATCTCTCACCTTCTCTATACTCACCTGGCCTAATTTCTCCTCAACAAAGCTGCCACAAAAGTCTTTTTAACCCTGACAAAATGTGCTTCCAATGAAGGATGAGGTAGGGCACAGTTCTTTATCCCAGTCAGTCAGTCAGTCAACAAACATTTATTTAACACCTTCTGTGTGCCAGGCAGCACATTAAGTGTTAGGGATACAAAGAAAAGCAAAAGACAGAACCTGTTCTCGAAGAACTCAGAGTCTAACTTATTGCCTCAGCTCTTAGAAACAACTTCTTTCAAGGCTGAATTCATGTGCTACTCACTCTAAGAAGACCTTCCTTCAGCCTAATTTTTAGTGCTCTCTCCCTTCCTGTACCAATATGTATATAGTTAACTCGCATGACATAATCCTATGGTAGAATGCTACTCCTTAAGGACTTGGTTTATTTTAGTTTTTGTATCCTAGTGCCTAGCATAATGTTTTGTATAGAGTAAGCCCATAATAAATGCTAATAAATGCTAGGTTGCTTGATTGAATTTTTCATGGATATGTTTCAACCATAAAGTATGTGTATATAAGTCGCAAAAGTGAAATACAAAGCCTCACTCACTTTTTGCAGGCAACCACAGTCTGCTTTCAAGGTCCTATTTCTTTGATTGATATAAGAGTTTATGTTCTAAGGCCATCATCTCTATGTAATATTTTTGACCCTGACTACCCAGGAGTACAAAGATTCTTTGAAATAGAATAAGGGGTCAATAATTGTAAGAAAGGCTCTCTTGAAATATCAGACTGAGTAAGTTTCCACTCCTGGAGAGCAGGGAATATATCTAATAGTCTCCACAACTCCGAGTTCCTTATGGCCAGTTTTATAAAGGTAAGGTGGGAATTAAGGCAGTTACTATGATGATTTAGCCCTCAAATGTCTTTAACTTGAATTATCCAGAACCCTACCTTCTGAACCAAGTCTACTTGTTTCAAGGCTGTGCTTTTAAGGGTCTGTAAAGTCATTGTATACAGAATTTTGCACATGTGAAAAAACTTGCCTTAATGATCCATCCATCTCATTTTTCAAGGGAGAACAGTCTGTGGGGCCAGATCATCAGACTTAAAACAAATGAGCAATCACCAAGCAATAACCACAAGCAATATGTACTGGCAGGTGGTTAAATTGATGAATCCTGGGTATGAAACTGCATAGCATATTCTGAGAAAGGTCACAGATCACCAAATCTGAAAATAGAAATTTTTGCATCTGGGAAAGTACTACATATCACATCCTGGACAAGTGACATATATCTCAGTCTGGGGAGAGATAGGATGCTGAAAGCAGGAAGGGAAGACCCAAGTATGCCATGGTGGTAACATCACTAAGGAAGTTATAGATTGTGTGGAATTGATGAGGTAACTTGCATTCTCAGTATTCTCTTTGAACTAATTTTTCTTGCTGGTTCAGTGCTAAATCCTATTTCTAACATACCACTGAAAGACTACAAAATTTTCAGTGTCCTCTAAATTCAGTATCCTGGGGAAAGTTACCCTTCTTGGATACAAGTCTGCAGCCCAGCAAACAAACAACTATACTGTCAGAAGTGAACAAACCAGAGTGATAAGTACCCACAATAGAACCTGAAAGGGCATTGGTTTATTTTATAAAGACAAAGGTTCTATAGTGGGTAGTATGCTAGACTTGGTGTTAGGGGTTAGGAAGACCTGGGTCTGAATTTCATCTCTTACATTTACTATATTTGTGATAATGGGAAAAGTACTTGCCTTTACCTTTTCTAAGTCTCAGTTTCCTTATCTGTAAAATGGAAGTGATAACACATACACCTAAGTTAAAGGATTACTGCAGAAATAAAATGAGTCAAGACATGTAAGATGCCATATAAATGATATATTGTTTACAATAGAACCATATTTTTTAAATTTTGAAAGACTTCAAAGATCATCCAGAGCAACCCATTCATCTGGCATGAGAAGAAAGTAGGGTCCAGAAAGGGAAGTTGTTCACAAAGTCAAGTAACAAGTAATGGTGGAACTAGAATTTGAACTTTGATTTCCTGACTCTCCAATATTCTTTCTATAAAATCATATTTTCTCCTTAGACCAGGGCATCCTCAAATGATTTTTTTTATTTTTACAGAAAACATCTCTACTATTCAGTTTTTGAACCTACTTTCTCTTTGCCTTATAGGCCAAAATAGGCCTTTCTCTCTGCCAGTCATTCTCCCCAAACCTGCCCCTCTGACCTGAGAGATGCTCTCTAAATGAAAATATCTTTACATATCCCTCCCTCAAACACATTCTCTTTTTTTGTTGCTGTTACTATTGTGTCAATATAAGTATATTACGGCACTATCACTATTTTTGCTTAATGTATAAAGAACCAGGTAAATGATGCACTTGATAGAGTACTTGGCCTAGACTCAGGAAGACTTAGTTCAAATCTAACTTCAGACACTTAATAGATCAAGTCACTTTACTGCTGTCTGCCTCAGTTTTCCCATGCGTAAAATGGGGATAGCAACAGCACTTACTTTTAAGAATTGTTATTAATATCAAATGAGATAATATCCATAAAACACTTAGCACAACATCTCACACATTGTAGGTGCTTCATAATGTTTATTTCTTTCATTTCTTGCTTCCTTTCTTCCTTCCTTCAAAGGCTGCAAAGTGTACTCCCTTATGTGACAAAAATCAAAGGACTACTGAGATGTACACACAGAGAGAGACATAAGTGCCTCACCCAGATTACCCTGGGTGGATAGGGTGTTGAACTTGGGTCTAGAAAGAACCAGAAGGATGATACCATGGAAAGAGCACTGGCTCTAGTCAGAGGAACTGGGTTCAAATCCTGCTTCTGACCTATATGACCTTGGGGCACTTATCCTTGCTATACCTCAGTTTCTTCATTTGTAATCATGGGGGTGTGGCCTCCATGACCTCTAAGGTGCCTTCTGGTTCTAGATCTATGATGCTATGGTCTCACATGGGCTTGTGTTTTTTGTGATCATGTCAGGTCATTTACTTTGCTATACCTCAGTTTCCTCTTCTATAAAATAGCGGACATACTAATCGTATATCTGATTAACAGAGTTATTGTGAGTCCCAAATGTGTTAATGTATATAAAAATTTCTGGAAACATTAAAGTGCTATATAAATGTGTGCTATTATTATTGTTGTAATGGAGGCAATTTGTTTCTACCCCACTGCCCTCAGCTGAGCAGCACATAAAAATTCCAAAGATCAGAACATTCCCAAAGATGTGGAAAGAGCTGGAGTGAAGGAGAAAGGAGATTAGTTTCTAGGGTGTTTAAAGAGGAAAAAAGAGAAGAAGAAAATGGAGGGAGTGTGGCCCAATAAAGAGAACGCTAACTTTTGGAGTCAGAAAACGTGTGTTTAAATCCTATTTCTAATGTGTGATACCTGCATGACCTTAAGTAAGTCCTTTAACTTCCCTGGGTTTCATAGTCTTTATAAAATGAAGGGGGTTGGGCTAGATGGTCTCTGAGGTTTGTTCTAGCAGTAGTAGTGTGCTACTCCATTCTGCAGATGAGGAAACTGAGGGTATAATGAATAATGAAAGGCTTCCTTATTTATGGGACTTGTTTCTCTCTAAATGAGAAAAATAGAGACATAGACACTGAAAAAGACATAGAGAAAGAGACGGGGAGACAGAGAAAGAAGAAAAAAGAGATAGAAAGAGAGGTAAAAAGGGAAAGAGAGAAAGGGGAGAGAAAGGGAGAAAGAAAAAGAGGGGAAAGATGGGGTGGAAAGAGAAGAGAGAGAAAGGTGGGGAAGGGAGAGGGAAGGGAAGAGAGAAAGAAAAAGAGTGAGAAAGATAGGAGAGAGAGGAGGACAGAGAGGAGGGGAGAGAGGATGGGGAGAGAAAAGAATGGACAGAGCAGAGTGAGACAGCAGAAAGAAAGGAGAGAGACAAAGGTGAGGAGGAAGAGTGAAGGGGAGAGAAAAAAGAGAGAGAGAAAGAAATCAGCAAAGGAATATAATATTTAATCTCAGGTTTCCAAAACAAGCCAGTCACTTTTCTAAAAGTAGTTCTGGGCAGTGCTTTGAAACACCTGGATACCAAAGATCCCAGAGGAGGCGAAAATGACCATCAAAGAAGTACATGAAGTACCCAATTCATAGCCTGTTAAATATTTCAATGTGTATGTTTTCTCCCTCAGCTTGACAGGCTTATATATTATTCTCCCTGTGATCACTGTAGGATTTTCCCTTTAAAAAAGGATGAAGAATCTGTTCTAAGTATAAGAAGCATGTCAAGATGAGTAGGTACCTGAAGTCATGGCACTGAGAATAAAATCTGGTTATGATATTAACTTGACCTAGTAAAGCAAGGAGAAAAATAAAGCTTAGAGAGAAGCACAGTCACCCAATCTGGATTCTCTCCAGTATCGGTTTTCTATGCTATTGGCCCTAGGCTGAAAAAACAAACACATGTGCACTGCTACAATGCCATGTTATAGACATTACAGTGTGGGAGAAAAAGTTTGGTTGATCGCTGTCTTTCATTCTTGAAGAGGACCAAAATGACATCACCATGACAAAGTGAAGTTTCAGCTCATCTGACTGTGGCTGATCAGACCAATATGAGCTCGAAATGCTCTGCCAACAGACTGGGCACAGATAGTCTGAGTGAACACTTGGGGTGGATACTCCAAATTTGTGCATCCTACTTTTCCTTTGTGTTGTCTCAATTCTGCTTTTCTCATAGAGCACAGCACCCTTTCTGATGTGGTCATGCCATGCTAAGCGGTCCTGTGCCAGTGTCTCTCATGTCCCACAATTAAATTCAAAGTTGTTGGGAGAAACCTTGAGAGCGTCCTTGTATCACTTGTTCTGACCACTTTATGATCGCCTGCCCCATGTGAGTTCTCCACAAAATAATCTTTCTGGCAAGCATATATTTTACATTCAGACAACGTGGCCAGCCCATCAGAGTTGCTCTCTCTGAAACATAGCTCGAATGGTTGGCAGTTCAGTTCAAGCAAGGATCTCAGTGTCTGGTACCTTATCCTGCCAGGTGATCCTCAGAATCTCCCTAAGACAGCTCAAATGAATCGATTATTTTCCTGGCGTGGAGCTGGTAGACTGTCCATGTTTCACAGGCATACAACAGAAAGAAGCTATAGTTTTGTTAAAAGATGTGGACTCTAATTTCAGCTCTGCTATTTGTTATCTGTGTGACCTTGTGCAAGTAACTTAAAATTTCCATGCTAGTTTCCTCATCAAATAAGTAAGTTAACAATCATTTTTAAGCACAAAATGCAGACAGAGCTCTCTGCTAGGCACATGGAATTATATGAAAACTGTGACCTTCCTCCTCCACACTAGGAGAGGGAAAAGATGAATACAGATACTTATAATACACAACAATGGTTGTTACTTGAATTTGGGGGATGCCAAAAATACTTTGTAGGGTCTGAGGAAGAAAATAGTTGAGTAACAAGGATAGGGTAGTGGTAGGAGGCTTTCTGGAGAGGAAATGTTTGCTTTGCTCTTTACTATAGAGGAAGCAGCTAAAAAGAGTGTGGGGAAAGTTTAAGGAGGAATAGCACCTCTGGTGAAAGGTTTTGCTAAGCTCTTTACAAAACTCACCCATCTTTGGTATCCACCTATGACCCAACTCTCACCTTTGGCTCCAAGAAGTTTAGCATATACAGCAGATATATCCCAGTAAACTGTCTCAGCAGATAGGTTAAACCATGTTGAGGGTAACTGACAGGTTTAAACCCATTGATGAGTTAGGAGGATGCCTATCCTAAGCATGTGAAGACTTCTCCAAGTGGAAAGGGCAGATGAGAACAACATGTTCCAAAGGACATGAAAGGAGCTGAAGCAAGCTCTGTGCAATGCTTAGAAATTGGTGAGATATCAAAGATGCCAAGGTCATCCACTGCATCCCAGGTCATCATCAATTACCCTTGCTTTTGTCTTGGCACTTGACTTCCATGATTCTGGAGAGAGAGTAAGGCTGATGATTTACACAATTCTGCCTCATTTAAATCCAATTCAAACACAAGTCAAGACATCACTCATTTGTGTTGTCATTGGTCTTCAAAAAATGACATGAAAAACACTAGAAAGTCAAAAGGTAAAAATGAAGGGAAGCATTCAAGTCATGTTGAACAACTTAAGCAAAGTCTCAGAACCATGAGAACAAAGTATGTTTTGTATAAAGACTTACCTTGTTTAGCAAGAATATACTATATGTTGAAAAGTATAATATGAAATAATGCTTGAAAGCAACCCTAGGTTGAAAAGGACTTCAGTATCACTCTCTTATAAGAGATTAAAGAGCAAAAAGAGGAAGAAAGGATAAGATGGAGAGAAATACAAAATTAATACTCACAATTGTGAATGTGAATGGAAGACTTGACCCATAAACCAGAAGAGAATAGCAGAATGAAATAAAAAGCAGAATTACACAATATTTTTTACAAGAGATAAACTTGAAACAGAAATATGTGTAAAGTTAAAATAAGGGGCTGGAGCAAATACACATTATGCTTCAGTTGAACTAAAAACAAAGTAGAGATAGGCATCATGATCTCAAAAATTCTAACAGCAAAAAACAGGCATGATTTTAACAGATAGATAGCAAAACTGCATTATGCTTAAAGTATTTATTGACATGAATTAATATAAATACTTAAAAATGTGTGCACCAAATGGTATGGAATCTAAACGCCTAAAGAAAACATACAGTAAGCTAAAGGGAGAAACAGAGAGTAAAACTATAAAAAGTAGGGACTTCAATGTGCCTCTTCCAGCACCAGACAAATTTAACTAAAATATAAATAAATAAGTTAAGCATCTCAATAGAATTTTTAAAAAGTTAGATGTGATAGACCTCTGACAAAAAATGAACAGAAATAGAAAGGAATATATATATATATGTATATATATATATATATATATATATATACCCTGTTTGCCTCAGTTTCCTCATCTGTAAAATGAGCTTGAGAAGGAAATGACAAGACACTCCAATATCTTTGCCAAGAAAACTCCAAATGGAGTCACAAACAGTTGCATATAACTGAAAAATGGCTAAGCAACAATGAAAGGAAATATGTTCATAATCATTATTGCTTGTTGTAATGTAATTACAGTAATAAAGATAAAAAAGAAATTGAGGAAATTAACATGGATAAGGATGAAATAAAATTATTGCTTTTTTTCAAATTATATAATAATCTTCTCAAGAAATCTTAGAGAATCAGTCAACTAAAAATCAAAACAATCACTTCAACAAAGTAGAGAGATATAAAATAAGCTGGCACAAATCATCAGCAAAAAAATTATAACAAAATTCATGTGGAAGAACAAGGCTCAAAAATGTCTGAGGAAATAAGGGATTGGGAAACTGTGGAATAAATGAGGGCTTAGTAGGAACATATCTCTCTCTACCTATACAACAAAGACGGAATCATCAAAACTATTTGTACCTTTTAAGGAATAGAGAAATAAATCAGCACAGGAAATTAAATATTGAATATACAAAAGAAAACAAACATAGAAGCAGTTTTCCAAAAACTTGAAGACCTTAACAGTCAGATAAAAGACTCAGTATTCAAGAAAAATACTGGAAAAATTGGAAAGTAATGTGTCAGAAAGTAAATTTAGACGAAATCTCACACCATATACCAGGATAAATGCCAATAATGGATGATAAATATAAAAATTATGTCACAACCATAAACAAATTAAAGGAGCAAATAAGGAAATGCCTATCATAACTGCAGATAGGGGATGATCAAAAAAAGTGATAGAATCACAGAAAACAAAAGAGATTATTTTGATTACATAAAATTGAAAGATTTTTGTTTAAACAAAACCAATAAAATTAAAATTAGAAGAAAAACAGATAAGTGGGGGATGAGAAGGGAATTTTGTCACAAGTGTCTCTGACAGAGGTCTGATATCTAAGATAGATAAGTAACTGATTCAAATATATTTTTTAAAAAGCATAATTCACCAATTGACAAATGGACAAAGAATATGAACAGCCATTTCTTTTTTAAAATTAATTTATTTGTTTTCCGTTTTCAATAATCGCTTCCATCAGTTTTTAATTTTCTCGACAGCATGCAGTCTTATATGTGTTCTACATATACATTCTTACTGAACACATTTTCACATTACTCATGTTGTACAGAAGAATTAAAACGAATGTGAGAAACCAAAACAAAACATAACACAAGAGAAAATAATCAGCTTCATCCTGCGTTCTGAATCCATAGTTCTTTCTCTGAATGTAGATGGCATTTTTCATCAAGAGTTCTTTGGGAATGTTTAGATCTTTGCAATGGTGTGAAGGCTAAGTCTATCAGAATCAGTCCTCCCACACTGTGGCTGTTACTGTATGTAATGTTCTGGTTCTGCTCATTTCACTCATCATTAAGTCATATAAGTCTTTCCAGTTTTTTCTGAAGTCTGCCTGTTCATCATTTCTTATAGCATAATAGTATTCCATTGCATTCATTTACCACAACTTTGAACAGGCATTTCTTAACAGAGAAAAAATGCTATCAATCAATTCTCAATGATTAGAGAAGTGAGAATTAAAACGATTTTGATATTCCACTTCTCTTCCGTAAGATTGGCAAAAATGTCTTAAAAAGGAAAAGTAGCAATTGTTGGGAGGAAACAGTTGAGGGAAAACAGGCGTACTATCACACTCTGGGTAACATTATGAAGTGGTACAGCCATTTTAAAATTCAATTGGAATTTAACTCTCAAATACACTATATAGTACATACTCACAGGCAGAAATATACCACAAAAAGAAAAGTACTGATGCATAACATAAATACTTACAGTAACTCTGTTTACATTAGCCAAGAACTGGAAACTAGGAGTTGCCCATAAATTTTGGAAAAATTTAAAAATTATTATATGTGGATAAAATGGAATATTATTATATCATAAAATGGTAAAAGACATGACTTCAGAAAATGTGAGAAGGTATATGAATTTATGCAGAGTAAAGTGAGTAGAACATAGGGAATATTTATACAATAACAATATTGTAAAGGGAAAAATGCCAAGAAAAATTTAAGGATACTGATTAATGGTCAAAAAATATTAAGTACCTACTATATGCCAGGCATTATGTTAAATTCTAGGAATACAAAAAGATTTTAGGGGGTAGCAATCTAATGATGTAGACAAGAAATAAATATATACAAGCAATGTACAGGAAAATAAAAAAATAGCGATTGAGAGGGAAGGCACTAGAATTTAGAGGGATTGGAAAAAATCTTTCTGTAGAAGACGAAATTTTGTTTGGAACTTAAAGGAATCCAGTAAAAAGAAATGAAAAGGATACCAGTGCAAGCGTGGGGACAACTACAGAAAATATGGCTAGAGCCAAGAGATAGAATGATCATGAATGAGGACAGTGTTAGTGGATCAAAGGGTATATGGTGGGGAGTAAAGTGTAAGAAGACTGGAAAAATAAAAAGGGGCTAGGTTACAAAGGACTTTTGTAATAATGATCCACCAAAATTTATGGAATAGGGATTTGAGGCAGGCAGATTCATGAGCAGGATATTTCAACAGTCCAGGTATGTTTATGAGAGCCTGCACTACAGAAGTGGCAGTGTCAAAGGAGAGAAATGAGAAATATTTGAGAGATGTTATAAAGGAAAAATCAACAGGACTTGGCATCAGATTGGATATGGAGAGCATATGATGGAGAGGAATCAAGGATAACATCTAATCTGGGAGTGTAAGGAACTAAGAGAATGGTGTTACTCTCCAGAATAAAAAAGGGGAGGTACAAGGTGGACAGCATTTAGGGGAAAAAATAATGAACTTTGTTTTGGTCGTAGACATGTCTGTCTTCATTCATAGCCACTACTCTAGTTTAGACCTTTGTGACCTCTTGACTTCACTATTGTGAAACCCTTCTAAGTGGTTTCCCAGCCTTAAGTCTCTTCCCAATCCACTCCATCCTCTGTTCATCAGCCATGGTTGGACTGTGTCATTTTCCTGATTAATGGGCTTCACTGGCTCCCTATTATCTATAGGATCAAATTTAAACTCATGTCTTTGGCATTCGAAGGTCTTCAAAACCTGCCCTTTCCAAACTTTACTGCCTTCTTATACTTTATTTCCTGCTAATGCACTCTACAACTCAGAAGCACTTACTTAACTACTATTCCTCCAACACAACAAGCCATTTTTGCTCTCCTCACTGTGTGCTCTGGCTCTCCCCATGCCTGGAAAGCTTCGCCTCCTTTTCTGGGCCTCTTAGCTTCCCGGTCTTACTTCAAGACTCAGCTCAAGCCTCGTTTTGTAGGAGAGACTTTCCAGATCCCCTCAGTTACTAGTGTCTTCTGGGAGCTGAGATTACCTTTTTTATCTACTCTTGCATATGTCTTGTATGTGTCTAGTTGGTTATATGTTGCCTCTTCCATTAGAACTTGAGCTTTCTGAAGGCAGGGAACATTTGTTTGTTTTTGTTTTGGGCTTTCTTTAAATCCCTAGTGCTTAGTACAACGCCTGGCACAGACATGCACAGAGTAAACAGTAGATGCTTATTGACTGACTAATTTCCATGTTGCAGACAAGGAAACTGAAATTTGGAAATATTTAGGGGCTTTTCATCAACTCACTATTTTAATTGATTACACAATGATGGGATTGAAATTGTTGTTTACCCTTAGTTCTCAAAGAAGACTAATGACATCCGGAGGGTGATGTCTTGACTTGCAAATGAATTGGATTTAAGTGAGGCAGAACTGTGAAAGATCACCAGCCCGTCTGTCCTCCAGAGTCATTAGAGTCCAGCGTCAAGACAGAGATCAAGATGACTGATGGTGGCCCCAAATACAGTGGAAGACCTTGGCCTTTTTAAGCTAAGGTCTTTCCCAGGTTTCAGTTTGTCTGAGTGAAAGGTTAGTAGTGAAAAGCTAGCTAAGAATTGAGGTAAAAGATGTTCTGCTTTGCCTTCACAAAACAGTCAGTCAGGGAAGGGAAGAACAGATAGGTCTTCTAACTCTGAGCTGAATGCTCTATCCATATCCCTCAGGTCTATTCAGATCTTCCCAGTGCCCTCACTCTACATACGTATATACATATACATACATACATATATACATGTATATATGTATGTTTATGCATATATACACATACATATATATGTATACACATATACATACATGCATGCATGCATATATATTACTTTGTGTTTACAGTGAATATATTTCTATTTACCTCTATGTCTACATATTATTTACCTTCAGCAATAATAATGACGGCAACATTGACAATAATAGCGAACACTCATAAGAAATGTGAAGTACTTTCCATACAGTTTCCTGAGAAGGACAGTTTCATGTTGTCTTTGTATTGCCAGCACCTAGAACAGCGCCTTGGGGAAAGCAGATCTTTAATAAATGTTTGTTGAATTGAATAGTATTGAATTTGCTCTATCCATTACACCATGCTGCCTCCATCAAATTCACACTTGACAATAAAGAATGGCCAACAGAGAAGAATCAGATCCCTTCCAACTGATCAGAATAACATTAATCTGAGTTTTATATGTGGAACAGATTGAAATTAGTTCATCTTAATTGGGAAAAACTGATGAATTTTTTAGGATTGAATTTGATTCATGTGGTTTTGAACTGATAGGTTTTTGAATGAAATTGAATCACAAAGCAATGTGTTAATAGCTGCAAAACCACATGAAACTGAGGAGAAAAGATGGCAAAAATTGCTTTACGTTCAAATTGGCAGACTTCCTGTGGTTCTTTTTCATTGCCTCACCAAGAAGATGAGTCATTCAAGAAATAATAAAAGGTGAAAATAATACGAGGTAGCTTAATGTTAATGACTATTAACTCATGGACTAATGGTACAACTCTCTTCACTTTATATAAGTTTGTGTCTCTTCTAGAAGGGTGGGACTATAACTGGTCAAAGAATGCAAAGACCCATATTACTTGATTTAGGGTACATAGGAAGCCAAAGTGAAAAAAAAATGAAACAAAAGACTTGCACTTAGGATCATTGGACCATAGATTTATAGCTGGTGTATAGTGGGGAAAACGTTGAATCTGGAGTCAGAGGATTTGGTTTTCAAACTCATCTCTGATGCTCCCTACTTAAGTGACTTTGGATAAGTCACTGAATCACCCCAGGTGTCAGTTTCCTCATTTTAAAATGAAGGAGTTGGACTAGAAGTCCTTTAAGTTCTCTTTTAGCTCTAGATCTGTGATTCTATGATCCCAAAGTACCTTAGAAGCCCTCCTCATTTTCAGATAAGGAAACCCTAAATTCTAGAACGCTTATTCTCTAATGCTCACTCTAAATAATTTTTAGCTATTTCTGAAAATCAAAAGTACTCTTAAAAGACATATTTTCTATCATTGAGAATACTAAAAAGAAGACATTGAAGGAAATTATCAAACAGGAATGTCTCTAGAACTTTGAACTATAATAGTAATAACACAAGACTTTTAAGCAATGTTTTAAAGTGTACAATGTACTTTACATAAATTATTTCATATGAGCCTCTCAACAACTCTGAGATACCAGTGCCATAGATATCACTATCCCCATTTAACAGATGATGAAATAGGCTCAGGGAGATTAAATGATATTCATTATTTACCATGAACATTTATATAGGACTTTAAGGTTTACAAAGCATTTTACATATATTATCTCATTTGATTTTCACAACCTCGGGAGGCAGATGCTATTATTATCTCCAATTTGCATATGAGGAAATATATGAGATCTTAAAGTCTTGTCAAGGATCAAGTAGATAGTAAAAATTCAAGTTCAGGTCAGCTTGACTTCAGATCACCTACAAGAGCAACATCATTGCAACAAGCATGTAGTTTTCAAAGGCCATGTCTTTGAAGTAAACAATAGTTCATAGGAGTCATGTCCCACACCATTCATTATATTATATGCTGCCTCATAGTAAGTGCATTTAGTTCAACAAATCTTTAGCAAACAGTCACCTGTTACACAGTCTTGTACTGGGAAATGTGAGAGATACAAAGATGACTAAGTTAATACTCTTAAAGAAAACCCTACTGCAATCCAGTATGGAAAATGAAAGAGGGGTCAGATTTTTAGTCTTGTCACAGGGGTAGAGTGCAATGAATAGATGGATGTTGCAGAGAAGTAGATTTCCTAATTATCTGAGAATTCTAAAAATGACATGGGCTTTTTTGGAAATGATAGATTCCCCACCTTTGGAGGTCTTCAGGCAGAGGTTGGATGACCATTTGTCCATAATGTTGTAGAAGAAATGAGGTGAATTATTCCAGCACTGAATGAATAGTATCTTTAAGGACAAGTCAGATTTAATGGGAATGGAACAGTATGAGGTAAGATATTGAGGTGGGAAAAATGAAAGGAAGAAATGAATAATTCAGTTTCTCAAGTCAACAAGGATTTATGAAGCACTTACTATGCAACAAGCACTATTAGAGGTATAAAAAGAAAGAGACAAAAACAGTCTTTGCTCTCAAAGAGCTTACAGTTTATAATTGTGAGAGTGATATGATGTAAGGATGGAAAGACGGGCCTAAATAGGTCCCTGACATAGAGGGCCATAAGTATTAGGTAGTAGTTATAAATTTAGTGCATAAATGAAATATGAGAGCTGTGCTTTAAGAATGTTAATAAGATGGGGACAGAGGATGGGTTAGAAGTGACCCTGGGGACAGTGAGAATGGCTAAGAAGGGTATTACAGACATCTACTTGAAAGGTAATAGGGACAAGCAGTAGCTTGTTGGTTATAGGTAAGGAAAAGAGTTGAGACTTCAGAAACAAAACATGGTTAGATTATACAATACATGGAGGTAGAGGGAAAGGGTATTCAGTGGCATCAAATGCCATCAAAAACCAAGGAGATCAAGAATTGGATAAGTGAAGAGAAAGTATTAAGTAAGTACTTATTATGTGCCAAGTATTGTGCTAAGTGATGGTAGTGCAAATATAAAAGCAAAACTATCCTTGCCTTCAAGGAGTTTATATTCTAACAAGCTTCTTGAGTTAAGAGATCATTGATATCTCAATGGAATAGTGAAGAGAGATGTTATATTGCTAGGCAGGGTGATCATGATAGAGTTTGGAGTCTGTCCATATGATACCAGGAAAGAGAATTAAATTTAATGTCATAAAAAGTGAGTTCAAAAGTTCAGATTTCCTACTTCCTTGCTACATGATCTTAAGGGTAAGTCATTTAGCCTTTTAGAGTTCCAATTTCTTAATTTGTTATTATTGTAGAAATAAGGAAAATAAAACTTTTGTGGTAAGTATTCATAATCAAGCAAAACCAATCCTTACATTGGTCATGTCTAAAAATGCCTTATTTTTCTTAAGTTCATCAATGCTATTAGGAGATGGAAAGTATGCACTTCCACTCTTCTTCTGGGGTTATTTGGTCATTGAATTGATCATTACATTGATGTTCTCTAACCATAGGTGTCTCATAAAGTTCTATCATAGATCCACTTCTTTTCTCCCTTTCCACTACTTCCTTTGATGATCACATCAGCTCCCATGGATTTAATTACCATCTCTATGCTGATGTTTCTCAGATCTACCTCTTCTACTCTAACCTCTCAGCTTACCACCAATCTCATATTGGATCCCTTTCACAGACAATGGTATGTGCAACCTACCTCACACAGTTTTTGTGGATGGTTTTTGTTCATTTACATTCTTACAAAGAATAATGATAACCTAAAGGTTATGCCTTGAGTAGTTAATGAACTGGATTTAAGTGAGGCAGAGATGCACAAAGTCCTCAACCTCACTCTTTTTTCCAGTGTCATTGAAGTACAGTGGCAAGACAGAGACCAGGATGACTGCTAATGGCCTGGGATGCAGTGGATGACCTTGGAGTTTTCAATTTCTGACCAAGTTCTAAGTCCTCCACAGCACCTGCTTCAACTGCCTTTATGGCCATTGGAACAAATTGTCCTCATCTCCCCATTCCAGTGAGGGAGGTTTTCACATGCTTAAGGTACACATCCCTCTAACTCACTGATGATTTTGAGGCCTGTCAGATACCCTCAATCTGGTTTAGCCCTTATGCCAAACAGCAATATCAAAATCACTTATCATTATCCTAGAAACAACTTTTGGTCTTTGGTCTCCACTTTGAATTTTCAAAGCCTTGAACATTCGTATAATTAGTTTTAATAAAACTAAAGGAGGAATTGTATTTCTGTACCCTCTGACTAACAAGTAATTCTGAAATCATGAAATTGGAATTGAATGAAAAATTCACTACCTTATAGACAGCTCATTCCTCATTAGTAGATAACTTTAATTCTTGTAAAGTAATTATTGAGTCAAAATTTATCTCACTGTAAATTTCACTCATTAATCTTAGCTTTGTCTTCTAGGATAGTGAAGAGTTTTGAGTCCCTTTCATGTGAGGATTGACTGAATAGGAATATTCACCCTAGAAAAGGAAGGACTCGGGGCTTGGCAGAGGTAAGATGGAAGAGAGGGACAGAGTACCTAGCTTCAAGTATTTGAAGGGCTGCCATGGAAAAGAAATTAACTTTATTCTGATTTGTTTGGGACTACAGCTGACAGAATTACACCACACAAGCTGGTTTGGAATTTAGAAGTGGGTGCTTCTTAATGTTTTCTGCTCAAAAGGAGTTCAAAACTGAAAGAATCATGTGGCTCCCTTTGAAAGTCAGAGGCAGATAGTGTTGGCCAGATCAGCAGCAAGAGTATTTACCAGGATTGAAGCAATTCATGATAGCCAAGAGATATTGTCTGAAGTCAGGGTGGAGGGTTAGTTATCATGGTAATACTGTCCAAGTTCCATAAATAGTCCACAAAATTTGGTACATTTAGGTTTCTGAAGGAGTGTGTGTGTGTGTGTGTGTGTGTGTGTGTGTGTGTGTGTGTACTCACACACGTGTTTGGCTCTGTGAAGTTGGTCCTGTCTTCCAGTTTTCCTCAAATTTGGTTTTGGATCAAAAATTTAGCACTTTTAATAGCAGTATCATTCCATAAGAAAGATATCATATGTGAGCAATGATAGATAACTGCAAAGGATGTATTATGCTTTTTTCTACATAACAACTTCTCAAATATTTAAAGAGAATTATCATCTTCCTCCTATAGTAAACTTCTTGTCTGGGCTAAATATTCCTAGTTCCTCTAATCAATCTTTATATCTACTAGTATCAAAGACCTTCACCATCCCATTTGACTTTCTCTCCATACACTCCATTTGATCACTGACGTTTTATAGTTGTGTGACCATGAGCAAATTACCTAACCTTGATTAGATCGGTTTTCTCATCTTTAAAATCTGGAGTATCTATCTCAGTTTTTTTTTTGAAGCCCAAAAGTGATAGAAAATGTAAAGCTCCTCTTTGGCCTGGGATTGTCACCCAATACTGTGACCTGGATCCAAATATGAGCAACACAATAGAATGTTGCTTCAGTGTTAGCAAAAAGACCCTTGTAATCTCTTTCTTACCTGCTGTTCAACACCTTTACCATCTATGGGCTGAGAGCTCTGGAAGCAGCTTCTTCCACTGCTGATTCAGTAATTCTCAAGGCCTGCTCCTGGTTTACTGGGATCAGGGTTATGCTGATATGGCCTGGACTGGACTGTCCTTTTCTCTTATCTGGGTCTGAAAGACTTTTCCTGCTGACTTTAAAAGGTGTGTTTGGTGTCTGTGGACTGTCTGAAAACTGCCATTTCTGCCAATGATTCAGTCACTGTAAGACTTGCTCTGGGTTTACTGGGGCCCAGTCTGTGCTGGTAAGGCCTATGTTGTCCTATGATCCTCTCTCACCTTGGTGCAACTGACCATTCCTGCCAATCTTCCAGATTGTCTTGGGCTGGAAATTTGTTTCACTTTTTGGGGGGGGAGGGTTTGTTGCCCTGAAATCTGTTTAGAATCATTTTTAAAAGTATTTAGAAGGATTTGGCAGAGAGTTCAGGCAAGTCCCTGCCTATACACTGTCATGTTGGCTCTGCCCCCTATCTGAACAAGTTCTCAGAGCTCCATAACACCTGTTTCAGTTGTCTTAATGGCCATTGGAGCAAATTATTTTCATCCACCCATTTCCCTGGAGGAAATATTCACATGCCTAGGATAAGACATCCATGGGATGCTATGCTGTAAGAAAGGATAAATATGATGACTACAGAGAACCATGGGAGATATGAAATTATGCAAAGTGAGCAACAAACAGGAAAGCCACATACAATGACTACAACAAATTAAATGGAAATGAAACAATTGAAAATGAATGATGACAAATTATCACGATAAAGCTTGGCCCAGAAGAAGTGTAAGAAGGCACCTCCCTCCCTTCCTTGTAGAGATGAGGGTCTGTGTCTATGCAATACTACATGTAATGCAAAACTTTTTTGTATGTTGATTAGTTTGCTATTTTTTTTCACCCTATATCATTAAGAGATGATTCTATGAGAGTTTTGGAGGGGAAAGTTATATTCAGAAATACGCTAGTAAACCTTTAACTTTGATTGTGGGGAGGGTGGAAGCATGACACAACTCAATGTTCAATCTGTATTATTAACGTTTTGTTTATCATCTTCTTAAGTCAAGCCTTGATTTATGACATTTGCCTATGTATGAAGTGTAAATGCTTACACTAAAAATTTAACAACTGACTCTCAAGCTGCCCACAACACACCCCTCCATATTCTGATAAGGGTATAGATGATATAAAGACAAAAGATAGCAATGTTTTTTTTGTTTTAAAGATTGATGTGACCTGGTTTGCAATGATCTAAGTTCCCAACCTCTTCCTCTCCCATTTTACTTCTGGGAATAAGAATGCTTAGAAGCATATATCTATAGAAAGACCTTTGGGTATTTTTTATTCCATTGGGAGAACAGAGGACAGAATACAGAATAGAGGCTGTGTCTTAGAAAATTACATTCTAGCACCAGTGTTTATGGATGATTTTAGTGCTGTTACTTTTTACTTTCAAGTTCTTTTAATTAAATCTCCATTTAGTCTAAATACTGACTAAGTTAATTGTTTAAGGATACATTGAGAAACAAAAGGAAGATCTAGTAACTAGACTGGGAAGGAGAGCTAAAGTCACTTGATAAGATATTATTTTGAGGGAACCAATCCATTCACTTAGATTTAAAGTGAATATGGAATACTAGAACGTGTACATAAGGCTCTTGTGGGCACACTCACTTCTCTCTGAGCTGGTATAACTCAAACTTCAAGTGACACCTACTGGCATATATAGATATAGCACTCTGTAGCATCTCCAAATCACACACTCCTCACTGGAAAACCATACTTCCCCATATATAATGCATGGGTGGTAGTGGCAAATGTTAATAGAGATCTCCAAGATTATTATGATAGGATGGCATAAGAGAAAGAGCTCAAGCTCTAGAGTAAGAGGACTTTGGTTCAAACCCTGCCTCTGACATTTGCTAACCATATGATACTGAGCAAGACATTTGTCCTCCTTGGACCTCAGTTTACTTAGTGGAAAATGAGGAAGTTGGACTAGATGGGTTATAGTGTTCCTTTCAGCTCTATGTCTATGATCCTATGCACTCCTAATCCAACATTCATTACAATTTAGGAAATCCCTCTGCTGTATCCCTCACAAAAGGCATTCATCTACCTATTCAACCCCGAATATTCAATCAAGATATACCTAAAGTGACTAACAGTCTGTACTAAAAGTCAATACTTTAAGAATATCAAAATACTGTCTTGATGTTGTTGATCAAGTAGGTATGGTAACTGAGGACAGGCTAGAGTCTCTAATTCCATCTACTCATCAAGAATGTGACTAAAAAGAAAAGATAAATAGGATGGCTCCCCTGCTATTGCCCCTTCTCTGAGATTATCTTCCACTCAAAATGTGTATATCTTGTACGTGTGATGGGAGAATGGTACCTGCACAGAATCCATCATGCATCAGTGTGCTTAACTGATGTAATTTCCCCACCTAGACGAATCTAAAAGACTGCTTCTGGGAAAGTTGAGATGACATCTACCGAAAGTGCCTAGAAGAAACATTGGAGCATGCATAAACATTTTGCAATTAGTTCTAGTCTGTTAACCACATGATTAGAAGAAGCCTTTTTCATTGACTGCATAACCAAAACTAAGGGCATCTTCAAAGAGCACTAGAGGTCAGAGACTCAGCTTTTTCTTTTTCTCTTTCTTTGACTGCTCCCTCCGGGTTTTTCTCCTTTATTTATGACATCTTTACACTGCTATAAAACAAGAAGCCTTGGGTCTTCTTCCCTCGGAGATCATCATATAGTTCCATGAAAGTGATCTTTTTGCTGTTTATTCTGTTATATTTTAGGTGAAAGAGACTAATTTGGAAGCTCCAGACTTGTGAGTTTCCAAGGTAAGAACAGCAACCCTTCAGAAGTCTGAATCCATGCTGGATTTTATACCCATCTAGCCACTAATGCCCCAAGGAGCAAGGGTGACCTTTGGAAGTGACAGTCAAGACCCAGCCCAGCAGTAGCTGATCACAAACACTCATTTAGTATTCATACTTTATCTAGACCTGAATTTAGTGACCAATGATGAATAAAAACTGCTAAGAGTAAGTCTACTCTCCCTAGAAATAAAAAGACAATGGTTTCCTCAAGATTTTGGTGGAAAATATTGTGTTTTTTAACTTTTTTACTTGCTATTTCTTCAAAATAAATATCCCCATCATAAAAAGTAGTTGATGTGGTTAAATGGAACTTGAATGCTAATCAGTCACTGGTGGCTAACTTGAGGTAAAGACAACTTGCAGGAACTTGAATCGATGCCCTTAGAAAAGATGGAAGAGTAGCTATGGATTCAAAATAGAAAGTAAAAAGGTATGGAGAAGTATATGATTCTGTATACAGGATAATTAGAAAGAACAGTTATCTAAGAATTTGGGGGCCCTTCCTGTAGCTTAGAAGGGCAACTAGGTGGCACAGTGGATAGAGTACCAGTCCTGGAATCAGGAAGATTCAAGTTCTTGGTCTCAGACATTATTACTTACTAGCTGTGTGACCTTGAGCAAGTCACTTAACCTTGTTTGCCTTGGTGCTTCATCTCTAAAATGAGCTGGAGAAGAAAATGGCAAACCACTCCAATAACTTTGCCCAGAAAAGCCTAAATACGGTCACAAGGGGTCATGACTAAACCAACTGAACAACACAAAAAAAAAACCTTAGAAAGTATTAAGAGAAGAGGTACTAGGTATAATCCAGCTAGTTTTTTTGTCTAAAGGAAGTTCTTCCTTAAGTTAAAGTGAATCTATTTACCTGTAATTTCATTTATTTATGCCTTGTTTTAGGGACCAAATAGAATAGTTCTAATCTGTCTTCTATATAACAGACTTTCAAATATGACTGAATATTTTCTTTTCCAATCTAAATGTTCTTTATTCTTCCTTATATAAGATGGGTAAGGCACTGTTTTCAGGTCTTGAAAGCTTTCCTGATCCAATGTACCAACATTATGACAGAAGAATGCCTGTCCAACCAGTGATAGGAGAGCTTCTGAAATAAATTGAGATATGTACTTCATTGAATCAAATGGAATAAATATTCTTCCATTAGATTTGTGGCTCTCTGTAGAGTCCAGATTTTGTTTCTTCTTCATGTGACAGGCTTGGGGTATATAAACATGTAACTCAAACTGAATCGAGGAATCTTGTATCATTTTTCACAGAATCATAGTTTTAAAGATGAAAAGAACCTCAGAGGTCCAAAGGAAGTTCTTCCTTAAGTTAAACTAAATCTATTTACCTGTAATTTGATTTATTTATGCCTAGTTCTAGGGACCAAATAGAATAGTTCTAATAGTTGAAGAAGAATTCCTTATTCCACATATTCCCAAAGTGGCCCATCAAACATTTGATTTCCTTTACTGATGGGGCAGTGAGGCAGCCAAACTTGCTTTGGTATGGCACTAATTGTTAGGATATTTATCTACATCAAGTTGAAATCTGTCAGCTTCTTGACAAGTTCTACCTACTACCCCTACCTTTGCCCTCTGGAGCCAAGTAGAACAGATTTCATCCTTCTTCCACCTGCCAGAAATTCCAAAGTCATATGCAGAAATTTTAGCATCTAGAGAACTATAAAAATGTGAGTGCAAGTAGGAAAATTGTCATCAGGTCCTGAGGATGTCATCCCATCAGTGTTTGGGAGAGAGAGAAACCTTCACATTGACAGGACACTACTGTGAATACTATGCATGTTGGGGATAGAGAGTTTTGGAAGAAAAGAACTTATCTGGGTTTCAGTGTTGGAGAGGGATAAAGGGAAGCTTAGTATCTAGTAGCTTCCTATTTCATCCAAATCAGTCTGACTCTCACTGATTGACCAACAACAGGTCCCAGCCCAAGCCTCATTTGCTCACTATTTGGATTCTGATGGCTCAGAGTGAGTGTAAATAGCAGTTGCTTCTATTTTTGCTAGAAACTCTGAGGGCCTTCCCCTCCTTGGTTGATTCTTTTTTGACTAGGTAAAAGAGGTAATTTGTCTCATTTTTACCTGCCTTAATCACTAAATAGACTTTGCTTCAGTCAAACTGAGACCTGGGAAAGACCTAGTCAGGGATGGGCATCCTGTGGCCTGGAGGCCACATGTGGCCCTCTGGGTCCTCAAGTGCAGCCCTTTAACTGAATCTAAAGGCCACCAGTTCCCCACTTCTGCCTTAGCTTAAAAATGTCAAGATGTACCACTGTATCCAGGGTCATCTCCAGTTGTCCTGAGCTATGTCTTGCCACTGAACCCAGACGGCTCCAGAGGAGAGAGTAAGTCTGATGACTTTGCACAACTCTCCATCACTTAAATCCAATACACTTGCAGGTCATCACATCTCCTTTCTGAAGTCATAGTACTCTTCCAGAATGAAGGATAAACAATTTTATCTAAATAACTTTGCTCACTAGTCACTAAACTCATTATTTTTATGTTTTAGAAGCACCTTCTAAATTTCAACACCTTAGGACATAGCCCCATCACCCCACCCTAAATTTGATTTCTGATCCTTTAAAATACTTGTATATTGCTAAACCTTCCACACTTTCTGGGCAGTGTAACAACCCCAATTCTTCATACCATGCTTTCCAATCCTATTATATTCAAATAAATATTTCTGAGTGTTCTGGTCCTTGGAATCAAAGTTACTCAAATGAGTTTTCAAAAATCTAAATGTTTCTCAGTTTATTATGTTTAGTATTAATTATTCATCACATCATCATCATCATTATTGCTTTGATGTTCAGAGCATCTTACTTCCAACAAGCTGAAAGCAAATTTCCAAAATCTAACAAAAGTATTCTTTGCAAAATCTCCTTTGAGGAAGGCATAAAAATGTATTTAATAAAATAAAACAGACATTCTTTCAGTCCCTTCCCAATCCCCCTCCTTTCTTTCCTTTGCTTTCCCCCTCCTATTTGTACTCTCCCACTCCCCACCCCATAAAAAAAGGATTAACATCCCTTCAGCCAAACTTCTCTTGGACTCCACAGGAGCAAGGACACACTGTGATAAAATCAATATACTCACAGGATTTGGTACAGAAAATAGCATTTTCTAATTCTCATTCCCCTGGTTCATATGAGACTGACTCTATAAGGCTGTAGCTGGAATTTCAAAGAGCAGACAAATGCCCTCTGTTGAATTTTTCTCCCCATGCTACCTTAAATGTAAGATCTCCTGGGGGTAGCAAACTCCCCAACTAATAAAGAGGTAGAAAACAGAGGGCAAACAACAGCACAGGATTGAGTAAGCAACACACAAGCTATTTTCAAACAATACCAGAATGTCATTTTTCTTTCTTCTTTTCTTTTTAATCAAGCAGGGGCTTCTAAGACTTACAAGCAGGTGAGGCGGAAGAGATTGCTCCTGAACCCCTAAAGGCCAGCCTGAGTTTTAAAATTCACTGTGAAATTCTTCAGCTCAATTCAGCAAGTATTTGTTGAGTACCAGTCAGCTGATTCCATGGTGTCATGGAAAGAGCATCAGCTTTAGAGCCCAAGGACCTGAGTTCAAATTCTGATTACGTTATGAGGTGGCTTGGTGCAGGAAAATAGGATGCTGAATTTGCTGTCAGGAAGACCTGAGCTCAAGTCTCTCCTCACACATGACACTAACTGTGTGACCATGGGCAAATCACTTGATGTTTTTAAGCCTAAATTTCCTCACTAATAAAATGTGACTAATAATAGCTTTTACTTCACAGGACTGTTGTAAAAATCAAATGAGATAATATATGTAAAGTACTTTGAAAATTTTAAAGCACAATAAGAATATTAGTTATTATTCTTGCTACCTGAGTGACATCAGCGAAGTCACTTTGCCCCTTGCCTCTTCAATTATAATAGGACAGAGGAGGGGTATGTGATAGGGCAAGACCAAATCCTGTAATTCCTATTATAACAATAATTAGCATTTATACAGTTCTTTAAGGCTTGCAAGATGTTTTAACATGCGTTATCTCATTAACTATTTTTAAAAGATATGTGTGAGTTGAATACTTTTCATGTTACAGATGGAAAAATGGAGACTAAGAGAGGTAAAATTGCTTACCCTGGGTCTTATAGCTAGTAACAGTTTGAGATAGAATTTCAGCTCTGATCTTCCCCTCTTCAAGACCAGTGTTCCCTCTAGGATCATACTACTGTTGCTAAAGTCAGATAGTATCTTTTCTCAAGGAAAGAAGGAAAAATTTTCACCTAAGAGAAAATACTGAATTCTTAATCCCTATAATTTCCCCTAATTTATTTGGCTTTCTGGAGCCACAAAGGGCAAATTTGTTCAGTCTTTCATGTGATAATTTTTCATATCTTTGCAGACAATGATCAGCCATAGATCCTCAGAACCTTTAAATTGAAATAGATTTCAGAAGCCATCTAGTTCAATCCATAGCCAAATGAATGAATGAATGAAAGCACATTTATTACCTGATCAGAAATCCTCTGCTGCAAAATCTCCTACATTGGTTTAAATCTTTCACTATTCCTTCTTGCATAATTGAAGACACAATCAAACTGGAAAATCTACCATCTTCAAATATGTCATGCCCAGCAAATCCCCCTCCCCCATTTTTCTACCTACTATAATGCTTTAAGGCCTTGATCAAATGATATTTTTTCTAAGGGTTTCCATGAGTCCCAGGATGATCGATATCTCCTTCCTCAAAACTGTCCTAGCAGCGGTTCTTATATCACTTTTCTTATGCAATTATCACATGTTATTTGTAGGTGCTTTTGTCTTAATTCCCGATCTAGGTCTTACTTTATTAGAAATGAAATTGCAGATTGAGATACCCTGGAAAAGCAGCATAAAATGTTCCTTCAAGTCAACTTTATTAATCATAACATAGAGACTCAATGACTCAATTTTTTGCATGGTATCAGCTCAAAAAAATATGGGAAGCTACCAAGAATGAAATTACAAACATATAAGTAGGAATAACTGTGAAAAAAGAGGATAAGGAGGAGTTGCCTAAAGCAAAAGAAAACAAAAAAAGCTGATGTGATTTCCAGGGAGTTCATATACCAACTTAGATTATTGGGGAAAAAGGTATTTTTATCAAATAGGAAAACAAAGGAAGGTTCATGGATTCTACATCCATTAACACTGTTCACAACATTTGTACCTTAGTAGGTGATCTTTAAATGCTGCTCATGAAGTTGCGAAAAAAGTACTTTGTAAAGCTCAATTGAAGGTAAAATGGAAATCAGACTATAGATGAAACCATGACTTCTAGGTTTAATTTTGTTTGAGGCAACTCTTCTTTATCCTTTTTTTTAGTTATCCCTGCTTATGTGCTTGGAATTCCATTCTTGTTAGCTTTCCATCCTCCTTGAGCAGTTACTATGCAAAAATTGTTGTTTCCCTATATGCCTATCTCTGATTTTTTGACTCAGCCAAAATCTTAGATTTAATTTCAAAAACAACCACATTTCCTCTTTTTCTCTATTAATAATGCTAATAAAGAGGACTGGGGTGGAACCAAGATGATGGAGTAAAAGCAGGGAGTACTTATTTACTCAATAAGTAAAAGCTTATTGAGCTCTCTCCCAAACCCCTCCAAATACCTGTGAAAATGACTCTAAACAAATTCTCGAGCTGCAGAATCCACAAAATAACCAAGTGAAATAAGTTTTCAGCCCAAGGCAACTTGGAAGGTCAAAAGTAAAGGTCTATTACTGGGGCTGGGAGCAG
The DNA here is from genome assembly GCA_023548195.1 of Bettongia penicillata ogilbyi. Taxonomy (NCBI): domain Eukaryota; kingdom Metazoa; phylum Chordata; class Mammalia; order Diprotodontia; family Potoroidae; genus Bettongia; species Bettongia penicillata. The sequence continues at coordinate 4,828,497 of JAJHZJ010000107.1, read as the reverse complement.
AGTGAAGTTCAGTATGGGCAGTGCCAGCACAGACAGGACCTGTGCAGGATAGGGGAGGGTGGGGAGGACTGAATCACTGGCAGCTATAGAAGTTTCCAAATTTTTCCGCACAAATGCCAAAGATAGCACAGAAGGTCAGTAGAATAACTCTGTTGGACCTAAGTGAGGGAGGGGGATGGTCCAGCCCCAGCCCAGGGACAGCAGAAGGGGTCACAGCAGCAGCTTGCTTCCAGAGCTTCCAGCCCACAGATGGCTGAGGGATCAAACAGTTAATCACAAGGGTGATTGCAGTGATTTTTTTTTACTGAGGCTATATTCTCTAGCTTTGTCCTGTTTGTATCTGGGTCACAGTCCTGGGTGGCTGTCCAGGGGCAAGGAGGAGCTCTAGTGGGGTAGAGCTTGTGGTATAGTGGAGAAGGAATGTTCCTCACCATTCCAAGGAAGAAAAGAGTATTTTTTGTCACTCATAGACCAGAGCACAGGCCAGAAAAAGAAGAAATACATCTCCTTTGATCATACCACCTTTGAAGAACTGAAATTTACAGGCCCCTAGAAGTAGCTCTGAAAACAGTTGCACAAAATAACTGAAGTGTGGGACAATACACCACCTCTCCACCTCTGAAAGCAGAGTCCTACCTTAACAAAGAGTTAGAAAGTCAAGTAGTTAGCTGGGAAGATGAGCAGACAGCATAAAACCTCAAACTGTAGAATCTTACTTTGGTAACAAAGAAGATCAAAACATACAACCAGGAGACAACAAAATCAAAACTCCTACATCTACAACCTCCAAGAAAAATATGAATTGGTTGCAGGCCATGGCCATGGAAGAGCTCAAAAAGGATTTTGAAAATCAAGGAAGACAAGTAGAGGAAAAATTGGGAAGAGAAATTAGAGGGATGCAAGAAAATCATGAAAATCAAGTCAACAACTTGCTAAAGGAGACCCCCCCAAAAAATATTGAAGAAAATAACACCTTAAAAACAGACTAACCCAAATGGCAAAAGAAGTCCAAAGAGCCAATGGGGAGAAGAATGCCTTAAAAAGCAAAAATGGCCACATGAAAAAGAAGGTCCAAAATCTCACTGAAGAAAATAATTCCTTCAAAATTCGAATGGCACAAAAGGAAGTTAATGAATATATGAGAAATCAAGAAATTATAAAACAGAATGAAAAGAATGAAAAAAATAGAGGTCAGTGTGAAGTATCTTATTGGAAAAGCCATTGACTAGAAAATAGATCCAGGAGAGATAATTTAAAAATTATTGGACTACCTGAAAGCCATGATCAAAGAAAGAGCCTAGACATCATCTTTCAAGAAATGATCCAGGAAAACTACCCTCATATTCTAGAACCTGAGGATAAAATAAAGAGTGAAAGAATTTACCTATTGCCTCTTGAAAGAGATCCCAAAAGGAAAACTCCTAGGAACAAATTCCAGAGTTCTCAGGTCAAGGAGAAAATACTGCAATCAGTCAGAAAAAAACAATTTGAGTATTGTTGAAACATAATCAAGATAACACAAGATCTAGCAGTTTCTACATTAAGGGATCAAATGGGCTTGGAATATGATATTCCAAAGGTCAAAGGAGCTAGGATTAAAACCAAGAATCACCTACCCAGCAAAACTGAGTATAAATCTTCAAGGGAAAAATGGATATTCAATGAAATAGAGGAGTTTTAAGAATTCTTGATGAAAAGATCAAACAAAGCTGAGTAGAAAATTTGACATTCAAATAAAAGAATCAAGAGAAGCATGAAAAGGTAAATAGGAAAAAGAAATCATAAGGGACATATTAAAGTTGAACTGTTTATATCCCTACATGGAAAGATGATATTTGTAACTCATGATACCTTTCTCAGTATTAGAGTAGTCAGAGAGAATATAGATATATAGACATATATGTGTGTGTGTACACATATATATGTATAATTGTTTGTATATATGTATATGTGGGGGTGGGGGTGTATAGATAGAGGGCACAGGGTGAGTTGAATATGAGGGGATGATATCTAAACATTGAAAATTAAGTGGTAAGAGAGGAAACTGTTGGGAGAAGGAGAAAGGGAGAGATAGAAAAGGGTAGTTTATCTCACAAAAAAAGATGCAAGAGAATGATTTTACAACAGAGGAGAAGAGGGGTCAAGCGAGAAGGAATGAGTGAACCTTACTCTCATTGTATTTGACTTAAGATGGGAATAGCAGGTACACTCAACTGAGTATCTTACCCTACAGGAAAGTAGGGGGAAGGGGATGAGGGGTGATGATAGAAAAGAGGACAGATTAGGGGAAGGAAAAGAAAACACTTTTGAAAAGGAACAGGGTTAAAGGAAAGAACAGAATAAATGGAGGAGAAGGGATGGAGGAAAACATAATCTTTCAAGACATGACTAATATGGAAGTGTTTTGCACAACTACACATGTATAACCTATATTAAATTGATTGTCTTCTCAATGAGGGTAGGTGGGGAGGAAAGAAGGGAGAGAATTTGGAACCCAAAGTTCTGAGAAGAAATGTTTGAAATTGTTTTAATAGGCAACTGGGGAATAAGGGAGAGGGATAGGAGTGCAGTCAGGTGATAGAGTGGAGGGAGGAGACAGGGGAAGAGGTAGTCAGAATGCAAGCAATCTTGGGTGGGGGGAAAGGAAAGATGTTGAGAAAATCTGGAACTCAAAATCTTGTGGAAATGAACATTGACTAAATAAATTAATTAAACTTTAAAATGCAAAAAAAAAACTTGAATGTTAATAAAGGAGTTATTACTTGTCCTAAAAACTCCCATTATTTCTATTTAGAAACCAAGTTCCTCCTTAGTCCTGAGAATCAGATAACAAATAACAACTCCCCTTGTTACTTCCTCAACATTTTGAAAGTTGAACATTTTATTAAGGCAATAATAAGCTTACAAGATGCTTTTTTTTGGATAAAAAAAAAAGCCTGTCCAGATAGTTGAAATATCCCATTACCAATGTAACCCCTGTACTTGTCTGTTAGTATGAGATTCTCTCCTATTTGGTAGCAATAAATGTCTTGCCCTCTATAAGGGGTGGAGCAGAGTTGGAGAGAGACAAAGAGCCTTAATTCTCAATCATTCCTTCTTTCTGGGACTCTTCAAACAGAAGTCTCCAAAACTGGAAGCTAAGCTGACCTTAAAAGTAGATTCTCTGTTGGAAAATCCCCAAAGGGGAACTCCTAATTGAAGAGTTACCAAAGTGGGAACTGAAAACTGAAGATTTTTCTCTTGACAAATCTACCCAGCCCTTCATGCAAAGCAGGGAATCCAACTCCACCAATGGGCCTTGGGACAGGGGTTACCCTAAAATATCTTGTCTCTATACCACCTATGGTATGTTTCAGAAACAAGTCATCAAATTCCTCCACCTGCTTAAGTAGTCTAGAGTATACCGTTCACCTCCATACCAGTAATACCATTTATTTCACCCTTTGTTTGACCTCGTCCTCTCACCTGTTTTCCTCTTCAGGTATTATAATGAGAGTCAGTGATGTCCCCCCTCCAATTAATAGGTGTCACATGAAGCCCAGTAAGGGAAGCTTGATTGGAAGAGGCTTGTTTGATAGGGAGGCCCACAGCTTTTGTTAATTTCTAATGAGGCACTGGGTCACAAGGTCTTAATGCTCTCTGGCTCTGAAAAGTGCATATCCACACTGAGGTGAGGTTTTGCTTTGGGGCTTACTCTTTAGAAGAAGGCTCCTGTGCTAGATGAGACTCTGGGAAGCTATTAAGAAGCCCACTGTCTTTGAAAACCCAGATATTGGTGGTTCCCTCTCTGGTAACTATGTATGTATGTATGTAGTGGTCAGACAGTTGGATCTGTTGATGTGTGATGTGTGCGTTGCTTATGGTCAGACAGTTAGAAGTCCTGTCTATTGGTCTTTATTTCTCTGCCTGTATTTTCTTTGTTCATGTGATTAAAGTAGATTGCTGACCCCTCAAAAGTTACCTTTCTTTTAGAAAAGCAGATCTAAGGACCTGTGCAAGTAGGCCATTCTGGATGTGTCAGGGTGCTCACTGCTACAGGTGTCTATATTTTGTCACATTTGTTTTTAAATATAACATTTTCACAACTCTTTCATATTCTTTGAGAGTATCATTCCAGGTAATAGAATACCCTACTTGGTCTCGGTGATATATGTGGAAGCAGATTCCTCTCTTAAGACAGCTAAAAGAAAGAAAACACACAGACTTCCTACAAGTCTATTAAGATTTAAGGATTCCTGAAATCTTCTAGTCTTGGATTTACTATGACTTTAAACCTCATAAAACACAGTTTTGCCAAAGACAGTTATTTAATGAAATTCTTTGGTATATCCTCTAAAAAGGATTTTTAGTTCATTAACAAACATATCAATTTATCAAGATGATTTTTATATATTGAAACTAGACCTTCACAGCTTCTAAAACATATATTCTTTTAAATAGAATTATAATTCAATATAGTCAATGTCTGTTCTAAGGCCAGGAAAGCTTGCCTAGAAACAGTATTTGAACTTCTCAACTATTAATAGAGAGAAAGATGAAGTCTAAGGTGAAGAGGAACATCAATACAAAACTATAGGAAGAAGAGGAAAAAGAAGAGAAAATGATGCAAAGAACATGACTAATATAGAAATATCTTTGGAATGACTTCACATATATGAAGGGTGTCATGTTGCTTGGTTTCTCAACTGGTGGGGGAGAGTATGGAGGGAGGGAAAGAATTTAGAACTCAATATTTTAAGAAAATCAATGTTTTTTAACATTTTTCATTTATTCATTTTTTAATGAATGAGAGAAAAATGAGTTACCATTGTAATAAATGAAATGAACATGATAGAATTAAAATGACGAAGCTTGGCTCCAGAGAAGAGATAAATAGAGGTATGGATATGGTAAATGATATCAGATGGATCTCTTTGTTGTTGTTTTTCTGTTACAAGGGTAGGCTTGCAAGGGTGGGGCAAAGGGTATGTTTAGAAATGATTCTGAAATAAAAAGAAAAGATACCACAAAACTGAAAATAAGAAAACTGAAAAAAGAAGAAAATGATGCAAACCCTCTCAATATAGCTAGCATAGTATCAAGATGAAACTCATCCAGGAAAACAAATAAGGCCAAAAGAGATAGAGGTCCAGACCTCTGGACCACCAGAAAGGAAAGAAAGACCTAAAGTACAATAGAAGACCTCCCAATCTTTCCTATAGCCGTAGGAGTAAGCTTTTCCCTATTCAAAGCTTTGGAAAGTGGCAGCTGTTTGTGCCATTTTGGAGAACTGTGGAGCTGGGAACAGAACTGTAAGGTAAAGGGCATTAATTATGACATGATCATGTTACATAGGCATCTAAGCCCAATGTCAGGACTCTGACCTCATATAAGTAGAGTCAGCCACAAGGAAGAGTCTTAGAGAAGAGTGTGCATTTTTTTTTGTCTATTAGTTGGGGGAGCGGGGCAGGGTAGAGTTGACAAAATAGTAGAGTTGACAAAATAGTCCTCCTATCTTGGTCTGCTTTTATTTTCTTATACTCAGTCACCCATTCATTCATGCTCAGGCTGATACAAACAAAGGATGAAGAAAGCTAATAACAGATAAAGGACTTCCCGTGGACTGTGCTACTCATTTATAAATCTAATTATATTGTCTTTAAATTAAAACCATGAGTGAAGTTAATACATGAAAAAGCATTAAAGACACAGCAAAAGGAGGGAAATGAATAATAGGCAGTCAGATAAAAACTGTAGCATAGGATGAATCACATTCTTATATAATTAAAAATAGTACCAAATTTGTACTAGATGTTCATCCCTGTCCATCATCCTACCTGCTCATAGGGGAGCACACGGTTTCCACATATACCACATACATCCCTATTGCATAAAAAAGAGGTCCTGGGCACGCCTCATAACACTACGATTCCTGCTAATTCACTATCTTCCAGTCCTATAGCATCCCATCAGACTAAATCAACTAGATTCCAACAATTGCTAATAACAGCTCAGCAACCTGTCTATCACTTTTTTTCAGGTACCTTGGGAAGTGGTTTATGTAGACCTTATAACTTGAACTCACTGAAGGCAACAAGGCACTGTTTTATTATGACTTCATCTTAATTTCTCCACTCTTTAGCATTTTATGTTGCCTTTTCCAGTTCAAAAAAGCTGGCCATAAGAGGAATGAATTTCATGACCCTTTATTATTAGCATCATGCTTTATCACAATGGTCTTCAAAGCGAGGGATGGACATCCCAGAGGACCCTAAAAGATGTACTATCAATCAGTTGGTGGATGAGATCATGAGTCACACCCCATTCTTCAAGTGCTAGACAATGAGCTTGTCTCCCACATAATTATACCACTTTCTTCATGAATATTGCTCAATACTCCCCCATTCTACTTCCTTCCAACAGTTAACCTTCTGTCACTGGGGGCAGGAGAAATTTGCTTTTCATAACAGTTATAATTTAACCACACACCAGGCACTTGAAGCAGCAGTACAGGCAAAATTTCTCCAGCTCATCCTTGATCATTACCCCCTACCCCTAGACTGCTTCTTGACTTTGGCAGACACCCCTCAACAGGGAATTCCATGTTCTAGGGCAGAAGTCGGTGAACAAAATATCCACCTACTTTTGTTTCTGATAGGATGCGGGTTAGGCAGGCACAGATTGCAATCTGCTTTACAGATCTCCTTAAAATGTATCTCCACTCAAACTCACCCATCTTCCAAATTTCCCTTTTTCCAGGGTATTATAATATTGCTAGTTTCCCAGCTTTACAATCGCAATATCAACCTTGACTCTTCACTTTTCATTATACATCTTATCAGTTGTCGAATCTTTTAGTTTCCACCTCCACAACATCTTTTGTATTTGCTTCCTACTCTAAACTCCTATAGCTATCACACTAGTTCAGACCCTTTGTCACTATTTGTCTGTACTGCTACAACAGTCTCCTAAGTGGTCTCCCTGACTCAAGGATCTCTGTTTCCAATTCATCCTACAGACAACTACTAAACTGATAATGCTTAAGTGCAGGTCGGACCACTTCACTTCCTTACTCAATAAATTCCAGTGACTTCCTAATAACTTTAGAATCAAATATTATTCATTTTTATCTCTTTCCTTTTAATTTCCATTTTTGCATATTGTGGTGTACATTAATTATTAATACAGTGGTACACATATAGGGACGGGTAGGTGTTGACATGGATAGAGTGCCAGGTGTAGAGTCAAGAAGACTCATCTTCGTAAGTTCAAAACTGGCCTCAGACACTTACTATCTATGAGACCCTGGACAAGTCACTTAACCCTATTTGCCTCAGTTTCTCATCTATACAAATGACAAACCGCTTCAATATATTTGCCAAGAAAACCTGTGTTTGTGAGAATGGAATCACAAATAACTCAGCTGAAAAATGACTAAACCACGAATGTACATACACACAATTTAGAGTAATAGTAGCTACAGAGTACTTTAAAGTTTCCTAAGCACATTACAAATGTAATATTGTTCCCACAAAAATTCTGAGGTAGGTACTATACACACATTTTACAGATGGGGAATTGAGGCTGAGAGGTTAACTGATTTCCTCTCATCACAAACCTAGTAAATGAGGCAAGATTTGAACTGAGAGGCTCTTCTAAGTTTAAGCCTAATGCTTTATGTTCTAGGCCATCTAGTTGCCACTAAACTATACACATTTATGTAAATTCCTCATTTTTTTAATGAATGGAATATATGATCAGGAAGGTTTGAAGATTATTGCTCTGACCAAGTGAACTAAAGCTAGGATTCAAAACCAGATGCTGTGATTCCAAATTCAGCACTCTGTCCTCCACACCATGACTTCAAGCATTCTCTTTTTGCTTAATCCAGTAAAATCCAGTTGAGAAGTGAATTTTCTGCACAAGAGCAGTCAAGCACATTAATTAAGGCTTTCCCACAAACACAGGCTTTGCCAAGGAGCTTTTTTCCTTGTATTAAATAGCAATTACTCAAAGTCCTTCCCTTGGGCAGCTGATTTTGTGACCTTTTGAATAGCAGGTTTGATCCAATTGGTGCTACCTGAGCTGGTTTTTCAACACTCCCCAGTGGGAAGGGACATTTTCCCAGCATTTCTTTAATTGCATTTAGGAAAGAATGTGCCCCTTCATCCCCATTACAGACCAACTAGACCTATATGTCATAGTGAATCCCAGCAGCCTTTGCTCAGAATTTATTTACATATAAACCTGACCTAGGCCCAATGAAGTCTGAGAAATTTATATAATTTTCCCTCTTCTTACATTCATGCTCTCACACTTTAAACAGGCTTTTAGTTCCCAGATTCTTGCCTTGGCTGTTCAGAAATATAATGCCAGTTCTCCCACACCAGTGTTCAACCCTTTAAACCTGTGTTGAAATTCTAAAGCTGTCCCTCTCCCAAGCTTCTTTCTTATAATTTACTTTTGTCCCTTATCCCATTCTCTGAAATGCTCCCCAAAAAGTGACAGCTAGTTTTCTGATAAGCTGAGCCATGTTCATGTAATGAATTAATAAGATATTAGAGTATAAAATGACATGAGGAATAATCTAACCTAATCCCAAAGAATCACACAAACAGCTTTCCCACTGGAAGGGATCTCAAAGGTCTATGAATTTATTCCATATTTGAGCAGGAATTTCTTCTGTGATACAGCCAACAAGTAATCATCTATATCCTGTTCAAGGATCTCCAGCGATGGAGAACTTCTGATTTTCTGTTCCCTTTTTTGCTCAGTCTAATGGGGAAGAAATACAGCAAGTCACAAAGACCTATATTCCATGCCTATCTCAGAATATGCTAACTTACAGTTAGCTGTATGGAGTTACATACATGTTAATTGTATGGAATCTTACAGGAAAATTATCCCTTGTGTACTTGATTTTTAAAAAATGGAACAGTGATCCAATCACCATTTACCATCTTGATTTTAAGTCAAATTCATATTCATGTGCATAGTATTAATTTTAAAGGATAGTACTAGTTTTCAACTGTAAGTCATGAATTATTGTTTCATTTAACCACTTATTGAGCACCTCCTATACATAAAATAATGCCTTTCAGGGATAGTAGTAACTGACATCTATAAAATATTTTATGTTTACAAAATACTTCTAATCCATTAGTGTATTTGAACCCCATAATAACCCTATGAGGTAGATAGTCATATAGTATTTTGCCTCTTTTACAATTGAAAAGGCTAAGGCCAGAGACAGTAGTAATTTACCCCAGGCCACACAGCTCATTAAAGACAGAATAGATACTCAGTCTCAGGTGAGTATTTCTTCTACTCCTCCACAGATTCTTCCTCCAATCAATTCTACAGTTGTTGAATGGTGAAACTGATGAGAAAGATTAAATGTGAACCCCAGGCTATTAAACCTGCACCACAGGATGCATCATCAAGAGTATATAAAAATTCAATTAAAGGCAACTGGTAGGAAAAGAAGTATCTAAAGGACCATAGGACTATACATTTAGGAATGGAAGACAGTGTAATAATAATAGTGGTAGTAGGAATAATAATAGCTAACATTTATTTATGTGATGTTTACTATATACCAAGCATTAGGCTAAGTGCTTTAGAGTTAATTATTTCATTTGATGCTCACAACAGTCCTAGAAAGAAGGGGCTGTTATTCTCCCCATTTTACAGATGAGGATAACTCATTTTATGATTGTTCAGTCATGCCCAACTCTTTGTGACCCTAGCTTGTATTTGGCAAAGACACTGAAGTGGTTTGCCATTGACTTCTCCAGCTCATTTTACAGATGAGGGAACTGAAGCAAACAGCATTAAGTGACTTGTCCAGGGTGACACAGCTAGGCTAAACTTGAACTTAGGTATTCCTACCTCTAAACTTATCTGTATATGCATAATCTCCAGTTGTAAAGGTTTTGTAGTCTGAAAGAAGAGGAAACAGAAGTCTAGAGAGATTAAATGGTTTTCCTAAAGTCATACATAGAAAGATAGTAATAAGGATAATTAGGACTGGAACCAGAATCTCTGACTTAAAAACCAGCATTCTTTCCATTGTAGCATTGGATCTAAGATGGATACTACAGGAGGACCAGGAAAAAGGACTCAGAATGATTGTTAACACAAAATCATATAATTTTAGAGATTGAAGGGCATTTAGAGATATGGATTAAACCCTTCCCTTTCAAAAGTGGGGAAATTGTGACCCAGAGAATTGAAGCCACTTGCCCAAGGTAACAGTACTACTTACAGGTAGCACTAGGAGCCTGGTCTACTGAATCCCAGTTAAGCTATGCAAGCAAAGTGAGTGACTACCTGTTCTAGGGAAAGATTTTACATTGCAAAATGTAAATTCCTTTTTTTCTCTATATATCCACAGATAGGGCCTATTCATCTTGGAACATTCTACTACCAAATCAATCCCTCTTTTCCAGTTGACTCTGGAAGCGTCCATTTTGTAGGAGGGGTCCAAGCTGCCAGGCCTTCATTCTCTTCCCAACTCTGCCTCAGTCTTTCTAAACTCCAAAACCATGCTCCAGGGTACCTTCACCCTCTCTTTCTCTGACCACCCTCTTTTCAGTTCTGTTTTGTATATTATCTTTCCCATGTAGCAATTGAGTGAGAGAGTGGGACCCATATGTGTAGTGAGGCTCCATGTGTGGTGACATCTTATTCTTGTATTTGGCTCAAAGATAGACAAAACAGACATCTCTAGACTCTTATTCTCCTGCCCTTTACCAAGAGAGACTTTTATTCCTGCTAGGACGGGAAGTAGAAGGTTGAGGGCAGAAGCCACTATGCTCTCCTCAAAGAGAGGGGGTTACTAGACTAGAAGTAGATCTGTTTCCTTAAATATAGGGTATGTGATTGAGCATCATCTAATTTTTGATGACTATCATTTTAGGGAGGAAGGAGATCCCAATCTGTATATACAACATTTGACCCTTCCCTGCCTAATACCAATTCCATAATGAACACACATTATTATAAAGAAGGCTATTCAAATTGTAGCAAAACAGGAATCAGAGAAAGTATAGGAGAGTATATACCAGACAATACATAATGAAGGAGGTCTCCTACTGAGAGATAGCTCAGTTCAACCAAGAGTGAAGGTCCTAGATCTCACCCAATGGGAAACTCCCCAAAGTCTGTAGAGTAGCAAGTTGAGAATGGGGACATTCTAAAGACTGCCAGCTCCTCTCATGTTTTCCCTGAGTCTCTTGCTCCAAAAACCTCTTCCATCTTCTCTCTTGAAGTTGGGTAAGTAAGATGATGAGCCCCTAAAAGAGGACTGCTGAGAACTGAAGCTCTCACCAACTCTACTCAGACCCTCTAAGTAGAGCAGGGCATTGATACACAACAAAAAAAGAGGGAGTCTCAGATCAATGGGTTTGGAGCAGGAGTTATGCCCCACTGGAATATAAACCCCTTAAAGACAAGGACTGTCTTTTTTCTTGTATTTGCATCCCCAGCACATAACCCTGTGCCAGATACATAAGTTAGTACTTAATTAGTACTTATTTACTTCCTTCTATGCTGGATAAAAATCACCAAACTACCACTATCAGAACCTTATCCCCTTTGATTTTTATCTTGGATCTCGTAAAATGAAAGTATTCCTAATGACCATTCCCTAGTCATAGAAAAATGTATAATCTAAAAGCTGTTTTTGATAGGGGGATGAAGGAAGAAGGCTCAGGCTCTTTATGAAAATGAAAAAAAGTTACGTCAAGAATAAAAAAAGGCATAGAATTGGAAGGTTAGGGACACCTAAGGCAAAGTTTACTTACAAACATTGCTTATACTTATGCATATACTTACAAAATTTGCTTATAATTTCACCAAAAAGTACTCAAATGTGCATAGAGAACTTCAAGATTTGAAAAATGCTTTACATATCTTCTTTCATTACAGCCTCATAACAACCCTGTGAAGTAGATAAAACATAAATTAATAGCCCCATTGCTGAAATGAGAAATTTGAGACTCAGATGTAAAATTACTTGCCCATATTCACATAGCTATTTACCGTTACAGATGGAATTTGGAACCAAATTTTTCTGCTTTCAAGTCTAATAGTATTTCTATTATGCCTAGCTGTCAGGTATGTCAAGAGCTAGGCCTATCAGTGAGGTTAGGTATGGCATGAATTCTACTTCAGAGTCTGCCATTAACTGTGTAACCTCAAAGAAGGCATTTAAACTCTCTTAAATCAAGACAAATTACATATTTTTAAATATACCCTAGACTTTGGATTTTCCATAATGAGATGGAAGCCAAGATATCAGCGTGCAAAATGGTGCTTGTAATTTAAAACCTATGCTTTATATGTGTATATAGATAGATATGTGTATATATACATATAGATATCTATAGATAAGATAGATATGAAGTATGACCTCTGGAATGTCAGAAGTTTTTGATGGCTGATCATAAAAGACCCACTAGGGATTCATACTTGCATCTTATTTTTAAATGCAAGAAAATATGACTCAGTATTCCATAATATATAGCTGTACCACCATAGCAACATTACAATACTGAGTTTCAAACCTAGAGATGGCCATAGAAACTATGAAATCCAAATTTATTTCACAGACCAAATGTTACAAATGAGAAAACAGAGCAGAGAAAGTGAATGGTGGAACCAGGACAATTGAACCTCATGTGATGTAAGCACAAGGTCCTTCATCATGCTAATTGTCTGGTTGTTTTACATTATTCTTTAATTTTTCATCTCCCTTCCTCATCTACTATTCCCAGGAACATTTAAAATGCCCACGATATGGTCTGACTAGGTCTAAGAACAGCAGAAACCACAGGAATTACTATTTTATTTTGGAGAAGCAATGACTTTCTTAGAATAGCCCATGATCACATTAGCTGCTGAGCTATCATATCACATCATTGACTCATATGGAGCTTTTAGTTCACTAAGTCTCCCAGATGTTTTTCAAATTAAATTACTGTTTGACCATACTTCCCTCATATTATATTGCTAAAGTTTATTTTTGGAACCCAAGTGTAAGACTTTAAATTTCTACATATTAAATTTTATCTTACTAGATTTAGTCCAAAATAGTAGACTTTTTAAGACCCTTTTTATATTCTATGATCCATTTTTTTTAACTATCCCTCCTAGCATGGTATCATCTGCAAATTGATGAACAGGCCTTCTATACCTTTATCTAAATCACTGATAAAACTGCACAAGGTCAAATCTCTGAAATACTCCTATAGAGACCTTCTCTCAAAATGACAGCTATTGGTTATACTTTTAATCTAGTCATTGAATAATTTCTGAAGCCATCCATTTGCTCACATTTCTCTATCTTTTCCACAAGAAGAGTATAAAATATTGGATATTAATAAGAGTCAAACAGGGTTGTACAGTGAGAGAAAAATATTATTTAGCTTGACCAACTCTATTATCATTAATAGGAAGTGATTCTACTTATTCTGTGGAGAGAATAACACAGAACAATGTATTGAACTTCCATAGATACAGATCTTAGTTTGTTATATTGTCAAGCTTTCTAACAATCTTAATTCTAATCCTAAACCTAACTATAAATGCTACCTTGTGAGGTAGTGAGTTCCCCATTATTGAAGAGCTTTAGTAATAACAGCTCCTATACTAGGGTATGCTGGTAAATGTTCAACAACTGATTCTCCAAAAAATAAGTGAGCATAACACACTTCTACTTTATACTATTAATGTTTTCTCCAACACCTTAAGTCTAGGCATTCGGCAAAGCAATTAATTAAGCCTGAGTTCATAGTATTTGCTGATTTCCAAAATGAAAATATTCCTGTTGAAAATTTAACAATCAGTTCTCTGAGTTGGTTCAAACTGGTTCCAGCATAACCCTATTATTTACACAAGTACACAGTTTCTTGAGTTTTAGAAATTTCATTCCTTATCACAACTCTGTGAGGAAGTGCTTCATGTATACAGATGAGGATACTGAAGTTCAGAGACAACCCCAAGTGTGAAGGGAGTCTATAATCAGATACCAGCTGCACTAACTCACATAAGAAATTCTTTCCAGTGTTTATATTCTTCATGGATAGTCAGGCTTTTTATCGTGATCTAGAGAGTTGGAAGTATAGTGGGGTGGGAAGGGGAGGAGGAATGAGGGAAGGAGAGAAAGACAAAGAGAGAATTAACTATATACTAGGCATTGTGTTAGGTGCAAAAACAAATAAAAGAGTTCCTGCACTGAAGAATACAACATATTCACAAGTAAGCACATGCAAAACATATATAACATAAATTTCAAAAAGAGGCACTAATAGCTTAAGTGGAAGAGGGGAGTTCAAAAGAGAACACATTTAAGAGGAAACTTTGAAAGAAACTTTGGATTCCAAGAGGTGGCGATGAAAAGAGAAAGAGCATGATAGGGAATTTAATATAGATGATCTAAAGGCATGATTGTGCATAAAAGGTAACAAGGAAGTCAGTTTTGCTGGATTGTACAATATATAAAGAGAAATAATTCATAAGTCTGGAAAGGTAGGTAGGAAGAGGTCGAGTTTTGAAGAAGAAAGAGACAATGAGACAGAAAGACAGAGAGAAATAGAGACACAGAGAGAGAAAGAGACAGAGTTCTGTTTTCCAGGTTTTGTCATTTGCTGGTTCATTTTCTCCCTCTTCCTATGCCCTGGTATTTTCTTTATTGAATAAATACAGAAATTCCTGTGAGAAAGAACATGGATGCTCATACCACTTTATTGAGTAGGCGGTCATGGCTTATAAACATTTTGCCAAAATAAAGGACCTCTAGGCTATACCATATGGTCTATTGTAGTATCCTAAATTTCTCTGGGCATTACTACCTCCCCTGCTGTGGAACTCCGTGGCCACTACCATCTGACATGTATTCTTAGGACTTATCCATCCCATTGCTATAGCCTTAGGAGTCCCAAAGTTTTTCCAATTGTTTTATATCTAAACACCATGTGTATATATATGTATATATATATATACACATATATACACACATCATATGTGTGTATATGTATATATGTACATATATATATGTGAGTATGTGTACATGTATATACACTTGCATATGTACATGTATACACAGATGTATGTGTGTATACATATATACACACATATGTGTGTGTATTCCTTTACTTAGAGTATAAGCTTCTTATAAGTAGAGACCATCTCAATTTTTCTTTTTGTATCCAGCATGTAGAAAATACTTAATAAATTGGTTATATGCAATCAATTCATGTACTCATTCATTATAAATCTTCAAATAAGCACTCATGTCCTCTCTGAGATGAAGATAAAAGAGGAGTGGGGTAAAATTCATCATCTGGAACCACTGTTAATTTGCCAGTCTTTGAATGGGTGGCAGGAAGAAGGTTCCCCACTCAGTGGCCTGGTTAACTCAATCTGGGCAATCACAGAAAGAGGCAGGGAGAGGAGGAGGAATGAAGTAGGGTGGAGGGATCTCAGATGAAAGCAGAGGACTGATCAAGATGACCTGCCTACCCCCCCTTTATCTAGAGAATCCCAAAAGAAAAGAGACCACCAGATAGAGACATAGGGATACATCTAGAAGCAGAAGACACAGAGAAAGTGCGAGAGAGAGAGAGAGAGAGAGAGAGAGAGAGAGAAAGAGAGAGAGAGACAGAGAGAGAGAGAGAAAGAGAGAGAGAAAGAGAGAGAGACAGAGAGAGAGAGAAAGAGAGAGAGAGAGAGAGAGAGAGAGAGAGAGAGAGAGAGAGACAGAACAAGAGCAACAGAGACATCTTGAAATGGATACAGAGAAAGATATTAAAAGGGAGCTTGTGGCAAAGACTCAGGGGACAGCTGTAAACCCAGTCCGATTCTACCAGTGAAAAGAGAGAATGGAAGTCAGCATAGATTTCATTCTATCTTCTGCCTCCTAGTTACTGTCTGAGACAGAGTGAATCACTTACTCTGAATTAGCCCATGGGTAAGGTAATGATTACTCAACTCCCCGTTCTTTTGCATGGACTGATTAATTAACATACTTTTTTTAAAGCCTAAAGACATCAAGAGCATGATTACTCTTTCACTACAGGGACTATCGTTCCTCTGCCATTCTAGAGCATAACTCCAGCAGCCCCCAAACCAGCTACAATATACCCTACATCCATGGGTTGGCCCTGGGAGTTGTTCCTCATCTGATTTCTTTTGCTAAAAACTAATTAAAATCAATTATGGTAACATAGCATTGACTGGCCTGGTTTTTACCAGTGCGTAACAAAGAGACTGAAGAAAAATCTTCAGGAATAATATATTGCTTGTTTTTACTCCAAAAATTGCAGTTGTCTGTTCCCAGTGAATGAACAACAGGAATTTCAAAAGCCCTGGCTTCAAGCATAACTAAGTGTCTTCCATTAAAGCAGCTATAGTAGGGATTTGATGAACATTTCTCCATTTCCTAAACTGCATGAGCTCATGCTTTCTTGGCAGGATCATTTTAATCCCACTCATGTCTAACCCACTAAAGCAGAATCACTGAATCTCAAAGTTGGAAGTAACCTCAGAGGTCACCTAGTCCAGCATGTACCTGCAAAGTCTTTTAACTCAACCTTTTTCCTCCTTAGGCAAGAACAAAATAAAATTGACAGAAGAAGTTAAATGACATAGTGGATAGAGCATTGGACTTAGAGTCAGAACAAGCCTTAGTTAAAATATGGCCTCACACACATACTAGGTGTGTGACCATGGACAAGTCATTTAACCTCTGTCTGCCTCAGGTTAGCCCCTTGTAAAATGGTGATTATAATAGCACCTTATCTTCCAAGATTGTTTGTAAGAATAAAATGTAAAATTATAATGTGTTTTGCAAAATTTAAAGTAGTACATAAAAACTATTGTTGTAATTTATTACTTAGATTCTTAGATTCTGTGAAGACATGCCATATTCTGGCTTTTACTATCAGTAGATATCTAATATTTGAGTGATTTTTCAAACCACAAGAAGAAAAAGATTAGACAAAAGCCTTTCCCTGAAAGCTTCCCCCTATGTTTCATCCTAGAATGAAAGTGACTCTAAATTCTCAAAGGCCTTAGGAACATCAGATTTGCAGGTGTTACTAAGCTTAAAAATTTCCAGGTACTGGCAAAGCAATGTGACTTTCATCCGACAACTAACTAGTCTAACTCTCTAGGAGAGGTTTATAGCCAGGAGGCTTGTGATGATATGATGATGAACTTTTGGGTGTCACACTTACTCCAAAAACCAACCAACAAAAGTCTAGAGGATCTGTGATTTGTAACAGTAGAAGGAGTTTCCAGATGGGTAAGAAAGGGGGAAGATAGGTGGATGAAGAGGAAGAGGGAGGGAGGGAAGAAGAAGGCCTGGGACAGGTACAAAAAGAGGGAGAATGAGGAAAGGAAGCTGTGAGTGAGAGAAAGGAAAAAGGAATAGGAAAGAGAGAGGGAGAGGAAGAGGTAAAGGGACAAGAATAGGGATAGAGAGGAGGAGAGGAAAAGAAGATGGAGATGATGAGGAAAAGGGATATAGGTACAGGGAGAGGGAGAAGAAAAGGTAGGAGATAGAGAGGAAGGAGTAGGAAAAGAAAAATGAGAAGCAATGAGAAAAAAAGGGAGGGGAAGACAAAGAAGGAGACAGAGAGAGAGAGAAAGAGGAATAAGTATAAGAAGAGGGGGAAAAGGAGGAGAGGAGGGAGAGGAAACAGAAAAGGTAGGAGAATTCAAAGGAAAAAGGAAGAAAGGGAGGGGAAAGGTGAGAGAAAAGGAAAGGAGGAGAAAGAGAGGAAAGAAAAGGTAGGACATGGAGATACAAAAATGGGAGAGAAAGAGGGAAGAAGAGGGCCAAGATGGGGGAAGGGAAAAGAGAGGAAAAGAGGGAGGGTCAAGTACAAGGAGAAACAGAGAGTAGAGGAAAAGGTGGGAGAAGAAGAGGAAGAAAGCACAGGAGAAGAAAAAGAAGAGGGACACAAAGAAGGAGATGGAAAAAAGAGAGAGAGGAAAGAAAAAGGGGAAGAAGAAGGTAGATAAAGTGCCAGGTATTGTGTCAAGTGCTTAAGGCAGAAATATAAGCAAACAAGGTAGCCTCTCCATCAAAAAGTTTACATTTTAACGGCAGGAAACTATATATAAAGAGGAATTGGAAAGTGGGATCGGCGTGTAGCACCATTGCAATATTCACAGTGCCTATGGTGGCCATGAATATCTCAGCACAATTCTGAATTGTGAAATACAACAGACTTTCCACATGGAAGATAGAACCAAAACATTTATTCAGAGACCAGAAAGCCAAATCCCTCATAGTAACAAAAATAGATACACAATAACAATGCAGAAAACAGCACCATCCCCAAGCCTTCCCTCACTAGGTGGAAACCACAAACCAGCTCCATTAAACAAATCACAAGCAGGCTCTTTCACTCATGCTGTCCAGCAGTCTGCTTACCTACATCCTTCCAAGCTCTGACTGCTCTCTGACTCACACTCTTAGCTCAGCTCTAGCTCTGCCTTTTCCTGTTCTACCCCTTCTGCTCCACTCCTTCCTGTTCCATGTGACTTAGACATATGACTCAGGCTTCCATGTGACTTAAGCAGGTGACATGG
Source organism: Bettongia penicillata ogilbyi (assembly GCA_023548195.1). NCBI lineage: Eukaryota > Metazoa > Chordata > Mammalia > Diprotodontia > Potoroidae > Bettongia > Bettongia penicillata. The sequence goes on along the minus strand of JAJHZJ010000107.1, from coordinate 4,809,915 downwards.
GCCTATTAATGAATGGGAAAGATCTTCCCAGTAAGAAGCAAAATTATATTAACAATAAGCAAAAATGCATTATCAATACAAGGGGTAGGAAAGAGTACTTGTGTCAAGACAAGGCTGCTTAAGAAGAGAAATCGAATGGATGAAATAGAGAAATAGAGTGAATGAAGTCAGTTGTGAAGTGGGCATAGGTAGGACCCTTCATGAAATGTCACTCAAAGCTATGGACTCACCAATCCTGAGAGGAGGTCTAAGGCAGATATATCTCTAAGGATTAAAAGCTGCTGGCACGGAGGTGAAGAAGTCTTAGAGTAAGTTGAATTGGTGGAGTGATGTGCACATGAATGGTGGCCAGATGATGAAATATTGACATGCTAGTTGATGGTGCCTCAAAAAGACTCAGAAAGTAGCCATCTCACAATTAAGATCATGTATCTACTTTCTCAAATTCCTGTAGTTTGTCTTTTTTCCATCTATCTACCTTGCCCTGGAAAATATGGTGGTATCCAAATATGTCTCAAAATTGCCATGTTCCCTTGGTGGCTTACTGTGAGGAATAAAATACCATATTTATCTCACCCTCCTCTCTTAAGTTTCCACATTTGGCCTCAGTTTCGTGACTTTCTTCACATTTGCATGCATTTACATTTTCTCTACCATTTAGAAAAAAAATTCAAGGGGTTTATAGGCCTATTTAATCTGCTAACATTTAGTGTTTTTATATTGTTCCTATCCACCTTAGACTCTTCTAACCTCTACTAAAATACTATACTGATGTCACATAATGGTCTGGCATTGACCCTAGGGGCTTGCAACTTATGTAATTTGAATGAAAACTCAGAAATTAAGCTGGAGAAGTTCTGATTGTTGGCCCAGTGACAAAAAATGCATCTGTCACCTAAGGACCAGCCTAGCTAACCTCAGAGAAGGTCAGCACTGGAAGGATGGTCATTTTGTAATGATTTTTTTCAAGTCATGATAACTTCAATTCTCCCAAAAACATTTTATTAAGCACTATGTGCAAGATACTGTGCTTAGGTACCAAGAACAAAAATGAGTTTGCATTCTATTGGAACTCATAAAAATGTCTACCAAGGTGCGGAAAGTATGTCTCATAGCCCTGTCCTTAGTGCAATCCCTCTTTCCATCCCCAATTGTGCTGTCAAAATGGCAGTATCTATCTCCCAATGGCCCATTTTGTCTACTTACATATCCCAAGTATCTTAAAGGGATCAAGTAAATCTCTAACATCTAGGCTGGGACTTGGCTGGAGTTATGAAGGCAATTGTACCATCTTCTGGATTGTATTCATAGATAATATCATTTCCTCTACCTCTACACTTGACTGTCCTCTACTCTACAATCCCTGGCATATGCTATCCTCTGTGGCATCACCTTGCCACTCCTCCATAATAGCTCTAGTTTGTACAAGTAGTAATATTTCCCAATGTAATTTCTTACTTCATGTACCATCCTTAGCTCAAAATATTTTTAGGGTATTACCAAAAACCAGTCACATACAAAAATTTACAATTTTGCCATTTTTAATAATATAGAAGAGAAAGTTCCCCAGGTTCTCCATCCCTGGCTCCTCAATAAATCATTTCCTTCTTGCCCCCAAGTCTTTATTAATTTCCTTTCCCCTGAACTTCTGCCATTGTTTACTGCCTGTTCTAAAGAATCAGAGACTAAATGAGCCTTAAAACTGCAAGGAAATTTAGAAGTTATATAATCAGACTCCCAACTGAAATGTGAGTTCTTACAATCATATTCCCCAAACATGGGCACATAGCTTCTGCTCAAACACTTTAATAAGAAGAAACTCATGACTTCACCAGGCAACACATTCCATTTTCAAATGTATTAGGATATATTTTATTGTTGTTCGGTTGCTGACTCTCCATGACTCCACTTGGCGTTTTTTTGGCAAAGATACTGAAGTGGTTTGAAATTTCCTTCTCCGGCTCATTTGATGGATGAGGAATCTGAGGCAAGTAGGGTTAAGTAACTTGCCCAGGGTCACATAACTAGTGAGTATCTGAGGCCAGATTTGAACTCAGGAAACTAAACTCTTTCTCACTCCAGGCCAACACTCTATTTACTGTACCAGGGTATAGCTAGTTTGTCTGTATTACCTGGACCCTAGATCATTTGATGTAATCACAGAAAGTAAGAGGTAGATAACAAAGGAAATAAGATGGTCATGTGTTAGCACAATTTGCAAAGACATATCTGTACCGTTTAATGACAATGGAGAAATTCTCTTTGATGGGATTAGAAGGCTGTTGCCATTGGATGCACAACATAGACCATATCCTTGATATCCTTTTAAAGGACAAAATGGAATATACTTTTTAGAAATAGTAGAGGCAGAAGAGGCAATAAGTGGCTTCAAGAAGCATGAACCCCTAGCAGCAAAGAAGAGATCATGACTTTAAAGGAGAATTAGTCCTGGGAATAGAGCTGTAGAGAGGACCAGACCCAGGGAACCCAGAGAATGATCCAGTCAGCAGGAATATGCTAAATCTAAATGTGGGGGGGAGTAGGACGGAGGTGGGGGTATAGAAGCAAGAGGAAACCACAGGAGCAGAGGGGCATTAGGGCTCTGCTGTACCACAGGCACTAGGCATCTTCACCAAATTTATTGCCTTTATATTCATATTTCTACCTCATGGCCAGCACATTCTAAGTTTGCTCCCACTGATTCTGACCATTTGTGGTCTCTCCAGGTTTACGTGGAAATGTTGCACTGATATTGATCCTTACTATGCCATTTCAGGAAAAGAATTCGATTTTGGATCATTGCATTTACTGACTGGTAGAGTCTAAGTTATAGTTTTAGGAATTCAGATCCCCAGAGGATCCTTTGAACTGGGGCTAGCAGTCACCCCTCCCCCCATAGATTCAACCCTAATGATGAAGATGTTGAAGAGAGGAAGCCAAGAGGAGTGATACCCAGAAAACTTATTTCCAAGAATATTTTAATCTTGTGCCCAAAGCTGTCTCTTTATAATACTCATCTACTGGTTGCAGGTCTTCTCCTCAGAGAATTCATCTCAACACATTGCCATGTACAAACATTTATGATTTTCCCATGTGTACACACACATATAAATGCAGACATGAATGCAGATGAAAAGTAGACCCTGGCATCATGAAGAGAGGACTGGTCTTAGAGTCATAAAAGGAATAAGTTCATGCCCTATTTCTGTCACATATTGACAGGTCAATCTCTCAGTATCCCATGAAACTCTCAAATACTTTAAATAATAGACCAGTTGTCAATTTCTATCATATAGGGATTATACCTATGATTTTTATTGGTGTGTGGGAATCCTAGTATGGAAATTCAGTACGCAGAGAGATGATGGTTGATAGAAATAGACAGAGATAGAAGATAGGTAGCTACTGATATATATATATACATCAAAAAATTATATGAATATGTGTACCTATATATAGATATGTACAATCTTATGTACCTGTATACATGTTTCTATGTATTCATATAGGTTTGCGCATACATAAACATATAATATATACATATATATTCATTTGTATCCATTTACATATGCATAAGTGTAGAAGCAGGAATTTCATCCTTTTTCTCCTATTTCCATTTCTAAAACAATATATTGTTCATGGTATAGACTCATAATACATATTTTTTAATGAATGACTACTGTTAGACATAATAATTTATGCATCAAGATATCCAATAAATATTTTTAAAGCATAAATTGTGTTCTTTGGACCTACATTGTCTTAGATAGTGATCAATAAAGAAATGGTCTCTGTCTTCAAAGAGCTTACCTGATAAAACAGATACATGGATAAATATAATTCAAATTAAAATATTGAATTCACATAAAAGTAATATAAAATGCCATGAAATTAAATTAGTGTGAAAGCACTTCCAACCAGAGGCAAGTGGAAGTTATTAATGACATGATATATGTAAAATTCCTTTGTAACAAATAAGATACTACATAATGATAAATTATTGTTGGAGAATAGAAGGAATTGTCCTTACCTACTCGATACTAGAGGAGAAAGAGAAGGGGTGGGGGTGGAGAGGACTTGAAAAGGAGAGAAACCGAGAATGAGGAAGAAAAATAAAAAGGAGAGGAGAAGATAAGTAAAAGAAGACTCTATTAGAGTATTTCATCTTGATTTTCTAAGATATTCATCTAAGGTTAGTATTGAATTGTTTGTCAGCCCTGGAATGAGCATTCAAGATTTATTGTTTTCCTCACTTACCCATTGCCTCTCCGTTACCTAGTATATGTCCCATGACAAACTAAAAATCCTTTTCTGAGCTAGAATTGCCTATATCAAGTATAGAGCTGTAGAGAGGACCAGACCAAGGGAACCTAGACGATGATCCATCCAGCAGGGATATGCTTTATCTAGATGGGGGAAGGGGGGAAATAAAGGTGGGGGAATAGAAGCAAAAGAAAACTAGAAAAGCAGAAAGGGTATCAGTCCTCTGCAGTACCACAGGTACTGGGTATCTTCTAAGATAAAGGATACATCGTATTGAATTTAGAAACTCTTCTCAAACATTTTTACGTCTCAGCAGTCTTTGTTAACATAGAAGATGGCCAGTAGACAATGTTATTACCCATAAGACTCTTCCTAGTCACTGCTGCTACAACATATAATTCAGATGCCTACTAATTAATATCTGGAAAAATCAGGTTATTATTTTTATCAGGGTTATCTGATGGGGACATCGAATCACATCATCACATAATTATGCAAACAAACTGACAAAGATTGCCATTGACTTTACTTTACAAATCCACCCGAGATTGTGACACATCTTTCAATTAAAAGTAAAGCACTAGCAGATGAAAATAACTGGACTGTCATCTTTCCCTGGGTTTGGTAATGTCAAATCTTGGATGAAAAAGTAACTTGGCGACAATGCCACTTTGGTTTCACTAAATTTTCCCTATTGTTGTCAATTAACAGTATCTTGTTACTACTGTTTTTCAGACATGTCTGACTCTACATGACCCCACGAACATTTCTTGGCAAAGAAACTGGAGTGATTTGCCATTTCTTTCTCCAGTGTGTCCCCATTTCAAAGTTCGCCTAAAAGACTTTTATGGAGAACACACAGAGCAAGATCTCACATGGTGATCAGAAGAAGTGATACAAAGACTCAAGGTCTCCCTTGAGAACTTTGATATTGATTGTGTGACATGGGAGACACTGGCACAGAATCATCCAATACGGCATGACCTCATCAGAGAAAGTGCTATGCTCTATGAACAAAGCAGAATTGCAGTACCTCAAAAGAAACGCAAGATGCACAACTTTAGAGGATCCTCCCCAAATGTTCACATGGACTATTTGTGCTCGACCTGGGGTAGAGCTTTCAAAGTGCATATTGATCTGATCAGTCACAGTTGGACACATTGTAACTTGTCTCTAACATAGTGATGTCATTTTGGTCCTTTTAAAGAATGAAGGATAACAGTCATCAGATGAGGAATTGACACAAATAGGGTTTAAGTGACTTGCCCAGGGTAACACAGACAATAAGTGTCTGAGGTCAGATTTTAGTTCAGATCCTCCTGACTCCAAGTTGGGTGCTCTATCCACTGTGCCACCCTGACACCCCTGTAGTATCTTTTCTTCTACATAATTGTCAGAACTGAATTCCTTTTTTATGGATAGAAAAGAAAAATGAAAAATCTGTGTCCTAAAAACTTTTGTCTTCTACTGCAAAATTCCTGGGCTGTCAAACACCTCAAGGATCTGGGGGCCTGCATTTATTATTTCCAAATAATCATCATTTTAGAAATAGGGTCAATGCTCTGCCTTAAATGCTTTGTCATCATAAACTCACTCATACAAGAAAACAGACTTTCTTCCTCTCAGGAGAGTCCCAGATCCTGCCACATCATATAAGCCATCCAGGGAAAAGAAATACAACAATAACATTGTGTACAAGCCAGTCTTGGCCTGACCTTCTGCAGATGGGAGAACAAGGAGTGAGATTCTAAGAGAATCCCATAGGAATCTCTACTCTTAGAGCATTGAGGACTAGTCTCCCTCTTGACTCTTTCCTAGAAAACAATCAACTCTGCCTCGAGGCAATAAGGTTGAGACCAGGCTAATTGTCCACTAGCAGTAGCCAGAACCCATTCTTCTCCTTTAAAATCTCAGATCTTTGTGTCACACATGTATGTTAGTTACATCAACATAAATGTAACATATATGATGCCAACTCCATTCTCTTCAATATCTATTGCACAAAAACTGTGCAGTCTTGTTTGCATGTTCATCCAAACGCAGACTTAAATAACATCATGTGATAAATATAATTTATGACCTCCTGGAGGCTCCTTTGAGTGACATTTTGGCTTTTGATGAAAAAGACCCTTATTGCTGATCTATCAAAATCTGATTTTATATCATGTTTCTCTGCCTTGTGAATTATTCATTAATTTCACTATTTAAGTCAGTTGCATTAAGAGAAAATCTCCTTTGAATTCTCACGTGAAATATATTTTGCTATCTCTTTTTAACTGTCTTAATGTAATTTTTCATCTCTACAAGAAAAGTAAAAGTTGAACAATGATTTGAATGGTTAAATAATCTTACAAGGTCACATTAGACAAATTAATTATCAGTAATAAATCTGAGGGAGAGGTAATGAATTTTCTCCAAAAATCCAACCCAACTTAACAAATCTCTATTAAGTGACTACTATATGTAAAGCACTGATGTAGGTAAAGGGAATACATAGACAAAATGAAAAAAGAACTCCTGTTTACATTTTCCTGCAGATATAATACATAAAGAGATAAGAATGCCCATATTAATTTGAGGAGGAGAGAGAAAACCCTAATAACTGAGATGATGAAGAATGATTTTGATATGAGGTTAATTATGAGTCAAGCCTTGAAGAAAGCTAGGGATTCTCAGAAGTGGAGTTGAATAGACAAAGCATTTCAGGCAAGGAGTACAGCATGTGTATGGGAATAAAGAGACAAGTTAAAAGGCTGAGTTACAGGAAAAGAGAGTAGGGTCACTTGGTTGGAACATAGAGCTAAATTGCGATAAGCTTAAAATACTAAGTTGAGGCATTTGAATTTTACTATAGAAACTGTAGGGAACAATTATATGTTCTTAAGCACAGAATGATATGGTCAGACTTTGGCAGCTATATAAATGAAGAATTGGAGAAAAGGAAGACCTGGAAAAGTCAGAAGTCTAATGAGAAGGCTTTTGGGAGCTGAGGGAGTAATTGACTAAATGAGAGATAACAAGGCATAAACTAGGGGAGATGTATATTGAGAGCGAAAGTTCTTAAGAACTAACAGACTATCAGTTACAGTGGGGAAAGGGGAAGAGCATAGAATGACTCCAAGGATGCACATTCCCTGAACCACAACAAAGAAGTATGGAAAAATGATTGAGGAGGCCAGAGGGGAGTGAATAATGAGTTCCATTTTGGACATGTTGAATTGGATATGCCTACAGGATATCCAGTTACAAATGTCTGATGGAACACTGGGGATCCAGCTCAAAAACTCAGGAAAAAAGGCAAGTTCTGCATATGAAGACCTTGGAGTTATATACATAGAGATGATAGTTGAACCAATGAAAACTGATGTGATGACTAAGACCAAGAGCTGATGTGAGCAAAAACTGATGAGGGATTAAAGTCTTGGGGTCTACATATGATTGGTCAGTGGGATCCATACAGAAAAGGAAAGAAAGTGTAGTCAGACAAGGAGATGAGAGTCAGTGGAGAGCAGCCTTATAAATGCTAGAAGTCAGCAGATGACAGGTTGAAAAGTGACAGCAATAAGTGTAGATAACATTTTCTCAAAGTTTAGCTATGAATGATTTTCTCATCTTACCTGGTTTACTTTGTCTATGTACAAACAGTCCCATGTTGATAGATTTTTGTCATTTCTTCTCTTATATAACCAGTGTATCACTTGAACAAAGCCCCTTAGGTACACATGCAATGTAGTGGGTATTATTTAAAACACACACATACACACACCAAAAGAGAAAAACAAAGCAAGCAATAGAAACACCAAAATAAAATTAAACAAATATACTTTGTCTACCTGTTGTTCTGCCCTTTACTGAAAAGAATACATGGCATAGTGCTAAGAATATTGAACTTGGAGTCAGGACACCTGGGTTCTCATCTCATCTTTGAGACACTAGCTGTGTGACCTTGAATGAATCATTTCTCTTTAATATTCAGTTTCATATCTAAAAAATAGGGATGTTGGAGTGAATGATCTCTAAGACTTCTAAAAATTCACCTATCTTTAAAATTCTGATACTCAATGATAACATGAAATGAGGCTAGAAATCAATAGTTAAGGACACCTTTGAATTAATTGAAATATGAATGAGAGAACAGAGGTATGAAAACGGGAGTGCCTGAAGTACTTAACTATGGAATGCAGACACTATCAGGAGGCAATGACTACTCCATCCCTCTTTTTTTCTTCCAAGACAGGACATGGATGACTTAGGATTTTTCATCTTATCTGTTCTACCTTCCAACCAGAGAATCTTCAAGCCCTGATACACTAGGGTTCAATACAAAAAGTATTACAGAATCCTAAAATCCCAGAATTTAAAGGCAAACTGGGGCCAATTAGTAAGTTGACATGCATGTATTAAATGTTCACTATGTGCCAGGCACTGTGCTAAGTGCTGGGGATACAAGAAAAGACAAAGATCTCAAGGAGACCTCAGTGTTATCAGGGGAACAATTTGAAAACCATTATGTACAAATCAAATACGGAGTGAAAGAATGGAAAATACCAACAGAGAGAAGGCACTAGAATTAAGAAAGATCAGGAAAAACTTGTAGAAGGTAGGAAGCAAAGGAAGCCAAGAGGTAGAGATGAGGAGGAAGAGTACTGTAGGTATGGGAAACATTGAGTAAAAATGCCCAGTCGGAAGATGAAGTGTTCTGTTCAAGGAACATCTATGTATTTATTTATTTATGTAGTCAGAGAGATGATAGATAGACAGACAAATAGATAGATAGATAGATAGATAGATAGATAGACAGACAGACAGACAGACAGACAGACAGATAGATAGATAGATAGATAGATAGATAGAAACAAGCATTTATTAAGCACCTACACTGTGCTAAGGGATAAGGTTATAAATACAAATAAAAGAGAGATAGCATTTGCCCCTAAAGAGCTTATATTCTAATGAGGGAAGACCCACAAAGGAGACCTAAGAGATCTAAAAAGCAGGATGGGGAATGGGGGCAGGTGGAAGGGCAGAAAGAGAATGGAAGTATCTATGAGGGGCTATAGTGTTGCATTTCCAGAAAGTCAGAAGCACAGTGGGGAGATGAGTAAAGGTTTTCAAACCTGGGACTCTCTCAAAAACCTAGTCTCCTCTAATTGGAGAAGTTGGCTGTCTTGGCAAGATTTCAGGGTAAGGAAGCCTCAGGCTCTGAGGGAGATTACAGGGTGAGAGGAAAGTTGTGGCATGATGGCGAATAGAAAGTAAGAGACACAGATGGGAAAAGGTCAGTATCACTGGATCACAGAATATGTGTGGATGAGTGAGATGACTGAAAAGGTAGAAGGGGGCTAGTTTATGAAGGACTTTGAATACCAAATATCTTCATACTTGATACTGAAAGTAATAGGGAGCCACTGGATTTTACTGAATGGGGGGAATGTGGCAAACAATCAGCAGGCTGTCACAATAGTCCACACTTGAGGTGATGAAGTCCTATACCAGGGTACTGGGGGTGAGTCTTAAAGGAAAGAAAGGGATGTGTCGGAGAGATGTTATAAAGATAAAATCAACAGACATTGGCAGCATATTGCATTTGGTGGCTGAGGGAGGCAAGTATTGAGAATGACACTTAGAGTGTGAACCTGGATGACTGGGAGGATAATGGTATTCTTGATAGAAATATGGAAGTTTGAAAAGAGGAAGGGTTTGGAGAAAAGATGAATTCTGTTTTCAACATAGTGAGTTTAAGATATCTGTATGGCATCCAGTCCATGATGAGGGTAGCATGAGATATGAGTATGCATTACAGTTGGACAAGTAAATGTTGAATTAATGGAAGTTGATGCGATCACCAAGTGAAAAAGCAGAGGAAGAAGAGAAGAGGGTCAAAGACAGAGCAACTATGACCTAAATAAATAAATGACAAAGGAGACTGAGGAGTGATTATGCAGGTATGAGAACAAGGAGAGTGTAATATTATGAACAGTGAGAGGGAAGAGTATCAAGAGAGTAACTGACCATATATGAAAGGCTACACAAAATTCAAGAATAATTTAGATTTTTTTATGTGTTTATGATTCTCTATTTTTAAATAATATTTTATTTCCCTCCAATTGTATGTAAATTTTTAACATTTGGGTTTTTTTTTTTAAGTTTTGAGTTCCAAATTCTATCTCTCCTTCCCTTTTCTTCCCTCTCCCTGAAATGGTAAGCAATCTGATATAGGTTATACAAGTGCAATGAAGTCTAATGTTTTCATATTGATCATTTTATGCAAGAAGATGAAAGAAAGAAAGAAAGAAAGAAAGAAAGAAAGAAAGAAAGAAAGAAAGAAAGAGCGAGAAAGAGAGAGAAGGAAAGAAAGAGAGAAAGAAAGGAGGAGAGAGGGAGGGAGGAAGGAAGGAAGGAAGGAAGGAAGGAAGGAAGGAAGGAAGGAAGGAAGGAAGGAAGGAAGGAAGGAAGGAAGGGAAAGAAAGAAAGAAAGAGAGAGAGAAAGAGAGAGAAGGAAAGAAAGAAAGAAAGAAAGAAAGAAAGAAAGAAAGAAAGAAAGAAAGAAAGAGAGAAAGAAAGAAAGAGAGAGAGAAAGAAAGAGAGAGAAAGAAAGAGAGAAAGAAAGAGAGAAAGGAAGGAAGGAAGGAAGGAAGGAAGGAAGGAAGGAAGGAAGGAAGGAAGGAAGGAAGAGAAAATAGTATCCTTTCATCTGTATTCAGACAACATCAGTTCTTTCTCTAGGGGCAGAAAGCATTTTTCATCACAAGTCTTACAGGATAGAATAGTCTTGGATCATTACTTTGCTGAGAATAGCTAAGTCATTAAAAGTTCTTTAACATACCATATTGTTCTTACTGTGCATAATGTTTTCCTATTTCTGCTTACTTCACTTTGCATCAGTTTGTGTAAATCTTTCCTTGTTTTTTCTGAAATCATCCTGCTGTCATTTCTTATAGCACAATAATATTACATTACAATCATATGCAATCATATACCACAATAGTATTACATTACAATCATATACCACTCCTCAATTCAGGAGTATCCCCTCAATTTCTAATCCTTAGCAACCTCAAAAAGAGCTACTATGTAGCTATGTACAAAGTACTAGTACTTTGTACGAAGAGGTTCTTTTTTTCCCCTCTCTTTGAGATATAGACTAAGCAGTAGTATTGTTAGAGCAAAGGATATACACAGTTTTATAATCCTTGGGAAAATGTTCCAAATTCCTCTCCAGAATGGTTGAATCAGTTCACTAATCTACTATCAGAGCCCTAGTGTCCCAGTTTTCCCATGAACTCTCGAACATTATTTTCATTTTTCATCACATTAACCAATCTGAGAGATGTGAGGTGGTACTTTAGAGTTGTTTTGATTTGCATTTCTCTGATCGATAGTGATTTAGAGTGTTTTTTCATGATTATAGATATCTTTGATTTCTTGTCTAAAAACTGCCTGTTCATATCCTTTAGCCATTTATCAGTTAGGAATGACTCATATGCTTATAACCTTGACTTTCTCTCTCTTTCTCTCTCTCTCTCTCTCTCTCTCTCTCTCTCTCTCTCTCTCTCATACATGCATACATATATGTGTGTGTGTGTGAGAAATGAAACCTTTATCAAAGAAACTTGCTGTAAAAAATTTTCCCCAGTTTTCTGCTTTCCTTCTAATTTATATTGCTTTGGTTTTGTTTGTGAAAGAGATTTTTAATTTTAGATTATCAAAATGATCTATTTTATATTTTGTTACACTCTCTACATTTTGTTGGACCTAAATTCTTCCTTTATCCGTAGATCTGCCAGGTAAATTATTTTATGCTCTCCTATAATTTTCTTACGGTATTACTTTTTATGTGTAAATCATGTATTCACTTTGATGTTATTTTGGTGTACTGTATGAGATTGGTCTATATATATTTTCTGCCATACTGTTTTTCAGTTTTTGTCAAATAATGAGGTTTTGCCCCCAAAGTTTGAATCTTTGTGTTTATAAAACACTAGATTACTACAGTAATTTGCTACAATATACTATGTCCTTAATGTATTCCACAGATACACCACTCTATTTCTTAGCCAGAACCAAATAGTTGCGATTATTATCACTTTATAATACAATTTGAGATCTGATGTGACTAGGCCACCTTCTTTCATATTTTTTGTTCTTCCAGATGATTTTGTTATTTTTTGCTAGCTCTATAAAATGATTTTTGGTAGTCTTATTGGTATGGCACTAATGCATACATTAATTTAGGTAGAATTGTCATTTTTATTATATTGGCTTGGCCCACCCATGAACAATTAATATTTTTCCAGTTGTTTAGACCTGATTTTCTTTGTGTGAAAAGCATTTTGTAATTGTATTCATATAGTTCCTGGGTATATCTTGTCAGGTAGAATCTGAAGTATTTTATGTTTCCTAGAATTGTGTTAAATAACATTTTCTTTCTCTTGCTACTAGACTTTGTTGCTAATATACAGAAATGCTGATGATTTGTGGGTTTATTTTCTGTCCTACAATTTTGCTAATGTTGTTCATTATTTCAACAGGTTTTTAGTTGATTCTCTAGAATTCTCTAGGCATACAATCGTGTCATCTGCAGTTTTTGTGAAAAAACTGTTTTGTTTCCTCATTACCTGTTCTAACTCTTTCAGTTTCTTTTTGTTCTTATTGCTATATTTAGAATTTTTAGTCCAATATTGAATAATAATGGTAATGATGGGACATGCTTGCTTCACCCCTGATTTTATTGGGAAGTCTTCTATTCACCCCATTAGAGATCATACTTTCTCATGGTTTTAGATAAATATTATTTATCATTTTAAGGTAATTTACCCTTTTCAATTTTATGCTCTCTGGTGTTTTTTAATGGGAATGGAAGTTTTATTCTGTGAAAGACTTTTTCTGGATATATTGAGACAATCATCCAATTTGTTAGTTTTGTTACTGATATGATCAATTATGCTGATAGTTTTTCTAATATTGAACCAGTCCTGCATTTCTGGTATTAAGCCCACCTAGTCATAGTACATAATCCTTGGCCAGTAGATTTTTAAGAGATCACTGGTAACTTTGGAGAGAGAAATGTCAGTTGCATGAACAAGACAGAATACATACAGGAGAGAGAGAGAGAGAGAGAGAGAGAGAGAGAGAGAGAGAGAGAGAGAGAGAGAGAGAAACAGAGAGAGAGAGAGAGAGAGAGAGAGAGAGAAACAGAGAGAAACAGAGAGAAACAGACAGAGACAGAGGCAGAGAGACAGAGAGAGAAAAAGAGAGACAGAGACAGAGAGACAGAGAATAGTGGACTGATTGTAGATGGGTTTCTTAAGGTCAATCCATGCCTGAATAATACTCTCTGCTACATACTAATCTAGTAATCATCCAATGATTATTTGAAATCTTCAGTTAGGAAGAACTTGCTACCTCCCATGGTTGATGCTTTGTACAGCTTCAATTAAGAATTATTTAATTAAGAAGATTGTTTTTTCTCTTACATCAAACATAAATTTGTCTCTTTGTAACTTCTACTCATTGCCTCTGGTTCTGACTTGTGGAGTCAAATAGGATCAGTCTAATTCCTCATCTACATCACTTCTATTGCCTTTATCACCATACTCCTATTGTCATCAACACTTTTCTTCCCTGGACTAAATATCTCCAAGCAAATGAATCTTCATACAACAGGCTCTTAAAGTCTTTATTAGTCTGATGTGCTTTCATGGTTAGGACCGCTCCAATCCTATTTCTTCTACCAGGAATAAGCCTCTTTAGAGGGGAGGGTGAAGGAAGAGGTGAAGAAAGATTTGCTAGGCTGGAAAGAGGAAAATAATCTTATTCACCAAAAGTTATTTACAACTTCTAAGGAGGCACGCACACTCATCATGTAGACTAGATAGTCTCAAAATACATTTTTAGTACTAATATTCCAGAGTTTTCTTTCCCTATGATTCCTTATGATTGTTGGATAGTGCTACTGAGTTCAAAGACAGTTCTCGCCATTCATCTGCATTTGATATAGATAGAGATAGATATGGATAAATAGAAATAGCTATTTATTCCTCACAACTATCCTATGAAGGAGTATAGCTATTATTATCATCCCCATTTTTCAAGTGAGGAAGTTCACTCAGATTAATGAAGTCACTTGCCCGAGGTAGTAGAGGCACTGATTGTAAATAGACTTTATAATCTAGGTAAAATACTAGGAAGTGAAAGAGCCAGAACTTGAAAAAAGTCTGTTGATTCCAAGGTCTATGCCATTTCTATTACTACCAGTCCATTAAGTTCCTGCTTCCCTACCCACCCAGTTCTCCACTTCCACACCCATTCAGGCAATCACCTTCAGGAAGGAGAACTAGAGGTAAACTCAAGTGATTCTAATCAGCTATACTAGACAGAGTCTGCTCTTAATATTCTTGTTCTTTCTTGATACAAACTGGTACATATTGTGCAGGGGTACTAGCCACAAGTTCTGAGTGATATAAAAAATCTGTGAACACACTCCCACATGCCAAATGACAGTCTGCACAAAGGCTATCCAAAGGAAGCATGGGACAGCATCTCCCCTCACCTTCCAAACCCTCTGTTCCTCTGCATTTATCCAACCCTGACCCCAAGAAACACATAACTCTCCACCACCACCTTCCATTCTTCTAATGCCTTCTGTACATAAGCTTAGTCTCATAGCCATCACCCCTCATCCAACACCAGCAGCCAAAATGTTCCTCAGAGAACTGAATACCATAAAGGGAATATTCCCACATAGATGTCAACACCTGTGTCTTTTATTGTTGTATTTTCAAATCTTCTGTCTCCTTACTCTCTGCCAAACAAAATTTAAAATACTTTGCCTTAGCATTAAAGACTTTCCACAATATTTATCTTGAGTTCTCTATGACCTCTATACCCCAGCCAAATCAGCCAATTCTGTCCAAGGAATCCTGAATTATTTTCTCAATTCTGAAGTTAGGATCAGATACTGAACTGTCTGGGGGCCTCAGAAACTATCTAGTCCAGCTCCCTTACATGAGAAGATTGAGACCTAGAAAGATGAAGTGATTTACCCAGAAGTACTAGCAATCAAATATCAACTAATCAGTTCATCATCAAATATTTTTTAGTCATCTATTATATTTTCTCCATTATTTCCTTAAGTCTAGATAATCAATAAAACAATAAAGACTTGATCTGTAATATTTGCCAGTTTTCAATTTCCACACCAAAAATGGAATTACCTCTCTTGGACCAGTGTGAGGTGGTTCCAGCAAACTCCTGTCAGAAAACTGTCAGAGAAACACATATGCATACAAAGTAATCTTTTGAAGTAAAACACTAGCAGTTGAGTAGACCAGGAAACATCTCATGTAGAAATTGTCACTTGAGTTAAGTCTTGAAGAAAGTCTAAAAGGGGTGATGAGGAGGAAGAGTACTTCAGCTGGAACAGCTAATAAAAAGGTAGGAAGACAGAAGATAGAAGAATGTCATGTGTGAAGAACAACAAATTGGCCAGTATGACTAGACCATAGATTTTTATGGAGAAGGGTAGAGTAATAAGGCCTCCAAGATAAAATAGGTCACTTTTGAAGCACTTTAAATGCTGAAATTTTCAGAGGTGATATAAAGGGAACTACTGGAATTTGATGAGTAAGGAGTGACATGGTTAGAGCTATGATTGACAATAATCAATTTGAACCAAATATGAAACCTACAGTTGAGTGACAAGGGCAGGGAGCTCAGCCCAAGTTTCAGCCTGCTGTTCTGTCCTTCTGAACCTGAAAGGCCTTCCAGTTAGTTGAAAAAAATCGACAGGAGACTACTGAAGCTCCAACCAGAAGCAAGCCTACAATTGTATCACCCAGGTCAAGCACTCACAAAGATTAGCCAAGAAGGGCAGCAGTCAGAATTTGCTCTACACCAGGTACTTTGGGTTCACTTAAAAACTTGTCTTCCCCTGGCCTGAGCAGCCTCTGACATCCTTTAACATGGCACTTAGTACCTGGAGAAAATAGTAGCAGGGCTCCAGAGAATACAAAGCAGGACCAAATAATTGTGATGGCAAGCAAAGAAGGCTTTTTTGTTGTTTTTCTTTGAGTATAATGAAGTGCCTTTGATTGAATCTTGCCTTTATCAACCAAGAATCTTTACTAAGAGTAAAGTACAGAAACAAGAGTTTCTTTAACTAGAAACAGTATATGTATTTGTATTATTAGTTATTTTAATGTGATTAAAGATCTTCCCCAAACGTGAATGGGCCTGTCCATTAAGAGGAGTTTTATTGGGGAGGATTTGTAGGACAGCCCACACCTTTTGTTAATGAGACACTGGTTCTCAAGGGTTGAGATTCCCTCTGGCTCTAAAAAAAGGTATAAATGCTCTGAGCTGAGGTTTTACTTTAGGGCTTACTGACTGGAAGTGTTTGTTTGGCCAGATGAGGCTCTGGGAAGCTGCTAAGGAGCCTCCCAGCTTTGAAAACTCAGATGTTGATGCTTTGCTCACTGGTAACTATGGTTAGACAGTTAGACCTGTCTGTTGATTTGTGATATATCAACTGTTTGTGGTCAGACAGTTGCAAGTCATGTCTGTTGATCTTTGATTTCTCTGTATTTTCTCTGAAGTTCAGGGTGCTAACTCTTTTCTCTGAACTAGGTAAATGATATATGTGCTTGATTAAAGGAGATTATTAACCCCTCAAAAGTTGCTTTCCTTTTAGAAAAGCAGATCTAAAAACCTGTGATAGCAGGCCCCTCTGTGTATGTCAGGGTACTCACTGATACAATGACATTCTCTTCAGAAGTGTAGAGTCTGGCCCTAACTCAGTCTCAATTTGAAAAGCAAAGTTCAAAGAATGAATAGATAAAAAGTCTCCAACCATAAAGAGTTATTATGGCGACGGAGACCTAAGACAACAACCCAGAAGACAAAGATTACAAAATATCTATAAACTAAGTCTCAAAGAAAAACACAATTTTGACACAAGTTTAACTAGAATTTCTTGAAGATAAGCTCTATATCATGTCTTATCTATTTTCTGTATTTGCCTCAGGGTATAAAAAACTACTTTGTACAAAATGGGTAAATAATCTCTATTGAATAAATGAATAAAAAATATTATTTGGGGTTATGTTTATACTTTTCAATAAGAAATTCAAAACACTTATTATTAGAGCCTTGTCATTAAATTTAGTCGTCTGATTGTTTTCTTATTTTTTGCCATAACTAAAGTCAGTATCACCTAATAGTAAAGTAGGAGTTGCTTTAATTTCCTCAAGGACAAGATTTTGATTCCTTATTAGTATCCTCCAAATTCCAATAAGATTCAAGAAAAGCTCCAAGCATATTGGGCATATCTTCCTTGCCATAAGCTCTCTACTTTCAAGTATCTCACACAGCCTAATGTGGGAGAGAACATACTGACAACTATCTACAAACTAGATGGATAGATAGATAAATAGAAAGAGAGAGAGATGATAGATATACACATATGTGTATACATATATAAATGTTGTGGTTTTAGTAGTATGTGACTCTTCATGACTCTGGTTGAGATTTTCTTGGCAAATACTGGGGTGGTTTGCCATTTCCTTCTAAAGCTTATTTTATAGATGAGTAAACTGAGATTATATACATACATATGGTAAATCAGAGATAATCAACAGGAGGTAAGCATTGAAATTAAAGGAAACTTAGAAAGACTTCTTGTAAGAAGGCAGGATTTTAGTGGGGACTTGAACCAAACCAGGGTAGGCAGGGGGCAAAAATAAGGAGGGAATCTCAGGTCTAGTAAGAAAGCTGTGCCCTGAACTTGGGATAACAACACTCCTTTGAGCTCATACTATGGATGATCTCACTCTCTGGCAAAATCCCACATAATTATTTGTATTGCTTTGACCAGCACCAAGTGTTCTCTGAGCTCAGACAAGTACCCGTATGCCAGTTGTGAGGGCCTGCTATGAATTAAACTTGTGTCATTGTTGCTGTTACCCTTCACTGTCAGTACTACAGCTCACTGCATAACCATTGTAAGTAATGAGATCTCCCCACACTGCCTCAGGACCCATTACTGAATGTGGGAACCCAGCACATATGACCTTGCAAGCCACTTCCCTCACTTTGAAACTAAACTTCTGTTTAATTCTTGACTCTTCTATCTCTAACCTGCTTTGTTCAGCTCCAGTCAACCATAGGTTAAAGGCTGGTTCTGTCCAGTTGTTATTAATTGGTGGCAGATGAGAAATTGGACATCACACCAGGTCATTGACCTCTCTGGTACCAGTGGGAATGAACTAGGTGCTACTCAAGATTTATTTCTTTGGAGTCTAAAACACACACACATACACCCTCCTCATCTGATGAGTCCTGTGCCATTCTCTTTGCTCTAGTGCCTTGAGTTCCCACCTTGATGAAATTTGTCATTCTTTGTGAGGAAAAGTCCAGAGCTCCTCTGATGACCCTGTGCCTCTCAGATCACTGGTAAAAAAATAACCTTTCTTAAACTGCATACCTCTATTAATTGGCTTCTCTGCCTGCCTCTGTGTTTTCAGACTGCACACCTAGATAACTTTGTGCCTAAGTAATATTAGAATTACAATTGCACACTTTGTTAGAATTGTTTGTGTCTAGTTTCGTCTATTTTTCTGTCTTTGTAAAATGTAATATGTCAGTGTCATGTTTGTGTTGTGAGATAGATTCTGTTACCTTGAAAGATTTAAAATGCAGCCAGCCAGAAAAACTAATAGCCACATGTAGGCAGAGAATTTAGAACAATAGGAAAGATTAATGAACTTTCATACTTGAAGCAACTGTCCCAAAAAACAGGACTAACTCCCACTTTAGGCTTTCTATGGGAGATTAGGTAACAAGAAAAAAAGTCAGATAATCAATATTTAAAGATCTGCTAAAAACATTTTAACATATTTTGGAAACCTGGATTAATCATTTCTAGAACCCCTGGGATTTGAAGTAATTTCAGGAATTCATTTCTTCCTAAAATATCTTAGTAACTTTTGGGGTTCCACTCTGTAGAATTTGTATTAAGGAAAAATAAGAATTAAGTTCAAAAAAGCTTTAAAAGTAAATGAAAAGATTAATGACTTTATTGTTCGAGGGCAATGAAGGAAGACAACTAGTTTGGAAGTAATCCCAGAGTAAAGAAAGAAAATAAATTAGGTAAAGAGTTTGAACCTCTTGTTAACCCTTCCTTGATTCCTGTAGATCAGAGACCCTCTCCCTCCTATTCTCTTAACCCCTCTCATCTCAGATAAAATTCCCAAATAAAGGTATTGAAAAAATGCTGGAAAATATAGGGAAACTTGAATTACATTCTGACTGCAGAAATGTATTAGCTATGTAATCTTAGGCAAGTTATCTTGTGTCTATTTGCCCCAGTTTCCTGATTTGTGAAGAAAAAAATTATAATAGTACCCACCTCCCAGGGTTGTTGTGAGATCAAAACAATATGATTGTAAAGTGTTTAACACAGTAATTGACATATGCTGAGCACTATATTATTATTTCTTTTATTTAGTATAATTGTTCCATACTTGATAATTCTACAGTGGTTTTAAAGTGTCAAAGGTAATAAGATCAATTTTTTTAAGTGATAATTTAGAAATTGAATTAATGTCATTTGAAGGTTATTTGCATTATTATTTTATTTCTACATTGTCTTATATGCTGAAATATGAGAGATCACTGTAACAGAAAAATTGTTAGACAAAACAACTTCATCTGGAAGTTGTTACATGTGAATTGGACTTTTAAAAGGATATAATAAAAACAGACATTTGAAAATTGTTAAATAATCAAGTATATTTTGTTATAAAACAGATAATATATAATAGCAAGTTTTCATTTTAAATTCTTGGCTATTATGAAAGTGTATAGGGCAGTTTAAAGATGTAGTTTCAACATATTAATGATGAGAGAATTATCAGGGATTTGCTGTATGTCTGAAAACCCAGAATAAGAGTATTTTTAATTTAAAAGTTAAAGCTTAATGTTAATTACTATTAACTCATTGACTAATGGTACAACTCTCTTCACTTTACACAAGTTTGTGTCTCCTCTAAAAGGGTGAAAATGTGACTGATCAAAGAATGCAAAGACCCATATCACATGATCTGGATTCCATAGTGAAAGAAAACAAAAGAAACATTTTCACTTAGGATCATTGGACCATAGATTTAGAGTTGGAGGTGTAGTGGAAAGAATATTGAATCTGGAGTTGGAGGACTTGGGTTCCAAACTCATCTCTGATGCTTACTGCTTATGTGAGCTTAGGTAAGTAACTAAATCAACAGGTCTCAGTTTGCCCACTTTAAAGTGAACAAGTTGGACTAGATGGCCTATAAGTTCACTTTTATCTCTAGATCTATGATCCTATGGTCCCAAAGTATCTTAGAAGCCTTCCTCATTTTATGAACAAGGAAATTTTATAATTCTAAATGGAATATTAGCTGTTAGGGAGACATCAGGAAAGATATCTAAGCCTTATGTTGTGACTAGTGAAATTTTTATATTTAAGGTAAAATTTCTTACGCCTATAATTTACTATTGTTTTGAGCCTTGATTATAGGGATAGTCATCTGAATTGTCATAAAGCCAATAGTAGAAAATGGCATATGCTGCAGTTTGGGAACTATTAATAGTGGATGTCTATGTTGGGGAAAAGTTTCGGGGACAACCTTGGCACAACCTAGATAGGATCATGCCACTCTGTTTCCTCATTGTCCAACATGTCTCCTTTATGAAAAGTAGAATTCACACCTAATCAATCCTGTTAAAAAGCCTTGCTTTTAACACCCTGTGAATGCATGATTGGCTGTCAGATATTATTCATGCCTGGAATCAAACAGCTAAGAGAGTTTTCCCTCTGATATGATACATGACATTGTTATAACTATGGCCCTCTTTTTCCTTTTATAGCAAATTTGTATTATCATGAAGTTTTATAAGTACAATAATATGTTAAATAGTAGGTTGATACTGGCACATCTCTAGTTATTATAATAGGATACAAGTATAAGTATCTTGTAATTTTAAACTGTATTTGTGGTCAATTTTTAATATAGGAATGATAGCCTCCTAAAGGAGAGATGATTAGACAAGCTAATGAGACAAAGATGTAAGGTGAAAGTTTTCTAAATAAATGGAACAGCAAATTTTGAGAAAGCAACAGGATTAAATTGTTTTCTCTAAGAGTTATATACATATGTATATGACTGGCTTCCAAATTTATCTATCATGGAAATTTAGACTTTGAGTGTGTGTTTTACTAATAACTTCTCAAAATTGGAATAAGGACCTTATGCATAAATTGTATTAATAATCGTAAAGAAAGTCAGAGAAAATGTACAAAGCCTTGTATGTGGAATAGGAAGAAAGCCAGTGCTGCTGGATCAAAGGTCACATGGGGGTCAAAAAGGTAAACATAGAAATCTCCCCTACATGTATATGAGAACCAAAACCCTCAGGAATAGCCATCATCTTCATCCATGTGTCTGCTTGTGTTTCTTTGGGCACAAAAAAGCCAGCAGTGATATCTGGATTTCTAGTACAACTCCAGTCTTCTGCTTTATTTAAGGCCTGCTGACTGAACTCAGAGAAATCCTGGTTGAGGGTATAAGCAGACACTTCCCAGGGCACCAAGATTTCTCTACAGTTTGTTCATAGTTTATTCACCAATTGGATGAATAACCAAACATCAGAAATTCTCTCTGAAGTCATTCCCTTTGGAAGAAGGACTATGTTAGAGTAAAAGATCTGAGTTTTTTGGTATGAAGTATACATAACAGCCCAGGAAGGAAAACTGATCTATGGAAGGAAGTTATTGCTTAGAAAACAAGCAAACATTCCAAATCAAAAGCAGCAACAGTGGGAGGGAGAATGAAGGAAGGGACCTTCATTTTAGGATGTTATCTCTCTACCCGCAGCCAATGTATGCAGTAATCCCATCCCTGTTCCAACATCCTAAGGCAGTCCTATCACAAGAACTAGGAGATTCACTAGGAGAAACAGATCATCTCCAGGCTGGAAGGCAGTTTTGGACCTTCTAGTCTTACTACTACTTAACCAAGTACCCCTTCTATAAGAGCACTTACACTGTGATCATTTGGTCTTAACCATTCTGTTATTTTGTGGTGGTTCTGTGCCCCAGTCTGTTGCAGATACCATACGGGCATTAAAATTTCCACAGGAAAGAAATAATGATGCAAAAGCAACAGGCCTTTTATGAGGTGGGCATTTTGCTTTACAAAAATGAAGGCTAGAGCAAACAAGAAAACAGTAGGATTGTTTGAAATGAAAATTCCTTTGAGGGAAGAAATTGCTTTTCATACCCCTAACACCTTGCATGGTGCCTAGCAATCAATCAAAAAAATTATTAAGCATTTATTATGTACCAGGCGTTGTACTCGATAAAAGTTTATTGATATATTGATCATTGATTGAACCATAGAATGTGGGTAAAAGCTCATTAAGAGGCAAGAAACTTGCTGTATAGAAAGCTGACCTTGGAACAAGAAGGAACTGGTTCAAGTCCCATCTGTGACACAAGCTATCTGGGTTAAGGAACTGGGAAAGAAACTAGCCTCTCAGTGCCCCAGAAACCTCTCAAAGACTAGAAATTGCGGAGAAATTGCAAATCTCCATTGGCAGAGAAGGTTCCTTACTGGAGTGTGCTTATGTTGTAGCTTGAAAGAAGTCAGGAGAGAGCGGTAAGAAGGGAGAGAGTTCCAGGCATAGAGCATGGACAACGAGAAAGACTAACAAAAGAGATAAGCTTCAGCACCCTGGAGAAAGTTTGAAATAACATGGAATAGTGTGTAGGAAATGTTTATCCATTCACTCAATGAACATGTGTTAAGGACTTACTATATTCAAGGCCCCATGAAAGGCATGAGGAAAGATGCAAAGATGTATAAGACGTCATTATTGCCGTCAATTATGTAAGATAAAGTAGGAAGGTAAGACATGTACACAGATAATATAACACTATCAGGGTAATGGGATGCTACTGGTCTGGCATGAGGAGAGAGAGTGGGTTGTCTTCCCTTATCTCCACCACCTGCTAACAAGACCAGCTGAATCAAATATGGGCAATGAACAGGGAAGGGTTCTAGTGTATCAGTGGTTTGCTAATGCAAAGACTGACCTTGATAGTAAATTAGTATAGTGACATTCTTGATTACCTGGGTATATTTTCAAGAGTGAATGCCAAAGGATGAACAAACACATGGTAGAACAAAGAGACTGAGGGCAGCAGGGAACATGTTGACCCCATGGTAGGTGGTCTGAGGTCTACTTTTGCATCATCATAAAAGGATGTATATGTATGTGCTTGTATTTGTGTATGTGTGCAGGAAGTATAGGTCTAAGAGTAAGTGACAGTCAGGCATCTAAATTCTAGGGGTTTCAATACCAACACAATGAGGATAAGGACCAGAGGAGACAACCTGGTCCCACTCAAGCACTGTCTGTGCCAAGGGTGGC
This sequence comes from Bettongia penicillata ogilbyi, assembly GCA_023548195.1. Classification (NCBI taxonomy): domain Eukaryota; kingdom Metazoa; phylum Chordata; class Mammalia; order Diprotodontia; family Potoroidae; genus Bettongia; species Bettongia penicillata. The sequence continues at coordinate 4,786,182 of JAJHZJ010000107.1, read as the reverse complement.
AGCTAAGTTCATTCAGTTTCCTTTCCCCTATGTATAAAATGCTCTCTCCATTCTAAATTGCTTCCCTGACTACCTTCAAGTTTCAGCTAAAATCCTGTCTTCCACGAGTAGGTTTTTCCCAAACCCTGTTACTCCTACTACTTTCCTTCTGTTGATTATTTCTAGTTTATCCTGTATATAGCTTATTTATTTATAGTTCTTTGCCTGTTTTCTTCCATCAGAGTGTGAAATCTCTAAGGGCAAAGACTGTTTTTTGCCTTTCTTTATATCCCCAGTGCCTGGGACACAGTAGATACTTAATAAATGTTTATTGACTAACTTCCTGGCCTTTCTTCAAGAAGCTTACATTCTGATGGGTTTTATTTTATGTGAGCAAGTAAAACATGTAAAAATAGCTTCCTAGAGTTAAGTATAATAAGAGGGTTAGAGCAGAAGGCCTCTGGGGTCCCTTCCAGTCTACAACTCTAATTATATAATCATATTATCTCACAGTTCAAGAAATTAAGTCTCAGAGATGCCAGGTGATCTGCCCTTGGTTACATGACAGCTATGGACCTTGGATTCTGTCTTCTTCCTTCAAATCCAGTATATGTACTTCTAGGATACCTCCCAATGAGTAGAAGAAGACTGCCTATGATCTCTCTTCTTTCTTAGTTGTAGAATTATATTTCAATATCTAGTGACTTTCCCAGTGTGAGTAGTCACCCCACCAAAGCAGATCACAATTATTCAATGGCTTGGTGGATAAATTTCAAGAAATGTTGTGGCTGAAATTTCATCACCCTGTAGCCAATATGGTGATGAGCCTCTCTAAATGAGCTAAGATGATCCTGAGTCTACAAACATGCCATCCAGGTTCCTTTCCAAAGCCTTTCTAGGCAGGTGGCACCTTCTTAGAGTTTCCTCCCTTTTTGTAGCCTTTACAGACCATTGAATTACCTCCATATCATGATGAAATATCACCATAGGAATGTAATGAAATACAACTGTTATGACCCCCATTTCATAGATTAGGAAACTGAGGCCCAGAGAATCTACTTGTATACAAATTTGATTAGATGATTTCTGAAGTCCTCTTTAAAGTTAGAAATTTGTCTAAACACATTCTTCTTAGAGCCAAGGCCACAGCTTCATCTTCAAAATGAAATATTAATATTTTGCTATTTGCTTGGACTTTCCCATCTGTTATTGAGGTAGGGAAGCTGAACCATGAGAGTAGGGAGGCAGCAGCTGCTGATAGTAACTATAAAAGGGCACCAACTTCTCTTCCATTTTGAAGTTGCCTGTTGGGACAGATAAATCAGGGACAGCCTATGTCTCTGAGACAGTATTCTCAAATTGACCCATAGAGTGAAGTTGTAGTGCTTATGGTGTTAGGAGGAGGGAGCTCAAGCAAGTCACATTGGGATCTTTGTGGCAAAGCTCTGGGGACTTTGATTCCCTTATTTTCTTCCCTGTATGTCTCTGCTCATAAACTCATAGAATTAGATGTAGAAGAGACCTTAGAGATACTAGAATTGTTAGATTTAGAGTTGGAAGTGACTATAATTTAGAGGCCTTTCCTTTACCAACGAGGAAAAAGAGACTTAGAGAAATTATAGGATTATAGATTTAGAAAAAGAAGGAATTTTGAGGTCATCTAACCCAATTACAATTGAGGAAACACAGAGAGGTTAAAGAAGTGACTGACCCAAGGTCTTAAATGTAGGTTCTTTGACACCAGGTCAATACTCTTCTCACCATACTTCACAACCTCTCTATGCTGCATCTGGGTGTTGTATGTGTATCCCTGGAGAAAATCTTACAAATAGGGCTGCTCTCTTGGCTTTTTTTATACTCTCTTACCTTCTTCCCCACAGAATACACAAAAGGGCTTTGCACTGATGACTCTGTACGAAGTCAATGGTAAGCACATCTCTCCAGAACTTTCTGAGCCTTTCCAAGTCTCTCAGGTAGACTAGTGGCAGAGATCAGAGGACCCAGACAGTCAGTGGTCAGGGACCTTTGCACTAGCTCACCCCACTAGAAACTTTGCAGTATTGCTGGCAAAAACTTCAGCACAGTCTCCTGCAAGCACCGAGCCAGAGCCTCAAGTATCCTTTTATGCTGTCTTCTCCCATTTGGTTACCTGAGTGGGCTTGCCTAAATCAAACCTGTTCAAAATGCAATTACACGCACCAGCGGAGATGATCTATTTTGGTCTCCTCCTCGTTTCAGGGAACATATTCCCAGCCCCATTCAGGAAGATGCTTTTGTAAATGTATGCAAGAAAATGTAGGAAGAATAGGTTCTCCCTCCCCTTGAAGATTAGTGTTTCTTCCCCAAGGGACCAATTTGTTTTATGCCAGATAAATTCGTATCACCTTCTTCCTTAACATGTCCTCGTGACGTGCAGGAGCCACCTGATGAGGCTGTCATTAAGATATGGTGAGGCAGAGGAAGCAGTCTTAGGCTGAGGTAATGGCAGGGTGTCCACATTTGACTTTCAAATCTCCTATGATAACTTTGCAGGGAGGGATGGGCCACCTCAGTCTGACAAGAGGGAAAGGCGGGGGAATGCATTATTGATGCTCTCAAACATTCTCAATCCCCTCACCGATGGATGTCATGCCAGATATCTCCCACACTGTCATTTTCACATAAAGATGACTGACTGGCTCGCTGAAGTCTAACTTGCTTCTCTTAGACTAATGAAGGGATCAGAAGTGAAGCCACATCTCACTGGAAAGTCATGAGCTTCTCTATGACCGGAGGGTATCAAGGGCATCCTTGTGTCCATGATTACAGAGCTGTGGAAGGAACTGTCGAATCAAATGGGCAATGAGAGCTAGCAGTTCATCTTGGTGTCATATCTATGAAAGGAAAAGCAGGCCTTTGAATTTAAAACTTTTGCTAAAATGAATTCAGAGGAGCTGTACTCCATATCGCTCAGATGCCTTTGGCCACTATATCCTCCGTCATCCTTGGCTCACACAGAGAGATGGCCCTACACTTTCCTAAGGCAAATTTCTCTACTGACATAAGTAATCTCAATCTATTCCGTCTCCTCCAACAGATTGTCCCTTTTCTCATCCCACTCTCACACTTATCTTGAATCTCTCCGTCTACCAGTTTTTTTTTCCCTACTACCTACAAACATGGTCATATCCCCCTCATTCTCAAAAAGTCCTCACTTCCTTTTCTGTCCCTAATTATCATCCTACATCCCTTCTGCCCTCTGTGGAAAAATTCCTTGATAAGGCTATCTAAAATGCCTTTGCTTCCTTTCCTCTCACCGTCTTCTAAATCCTCTGCAGTCTGGTTTCTTATCATCTCCCCAAAATTGCTCTCTCCAAACTGAACAGTGTTCTCTTAACTGCCAAATCCAGTGGCCTTTTCTCAAGCTTCATTTTTCTCGACCTCTCTGTAGCCTTTGACGCCATCAATCACCTTCTTCTCTTTCTGCTTCTTTTCTCTAGATTTCCAGGAACTCTTCTTTCCTAGTTCTCCTCTCACCTATTTGACCGTCCCTCAGTATTCTTTGCTAGCCTCTCATCCAAGCCATGCCTACTAACAATGGGTGCCCATTGCACTCTGTCCTGGGCCCTCTTTTCCTTTCCACCTCTACTACTTCTCTTGGTGATCTCATCTCCCATGGATTTAATTATCATCTTTATGCTGTTAATTTTCAAGTATAAAAATCCTAACCTCTTCATTCATCTCCACTCTCATGGAGTGGCTTCCCTTCAGACATACCAAAATGGATATCTGGTAGACATCTGAAACTCAACAAGTAATACACTCAATCCATTACCTTTCCCTCTTAAGTTTTCCCCTTCCAAATTTCTTCATTACTAGCAAAATCACCACCATCAACACAGTCCTAGCGGCTCCTTACCATCTCTAGGATCAAATATAAAATCTATTATCTGGTATTCAAAACTCTTCATAACCTAGCCCCTCTTTCCACTTCAGTTTCCTTACAACTAGATTGTACAGTAGATAGAGCACTGGGCCTAAGGGCAGGAAGAAATAAGTTCAATAACTAGCTGTGTGACCCTGAGTAAGTAATTGAAGCCCTGCCTCAGTTTCCTCAACTATAAAATGGGGATAATATCTACAGGCCAAAATTATTGTAAAGATCAAATGAGATAAAAATTGTAAAGCACTTAGCATAGTTCCTAGCCATAGAAAGCCTTACATAAGTGTTAGCTGTCATCACCATTGTCATCATCATGCCTTATGCCACCCCACATACTCTTCAATCAAGTGACACTGGCCTCCATGCTATTTCACAAATAAGACACTCCATCTCCTGGCTCCAGACATTTTCTGTAGCTATCCTCCATGCTGAAATGCTCTTATTCCTTGTCTATTTCCCTTGTTTTATGCCAGATAAATTCGTATCACCTTCTTCCTTGGCTTCTCTGGCTTCCTTCAAGTCCCAATTACAACCCCACATTCTACAGGAAGTCTTTCCCAATCCCTCCTAATTCTAGGGCCTCCTTTCTTTCAATTATTTCCAATTTATCATGTATATACCATGTTCATATATATTTGTATGCTGGTTTCCCCTGCTAGATTGTGAACTCCTTGAGGGTAGGGACTATCTTTTGCCTTTTTTGTATCCCCTAGCACTTAACAGAGTGCCTAGCACATGGTAGTCTTAACAAATGTATATTGACTGACTGGCTAAAAAAAGCAAGTTGAGAATGTCAATGGGCAGGTAAGACAAAAATAGGTCCAAGAGACTTTGCAGAGAGGATATCCACAAGACTTGGTTCCATGTGATTATTCAATTATCTATGTGTCAAAGAAAAAAAAAACATGACTTGTCTTTTTAGTCATTCAAACAAATGTCATTAATAATTGATTTCCTAAGCTCAACAGCCTTCATTGGAAAGAGCATTGGATTTGGAGACAAAGGACCCAGTTTCAAAGTCTTCCCTGCTTCTGATGATGTGATCCCATGGTCCTGTCTGGACTTCAGTTTTCATAGCTGTAAAATGAGGAGGTTGGACAAGACGATCCGTAAAGTCCCTTTCAGCCTTAAACCAATGAAACACTAAGTGTGCAATTGCCCAGCTGGACACATTACCTGACCCCCTACCCTGTCTCACCTGAGATGAGAGTAAAATTCAGCCCCTCTAGTGCTTTACAGACCTCTTTGATGATATGAAGCCCATCTGTGGAATTCTTCCACAGAAGGCAGCAACAGAAGCTTTCAGATGCTCCTTTTATTTTTAAAAAGAAAAGCATCTGCCCCTTACTTGATCTGTTTCTATATCCGAAACACAAAATGAGAATACCTTGCTATGCTTTTAAGGTCTCAGGAGTGCCTATTTCCTGCAAGGACTGATAGAAAGAAAACTGATTCCCCTTCACTCCCCAAAAGAAAAGGAAAATGAAAGGGACCAGGATTGCTCAATGTTCCTTGATGGAATGATGGAATTTTGGAAGAAATCTCAGTGTTCATCAAACATTATCAATCCATGTTTATGAATGCCTACTGTGTGCAAAGCACTCTTCTAAGTGAGCTGATAAAATGTAAGTTCCTGAAGGGAAAGGCTGTCCCAGGGCCTATCTAGTATTTCTCCTTGCTCATGCTCAGTGCTTAATAAATGATGCTGAATCTCATCCAAGTAGTACCTGAACAGAAAACCCTGACAATAGAAAAGAAGGAAATGAGCGTCTATTAAGTATGTACTGTGTGTTAGTCATTGTGCTATGTTTTGCAAATACTATTCTCACAATAATCTTGGGAAGTAGGTGCTATTATTTTCCTCACTTTACTGTTGAGGATACTGAGGCAGAGAAAGGGTAAGTGACTTTCCCAGGATCACAGAGATAGTGTGTCTTGAGACTAGATTTGGACTCAGACTGACTGCAAGAACCTGAGCTCTATCCAGTACACTATATAACTGCCTTTAAGAGAGTAGTCATCTAGCCTGAGCTTGAAGTTCTTATGTGATGGGGAATTTATTACCTTTAAAACAACTCATTCTGCTTTGGAAAGTTCTAATTCTTATTGCAAAGTATTTTTTTCTTTACACCAAGCTACAGTATGCTAGACAGCAATTAAGTACTTAGAGCTGCAGAAGACTTCATCCACAAAGATCATTTCTTAATGTAAAATCCGTTTTTCCCTCTAGATTGAATTTATGAGTCTCATTCAGTCAAAGAGCTAGTCAATTCACCCTGGCTCAGAACACTTGGTCTAATTGACTGAATTAATACTATGTTTGTTTGTACTCAATTGTCTGGTCAATTCTGTCAAATGGCCAATCTGGGGCCTTCAGGAAGAGACAATCAGAGAAAGGAGAAATGAGCAAATTGGTTTCCATGGAAGGATCTTAAAGGCATTTTAAATAATGTCCAATCCATCCTAGATACCAGAAAGGTATTAAGTCCTAAGAGATATGTCTAGTGCTTATCTGTGCTATGTAATAATAACAAAATAGCAATAACCATAGCTAGCATTTATACATGTATTGAAGGTTTAACATACTAGGTAGCATAGTGGTTAGAGTGCGGGGCCTGGAGTCAGGAAGACTCATCTTCCTGAACTCAAATTCATCCTCAGACCCTTATTACTCATGTGACCTTGAATAAGTCATTTAACCCTGTTTGCCTCAGTTTCCTCATCTGTAAAATGAGCTGGAGAAGAAAATGGCAAACCAGTATAGTATCTTGACCAAGAAAACCCCTAATAGGGTTGTGAAGAGTCAGATATGACTAATATTATTGAACAAAAATAAGGTTTTACACAACACTTCACATATGTTATCTCATTCAACTCTTACAATAACCCTAGGTGTTATATTATTCTCATTTCACAGCTGAGAAAACTAGGACTGAGCAAACTGAAATGATGTGTCCAGGATCATGTAGCTAATAAATGGTTGATGCCAGATCTGAACTCTGGTTTTCCTGACTCCAGGTCCATCACTCTATCTGCAGCACCACCTAGCTGCCCAAGTACATGGGATCTCCCACAGACCTAGCGACATTGTCTTTTTACTCATGAGAACAGTTACAGTGCCTCCACGGGCCTGTCTCATCATTGTATCACTTTGTTTGCTCACATCCTTTATCCCTGGTATTGGATTAGAAGTTGTATAAGGGCAAACACTGTCATTCTTCATCTTTATCTCCAGCACCCAGAACCATGACTTGCATACAGTGAGTTTTCAGCAAATGCTGGTCCGTTGAATTGTTCAGATTCTCACTGATCATTTGTAATCAGAGGGGAGCAGCATGACTGCTATTCTGGGACACAGCACGGAGTTCCCAAAGGCAATTCCTCTTGTAGATGCATATAGCATCCTAGTCAGAATGCTGGGCTGTGCCAAGTATATTTTTCAGCAGAGGTGCTGACAGCTTCATTCCTTCATCCCAAGAATCATAATGTAAACCAAGACACTCAACTATCTGAGCAAGAAAAGACTGAACTGTCTCTGCTGGCTTTTGAACCAACTTTTATCCATGGGTCAAGATGATGTCATTGTCAGTGGAGGATGATAATTAAACTTTTACATAAATTATCTCATTTGATCTTTACAACAAACCTGTGAAGTGGATATTAGCATGACCTACAGGGAAATCAATGAGGAAACTGAGGCTGACATTTAATGGCTTGCCCAGGACTACATGCCTAGTAATTATCTATGGCAGGATTCTAACTCAAGCTTTCCTGTGCATCCAGTATTTTATCTATACAGTATATATACATACAAGTGAGGCACCTGTTAAAGTGCCACAAAGAGTATAAATGGTAACCAAAAGTGATATAGTGTTGATATTATCATCATTATCATTGCTATTCAGTCAGTTCATCCTATCCAATTAAATTTTATCATATTCATAAGTCAGTTACGTGGTACAATGGATAGAGTGCTGGGCCTGGAGTCAGGAAGACTCATCTTTATGAGTTCAAATCCAGCCTCAGACACTAACTAGCTGTGTGACCCTGGACCAGGGAACCTGTGGTCTTGAGGCTACATGTGCCCCTCAAAGTACTCAAGTGTGGCCCTTTGACTTCACAGAACAAAGAGGTCCTAGAGGACTACATGTAGCCTCAAGGTCACAAGTTCCTCACCCCTGCCCTAGACAAGTTATTTAATCCAATTTGCCTCAATTTTCTCACCTGTAAAATGAGCTAGAGAAGGAAATGGAAAACCTCTCAAGTATCTTCTTCAAGAAAACCCCAAATAGAGTCATGAGGAGTTGCTCACTGATTGAAAACAATCAAAGAAAACCAAGAATTTCATGTTCATATTGATGCTTAAGATACTGAAGTAGCATCATCTCAGGTGTCAAAGTTGAAAGAGATGTCAGAAACCATCCTCAGTAATACTGCCATCCAGCCTATACTTTAACTTTTTCAGTAATAGGGAATCCACCATTTCCCAAGAGAGTCTGTTTCACTGTAGAATCACTATTAATTTTAGGATTTGTTTTCCTTTCCATTAATTTGAAACCTTCTTCTCTACAATTTCTAACCATTTCTTCTAGTTCTATCCTCTGAGATTAAATAGCTCAAGCCTTATTTCTCTTTCCCAGGATAGCCTCTCAGATACTTAAAGATGGCAATCATGCTCCTCCACGTTAAATATCTAGAGTTCTTTCAGTAACTACTTTGACTGAATAGACTATAGTCCCTTCACCCTGCAGGTTCTATTCTTCTGGTTGTTCTCCAGTTTGCCAGAGTCTTTTATAAATTGTGGTACCTAGAACTGGATATAACTCTCCAGATATGATCTGACAAGGCCTGAGTGCAGCAGAATTGCATTTGTTTTTAATATTGTGCTTCTTTGAAGGACATTAGCTGCTTTGGCCACCATGTCTCATTGTCTGACATTGAGTTTATAGATGAATTCATAGATCTTTTCCCCTCTGTTGTGTCTAGCACCATCAGAGTTACCAATGAAAGGCATGAGAGGATACTTGGAGAAGGAGCTTGGTATTGTAGAAAGGTTGATGGATTTGGAGTCAATTCCCCTTGGTTCAAATCCCGGCTATGCCACTCTCTGTGTGACCTTGGCCAAGTCACTTAGTTTCTCATCTATAAAATGGAGAGATTTCACTAGATGGCCTTCAGAATCACTTCCAGTTCTAAATCTATGATCCCATGACTTCACTCTAGGAAACTAACATTTTGGTTGAGGGCACAAGATAGTTGATGTAAATTTATAAAAACAATTAGAGAGCAATTTAAAACAAAATATAATCTAGCCCCAAGTGATATCGAAGCAAATTTGATTATGGGAGTGATATGGAATGTCATGGAATGTACTTGGTATAGTGCAGTAGATTGATCATACCCAATTATTGGGGAATAAAGGTAGAAACATTTTGATAATATTGCTTTCCAGTGCAATTTTTCATCATAGGATATGAATTCAATTTGAGAGGCAATGCCACCCTGGCAGTAGTAGAAAATATTTGGCCTTAGAGTCAGGCAGAGCTAGGTTCAAATCACATACATAATACATCCTGCCTATGTAACCCTAGGCAAATCATTTACCTCTCAGTGTTCCCTTGCAGACAACTCTCTAAGATCTTAAGCTGCAGAGGGTAGATAGTGGCACAGTGGACAGATCACTGGGCCTGGAGTCAAGAAAACTTGAGTCCAAATATGGTTTCAGACACTAGCTGTGGGACCCTGAGCAAGTCAGTTAACCTCTGCTTAACTTCCTCAACTGGAAAAAATAGTACCTACCTCCTAGGGTTGTGATGATTAAATGAGATAACGGTTGTAAAAAGTCTTAGCACAGTATCTGGCACATAGTAGGTCCTATGTAAATGCCTATTCTCAAACCCAGCCTAAGACACTTACTGGTTATGTGACCCTGGGCAAGTCACTTAACATCCCAAGATTGTTACAGAGATTAAATTAGATAACATTTGGAAAGCACTTCATAAACCTTAAAGTACTACATAAATGTAAGTTGTCATCACTATCACCATCATTGAGGAAGTTCCTCATAAGGGTTTCCCCATATCAATGAAACCACAGATGTAGCCTCACAGACACACACACACACACACACACACACACACACACACACACACACACACGTGGGGTAGGTATCAGATTGTCTTTAGTATACATACCCAGTATGGGAGAAGTCAAAACATAGAGAAATAGCTCATCATCTAATTGTCCGAGAGTAAGTCTATCATTTCTACTAGGCAAATGATTTGGACAAAAAAACTACAAGGTAAGAACTATTCAGAGAGTTTATCAGAGAGGAGAAACAAGAGAGCCAGTTGGCAGAGACATCAGACTGGAGGCCCACAAAATTCACCAGGGCTAGAAACAGATTAAAATGTAATAGGCAAATGCTTAACAAAATAAAAAAAAGTACAACATAGATGATGTCAATTTTGTGATTTTTCTAAATCAATATGCATCCATCAAGGATCCATCTCTATTTGAACTTGATACCACTCACTGGCTTAGACCTCAGAGTCTAAATTCACTGTAGGTCATAGATAGAAAACTACAAAGGATCAGAAATGAAAGGATAATGTGACTGGTAGAATTTTCTCCAAGTAAGGTAGCCAGAATGTGAAAAGCAGAGACAGAGAGAGAAAGAGGGAGAGAGAGAGAGAGAGAGAGTTCCTTCTAGGGACCAAAGAAGAGGGAGACATCAAAGCCTAAAGTGCATATTTGGAGAAGTCTTTTACTGAGAGTTGAAAAGACAAAAGTATATTTACAGGGATTTGCTCAACAAAATGTAGTGTGAACTAAGGAATATATAGTATATCTGCAAGGACTAAGCTGGAGTGCTACAGAAGGCAAGTGTCAACCTAGGCCTTTGATTTCCATGACCATATATGATGCATGCGTATATATATTTAATTATCAAACATTTCTTTTTCTCTCCCATCTCTCTTCCCACTGGGGAAGGAAAAAGAAACACAAAAATACTTGTATTGTACCGATTAATAAACGTTTTTAAGCACCTACTATGTTTGGGCACATGTACTAAGTTCTGCAATATAATGATAATCAAGTAAAACAAATTCTCACATCGGCCAGATCCATTATGTCTATTACTCCATCGCTCCTCTCTCATGAGGTAAGCCACATTCTTAATTGTCAGTCCTCTGAATTCTGCAATGATCAGAGTCTCTGACTCAAAGTCATCTTCTTATGCCAGAGTCTCTCTCCCTACCTTTAGAAAATTCCATTAATCTGACTGTCCCCACCTATGTAGAGCCTAGAACCTTTAGCATCTGGAACTTCCTCAGGGATGGCCACTAGTTTAAGTACTACAAGGTATCAAGATACAGAACAATTTTATTTACACAAAATAGAACTATCATTTCAACCTACAGAGAAGCAAAATCCATGCCCTTTGCCTTCCAGTGATAGAACTTTCCATATTCTAACAGTAATTCTAAGAGTAACTCTAGTGCTTAGTCTGTGCCTAGAGCTAGGACAAAATTGTATGAATTTGAAAAGCACAGAACCTCTACCAATGTTTTAATCTATTATTATATTCCTTCCACCATGGGTGTCCTTTAATATTTTTCAGTAAATTCATTTTTTTTAATCTAGAAGTGTTATTGGTTGTTTTTATAGATCAGAAGAAGAAGTGCAAGGTAATAAACTTGCTCACCTTTTTCCCAAACAGAGCCCTAATGGTAAAAGAAAAAAATTAGGAAAGATATTGATTGGGCTGGGAGAAAAACAATCCAGCAAAAGGTATTATCAGGCTGTCTCCTAGGTTGACTGGAATAGAAATTAACTATACCTTGAGCCTAAACGGTAATTGGGTTTGACTTCCCAGTCTAAGAATTCGTGGTATCATGCAGAGGTAGGTTATAAAGGGCCTTGAATGCCAGTATGAGGATTCTAAATGATTCCTTTTGGTCCAGTTTTTGAATGGCTTAGAAGCAAGTATCCCAGTGGAATGAAAGAATTAATATGCTTTCAATAGCTTAGCTTGCACACAGGGAGTAACCTATCGCCCAGCAGTACCTGGCCCAAAGTGTCTTACTAAAGGTCATACAGCAAATTAGTGGCAGATCATAAAGCAGAATATATGAATCCTTAAGCAGTTTAGCCTAGAGAGACATTCCCTGCCACCATTTTTATTTAATCCTGTTTAATGCTTTCAGTTATGCGGATTCACTTAGTAAATTTAAGGAAGATAATTTTGTTCCTTTCTCTCCTTTTCCTCCTGAAAGTTAAAAGCCCTTCACAAGGTATTATCTAATTACTTCTCATACCTTCTAAGGAATTGCAAATGTGTAGAACATTCAAACAATATTAGTGTCTTCAAGAAGGGGAATGGAGCATAAGAGAGCATAAAATCACAGAACTGGAGGGCATCTTGGAGCCATTTAATTCAACACATACCTAAGCAAGAATCTTTTATAGAACATCCATTTGCAAAGCATCATCCAAGATCCAGTTGAAGAAGTCCAGTAACGAGAAATTGACTACCTTCCAAAGGCAACCTATTCTGCTCATAGAAAGTTTAACTTGGAAGAGGAGATATTTTCCCCTCATGTGGAATGAAAATCCATCTGTATTCATCTTGTTTCAGGGTAATGTAGTTGAAAGAGCTCTGAATTTCAAGTCAGATAACCTAAGATTAAATCCCTGCTCTTCTACTTATGTACCTGTGTGACTTAGAGCAAGTACATCAATGGGCCTCAGTTTCCTTATCTGTAAAACAAGAGGGCTATTTTAGATGACCTCAGATATCCTTTCTAGCTCAAAATCTATGACTCTAAGGCTAATCCTTCTTTCACAGAAGACCCCTTCAAATTCTTAAAAACAGACATCTTATCCTTCCTAACTTTTTTGTTTCACTAGACTAAACATCTCGAGGTTATTCACACAGAATGATTTTAAAGCTCCTCACCAGTCTGTTGACCTCCTATAAAGTGCAACAGCTTCTCAATGTTTCCCAGAAAATGTGGTCCCCAGTTTTATCAGTGCAGAGTAGAACAGTATTAACAAGCTAAATGCCTCTACTATAAAACACACTAAACGGTGTATTCATCTCATGGAATCTTTGATGATGTCAAAATTCAATAAATGTAAAATTCTTAAGATATGCCTAAAAAGATACAGACTGAATGCTTCAAACTTGAACCTAGAAGTCACATTAAGTCAATGGATGAAGGAGAGATACTTATAAATACCCTGGTACTCCTCAAGGTAAGACATATAAGGGTATAAAGATGTCAAATAGAACGCATTGATGGCATATTTTAAACACTGGCATTCAGAAAACAAATTTGAATGGGAGGGACATGCCTAAAAAAATTAACAGCTCTTCAATATCAGTCTCAATGTGAACTTTTGGAATTGTAAAATGGATCCTAATGAATTTGGAAAACATCCTACCAAAAGCTCGTATAATATGAATGAGACACAGAACCCATTCCTAAAGCAGCTATAAAAATATTAGCACTTCTTTGTCAAAGAGAAGGAAGTCTAACATGACTGTATGTATGATAAAAAGTCAAAAAAAATTAAAAAGTATCTTTGGAACAGACAGGGGTCACTTAGTCATAAAAGTTGATAACAGGTAATGATAAATAGGATTTGTTTAATGTGACTGAATATGACTTACCCCTGATGAAGCAAACAAAATGGCTAAAATGTAAGAATGAAAACCAAAGACCCTGCAGGGGCAATGTTTTTATGACTCCAGACAGCAATGTGTCAACAAAGAAGCATGAGACAAATGGCTTTGTCATGTAGATTTATTTGTTGAAATAAAGAAATTTATGATGACAGCTCAGAACCAGGTCATGGCCACCAGAAATCATAGAAGGATTATCTTTAAAAAGTCCAGAATTAGGGAAAAAGTAGATTACACAAGGAAAAGGTGGAAATTGAGTGAACCAATACTGCTGGCTATAAAAAATTAGTAGCTATCAAAATCTAGCACGATATAACTTGGTGGATAGAATTATAGATCAGAACTCACTACCTTCCATTGACTAAAAGATATCAAATCATCATGCTACAAATACAGACTTCAAATATCCTAAAGAACTCAACCAATAAATTGGACCAGAATCAGACCATTATCACCAATTCACTGTTACCTGTAGTTGTCTGGCCATAGCATTGACCCATCAAGAGCTGTTTTAAAATACATATCACCAAACCAAATATTCAAAATACCCAAGCTACATGGAACAAAAGGTTTCAAAAATAAAAGATCTAACAAAAGAGGTCAACATTATGAATGAGCAACATGAGATGTATATCATCCCTATTATACTTTCTGTCCCTTTAAATATCCCTATAGAAGAAAACCTTATGTATCAACACTTTAATTTAGTCACAAAAAACAGTCATTTTATCTATTTTATTTATTTTATTAAATATTCTAATTACATTTTAATCTGTTTTGGGTCACAATAGAAAGTACTGGCTCACAGGCCATATGTTTGACACCCCTGTGCTAGATCATGCTTCTCCTCACCATGTTCTAGTTGGGTTATATATGCAACCTAGGGATATGAGTTCAGGACACATACACAATAATTCAAAGTTTTGAGATGCCACCTTGACTGTTACAATAAATGTCTTAAATCTCCCCTCTGTGCAAATGGAGTCCCTTGGATTGGCATACTTAGTTCCAAATGCTGACTGTGAATCTGACTAGCTCTGTGACCTTGGGCAAGACACTTAACCTCTCTAAAATTCAGTTTCCTTTACTGAAATATCAGAATAATAATGTTTGCACACCCTAACTCATAGGATTGATGTGAAGAAAGCATTTTATGAACCTATGGAAACACAAATTAGCATTGCCAGCAGGTTGGATAAAAATTCTTTGCAAAGATGACTCAAGAAATATAATATTCCTATCAAATTGTGTATCATTTAATTCCTTCATTATTGTATCCAATAGAAAATGTTTTTGTTACCTGTGTGATTGTTATTTATGTATTACCTATGCTAGTTACCTAAGCTATTTTTCTTTGTGCCAATCTGCTACCAAATTAGATAGCTGTTACTTTCAGCTTTTAGGTATCTGCAGACTTGATAAGGATGCCATCTATTCCCTCATTGATGTCATTCACAAAAGTACTGAGCAGCTTCTTACGATGGTAAAGAATTGGAAATTGAGTTGATACCTAGCAGCTGGGCAATGACTGAGCTAGATATATGACAGAATACTATTATTCCATAAGCAAGGATGAGGCGATAGTTCCAGAGAAACCTGGGAAGACTTACCTGAACTGATACAGAGTAATGAGAGCAGAACTAGGGGAATGATTAATACAATAAGAACAATCTTATAAAGAAAAACAACTCTGAAACACTTAGGAACTCTAATCAGTACAATACCAAACACAATTCTAGAGTACTCATGAAACAAGCTACCCACCTCTTGAGAGAGAGGTGATTTTTAATTTGACCAGTGTGTTGATTTGTTTTGTATATAGAAGCAAAACACATTCATTTTTATAATAGGAGTTTTGTTTTCTTTCTAAATGTTAGGAGAAAAAGATGTTAGATTTTCATTTATTGGAAAAAAATAATTACAAATACTTTAATCAAACGAATGGAAAGGGCAAATTCTTTGGGCCTGATACTAAAAGCTGTCCTGTAACTCCAAGGTTTTTAGCTTTTTGTGAGTCACAAACCCCTTTGTGATGAAGTCAATGGACCCCTTCTCATAATAACATTTTTAAATAATTAAAATAAATGTTCAAGTTAAAAGTAAATGAAAATAAAGGTGTAATTTTCCCATCCAAGTTCCCTGAAATCTGTCCATTAAAGGCTCATGGACCCCAAATTAAGAAGCCCTGCTCAAGGAAAAGATAGACCCATTAATGACTAAATTACTCTTTGGTTTCAGTTTTCCATGTAAATCTAAAATTATCTGACATTATTTTCATCTAACCCACATTTCTCTATGTTGTATATCAGGATACTGTAAAAGATTTTGTCAAATGATTTGTTAGCATATGTAAAAATCAAGGATATGAAGTTCTTGATGAACCCAAGCTGGCTGTCTTTTATCACTGTTCTCCTTCATAAATGTTTACACACATTTATCAGTAAAATCTAGGTTGCCAGGAATCAGTCAAATCATAGTTCAAAGCTTTCACTTTCTTTCCTTTTTTTGCTTTCTTTACTTTCTTTCCTTTCATGAAAACTAGGATACCATTCACCTTGCTTTAGTCCTCTGATAACTCCACTACCTGCCATGATATTTCAAAGTTCATTGACAGTAACTCATCAGTCACACCTGCTAGTTCTTTGTCTTCCCTGAGAGTTACAATTAGTCCTTCCACATCACAGGGGTTAGGGGTGCTGCACCCCTGTGGTCTGGAAAATTCCCATAAAATTTTTTGGCCCTTCTTTCATACCAGAGAAGAAGTATGACTTATTATGATATTAAATGAGAAACTATGTTTGATACTATAAAATACTATACATATACTTTATGCATATCTGAGTTTCTAACCTGTTTCTGTGTCATCTGATGGTCTTCGTGTGTCATCTGTGGCTTCTATAAAGCTCCCCAAAAATTCCTATTTAATTTCTTATGCTGACCCATGGTATATCAAGACCACAATGGGGAAGATTACAATGTAGGAGAGATAACTGTAGTTAATCTGGGCCCTGTGAGTTGACATCCTTCTATTCTACCTTATGCACTCTATATCTCATCCCCATAGCAACTTTTTCAAGTTTTTTTCCTCATATCTCACCCACAATTGCACCACCTCCCCCACCTGCCCACTTTTCCACACACTTATGGCAGATGGCTAAAACTCCTACAACTGTGTAGATTAAGGGCATTTAACATAACATCCCTCAGTCTCTCTTGGGATTCTTCAAATCTTTTCAGTTCCATTACCCATTGTTCCTCCTTCCGATCAAAGAAGAGAGGTAGTTTTCACTTGATATGCCCTTGAACCCATGCCCTCCCACCTCCCTTAGGACCTTGCTGCAAGAGTCACTTTCATTCTTCCATGTATCTTCAGTCTTTCCTTCTCATCTACCTACAAGCATGCTCAGATATCCCCATGCAATGGTAATTATGAGAGCGAAAGATCTTCCCCTCCCATTAATGGGCCTGTACATTAAGCAAAGCTTGACTAGGGGAGGCCTACACCTTTCATTAATTTTCTAATGAGGTACTGGTTCACAAGGGTGGTGATGCCCTCAGATTCTAAAAAATGTATAAATACTCTGAGGTAAGATTTTCCTTTGGGAAACTGCTCAGCAGCCCCCTAGCTTTGAAAACCAAGATGCTGGTGCTTCTCTCTCTGGTAACTATGTACGTATGGTCAGACACTTATATGCTGTTGATTTGTGGTATATGTATTGCTTTCTGTAGGGCAATTAGAAACCCTGTCTTTTAATTTTGATTCCTCTATATTTTCTCTTAAGTTTAGCTTTTCCCCCTGAACTAAGTGAATGATACATGTGCTTGATTAAAGTGATTGTTGACCCCTCAAAATTTGCTTTCCTTTTAGAAAATCAGATCTAAGAACCCGTTATAGCAGGCCACCCTGAATGTGTCAGGGTGCTTGCTTTTAGACCCAAAGACTAAAAAATTCATCCAAATCCCATTTCTTTCCTTTTCTTCAGTTAGAGCAATCTTGAAAAAAATTGTCAACATCTGTTGTCTCCATACCCTCACTATACCTTCTCACCTCAAGCCTTTATAATTTCATCTCCTCTGTACCACTCTACTAAAACTATTATCTTTCTCTCCACAACATACTGAGAATGAAAGACATCTTAAATAATCAAGGAACCCTAAGGAAGAAACAGAAAGGAATATGTCTTAGACAAGTCACAAGGCAAACATCACTTTGACTATCATTTTTTCTCAGACCCTGATGGAGACAGCTGGATTTAAGAGCCTTTTGAATAGCAATGCCTCCCTCCCCAAACAATCATACCTGTTTCCAACCCAGCTTCTATAATCATCACTGAGGGTAAAAATCATTATGGAGAAAAAGGATCACCTTCCTCATTACCCCTCAGCAACAACTACTGACCAATTGCCAACAATAGGCGGGTAGGCACAGGAGCCCTGGAAGTGGAAGCACCTCCCAGAACACTGATCCTGCTTCCAGCCCAGTTCTTACGGCCATCATCTGGGGAAGCAATTTGTGTGGAGATAGGGACAGCCATCTCTACCAACTACAAATCAACTGGCACACACAGCGTGCAAGCCACCCTGCCTAAAGAAGCAAGATGCTTAGAGGAAAAGAAAGAACAAAGTGTATGCCAGGCAAGGGACACAACTATTGCCAACTTGACCACCATCTTTCCTTAGGCCTCGATGGAGAAAGTGCAGGACCCTGAACCGAAAAACCTTGGGAATAGCAATGCTTTCAGCCCAATGCCTTCCATCTTTACTTTGGGAACCACGCCTGTAGAGATTTAACCTAGTAATTGCTCCTGCAGGTGCTATAGACACCACTACTAAAGACCCAGAAAAAAAGAAAGTTCTTTCCACCAAAGTGTTTAGCACTGTCAAATGATCCATCCATTCAAAGTGATTTAATCAGTGAAAATGATATTGAAGAAGAGGCATTATCATCCAATTAGCCCCTGTCCTCTAAAGACCATAGGACACTTCTTTCTGACTTGTGACCAAAAACTTCCATATGTGTTGTCTCCCCACTTGAGAGCAAGGGCTGTGTCATCTATTTTTATCCAGCATAGTATTTTGCAGATAATAGTAAGAGCTCAATAAAGCTTCCTTCCTCCCTCTCTTCCTTCCTTCCTTCCTTCCCTCCTTCCTTCCTTCCTTTCTTCCTTTCTTTCTTTCTTTCTTTTTCTTCCTTCCTTCCTTCCTTCCTTCCTTCCTTCCTTCCTTCCTTCCTTCCTTCCTTCCTTCCTTCCTTTCTTTCTTTCTTTCTTTCTTCTTTCCTTTCTTTCTTTCTTTCTTTTTCTTTCTTTCTTCCTTTCCTTGCTTCCTTCTTTTTTCCTTTCCTTCCTTTCATCCTTCCTTGAATCTCTATTTCTCTCTCTTCCTCTCTCACAAGCAATGAGCTCCCTCATCAAATGCAATACCATTCTTTCAGTCCTTTGTCTTTAGTCTTTGTCTTTCAGTCCATTATCTTTGACCTCTAGTTTTTTTTTTACCCTACTGACCACTTCCTCTTACTAGAACCATAGCTACACATTTGTACATCTAGGAAAAATATCAAAAACCACGTCTAAGACAAGTAGCGTGTATTATAGATTGGTTATTTTTGGGGGGGATGCCACTCCCTTGGTAAAGACAAAAGCTCCAGGTACAATGAAATTGCTTCCTGGGAAGGTCCCTACCCAGTCACTCCCAGAAACATAGGATATTTGATGGCTTCCTGTTTAAACTCATTATAGTGGTAATTTAAATGGGAAGATCTTTCCCACTCATTATTAGGGCCATGTGGCCTGCCTGGGTCACAAGGAAGCTTGAGTCACATGAGTCTGTGGTGGGAGGAGCTTACTGAACAGGTGGAACAGGAAAAGGTGGAGCAGGAAAAGTGGAACAGAAAGAGGCAGAGCTGGAGCAGAGCTGAGAGAAAATTGATCAGAGGAGTCAGAACTGAGAGAAAGCAGGCAGCTGGCTAGTGACAGTGGGAGAGCTTGTTTGTGATTTGTTTAAGGGAGCTGCTTTGTGGGAAGACTAGAAGGGGGAAGGCTTGGGGATGGTTTTGCTCTCTGTATTTTTATTGTGTATAGATTTCTTTGTTACTATAATGGATTTGGCTTTCTGGTGTCTGAATAAATGTTTTGGTTCTGTCTTCCATGTGGAGCGTCTGTGGTATTTCATGATTCAGAACTTTGCCAGCATATTCTTAACCCCCATAGGTGCTGTGAATATCATGCTGGGGCAACACTTATTATTACTGATAACTTAGCACAAAACTCTATTATTTCTTCATGCTTAGTATTCAAGAAGCATGGTTATTGGTTGTTGGGACAGAGTAACCCTGACAACAAATAAATACATATCTGGAACTAAGGGGTTGAAAGAATGTTTGAAGATGATCCCCCCACCAAAAAAAAAAAAAGAAAAGAAAAGAAAAATACTTGAACTGACATGTTAGATCTGTAAGAGACCTTAGGGATAATCTACTCAAGTATTGAATTATGCAGAAGAGGAAGTCAAGAACCCAAAAAAGAAGAGTGACTTGACTAAGGTGAAAAGTGAAAGTTTATTCAGCTTTTCTTGACATTGCAGCTTAGCTATCTGAGACAGTCAAATGTAGACAGCTCTCAAAAACCACCACCTTTAGAGCTAGTTGAAACTTCAGAGACCACCTTATCCAATTGAGAGAAAGGAGTACAATTTATACCTAGTTACACATTTTCTTTCAGATAGTTCACATTTTACCTTAATGATGGATAAAGAAACAATGACACTTCCAGATCAGCAGTTCCTAGTCTCATGACTTCAGACAAGCAGGTAAGCATGATCAGAAGCCCTTAGGTCTTTCTGGGTATACCCTATCTCCAAGTTCATTCTCTGCACCCACTTCTTCAATACTCCATCCCCCAAAGTTTAAGCCACTTGATAAGACAAATTTTATTGAGGAAGAAAAGTCCATGGGTTGGTGGAATCAATAGCTGATTCCCCACTCTGGCTTTATTACCCTTACCTTCACTACCCTTTCTCAAAAGCAGACTATTCTAAGAAAGAGAGAATTCCTAAGTTCACTGTGGTCTTCCCTGATCAAGCTGCAGACAGATTGTCATTATTCAGGTCTGGATGCCACATTTTAAGAACATTGACAAGTTAAAGAGTTTCCAGAGAAAGGTGACCTGAATGGTAAAGGACCTTGAGGCCAGATGGTGAAGGAATAGGAAATGTTAAGCCTAAATATCCTTAGCAAGGCAGCTATGTGGTGCAAAGGGTAAAGCACTGATCCTGGAGTCGGGAAGACCTAAGTTCAAATCCAGCTTCAGACACTTACTAGCTGTGTAATCCTAGGCAAGTCACTTAACCCTGCTTGCCTCAGTTTCCTCATCTGTAAAACTAACCAGAGAAAGACATGGTAAGGTACTCTGGTATCTTTGCCAAGAATATCCCAAATATGATCATGAAGAATTGGACATGACTAAAAAGCAAAGGTATAGACAAGAGAATCTGTGTGTGTCCGTTGCTGAAGAAGACTAGGCCATCAGAGAAATGATAATATGACTTACACTTGACTTTGTTTTGAGTGAGGGAGAGCTGTGCAGGTCACCAGCCTCACTTCTCCTCCAGAGCCATCTGAATCCTGTGACCAGATATTCATCAGAATGACTGGAGATGACCCAGGATGAGGCAATTGGGGTTAAGTGACTTGCCTTACCCCTTCCCCCCCAAATGTTCCTATCATGTTGTGCTACTCCCCTCCCTCTCAACAAGAGAATATTTATTAGCCTAACCTCTAGAAGCACATTCTAATATATTTCCTATAGCTCTCTAGCCTATATTTCACAGGCCATTCTAATGCCATTTTTGCAAGTTGGGATGATGTTTGCTCTTCTTCAGTTCTATAGCACCTCTTCCATTCTATACCATCTTTCAAAGATCTGACAGTGGTTTAGAAATTACATCTACCAATTCTTTCAGTAGTTCTGAGTGGACTTCATCTGGGTCACAGCATATGGTCTTCTAGGCTCTTCCAATTCTAAGATTCTGGGATTCTGATTATCAAATTACTAAAAGTGAAAGTTTGAGGCACTCCACTTATCCCTTTGCTTCTACTTTTTATCTTGGGATATAAGCTCTGCTCCCCAATCACCTTCGTTGGTTGATGTCATGAAATTACTTACGACTAAGGTTTCTATGGCCTTAGAGCTGTATACTCTAATAGAATGAGTGCACAGAAATCTCCCTTGCCCACAAGCCACTCTTTACAGTTTCATAACATTTCACTGCCCAATTCATATAAAGAATTCAAGTTCATATGTGACTTTCATCAGCCCATTCATTGTTATCATAGTTGAAGTCAGGATTTTGCTTTACCAGCCACCACTTGAAGATGGATACTCTTTAAAAGTGGGAACTATATGTGGAATGGTCTAGGAATAAAAGTGGTTTGGCAGAGAGAATTCATTACAGTCAGACTCAGTCTCAACTCTGGTTATTTACTAACTGAGTAATGTTAGACAAGTAAATTAGCCTCTCTGGACCTTAGGATTTTTATCTATAGAGTAAGAGAGTTAGTGTGGCTAGAGAGTTAGTGGATGGAGAACATACCTGAGAATCAGAATAGATCTGGATTCAAGTCTTACCTCTGAATTCCAGTGCCTTCACTCTGTTGATTTCCTTCATTTTGTCCTGTGTATAGTTTATTTATACAAACTATCTGCATGTTGTCTCCTCCATTAGACTGTGATCCTCAAAAGCAAGAACTATCATTTTTTTTTCTTTCTTCACATCCCCAGAACTTTGCATTCCACAGTGCCTGGCTAAGTACCTACTTAATGGGTGTTGGCTGTCCAACTAACTGACTGGCATTTTCTGACTTTGTAACCTTTGGCAAATCATTTAACTCCTCATTGCTCCAAGCAGTTGTCTAAACTATAAATTGCTGAACAGGTGTTAAAAAAGAGGTGTTAAAATTTACATTGGTGGGAAGATATTTTTGTACCAATGAAATCACAACTCTTTTCCAATCTTCTTCCAAAATGACAAAAACAGACGTAATAAGAAATATCATGTGAAGAAAGTATTTGCAGAAGACCTAATCCTGGTTTGAATGCTGTTCTGCCACCTGTATAAGCTTAGAAAAGTCATCTCACCTCTCCAAGGTTCAGTTCCATTCTGTAAAATGTACTAGAAGATCTCCAAGCTTCCTTCTAGCTCTAAAATTCCCTGATCCCTAAATTGGCAGGTTTTCGGGAAGTCAATTTTCAATTGTGGATCTGAGATATCTATTGCAGGCAGCTACCCTGTGAAACCATAGGTCTGAGTCCTAGTTCCTTCCACTGAACCATTTGTGCTCTGGCCCCTTTCTAGAGGAAATGCAGCCCATTGGAAGGTCCTGGGACATAAACCAATCCCAATATCTGCTTCTTGAGATGACCCTTGGTATGTGCTTAAAACTAAAATTCTGTTAAATAGAACAGCTTGTGAGCTTTTGCATCAATAACTCATGTAAGTTTTCAGAACTTTATTATTTCCATGTGCTTCATTTATACTCAGTAATGGGTGTGCCAAAAGCTTGGCTTGGTAGCATGAAAAATGTGTCAGCTGGGTGTTTGCAGCAATGGCAAAGCAAGGAAATTTTGTCAACAAGATGTCAACAAAGACACCGGAGGATGAAAGTCTTCCCAAAGTGGGGCATAAGGAGACACTTGGAGTATAAATTAAGAGCAGAGCAGCTGAGAGGAAATCAATAGGCAAAGAAGAAGAGAAACAGTGAAAGTCAAAGACCTAGAGATGAGTCCTAAAGTATGAGTAGTATAATATCACAGAGCTAAAACAGAAATAATCCAGTCAAACCCCATCATTCTACCTATGAGGAAACTGAAATCCAAGACATGAGTAATAAGTTAACCAAACTGGAACTTGAACCCAGTTCCTGGGACTCCCAGTTTAGCTCACTTTTAACTGTGACAATGGGAAGCTGATCAACAGTACGATGAATCTCATTGCACCAAACTCAATGCAGTTGACCATAAAGATCCTGGAGGAATAAATCTAGGAGCCATAGTTGACCCCTCCAGTACCTCTGCCAGGAAAATCCCAAATAGGGTCTTGAAGCGGCAGACATGACTGAAACAACTGAACAGTAGCAACGATCTGTCCTTTGAGGATCATAATTTGCTATTCGTGGATCTTTAGTCTCTCCTTTCTATGTTTGTGTTTGCCCTAAGATATACCCCTGATATTTCTTGGCCAAATGAGTGTTTATGTACCAATCTTTCCCATACTGTACATTAGAGAGATTTTTCCCCTGAATTTAGATGATGGTGTGAGGGCAAATTCTTAATCAGGGAGCAAAAATATCCCCTAAACTTGATCTTTCCCTTCAACTTGAACCACTGGTGGTTAGGTACCACATGAGCTACATATATAATCTAAAATAATTGCCTTTTTGAGCATTAACTCTCCACAAAATGATAAAATAAATAGAAAGCTGACCTCAAAGTCAGGAAAACCTATGTTCAAGCTCCTCCTCTTCTGCTGTGTGTACTGGTTTTCTCAACCTTTCAGTGATTAGCAACCAAGATTATAGGTAAGAGAAAAGGTGCTAAACTGAATTGGTAGAGGGAGGTTTTTTCCCTATACTAATGCAATCACAGATCCAGAACCTATCCCTATTCTTCAGTATCTCCATAACCCATATCTTCTGTAGCTTTGATCTCTGCCTGAGCTCCAACTGTGTATGTAGAGCTGGATGTCTACTTGGAGGTCCTGTAAACAATTTCAAATCCAACCTGTCTAAAAGGATATTCATATCTCCCCATTACTCCCTTTCATATATCTTCCATTCCGATCAAACTGGCCTTCTCATTGTTTCCTGCCCAAAATGTTACATTTCTAGCATCTCTGTGCTTTTACATAGACATTTCCTTCATGTGTGGAATATACCAATTCCTCACCTCTGCTCCTTAGAATCCTTAGCTTCCTTCTAAGTGCCATCTTCCTTCAGGCACTACCTCCTTCACAAGACCCTTCTTGATTTTTTCAGTTGTTGGCATTCCACCCTACCCCTTAAAATTACTTCATATCATTTTCAATATACAAGGTATCCCATATGTCAAATTTCATTTTTAAGCTTCAATAGATTGGGGATACCCTATACCTTGTATTTACTTAATTAAATATGTGCATGTTGCATAAAGAATGTAAGATCCTTGGAGGTAAGGACTGTTTCATTTTTGTTTATATATACCCAGAACCTAGCACAGTGCCTTGGAGACAGTAAATGCTCCGTTAATGTTTGTGGGGTTGAGTTCTTCACCAAATCCACATGCCCTCCCTGCCCCACTTTTTTGAAGGCATTACAATCAAGAGACTTCTCCCAAGCACCCAAACTCAGAACTTCCTTGACTTGTCATTGTTGAAGCATCCTGCTGCCACCTTATCATGCTACCCAGCCAAGCTTTTGGTACACCCATTCACTCATCCTTCACTCTTTTTCTCACTCCCTCTTTTCAGTCAGTTGTACTGAATCTTTTCAAATTTATCTTTATAAAGTAATGTCAGTCAGTCCCTTCTTTCCACAATGATTCAAGTTTTAATTGCCAAGTATGTGTACTTTTATGATAGCCTCCTATCTTGTCTCCCTGACTCTCCGGTTCATTTCCCCAATTCGCTGTTCACAGAGCTGTAGGTAAAGTTCCTAGTGCCTTGAACTTATCATAGCATTCTCCAATTGAAAAACCCACAGTTGCTCCCATTGCCTACTAATAAATTTTAAGAGAATTCTAGCACTAAAAGAACACCAGAAACTGAATTTCAACCCCTTTACATCCATCTAAAAATCATGAAATCTCAAGGTCAAAAGGGATCTGAGAGCTCTTCTGATCCCAACCCACACCTGAACAGAAATCAGCTAATTAATCAAACAAGGATTTCTAAGTGCTCACTCAGGCACTCAACTAAGCACTGGGGAGACAAAGGCAAAGAAAAAAAAATACAAGGAAAAACTATATTCCATCGCATTCTAGTGTCATAGTTTGGTCAATACAGCACCCAGGTGATGCTTGAAGACCCATGGTCTGCCCTTCTAGCTAGTGACGGGAAACTATTACCTCCCAATGTAACTGTTTCTACTTTTAAAAAATAGAATTGTTGGAAAATGTTTTTCCTCTTTTGTAATAGGTTGCCCCACATAAATGCAACAGGGAGTTTACTCGTTATCTCAAACCAGTCTTTGGCTCCTTTTGCCTTCCACCAGCAGTTCCTTATCCCTTTTTTTTTAATTGACCAATCAATAAACATTTATTAAGCATCTACTATGTGCCAGACATTGGGGTAAGTGCTGATCAGCTGTTTACAAATCCCGTTGATTCTCCCTGAATATCTGTTACATATATTCCCTTCTCTCTCCTCACCCCACAACCACCACCTCATTACCTCTTACACGGACAATTGCAAAAGTCTCCTAATTGGTTTCCCAGCATCCCTCTGTAATCAGTACTTAACAGAAGTGGCAAATTGATATTCCTAAATCACAGGTCTGACACTGTCACCCCTGATCAAGAAACTTAAGAGTATTTCTTATTCCTATTCCTAAAATAAAGTGTAAAGTCCTTAGTTTGGCACCTGAAGTCCTTTACATTCTGGCTTGCTTATCTTTGTAGACTAATTTCATACTCCTCCCTTTCACTTGTCCCATAATCCAGTCAAACTGGTTTGCATGCTATTCCAAACAGATTCAATCTTTTGCCTCTCTGCCTTCACACAGGTTTTACTGCATGCCGGGAATGCCCTCCCTTCTCCACTCTTTGTCTTGGAAGTTCAAACTTACTTCAAAACTCCCATCTATTTCTATTTCCTTCAAGAAACCTTTTTTGATTTCCCTGTTTGTTAGTGTCCCCTTCAATCATTTTATGTGTATTTTGTTTATGACTTATATTCTCTTATCTATGAACATGTTATATTCCCTCCCAGTAAAATGCAAGTACCTTAAGGGCAGAGATTGCATAAATTTAGGGGTAATCAAGGTATCTCCCCATCCTTTTCAAACACTTTCAGTGGCTGAAAAGTGCTGACAAAAGTCATATAATGGTGTTGATGCAATGGCTGACTCTCATTCATAATAGATATTTAATATATATTATTAATTGAAATGATTGATTCTAGTATCAAAAGTCAGGGATTTATGTAAACTACTTGACCAAAACAATCATGTCCTTCCCATTATCCCTTTACTTCCTGTACCTGTGGCAACAGTAGATTATATTCTACAGTGTCTGGCACGTAGTAGGTATTTAATAAAAGTGTGTTAATCAAGACTTCATCTCAAGATTTTTAAAAAGACCATTGACTTAATATTTGAAATATCGTGAGACAAAGGAAAATAATAACGGGCAAGTACTCCTATTATGACAAGCTACCTTGACTTTTCCTACCCTCCTAGGGCACAGAGAGATAGAAACAAACAATACTGATGTCAAGTTCAATCTAGATGTGTTGTAAATATTGGAATAGCAACTTGACCATTATCATGAGAACAGTGAGTCTGATGGATCAGGATCTATTGCTTGACCAAGACTTTGGCTCAACCCAGGAACTGTCCTCTTATGAGGCAGGATCACATAGAGCAAGACCTGGAAAAGCATGAGCTGATTTTTCAAGCGCTTAGTCAGGCCAAGAGACCAGACTTGTGACTTGAGAGTCAAGATAAACCCCCTTAATTATCAGCAACTGACATTCAAAGGCTACTTTTCCCCCCTGGATATTCTTTTCCTTTTAGGAGCATGTGTCACTGAAAATGGCTTTAGTACATGCTCAGTTTTGACCTAATGCCTGAGCCTAGGATCTAACTGAGGGAGCCAGCACTCAAAATTCAGGTCCATTAGTTCTGTTAAATGTAAAAATGAGGAGATTGGACCAGATGAACTCAATGGCTATCTAAGTTTCTTTCTAGTTCAAATCTATAATCCCTTCCTCTGATCCTTTGGCAATTGAAGATATTTGAAAATACTTGGAGATAGTTTTTATATCTCTCCTAAATCTTTTCTTCACTTAAGCTAAAGTCCCTATTTACTTTAACTGATCCCCTGGTGGCATAGTCTCCAGGCCTCAAACTACTGCTGGATGGGGCACAATTTTTCAATGTCCTTCCTAAAATGTAGTGCCCAGGTCTGAACACAATTCTACAGATCTGACCCAACTGGGGAAAATAGTGTGACATAGTCCTCATTCTGGATGCTGTTCTATTGATACACCCTGAGATTGCTTTTATTTTCTTAACTTCTGTGTCAAACTTGCTAACTCATATGAAGCATGCAGGCAAAACTCTGACCCTGTTCCTTACACAAACTATTGTCTAGTCATGCTTCCTTCATCCTGAACTTCTCTGTGTGTGTATTCTAAGCAAAATATGTCAGGTTTTATTTTTATCTCTTATTAAATTTGGTCTATTGTTATAGTCTGTCAAAATCCTGTCATCCAAAATGCTAGCCATCCCTCCCATGCATTTGTGTCATCTGCAAATCTGATAAATGTACCGTCTCTGCTTGTGTTCAGTCCATTGTTTAAAACATTGAACAATGCAGGAACAATGCATTTAAGCAATCACAGCTCTTTGAGGACCAGTTTGATTCAATTGTTTCAGTCATATCTGACTCTTCATGACCCCATTTGGGGTTTTGTTGGCAAGGATATGGGAGTCGTTTGCCATTTCCTTCAGCAGCTCATTTTATAGATGAGGAAACTGAGGCAAATAGGGTTAAGTGACTAGCCTAGGGTCACATAGCTAGTAAGAGTCTGAGGCCAGATTTGAACTCAAGAAGATGAGTCTTCTTGTCTACAGATCTGGCACTCTATCCTCTGTGCCACATAGATGCCCTTGAGGGCCCCTACATCCATACAGTTTTGAAGCTTTCTATATCTGCATCAGTCTCTTTAGACAACTTCACCTTATTTTCCTGGTCAGAACTATTTCTGTTGCATACCCTTGCCAAAATGTTCTACTCTATCCCTTCTCATTCTGGTTCATGTATTTCTTCACAAATCTGAGACCTATATCTCTAAATTATAGTTGTGTTGTAGGGTCCAGTCAATCCCAAAAGAGAGATTTACCACATTGCCAATTTTCTTGAACCTAAGGGCAGTAAGACTTTGGATCAAACCTTGATTTAAAACTTTATTGGTTATATCATTAATTTAACTTATATTTCTTAAGCACCTGTTTAAAAGCACAGGTACCTTATACTAGGCATACAGCCAGATGCAAGCTGTAGAACAGATTTGTTCCTTGCTATCATAGGAATTGTTATTGTTTAGTCATTTCGGTCATATCCGATTCTCTGTGACTCCATTTGGGATTTTCATGGCAAAGATACTGGAGTGGTTTGCCATGTCCTTCTCCAACTCATTTTGCAGGTAATTGTGTTTACCTACAAAGATTAGAAGTAAATAGGTAAGCCCAAAATAACTATAATACATAATATTATTTAAGCTCTTTAGAGGTGAGACAACATAGTACAGTGGGTAAAGAGCAGTCTTTGAAGTCAGGACAGTCCAGGTTCAAATCCTGCCTCTGATATATCTTGACTGTGTCACTTGGGGTTGGTCCCTTAATCTCTCAGTGTCCCAGGAAACTCTCAAAAATACTAAAATGTAGAACAATTACTGTTCTGCATTAGTCAGTTTCCTTCTCAGAGAGCTCCCTACAATGATTAGATCACAGGTCTAAAACACATGTTTTTAAAGTGCCTTTCAAAAGTACAAAGTAAAACATTTTTTGAGACCAAGTGGAGAGAAGTCAACAGCAACTGAGAGAATCAAAGAGAAATCATGGAGGGAATGGCATTTGAGTTGAATTTTAAAGACAATTGAGTCATCTGCTTTTACCTTCAGGAGAGATTTCACCACTCAAGCCAAAAGGAGCATCAGTCATAGCACTTGGTCCCTTCTCTGTCCCTTTGATCCCTGACTTATGACATTAAGACTTTTGGTTCACCCTGTATATAATAGTTACTTACACTTATATAGAGATTCAAAATTTGTGAAATATTTCCCTTCCAACAATCTTGTAAACAGGTATTATGGATATTAATACAATCATTTTACAGATAGGGAAACTGAGGTTCAAAGATGCTTAACTTCTTGTAGAGGAGGAATTTTAAACTTGGCCTCATAACACGTCTTATTCCCCACTTGCCACTCCTGGGTATGCATTCTTCCTTCCTTAATAGAAATCACTGGGTCCACTACTAGCTCTGGACCTTCTGGCGTCCAATTATTTGAGGTTGCTGGTATCTTCCTCTAGCTTTCCCAAGGGCCTTAGTGAACCCACTCAGCTCATGCACTAATTCAATAACTCCTTATTAACAGAGTGTGAGGAGGTAATTTTAGCCCTTAAAATTTTTCATTCAGAATGCCACTAATTAGTTATGATAATTAGCTGTATTGTAGCTCTCTATTTCCCAGTTGGGAACAGCAGAGCTGCAGTACTTATAACCATCTCCACATGCTTGAAAATAGAACCAAGGATCTTGATGAGGAAGCAGGTCCTCTGAGCTAAGGAAAATACATTGAAACTGTGGCTTTTTTAAAAAAAGTCTCACTTAGCACCATTTTTGCTTTCCACACTAATTGGTACATTGGTGAGAGCTCCCTAATACTTTTGTGAGATCTGGGATTTGCAAATCATTTCCTAAGAATGTTTTTTTTAAATACTATTAAGCCTAGAGATATAGTGAGAGATTACTCTGGGGCGATCCTTATCATGAATCTTTTTTTTTTTTTTGATCAAGGTGCTTCTTCTCCAAAATTATGGGGCCTGTGGAAGGTAGAGAGCAGAGTGATTTGGCGCTACTGTGGAAGGTAAAGTAAAGGTCACCAGTTCCATCTGGACCTTTTCAGTTGATTTGTTTGATCATGTGAAACATTATGAGGGGACTGAAGTAAATTCTTTTAAGTCAGCTCCACATAGGTATATAGACAGATGACAGATCAACATAGACAGACACAAAGACATATGAATAGACAGACAAAAGAGATACAGATGGGGGGCAGGGGGAATAGACAGGCTGTTTATTCAGGAGAAGTTTTGTAGCTAGATACACAGATCTGGGAATCATCAACATAGAGAAATCGTAATTAAACCCACAGTAGGAAGGGAAGGAAATAAACATTTATTAAGCTTCTATAGGTGCCAGGCACACTGCTAAGTGCTTTACAAATATTACGTCATGTGATCCTCACAACAAACCTAGGAGGTAGGTGCTACTATTATTCATGTTTTACAATTGAGGGGAAACAGAGGTTAGATGACTTGCCCAGAGTCACATAGCTATTGTGTCTGAAGTTGGATGTGAACTCAGGTTTCGCTCACCCTAGGTTCAGTGCTCTATCCACTCTACCACTTACTTGCATTGAGGAGTCACCAACTGACAGAGGATACAGAGAAAAGAGAAGACTGGACAGAGCCTTGTGGACACCCACAGTTACTGAGTGTGATATGGATAATGAGATGTAAAATAGACTGAGAAAGAGTGATCAGATATGTAGGAGGAGAATCAGCATATAGGTGAGACACCCCAACCCAGAAAGGAGAGAATGTGGGCTAGAGGCTGGTCAGTAGTGTCAAATACTGCAGAGAAGTTAAGGAATTAAGGCTGAGGAAAAATCATCAAATTTGACTTTTGCAGGACTGATCATTAGTAGTTTTGAAGAGAGTCACTTCAGTGGGGAGAGGAGTCAAGGATGATAAGGAAGTTGAGAACCTAAGAGATTAGAAGAACAGGTTACCTTCTAAGTCAACAGGAAAACTCAAAAGAAAGGTTGGTATGAACAGGAAAAAAGGATGCAATCCCAACACATTTAGCTACTCATCATGGGCTACATACCATCTTCAACTGGAAAATGAAAAATGAAAGGAGAGTTTATTTACTGGCCACTGTCACTGAGCACAGAAACGGCTTCTATGATTAAGTGAGACAGAGTATGAGGATGTAGTAGTATATATGGCACATAATCATCCTGGAGGGTCTAAAACTAAGGCAGCTTCAGAATCCAGTAGGAGGAGGCAGTAGAATGGAGAAATGTGGAAGTAGGTAGGATAGTTGTGTTGGAGAAAAATCCATCATTTATTAGCGCTGGGAGAGAGGGTAGGATGTGACCCAGCTTCCCACCCTCTGAATGGTTGATCGTAGTCCCCTTAGGTTCAAGACTTAGCCCCTTCATGTGGGCAAATTCCCCTTATATCCCAGCAACCTAGGGCCCATAGCCATCATTTTTGGAGACCACTATAGGAAACTTGCAGTAAAGGAACTTCCTCTATCAACATAAATTGGCATCCGACCAAGGAGCTCAAGATTCTAAGGCTACTCTCTCTCTCTCTCTCTCTCTCTCTCTCTCTCTCTCTCTCTCTCTCTCTCTCTCTCTCTCTCTCTCTCTCTTTCTCTCTCTCTCTCTCTGTCTCTCTCTCTCTTTTCCCTCCTCTTCTTCCTCCTCTTCTCTATCTATATGTGTGTTTATATATACATGCATACATATATATGTGTGTATATATAGAGAGAGAAATACCACTTAAACATACATGATAAAGAACTGTAATTTTAGCATGTAAAAACTCTCTCTACTCTCTCCAGGTTGGCAAACCATCTCTAACTTAAAGTTTTACAGAGATGATTGAGATACAGAGAGTTAAAGTAACTTGCCTATGATGAAACAGCCAGTATATATGTATAAAATACAGAAGCCTCAAACCCAGGTATTTCTGACCATAAGACTGACACTATAAGAGAAATAAGTATAGTGCTATTATATGCAAAGCACTGTACTAAATGATTTTATATTATCTCTTTTGATCTTTATAACAAACTTGCAAGTTAAGAGCTATCATCATCCCCATTTTATAGTTAAAAAAACTGAGGCAAAAGAGGTTAGATAATTTGCCTAGGGTCAAGTAAGTAAGTGTCTGAGGCTGGATATGGACTCAGGGGTACCTGACTCTAGGCCCAGTGCTCTGTGAACTATGGCGCCACCCAGCTACACTGAACCATGTTGCCTTTCATATGCCCACACATACAGATCCAGATAAAGACGCAGCTATAGATAGAGATGTCTTATTTTCAGCACAGCCAAGCATCTAATAATGTCACCACTAATTCCTTATTATGAACACTCCTTTTTTCTTATTTCAACAAATTGTCATATAGTTTTTCCCAGCAAAGTTTTGATGGATTCGATGTCTGCGGAAGCCACCAAGATCCCAAAATAATCAAGCCAGCTGGGTTTTGCCCTTAGCAAAGCTGTTCTATCATTTTCTCAGTCCTCTGCTTTACACACAGAGATCTGATGCCAGTATGTGCGTTTTTAACTGAAGAGAACTTTTTCAGCTCTTTAATTTTTAAAGAGTTGCTACCATCACCCCTCCTCCAGAGGAGACATTACCTGTTGTGTATTTGGCACATTTGGAGGTTTCTCTTTCCTCCTCTTGTTGCTTATAAACAATAGTTTGCATTAAAATGAGATCCTTACAACTTCAGCATTTATTTGCCCTTGTTGCATGATTCCCAGGAGCCATAAACGTCTATTCATGAGCCTGCTGTGTAATTACAAATAGAGAAAAACTTGTGATTTCACCTGGAAGCCAAATAAACTGTTGAGGAATGAATGAGTGAGTTATAGGGGCAGAGATCTTGCCCCAGGAGCCCATCCTGTAGGGCAGGGACGTCACCTACTAAGTCAGAGAGTCTTACCCTGGATTTTGAGAAGTATTTTGGCAAATATTTTAATATTATTAGTATATATATTTAAGTATTTTGGTAAATGTATTTTAATATATTATATAACATATAATTGATATTTTAT
Source organism: Bettongia penicillata ogilbyi (assembly GCA_023548195.1). Taxonomy (NCBI): domain Eukaryota; kingdom Metazoa; phylum Chordata; class Mammalia; order Diprotodontia; family Potoroidae; genus Bettongia; species Bettongia penicillata. The sequence continues at coordinate 4,752,754 of JAJHZJ010000107.1, read as the reverse complement.
TTTATGTACTTAAAATCATCATTTTGATAAAAGTTTGGGAGGTTTCACCTACACACACACACACACACACACACACACACATACACACACACACACACTGCTAAACATTTCTCATTTCTCATAACATATTGACAGTCACAGTGATAGTTTATTATCATGAACATAATCTATACAGAAGAACAGTCTTTTCAACAATATTGTTATTACTTCTAGTTAGTAATAGCAATAACAGCTTGCATTTAAATACAGCTTTATGGCTGCAAAGTACTTTTACACATTATCATATATTCAATCCACTCCATGAGGCAGTGTGGTACAATGGAAGGCTCCAGATGAGTTTCTCAGTTTGATATTTATGATCTCCATGGCTCTGAAAAGGTCTCTGAAATTTCATTTCCTTGTCTATAAAATGAAAGGATTAGATGAGATGAGCATTTAAATTGTAAATTGATGAATCTATGATCTTTATATTGGATCATATTTATCTATATTCCTGCCACATCCTAATTTCTAACCATCCTCTTCACATATGCCCTCCAGAGAATGTAATATCTTTGAAGGCGTGATTAGGTCATTTTTCATCTTTATGTCTCTAAACCCTAGCCTTAGTTACATCCATTGAAAAGGAAGGAAGGAAGGAAGGAAGGAAGGAAGGAAGGAAGGAAGGAAGGAAGGAAGGAAGGAAGGAAGGAAGGAAGGAAGGAAGGAAGGAAGGAAGGAAGGAAGGAAGGAAGGAAGGAAGGAAAATTTTGAGACCAGAAAAGCATGATGGGCTGCCTTTTAAAATGATTACAAGTTCTCTTATGCTAGGTACTCAATCAATAAGCATTTATCAGGTGCTTCCTGCTCATAGTTGTATGCCTGTGAAACCCGGACAGTCTACCAGCACCATGCCAGCAAACTGAAGCACTTCCACTTGTATTGTCTTAGGAATATTCTGAAGATCACCTGGCAGGATAATGTACCAGACACTGAAGTCCTTTCTTGAGCTAAACTGCCAAGCAATCAAACTGCTTCAGAGAGCACAACTCTGATGGGCTGGCCACGTTGTTCAACTGCAAAGCATATGCTTGCCAAAAAGACTATTTTATGGAGAACTCACACAGGGCAAGCTTTCTCATGTGGTCACAAGAAGCAATAGAAGGACACTCTCAAGATCTCTCTTAAGAACTTTGGAACTGATTGTGTTCCATGGGAGACATTGGTACAGGACCACTCAGCATGACATGCCCACATCAGAGAAGGTGCTGTGCTCTATGAGCAAAGCAGAATTGAAATAGCTCAAAGGAAACATAGGATATGTAAATTTAGAGAATCCACCTCAAATGTTCACATGGACTATTTGTACCCGACCTGGGGTAGGGCATTTTGAGTTTATATTGGTCTGATCAGCCACAGTCAGGCACATTAAAACTTTATGCATAGTGAAGTCATTTTGATCCTCTTCAAGAAAAAGGACAATAACCAAACTAAGGAAGAAGATTATCCAGGACCCATCAGATTCTGCTTTGTCCCTCCTGAATTAAGGAGGACCATGAATAACCATGTGCTAGAAATACATTTGAAACTATTGCTGAATAAAGGTTATTGGTCTACATGATCTTTTAGGTGCCTCCAAACTTAGAGATTAAGGCTTGGTGCTGGACTTGGAATCAGCAAGTCTTTAGTTCAAGTTCTCCTTGAACTATTAGCTGTAAGACCCTGGGAAAATGAGTTAAACTCTCTGAGTCTCTATTTTCTTATTGGTAAAATAAGGATAATAGTAGCCCATACTTCACAGAGTTGTTGTGAGAATTAAATGTATATCAAAAGTAAATGCTATATAATTCCTACAAGAGGAGGCTTTCTCAGGGAAAATCAATGTCCTTGTAAAATATAATACTTGTGCTACATGCTTTAAGCTTAATTATTCTACCATCATCATCAGCACCACTTAGTTCAGTCCAGTATAGGGAGAGAAGTGTTCAGGCAAAAATTGTTCATTTGTCCCTAAAATTGTTTTATCAGCTCTGGAGAGGATCACACAACACTGTTTTTCTCCTTAGTGTTCCCTCTGGTGACCCTTTAGAAATGTATAAATAGAAGAGAAGAAAGAGAAGGAGGAAGAAGATAAAGAGAATGAAGAAGCAGAGAAAGAAGAGGGAAAGGAGGAGGAAAAGCAGGAGAAGGGAGAAAACTAAATCTAATAGGTCCTAGACTTTTTAAAAATCTGGTCAATGTACTTATTCCATATAATCATGTATATTAAAATTACACTGCAGATATCTTAACCCTTTGTGCTATAAGCTCCATAAAGAAAAGAGCCTTTGATTTTCCTTGAATTTTCTCTCTCCTCCAATACCTAGCGATGAATTCTGCAACAGTAGGCATTTAATAAATGTGTATTGATTTACCTGACACCAAAGGCTGAACTATGGAAATCAAAGGGAAGAAGAATCTTTGAGAAGAGATTTTTATAGAGGGGATTTCTACACAGTTGCAAATTATGTTAGATAACTTTTGAGGTCTCTCCCAAGATTTACAGTCTCGAAATCTATGCTTCCTGCCTTAAATTGTGTTGCCCTTTGTATTCCTTTCCTCGCTTCTGAAACTTGTGAAAGGTGTGCAAGCATCCTTCTTCACTCTTTCTAGTTTAAGACTAAAGCTCAGAAGGACCAGATCAGGACCAGAATGAGAAGATACTCACATCACCATCACACTCACATCACAAAAAAAACAAGGAAGAGACTTTAGGGGAGTATTTATTTCCCCTTTCCACCTCAGCTAGGTGATGTAACCATTGCAAGTAAGAGCAGGCAGAAGCAGAGCCAAGATGGCAAAGCATTAAGAAGCAGAGCCAAACTCTTTACCTCAAGTCTTCCACACAAATCTAGAAAATACACTGTACAAAGTCTTAATCGAGAAAGCCAAGAAAAGTCCCAAAGTCATATATTCTAGCCCAGATCAGTACAGGGAGATAAAGACATATTCAAATAATAAAAATAATAATAATATCCATGTTCAAAAAATGTCAGGGGTTGGAATAGCATTCTTCATCACTGATCCTCTGGAATTGACTGATCATTTCATTGATTAGTTAATGGGATTCAGTAATAGAATTCTCATTTACTTTCCATAATATTTTAATAAGAAAAAAATTGTGTTTGTTTCTTACTCAAACAAAAATCTAAAGTACAATTTTAATGTCATTCACTAACCCCCTCCCCAAAGAGATAGAAAAAGTCAAAACTGAAATTTAATCACTGATATTAAACAGTCACCCAATGAGAGTCAGTTACCAACAGCCTAGCCAACATATGCATGGTCTATTACGGCAGAATGTATCACCACTCAGTGGAATTCTAGCCATAGAATTTTGTAAACACATTCTGATATAAACCACTGTGAAAATTACATTTCTGAATGAGCCAACTGGGCTCACAACATCATCAGAAGTAGTAATTTATTATTCAGTTTAATAATTAGAAGTAATTAACTTGTAGAAGCAATTAGAAATAGCAATTTGTTTCTTGATGTAATGGGATGCTTTTTCAGTGTGTGTTTGAATATTTAGCAGCCAATAATTACTTTTTTAAGAGGGGGGAGAATAAAGAAAAGTTACTATTTATTCATACTATAATAGGTGACTTGGAAATAAATCCAGCCTTGCAGCCCACCCACAAGTAACTGAGGTTTGTCACATTTTGCCTGAATAAAATGATACTAAAGACCAATTCAAACTCACATGCTCGGACAAGGGTTGTATTAGAATTTCAGATGCTGTATGGAATTCATATTTGGGGGGTTGTAGGAGGGGTGGAAATCCAACTGTCTGTGTGTTCATCATGATATTGCAATGGTGCCCCCTGCTGGCCAGAGAGAACCTCATGTTTGAGAAAACGTGCTTCCCTAAGGTTGGAGGGGAAATTGCTTTGTGTGTAGCTGAAAGGATAGTGGGTCTGCAGTCAGAAAAACAGAGTTCAAATCTTTACTATAACATTTACTGGACTGTTCCTATAGAAGTTACTTCACCTCTCTCAATATCAATTCTTTCCTCTCCAAATTAAAGATAATATTTGTGTAACATGTGTTGTGAAGCAAATGTTAAGCAACCCCTGGCTCTTTTGGGCTGCCCATGTGTGCTTCAGTCCTAGGGATTTAGGGATTATAAAGCAATCTTACTGGTCCCTTGGTCCTATGATAGGGGCAAAGGGAATCTGCATCAAGAGGATGGGCTGCTGAGCTAGGAGGACTAGCTCATTCACTGGACCTTAGAGTACACTTCCCACCTGATAACTATGTAAGGAGTCTTCATGAATATTTCTGTGAAGGGTAGGGAAGATCCCACCCTTCATCCCACCCTAGCAGCACAGTGCCTTCAAGCTCATGGCAGTGGGCACATGTCCTGTCTATGTGAACCTGAACTTAGACCTTGGGCTGCTTCCTATTTTGAATAGAGGTAACTGAATAGCAATCTTGAGGTGGGTGTTTCCAGTGTTAGAGGTAATATTGTGTATTTGAAAGGCGAAAAGTTCCTGGATCCTCAGTCAGTGTCAGTAAAACCTAGGAAACCCAAAAACTATTTCAGTGATTTTTGGAGAAAATGACCATCAGTAAGAAGATGAAACTACTCTTAGGCTGCCTTGCTGATTAACAACTGAAAAGTCAATGAATTAAACTTAGCTCAGGATCTCAAAAGAAATACAACTGCAAGTCTACTACTTTAAGGAAAGAAATTAGTCTATTCCCTTCTTTTCCATCCTCCTCTTTCTTTTGCTGGCCCCTACTTTCACTCTTTTGCTCTTCCAGGGCTTGTATTCTCCTCCAAAGTCTTTGGGCATATGTAACAGCAAAGAATTTTGAGGTGAGAGGACATCAGTTTCCAGAGAGTGGGAGGAAAATCTGCTTTCCAGGAGAAAAACACATTTGACCCCTGGATGTTGTTGCCTAAGGTAAAATTCTGGCCATCCTGTTCTGGTTTTTGCTCTGGCTAGGCTGGAATTAAAGGTCCAAAACCTAAAAGGAAAGAGGCAGGGAACAAGTAGGGGAGGTCATGGAAATAATGTTAGGGCAGCCAATGTGTAGGTCAGGGTCTAATTAGTGAAAAGCATCCATTCATTAAACAATTAAGTAATTGTCAAACCAAGTTCTGGAGACAGAATAAATATATGAATTACAATCTTCTAGTGTGTCATAATGCTTTCATTATTAAGAAAATTCAATTTCACTTAAACATGTTAATTAATCCAAAGTAACTTTTCATCATTCTATATGTTCTCAAAGGTTAATTAGAGTAAAAGAACTATTATGTTAGTATCCATAAAATTATTTTATGTTAAAAAGGGGTCCTCAAACTTGAGAAGTTAGGAATCAGCTCTTGGTGTAGCATACTGAAGGGAGCAGCAGTAAATGTGTAATGAATGAAGGTTTGTCTTTCACATCATCACTGCCTAAGGCATGTTTCATCTATGGTACAGACCTGTTAATAGTACCCCATTTCATTCTGTAAGTTTGACTTAGTTCAAAGGCAATAGAACTAAGGCCAATGGGTAAAAGCTTCAGAAAATCACCACAATCCTATTTCTATTGGTATAAAGAAAAAAAATAGAACTTGAAATGTCCTATTGTCACAATTAAAAATGTCCAACAATGTTAAAAATGGGCTGCTATATGAAGGAGTTAGCTCTCTGTCATTGAAAGTGTTTTAGCCAAGGCTGAATGACAATCTGTCAAGTACATTAAAGAAAGAATTCTTACACTGGGTGGGAGGTTAAACTAGGCGGCCTGTAAATATCCATGCATCACCATCAACAACAACATTTATATAGTGTTTTAAGATGTGACTTGCTTAAACACATTCTGGGTAGTCAGATGGTGCAACAGTTAGAGTGGGCCTGGAGTCAGGAGAACCTCAGTTTCCTAAGTTCCAATATGGCCTCGGACACTTACTAACTTTGGAACCCTGGCAAATAATTCAACCCTATTTGCCTCAGTTCCTTATCTGTAAAAAGGAGCTGTAGAAAAAAAAATGACAAACCACTCCAGTATCTCTGCCAAGAAAACCCCAAATGGGGTCATGAAGAGTTAGACATGACTGAAACTATTGAACAACAAATTTCTGTACATTCAAATGCCGCTCACAATTCACAGCCCTTTAAAGTTTGCTAAGCACTTTCCATATAATATCATATTTGATCATCGCAGGGATACTATGAGCATGAGGATCTTATTTCCTTTTCATAGCTCTGGAAAATGACAATCAGAAACATTAAGTGACTTTTGCAGGTAAGCACCTGAGACAGTTATTCAAATTCATATCTTCCTTACTTCAAGTCTAGCCACCAGACCAGGATGTTACTGTGGTTGAAGGATTCTGGAACTCTGGAAACACTCACAGAACTTATGGTACGCAGCATATGTAGAAGCACTTGAATGAATTTCATCATTTTATTCTTGTACATTGTTGTATTATTGTTTCCCATATGTTTTTAATGTGTCCACAGCAAAAATTGTAAACTCTAAGTGGTCAAGGGCATGTCACAGAAAAAAAGAGATTGTATAGAATACATAGTAGGTACTCAATAAATACTTGCTGAACTAAAGGCATTTACATAAGCTGGCCCCACAGAACTATGGAAAAATTTGGAAATATTCCACAAGATAAATTCATATAAATCATCACATCTTACTTATGAATGATAGGTTGCTTTTCTAAAATTTCTTTTTAATAAATAGCAATTTATATCAAAAATTAACATTTCCACATAAAAAGTAAACAAAAAGATTACATATGAAATCATGAATATTACACACAGATTTCTTTTTCTTAAAATATACATAATAATTTCAACACATTATTTTGAAAGCTGGCTTGATTTCTTGTGTTTTCTTCTGAACATCTTATACTTTTTTAATAATTTAAAAATATTTCAATTACCTTTTTCCTCTTCTTCAACTTCCTTTATCTTATTCTTGCCTTCTTTTTGTTCTTCTGCAACACTAGCAATGCTGCCTGTCTCTCTTCACTTCCTCTCAATGAAAAGGGAAAATCAATCTTTGAAACGAATAAGTGTAGTCAGGAAAAGCAAATTCACATATTTCTCATGTCCATGACATCGTATTCATTGAGCCTGTCACTCCACAGTCAGGAGCTGAGTAACATGACTTTTTATCATAGTAAGGAATAGTGCTTTTAATAGGAATGAGTGTTGTGTTTGATCAAAAGACTTTTCTGCATCAACTTCAGAAAGAGATCATATGACTTTGTTTTTATTTTTAATATGGTCTATTATTTGCACTTTTTCTGATACTGAACAAATCTTACATTCCTAATATAACTCTTACATGGCCATTTTATAATCTTTGTGAAATATAGCTATATTTTCCTTGAAAATATTTTATTTAAACTTTTTTATTTATATTCTTTAGGATATCAGTCTATGCTTTTCTTTGTTTTGTCTCTACCTAGCTTAAGACTATATTTGTATTGTAGGATGGATTTTATAGGATCCTTTCTTTTCCTATTTTCACAGTTTTTGTAATATTAGAATTAATTGTTCTTTGAATGATAAAATCCACTTGTAAATGTATCTAGTCCTACATTTTCTTTTTTCTTTGATAGTTCATTTGCTGCTTATTCAGTTAATTTTCTGAGGTTAGGTTACTTAAATTCTCAATTTCTTATAATGCTCATCTAAATATTTTATATTTTTGTTAATATTCATCTCTTCTATTAAATTATCAGAATTATTATCATATAACTGGGTCCTAGGCAGAAGCTGCAGAGGCCAGCTTCTATTGCTGAAGACTCAGCTTAAAGTCCCTGGAGGAACCGAACAGCTAATCTGAATTTCAACCAGAAGCCTAGCCAGGGAGTAAACTCCTCTGCCTTGATTGTGCCACCTTGGAGGAACTGAGATTTTACAGGTTCGAAGAGTATACCCTACACTTGACAAAGGACCCAAAAGTCAAGTAACTGGTTGGGAAAATGTCCAAAAAAATGGGAAAAAAATAAGACTACAGACAGATACTCCCTTGGTGAACAAGTACTCTCTCCCATCCTTTTGGGTGATGTTTACCATCAGGGGAAGACATAAAAGTCAAGGCATCTTCATCCAAAACCTCCAAAATAAATATGCAATGCTCTCTGGCAATGGAAGAGCTCAAAAAAATTTTGAAAATCAAGTAAGAGAAGTGGAGGAAAACTTGGGTAGAGAAATGAGAGCAATTCAAGAAAATCATAAAAAGTGAGTAAACAGTTTGCTAAAGGAGATCCCAAAAAAATGATAAAGAAAATGAACACCTTGAAAAATAGGCTAATTCAATTGGTAAAAGAGGTCCAAAAAGCCAATGAGGAGAAAAATGCTTTAAAAAACAGAATTAGCCTAATGGAAAAGGAGGTTCAAAAGCTCACTGAAGAAAAGAGTTCTTTAAAGTTCTTTTAATTTTTAAAAATTAGAATGGAACAGATGAAAGCTAATGACTTTACGAGAAACCAAGAAATTACAAAACAATACCGAAACAATGACAAAATTGAAGATAATGTGAACTGTCTCATTGGAAAAACAACTGGCCTGGAAAATAGATCCAGGAGAGACAATTTAAAAATTATGGGACTACCTGAAAGTAATGATCAAAAAAGAGCCTAGACATTGTCTTTCATAAAATTATCAAGGAAAAATTCCATGATATTCTAGAAACAGAGGGCAAAATAAATATTGAAAGAATCTACTGATCACCTCCTGAAAGAGATCCAAAAAGAGAAACTCCTAGGAATATTGTAGCCAAATTCCAGAGTTCTCAGATCAAGGAGAAAATATTACAAGAAGTTAGAAAGAAGCAATTTGAGTCTTATGGAAATCTGGATAACACAAGATCTAGCAGCTTCTACATCAAGGGATCAAAGGGTTTGGTATTCCAGAAGTCAAAGGAACTAAGATTAAAACTAAGAATCACCAACCCAGCAAAATTGAGTATAATACTTCTGGGGGAAAATGGTCATTCAATGAAATAGAGGACTTTCAAGGATTCTTGATGAAAAGACCAGACCTAAAAGAAAATTTGACTTTCTAACACAAGAATCAAGAGAAGAATGAAAAGGTAAACAGGAAAGAGAAATCACAAGGGACTTACTAAAGTTGAGCTGTTTACATTCCTACATGGAAAGATAGTATTTGTAACTCTTGAAACTTTTTTCAGTATCTGGGTGCATAGAGGAATGAGAGAGAGAGAGAGAGAGAGAGAGAGAGAGAGAGAGAGAGAGAGAGAGAAACAGAGAGACAGAGAGAGAGACAAAGAGAGAGAGAGAGACAGAGAGAGAGTGCATAGGGTGAGTTGAATAGGAAGGGATCATATCTAAAAAAAATAAAATTAAGGGGTGAGAGAAGAATATATTGGGAGGAGAAAGAGAGAAATGGAATGGGGCAAATTATCTCTCATAGAAGAGGCAAGAAAAAGTTTTTTCAGTGGAGGGGAAAGGGGGGAGGTGAGAGGGAAAAAGTGAAGCTTACTCTCATCACCTTTGGCTCAAGGGAGGAATAACATGCACCCTCAGTTTGGTATGAAAATCTATCTTATACTACAGGAAAATAGGGAAGAAGGGCTAAGCAGGGTTGGGGTCTGATGGAAGGGAGGGCTAATGGGAGGAGGGAGCAATTGAAGTCAACACTCTTGGGGAGAGACAAGGTCAAAAGAGAGAATAGAAGAAATGGGGGGCAGGATAGGATAGAGGGAAATATAGTTAGTCTTATACAACGTAACTATTATGGAAGTCATTTGCAAAACTACACATATACAGCCTATATTGAATTGCTTGCGTTCTCAGTGTGGATGGGTGGGGAGGGAGGAAGGAAGAAGAATTGGAACTCAAAGTTTTAGGAACAAATTCTGAGAATTGTTTTTGCATACAACTGGGAAATAAGAAATATAGGTAATGGGGTATAGAAATTCATCTTCCCTACAGGAGAAGAGAGAAGATGGGGATAAGGGAAGGGAAAGGTGTTAGAAGGGAGAGCACACTGGTGGAAGGTGTTTTGGAGGGGAGGAAAGAGATGGGGAGAAAATTTGGAACTCAAAATCTATCTATGTAGATAGAAATGAGTATGTAGAAATGAGTGTTGAAAACTTAAAATTAATTAATTTTTAAAAATTAAATATTATCTCAATGTAATGGAAAGGGGAAGGGAATCTTCTCTTATTTCTATGATTTGTACCATGATGTATTGATTCCTTAGGATTAAATTATTTAGTATTGTCTTAATTTTATTTTTTTGAAATACCTTTTGTTGGATATTATTTATTGCATTGTGGGTAAATAAAGGTAGTGTTTAATATTTCTGCATTTATTTGTGAGGTTTTCATGCCCTAGTATGTAGTCAAATTTTATAAAAGTAACATGTAGCTAGAAAAAGTATATCTGTATATATATATATATATGTGTGTGTGTGTGTGTGTCTGAGTGTGTGTATATATGTGTGTGAGTATTCCTTTTTATTTCAAGTCACTAATTGTCAGAGAATTATCATATCTAAATTTCCTAAAATTCTATTTAGGTTTTTATTTCCTATTTATCAGTTCCTTTGTATTTACCTTTTTAGCTAGATTGGTTTAATTCTGAGAAGAATACATTGAAATCTCCAACAATTATACTTTTATTATTTATTTCTTCCCATAAATTGATTAATCTTTAGTTTAGGTGTTATGGCATTCAGTATGTAGATAGATAGATAGATAGATAGATAGATAGATAGATAGATAGATAGATAGATATTTACTAATATTGCCTCTTTAAAAGCATGTGATATATTAACAATGTTTTTTCAAAGCTGATCTCCTTGCTGGTGTTTTTTTATGACTGTCCTTGGCTCACTTTGTACATTTTAAAAGCTTCAATTGACCTGTTGAGGTTTTTTTTTTGGTGGGGAAAGGGAGTTATATTCTCTCTTTTGCCTCTACCTATACCCATGATGGTGAAAAAAAAAAAAAAAAAGCATAATCGCCTTTCTTAAATAAGCATAATCAAGCAGAATCAATCCACACATTTGTTATGTCAGAAATTTTATAACTCCTTTCTCTACCCCCTAATTTCATTTATAATATAAAATTTTAATATGATGCTTTCTTTTTCTTCCAGGAATTCCAATAGAATTGGAGGTATATCAGTGATGGTGATTTTCTTTCCATCTTTGCTTGAAGATGATGTTGAATTAATCTTTTTTCTATATTTTTGTCATGAATTTTCTGGTTCCATAATATCATAATAATATCATGGATGCTTTCTTCTTTTTTACTCTTTTTTCCATCCTTACTTCCTAAATTTGTACTTTGTGTCAGGACCAAGCTCTGCACACTTCTGGAAAGAAAACTGGGGTTTTATTTGATCTTGACTTATATTTCATGTGATCTGGATAATGAATGCTATGTTTTTCTAAGACCTCAGGAGAAGTTTTCATCAGTGAACTACAATGGGATGGTCTTTATTGCGAAGGTCTGGGTTGTCTTCGATGGGGCAGTCTGATATAGGGGGGACCATGATTACTGAACCCCTTCTTTGTTGAGAGAGCCATTACAGGCCCCTTTCTGTCCAATCACTCCTCAAGTTTTTTTAAACCAAGATAATCAAGGAATCAGGAGATTTTAAAGCATTGAAAGATACATGAGCTGGAATTATTCCACAAAAACTATAAAACTGTGCATACCCTTCAACCCAACAATACTGCTACTAGGTCTATACTTCAGAGAGATGAACAAAAAGGAAAAATACTCAAAAGTACAAAAATATTTATAGCAGCTCTTTTGATGGTAGCCAAGAAGTGGAAACTGAGGGAATTCCCAGTAATTTAGGAATGATTGAACAAGTTATGGTAAAAGAATGATATTGTGCCAAAAAAATCATAAAGTCACTGGTTTCAGAAAAACCTGGGAAGACATATTAACTAATACGAAGTGACAGCAACATTGTAAAGATAGGCAATTGTAAAAGACTTAGTGACTAATCAATAAAATAACTCACCACAATTCCAAAGGACTCAGAATGAAAAATATCCATTTGTTGTAGAGAACTGATGGGCTCAGAGGGCAGATTGAAGCATATTTTTTCTCTTTGCTTTTCTGTTATTTTTTTCACAACATGGCAAATGGAGAAATGTGTTTTGCATGACTTCGTATATGTAATGAATTTGTTGCCAAATGAGTGGGGGAAGAAGGAAGTAAGGGAGAGAATTTGGAACTGAAAATAAAATTAAAAATTATTTGAAGATGCAAAACTCCCTGTTTGGAGTCAGAGAAACTTATACATAGACTCCTTTATCTGGGCTCCTGTATCTCTGTTCCCTAGTTCTCTGGCTTGCCTCCGATCCCCAACTGGAAGGCTTCCATGCATTGTGCTATGAGCCTCACTGGATCTCTTCTCTGGTGCCTAAAGGCTAATGGCTGCCACCGTGTATGGACCTGGGCTAGCCAAATGCACTGACCCTAGTTTCTTCTTGGATTTCTTAATCATCATTCACCTTCATGATTTTTATTTTATCCTTGCTGAAGCAGTTCTAAAAGGGATAGGCTGCTCTACTTCCTCTCATTCCACCATCTTAAGGAATGTCTTCCAATGATCAATTGTTAGCTACAACTTTCACAAGTTAAGTGAATTATCCATGGAAAACCAAACTAAAAAAATAATTTGCTCACATGACTCTGAGGCATCCATATAAAATATCTAATTGTCAAAGAATCAAGAATTGTGACTTTAGTACAGAACTGCTAAAAAAATATCCATTAATGATAATGCAGTGACTTAGAGATTGGGTGGCATAATGGATAGAGAACTAGCCTCAAAGTCAGGAAGGCCTGGGGTAAAATCCTACTTTTGACACATATTAGCTATGTGACATGAAGTAATTCATTTAATTTCTCAGTGCCTCTGAGAAGCTCCATTGTTATTGTTGAATAATTTCAGCTCTATAGGACTCTTTGTGACCCCATTTTAGGAGTATTCTTGATAAAGATACTGGAGTGGCTTGCCATTTCCTTCTCCATCTCATTTTATATATGAGGAACTGAGGAAAACAGGGTTCAGTAACTTGCTCAGGGTCAGATATCTAGTAAGTGACTAGAATCAGATTTGAACTTAGGCCCTCCTTATATTAGAGCTTGCACTCTATCCACTGTGTCATCTAGCTGCCCCTAAGAAGCTCTGGAAGATCATAAATTGCATTAAAATTTCCAATGAGCACTGACATAAGAATTCTGTTTCCTTAGTGGGAGCTCCCAATATCAATGAAATCACAAATCCAAACCCACCCTCTCCAAATAAATGAAATCAGCAACCTGAAAACATGTGACAGGCTAATACATGAGCCCAAATTTAATTTAACTACATCTAAGTAGTACACTATTGGACAGGTCAAAAACTATATGATTGAAAAGTGTTCAGGAAACAATGAACAGGCACATGAAGAGATTCAAAACCATGGCATATAGGACTGTGTTGAAAGAATGGGGAATGTGTTTACCTAGAGACCCTTTGGAGAGTGGTAATCATTCTCTTAAAATATTTGAAAGGCTGTCATGTGAAAGATGGATTAGACTATTTCTGGTTGGCCCCAGAGGGCAGAATTATGATTGAGGTAGAAAAGTTAGAAAGTGATAGATTTGGGCTCAGAAATAAGGCAGAACTACTTTAAGAACTGCCCCCAAATGGAGCAGGGGATGAAGTGACACAGAGTGAAGAAAATAGGTCCAAAAGAATAATACACATTCTAACTATGACTATGTAAACAATGACATTAAGCAACAACCACGTTCAAGTTAAATGTTCCAAACAACACTCCTAGTACTTTGTTAAATGAAAAGCATTACTTTTTGCATTTCATTTTCAAGATTATGAATTTTAAAGTATTATATGTCGGTTATGACGATAAAGAGATGGACCTTCATCAAGGTTAAATACTCTTCTTGTACCCTTGATTCCAATGGTTCCTCTCATTTCCTCCAGTAGATTGCCCCCACAATCATCCCTCTCTTTAATCTCTATATATACTAGCTCATTCTCTGCTGCTAATAAATAGTCCCAGATCTTCCTCCAATAACTAAAAAAAAGCTCATTTGACCCCACCATTCCCTCAAGTTGTTATCCTATATGTCTCCTCCCTTTCTCAGCCAGACTCAGAGAAAGAGCTGTCTATATTTACTGTCTCCACTTTTTCATCTCAGTCCTCAAGCCCTTGCCATCTAGCATCTGACTTCATCTGTAAACTAGAACTGCTCTATCTAAAGTGTTCCCTAAATTGCCTGATCTGATGGTCTTTTCTCAGTCTTCCTTCTTTTAGACATCTCCATAGCATTTGAAACTGTTGTCCACCTACTCTGCCTGAATGCTTTCCTCTCCAGGATTTTGTAACACTGTTCTCTACTCCCCTTCTAAATACTTCTCCTAAGTTGCTTTTGCTAAATTAGTTTGTCATTGGATAAACATTTATTCAGTACCTACTGGGTGTCAGGCACTGTGCTAAATAGGGGGAGTCAAAAAGATACAAAAGATAATCGCTACCTTCAAAAAACTCAAAATTTAATGGGGGAGATAACAAGCAGCAGGTATGGAATTTGAAGGAAGCAAGGGTAGCCAGAAAGCAGAGATGAGGAATAAGAGAAAGAGACTGGAAATAGAGCATCTTGTTTCTGGAACAACTAGGTCAGTGTTACTATATAGAAGAACATGTTGTAAGGCAAAAAGACTGGAAAAATAAGAGAGGGATAGATTATGAAAGGCCTTGAATGCCAAGCAACATTTTGTATTTGATCCTGGAGCCAACAGGAAGCCACTGGAGTTTATTGAGTAGAAGGATTGATGGAGGATGGATTGGAGTGGAGAGAGACTTGAGGTAGGCAGATCTACCATATGGATATTTCAATAGTCCAGGAAGGATGAAGTAATCAAGGTAAAGTGCTCAGCTGAGACAGGAAGGAAAGAAGGAGCCATCACAAGTTTGAGGAAGGATGAAAATATTTGGAAGTACCACTGAGGAAAAAAGGATGGTGATTTGATAAAAGAGATATGATTGGATTGCCTAGCAGCAGTAAAGGCCCACTGAGGCTGTATGACATAAATTTCTAATGGACCCAATCTGAATAATTGTGTGATTTTTTTCCCATCTTCATTCAGCAGTACATGTGTAGAAATGAAGGTGGTAAATGGTGGGAGTGATCCAAGGGTGATCCTTGGGAGGGCATATTCAGTCAAATGATAAGGCGAATAAGGAATCTACAGAAAAGAGAAGCATAAAATTGAACTGGTTCACCAAGGTCAAGATAAGGGGAAAAAGAGGATGGAAAGTATAGGAAAGATGATCTCGGAGTCAAGGGACAGGAGGTCATAATGTGAAGAAGAATAGGGTTTGGTAAGGAAAGGCGGAGGAAGAGACAGAAAACAAATAGATTATGATCCAACAAGGGAATTTCAGAGCTCTTGAATATAAGGGTGGTACAATTGTAAGTGACAGCAAAATCCAAGCAAGGAATGTCCATCTTTATATGTAGGTGAGGTGGAATGGATGAGTAGGTCACGGGACATGGGACGACTGAGGAAGTTAATCAGTTCAGATTAGGGTGTTTGAGAGTCAATATTTATGTTTTATTCCCCAAATAAATTAGGTCACAGTGGATAGAGAGCTAAACTTAGAAACAAAAAGACCTAAATTCAAATCAACACTTGGATACTTACTAGCTGTATGACTTTGGGAAAGTCACTTAACCTGTGTCTGCATCAATTTCCTCATCTGTAAAGCAGGGAAAATAATGTCATCTACATCCCAGGGTTGTTGTAAGGATCTAAAGAAGTCATATCTATAGCACAGTGCCTGGAATACTACAGATGCTTTAGTAAATGTTTATTCCCTTTCCCTGCCCTCGCTAATAGAATGTAAGATCCTTAAGGGTAAACTTGCCTTTCATTTTTATCTTTACATCCCCAATGCCTAGCACAGCAACTGACTCATAACAGACATAATAAATGCATATCAATTAATAAAATATTATTAGGAAATATTAAATTATAAAATTATATAATTGCATTATCACTTGCAATCATTCCTTTGCACTTTTTTCTTTGAGAATTTTGATTAAATATAATGTGTCCTTGAATTTCTTGTCTGTTTATATATACCTGTTGTTCAGTCATTTCAGTTGTGTCTGAGTTTTCATGACCTCATTTTGAGGTTTTCTTGGCAAAGATAATAGAATGGTTTCCCATTTCCTTCTCAAGCTCATTTTCTTTTTTTTTATTTTTTTTTAAAATAAATTTATTTATTTAACATTTTACATTCATTTTCACAAAATTTTGGGTTCCAAATTTTCTCCCCTTTTATCCCCTCCCCCAACCCCAATACACCAAGCATTCTAATTTTCCCTATCACCAATCTGCCCTCTCTTCTATCATCCCTCACTTCTCTTGTCCCTATCTTCTCTTTTGTCCTGTAGGGCCACATGACTTCCTATTCCCCATTAACTGTATTTCTTGTTTCCCAGTAGCAAGAACAATACTAAACAGTTGTTCCTAAAACTTTGAGTTCCAAATTCTCCCCATCCCTCCCTCCCCACCCATTCCCTTTGGGAAGGCAGGCAAGTCAATATAGGCCCTATCTGTGTAGTTTTGTAAATGACTTCGATAATAGTCGTGTTGTGTAAGACTAACTGTATTTCCCTCCATCCTATCCTGTCCCCCATTGTTTCTATTCTGTCTTTTGATCCTGTCCCTCCCCAAGAGTGTTGACTTCAAATTGCTCCCTCCTCTCATTGTCCTCCCTTCCATCATCCCCCCCACCTTGCTTATCTCCTTCTCTCCTACTTTCCTGTATTGTAACATAGGGTTTCATACCAAAATGAGTGTGCATTTTATTCCTTCCTTTAGTCAAATGTGATGAGGGTAAA
Source organism: Bettongia penicillata ogilbyi (assembly GCA_023548195.1). NCBI lineage: Eukaryota > Metazoa > Chordata > Mammalia > Diprotodontia > Potoroidae > Bettongia > Bettongia penicillata. The sequence goes on along the minus strand of JAJHZJ010000107.1, from coordinate 4,735,858 downwards.
CTAATTGTTTTTTTCTCAGCTCTCCTGTTTTTCCCTCCACTAAAAAGTGTCCTGCTTGCCTCTTGAATGAGATACAATTTACCCCATTCCATTTCACCCTCTCTCCTCCCACTACATTTCTCTCTCACCATTTATCTTAATTTCTTTTAAGATATGGTCCCATCCTATTCAATTCACTCTGTGCTCTCTGTCTCTGTATGTGCATGCATGTGTGTATGTGTGTGTGCATCCATGCATGTACGTGTGTGTGTGTGTGTGTGTGTGTGTGCGTGTGGTCCCACCAACTACCCAGATACTGAAAAGTTTTAAGAGTTACAAATATTGTCTTTCCATGTAGGAATGTAAACAGTTCACTTTTGGTAAGTCCCTTATGACTTCTCTTTGCTGTTTACTTTTTCATGCTTCTTCTCATTCTTGTGTTTGAAAGTCAAATTTTCTTTTCAGCTCTGGTCTTTTCATCAAGAATGCTTGAAAGTCCTCTGTTTCATTGAAAGACCATATTTTCCCCTGAAGTATTATACTCAGTTTTGCTGGGTAGGTGATTCTTGGTTTGAGTCCTAGTTCCTTTGACTTCTGGAATATCCTATTCCATGCCCTTCGATCCCTTAATGTAGAAGCTGCTAGATCTTGAGTTATCCTGATTGTATTTCCACAATACTGGAATTGTTTCTTTCTAGCTGCTTGCAATATTTTCTCCTTGACCTGGGAATTCTGGAATTTGGCCACAATGTTCCTAGGAGTTGCTCTTTTTGGATCTCTTTCAGGCGGTGATCAATGGATTCTTTCAATACTTATTTTGCCCTCTGGTTGTAGAATGTCAGGGCAGTTTTCCTCGATAATTTCATGGAAGATGATGTCTAGGCTCTTTTTTTGATCATGACTTACAGGTAGTCCTATAATTTTTAAATTGTCTCTCCTGGATCTATTTTCCAAGTTAGTTGTTTTTCCAATGAGATATTTCACATTCTCTTCCATTTTTCATTCTTTTGGTTTTGTTTTGTGATTTCTTGGTTTCTCAGAAAGTCATTAGACTCCATATGTTCCATTCTAATTTTGAGAGAACTATTATCTTCAGTGAGCTTTTGAACCTCTTTTTCCATTTGACTAATTTTGCTTTGAAAGCATTCTTCTCCTCATTGGCTTTTTGAACCTCTTTTGCCAATTGAGTGAGCCTATTTTTCAGGGTGTTATTTTCTTCAGCATTTTTTGGGGTCTCCTTTAGCAAGGTATTGACCCGTTTTTCATGCTTTTCTTGCATCTCTCTCATTTCTCTTCCCAGTTTTTCCTCCACCTGTCTAACTTGATTTTCAAAATCCTTTTTGAACTCTTCCATGGCCTGAGCCCACCGGACATCCACCTGGGATGTCTGGGATACAGAGGCCCCGACCTCCACGTCTTTCCCTGATGGTAAGAATTGTTTCTCGTCATCAGAATTGAAAGGCGGGAACATCTGTACCCCATCAAAGTAGCTTTCTATGGTCTTATTTTTCTTCCCATTTCTGGGCATTTTCCCAGCCAGTTACTTGACTTCTGAGATTCCTGTCCACCCCCGCCTAGATCTGCCCAGCTAGTGCTTGGGGTCTGAGATTCAAATGGACTTTCCGCGCAGCGGCAGGCGTGGCTGCTATTCAATGTGAGCTTAAGTTCTGGTGCTTGGGTGGCTGCAGGGCCGCCTCCCAGGCTCAGTTCCCTCAGGGGCTTTATGCAGAGACCTTCAGTAATGGCCCTTAACTTCTGCCTGCTGCTCGGGGAGTTCCGGGCCACCACCGCTGCCTCTGCTGCTGCCTCTGCCACTGCCTCTCAAGGGGGCCCAAGTCACAGAGACACCCTGCTCCCCTCTCGGCCAGCCCAGAAGTCTCTGTCACTGACCTGTGTGCCTGTGGGTGGAGGGACCTTCGCGGCCGCCAGAGGTTGAGTCCCTGAAGCCTGCTCGGATCTGCTCCTCTGGGGCCGCGCGGCCAGGGCAGCACAGGGGTGGACTCTGCTGTCCGGAGCACAACGGACCTTTGGGGACGGCTCTCCAGGGCTCTGTGGAACAGAGATCTTTTCCACTGTGTTTCTGCATGCCTTGCAGTGCTCCAGAATTTGTGGGGAGTTCTTTTTGCAGGAAATATATTGGCTGTGGGTTCGGAGCTAGCATATGTGAGTCTTTCTACTCCGCCATCTTGGCTCCTCTTTCTCAAGCTCATTTTCTAGATGAGATACTGAGGCAAACAGAGTTAAATGACTTGCCCAGGATCACACAACTAATGTGAGTCTGGATTTAAACTCAGGAAGAAGAGTCTTCTTGAATCCAAACCCAGTGGTCTATCTACTGTGCCACCTAATTCTGAATGCATATGTATGTGTATATGCGTGTGCATATATATACATATATGTACATATGTATGTATACATATACATACACACACTGTATTATATATATATATTATATGTCTAGTTTGTTTAAATGATAATTATCAATTTAGAAAAAAAAGAAGCAAAAACAAACCAAAATGAATCATGCCACCATTCCTAGAGGTATTCAATCACAAGATAGATGACTTCATGCCAGGGATTTTTTAGAAGAGATAATCCTATTAATTTTACATTAGACTAGTTATCCCCTGGGGTCCCTTTCAACTCTGAGCTCTGTGAGGCTTTGAATTAGGAAGCCAAGAAGTTTTGTTTTGTTTGTTTTTACAGAAAGGCATCAAAACATAACAATGGCAAAGGGTTCCAGGGCAAATAAAAGTATTCTAAGAAAATAGTGTCATATAAATCAGTGAAGTTTGTGAACTGAGAATTGTTCTAGGTGTTCTAATCACCTTCTAGACAAGTCTCACTAGTTTAGGCTATGCCTCAATCATTGAGTTCCAATGGATATGTGATCTCAATGTGGGTACTTTCTTCAATAATGCAATTTACAACTCATCCAAACCTGCCTGTTCTATGTAGCTCTAATTCATGTCCTCCCATTAATTAGCCACAAGGAGTCAATCCAATGCATTGGGGAACTTTGCCACATTCTCTTGACATGGTGTAGATACAAGTGGAGGATATATAGGTTGTTTGCCAGTTAATGCATTGTTTTTCTAAGTGACTGGTTCATCTTTTTTCCTAGTTTAACATTTCTTTGATGACCCAGTAGTTCACTTTTACCATCAAACACCAGATGTTTCCTCTTAGAAGGCAATAAGACTAAGTTTATTATTTCACCAAACAATTGGATCTGATCAAGTTAGCTCTCCATTGCTCTTGGAGCCTGGCTTGCTCACTCAATGTCTCAGGAATAAACAGGTCAGGAACAGGATACAAAAGGAAATTTATAGGGACAGAAAAGGAAAACAGTCTTAACAGATGTTCCATCTTCTGTCCTACATATGCCCAATTACTTCTCTCATATTAGCTCTGCTGTAAAGCCTATAAATGAACCATAGATTATTCTCTAATGAACAATTATTGATTTTTACCCCATGCTTAGTGTCACATGCTACTGTTCCCATAAGATATCGATGGCTGCTATTTGTTTTCTGAAACCAAGGATTTTTTTAATGTTTGTCTTTATTGGAATCCCAAGTCTATAAGACCAGGCAGTCATTTCTCATAAGAGAATTCCCAAGTCCTTATTAAGATATATCACTACTCTGGTGGGAAAAAAGACATCAACTATTGTTTAGTTCTACCACAAACCTTTTAGTCATGCTTCAAAAAACTTTGAGCACCAGCACAGGTTTCCCTCCATCAGTGTTTTGCATCCCATCAGCATTTTGCATGCTAATACCACTGCTCAGTCAAATTTACCATCATTTGCTCTTACTGGGTAGATCACGCATATAAAGGCACATCCTATAAAGTCCTTTTAGATATTTACATTGACATTTTAGCAAAGATTTTTAACCTGGGCTCTGTGGAATTGGTTTTTTTTAACATGTTGCTAATTATTACAATATAATTGGATTCCTTTAAATTTTGTATATTTTGTCTTATGTATTTAAGGAGGAAGAAAGGAAACAAACATTTAAGTGTCTACTATGTTTCAGATCCCATATCAAGCTCTTTGTAAATATCTTCTTAAGGTAGCTGCTATACTATCCTTGTTTTACAGTTAAGGAAAATGAGACAGACAGAAGTTGAGTGACTTTCTCAGGATAATTTAATTAGTAAGTGCTTGAGGACAGATTTGAACTTAAGTCTCCCTGACTTCAGGGCCAGCACTCTAGCCACTGTGCCATGTAGCTGCCTCTAAAAATAATAATAATAAAAATATTATTTTGAGAAGGACATGGATTCAGGAGAGAGGAGAAAAGGAGATAAGCATTTACATAATGTCTATTATGTGCCAGGTACTGTGCTAAACTTTTTTTTTTACAAACTTTTTCTCATTTGATCCTCACAGCAATCCTACAACACTGTGAGGTAGGAACTATTATTTTCATCCCCTCCTTTACAATTGAGAAATCTAAGACAGGCAAAGATTAAGTGATTTTTCCAAGGTAGCACAGTTAGTAAATATCTGAAGCCAAATTTGAACTCAGCCCTTCCTGGCCCAAGCTTATTTATTGTGTCACTTAGTTGCCTCTAAAAATAATAATAATAATATTACTATTTTGATAAGGACGTAGGCTTCACCAAAGTACCAAAAGGGTTTATGACCCCAAAAGGTTAAGAATCCATAGTTTGGTAGATCAAGGATTTCATGGGCATTGAAGTTTGCACCACCAATGCAAATTACAGCCCACACCTGTTTTTTTAGATGCTCTTTGTTAGTCCTTGTATCCAGAAGGCATTTGTCCTATAATGACCTCTGCTGAGGATCCTTTCCACCCTCAGGTAAGTTAACCCTAGCAAGAGTCATACAGATGGTGACCATGCCCAGTCCACAGAAACAAGGCCCACTGAGCCTGGGTACCTTGGCAGCACTTATCTGAGCTTGTCCTCTTCTGATATAGTTTACAATGTCTGTGTCACAGTAGGATATCCATTTTAACTTTAATTTTTAAAAAAGCCTTGCTAGTAAACATGAAAATGTATCCCCATGGAAATCATTTTTCCTGCCCTGTCTGGGTTCTGTTGCCTAACACAGACCACTGCATGAAATGTGCTTAAAAAAATGAATATTTTTATATTGATTTATTTGGAATTTCAGTCACTGAAAAAAACCTTTTAAATACAAACTAGAATAAAAAAGATGTAAAAGAGGAATTTCTATTACATATCTTTTAAAAAGCACATAACTGATTCATGATTTTGTTTTCAGACTATCCTACTTGTCCATGTTTCCTTCTGTACAATAGCATCAAAATTCATTGGTACTACCAGCTTCCACAGGATTTGCTTCCCATGGATTTGTTGTTCAAGTGGTTCATAATAAAGATATATATGTGTATATATGTGTGTGTATATATGTATGTAAATAGACATATGTGTATGTATGTATAAACCTTCTATTGCATAACAGCTTAGTGAGAACTTAGTTCCCAGGACTTCTGTAGACCTTGACCCTGAATCTATTCACTAGTTGATGGTAGAACCACACGATGTAAGAGCTAGAATGAGACCCAAGCAATCAACTAAAACCCACCCCTGCCTTCTATAGGTACACCCGGGCTGACTAATAGACCCAGTAACCTCAAGGATTAAAACCCATTTCACTTCTATTTATATCAGCTGGTACTTGAAATGACTTAGGAATGCCCCAGAGCATATCAGTCACTGGAATAGTAGAGCAATAGGGAAAACCATGCCTTGTTTCTTAGAGGTTTCTATTTAGACCTGGTCAATCCAAATGTTTCAGTCAATCTCTGGATTGATTTCCCCTCCTGCAGGCAATGTCTTACTTTAGGGAAAGCCAAGCTAACTGCATTAGCCCTAACCAGCTCCTTAGCACTCCTTTAGCAACAAATGAATAAAACCTTTGTGCACTGACCTGTGATTTAAAGCATAGCCCTACCAGCCTAGGTTTAGGGGCTTTCTCCCATCAAGAAGTCTGACAGCCCTTCACTCACATTTTCTAACTAATCCTCACAGTGCTGTCCTATAGGAGAACAGAGAAAAGAATCAGATAATTATCCCCATTTTTAAAAGGGAAAGATATGGACTCAAATGGCATGGGTAAGCCAGTATAAAATCCAGGAGCTAAACTCATGGCATCTCCCTTCCCAAAGCCTTTTATGAAGGGTTTCTTTGCTTCACAAAACTCAAACATCACAAAAAAATAGAAAAAATAACTGACAAGTCTCTAAAACTGGATTATCTGTGGCAGTCTCAGACTTTTTTCTCCAACCTCCCCTACACACACACACCACACGCACACGCGCGCGCACACACACACACACACACACACACACACACACTATGAAATAAATAGTGTACTTATTCAGAAGAGATGAATTCTTGTCCTGGCTCTCTCATTAACTAACCATGTGACCCTTAGTACCTTGCTAGACTGCAAGATTATAGAGCCAGAGCTACGAAATAGCTCAATTTCCTCTTCTATAAACTGGGGGAGTTGACTAATATGCACTCTGAGGGACCTTCCAACCTTGTACAATTCTCTCATCTATTTTCCACATAGCTGCCAAATTGATATTCAATCAGCAATCATTTCTTCATCACTTATTGTGTCCTGTGAGCTGCGCACACATTTACTGTGTGCAGTAAAGCAGATAAACTTATTTTGCGTCTTAAAAAGAGACCTCACCATGTTATGTCTCTAACTCAAAAATCTTCCAAACCCTACCGGTTTTTAAGGATAAAATACAGAATTCTTAGCCTAGGATGTCAAGATCTTTACAATAAGACTCCTATCTTCTTATTTCACATTATTCCCCTTCACCCTAGCTATTTTCTACTGTTATTGTAGATTTCTGTCATTTCCTTTCCACTTATAACTCTGGGAATTGTAATCAAATCAACATGACCTTTGCCTTTGGAAAGTGTCTGACAGACTTCTTGGTGCAGAGCTAAGATGTGTGTGTGTGTGTGTGTGTGTTCATCTTTAGTTGATGAAGAAGACCATGCCATCAGAGAAGTAATATGACTTGCACTTAACTTTGTTTTGAGAGAGAGAGGGCTCTACATGTTACCAGACTCACTTCTCCTCCAGAGCCATCTGAATCCAGTGGCCAGATATTCATCAGGATGACTGGAGATGACCCAGGATGAGGCAATTGGGGTTAAATGACTTCCTGAAGGTCACACAGCTAGTGAGTGTCAAATGTCTGAGGTGAGATTTGAATTCAGGTCCTCCTGACTCCTGTACTTGTGCTCTATCCACTGCACCACCTAGCAAATGGTAGCGTAGGGAAGGCACTTAGGTAAGCTCTCTCAATATCCCTCTCCAAACAACTTTAAAACAAGGCCTCAAATCAAATTCTTGAGTAGGAGACAGCAGGATGGTGTCAGAAAAACATGGAAATATATATATGTATATATGTATATATGTATGCATATATGCATACATATATACATATAATAATAATAATATAATCATATGAACTCATTCAAAATAAAGTGAGCAGAACCAGAAGAACATTATACACAGTAATAGCAATGTTGTATTGATGATCAAGTGTGAAAGACAGCTACTTTGATCAAGACAATGACCTAAGACAATTCCAAAGGAACCCACCTCCAGAGAGTGCATGTGTAATTGGGAAATATTTAACCAAATAAATAAAAATATATGGGGGGGGGAGAAAGGGCATAGCAGTGGACTGCCCTATTGTTTCACTCCCTATCACTGTGACTTCCCAAACTAAAACATCTTTCCCAGGTTATAATTCCCCTATGTGTGTTGTATTTCCCTATGAAAATATTAACTTCTTGATGGCAGGAACAATAATGCTTTTGTATTTTGTATTTATATTATATATTTTTGTATTTATATTTATATAAATATATTTAAGTGATTATAGTAACCACTTAATAAATATTTTTCATTCCTCTCTCCCTTGCTCCCCAGCTCCTTTCCTTCTTTTGCCTTCTTCCCTCCCTCCTTTTTTCCCTTTTATTCCTTCCCCCCTCCCTTTCCTTCTTTCTTCCCACTGTCCTACATTTCCTTCCTTCATTTTTATTTCTACCTTATAGAATTTCTAACTTCATTTAATTCTTCAAATGTGTTCAAGTAATACTCCTTCTATGAGATCTTTCTTATTCCTCCCATAGTTTCACTGTGCCTAATGCAGTATCTTGCACATGATAATAAACTAATGAATATTTGTTTAATTGAATTGAATGATTCAATCTGTATATATTGTAGTCAAGAACAAAGAAAGGAGGGTGTTAATGTATCTCTATGTGTATGTGTATTTAATGTGTAAGTTCCTGCATCTCTGTTTACATCCTAAAAGTTAAATACATGGGATTGAGAAGTGATTCATCATAATTCATCTTCTCCCCAAGATAAGCACAAATCATTAGGAAATAACTAGAATTATGGTATGGCAGCATCTTGAAAAACAGTTTCAAAACAACTTAGTTTCCCAGAGCACCTTGTGTCATTGTTACTTTATATATCATGGTGCTACCAGGATGAGATCAGTAGAGGAGTAGGTGTTAACACAATAACTAGGGGAATGAATTGGGGTAGGAACTGGTAAATTGCATAACTAGTAATTACCTCACCGTTATTTGTTGGGGATGTGGGGTGAAGGAGATTTAGCCAGGACACTTGAGTCAGAAGATAGGTAATTGCTATTTGCAAGAATTGTTGGGGGGTGGAGATGGAGTACAACTCTGTAGACGTTGACTTGATTTGGCTATCAACAGAAAAAGAATCAGAGCTATGTGTACTTCTATGGTTCAGAAAGTATGAGACTACATGGTCTTCATTTCCTGGGATTTTGCTTTATCTGTATGTCCTACTAGGTGAACTGTTTTGTGAACAGGGAGCTGAGAAGAGAGAGACTAGGCAGTAGTGTATGTATTTCTTGCCCTTAGGTGCTAGGTGTGCTGAAGCTGTCCTTGGTACTTCTCCAAAGTAAGAGGTCGCAGGCCTTTAATGGTAAGGATGAGTCTGTAATGATAAGGCATTTCATATTATGCCAGGGCATGGATGCCTCATTCTATAATTATCTAATATTCTACTCCATCTCTTTTGGACCATATTTGAGAGCCCCATAGGTCACACTAGGAAGAAAACAAAAAATTGGAGCTAAAGATGGTGAGAGAATAGAGGAGCTATTGAGAATATAAGATGCATGGAAGCAGAGGGATTCAGACATGACCATCTCACGTGCAAAAGCATTAAACTGAAAACAACAGGGGCATATCTGAGGAGACTGGGTCAGGCTTCAGCTGGAAGAGATGACCAAATTCCTTTCCAATTATGCAACCAGAGGTTAATGATGGGCTAAAAGAAAAACACAACAGGTGTTCTGATATTTAAATCAATGCATAAACCTTTCCAGCCCACTACCATAAAAGCACACCCTCACAGCTTCCCATGGACTTTTCCTACCGCATTAGCTCTGCAAATTCAAGTTCAATAGTGAAAGCAGCTATTTGGTAGAGAGAAGCATTGATCCCGGTGGTGGCACCTATAGGGGACCCACCTTCTTTCCTTCCTAACGAAAAAGGAGCTCTCTTGGACCCCAGAATAATTCAGCTGAATTCTCTGCATTTAAATTTCTGACTTCTGAGTAACTTTGTCTCTGGAAGAGATGCTGCAAATTTAACACATTGCAATATAGGCCCTCTTCTTAACAATATCAACTTTCTATAGTTTTTACACTTACCAACTATTTTGCATACATTAACTCATTGGATTCCTCCAACTGTGAGAGGTTGATAATAAAATTATTGTTCTCCTCATTTTACTTCAAAAGACAAGGTGATTTGTCCAATATTACATAGCTAGAAAGTACCAGAGTCAGGAAGCATACCAGGTCTCCCACTTCAGCAGTCAGAGATCTACTACATGGTTCTGCTTCTACATCACAGTTAATATCCAAACTTCCTCCTTATCATCATCATCATATTTGTATAGTGCTTTAAGGTTTGCAAAGCACTTTACATATGCTGTCATATGTGATCTTCATAACTATGTGAAGAATATGCTATTATCCCCATTTAATATATGGGAAACTGAGACCAAAAGAAGTGTATATAAATGTATCAGAATTTAAACATAGGTTTTCCTGATTCCAGCTGTAGTACTCCGTCTACCATTCAGTTGCTTATAAATTTATACCATGGCATTATATGGGACACATTATATTTTAAATCACATGAGAATTACAGGATCACAGCTTTAGAGCTGAAAAAAGACCTTTGAGGTTATCTAGCCCAATCCCTTGATTTTGCAGATGTAGAGATGAGGCCCAAAGAGGTTAATCAAGGAAAAACAGCTAGGAAGTGACAGAGCTAGGATTCAATCACAGCTCCCATAATTCAAGTTCAATAGTATAAGCAGCTATTTGGTAGGGAAACATTTATGGACCCACCTTCTTTGTTTGCTGACAAAAAGGAGCCCTCTTAGAACCCAACATAATTCATCTGAATTCTCTGCATTTATACTTACAAAGTATAATGATATAATAATAAAATACCTGATAATCATTTAGAAAGTGTGAATACATTTCCATTTGTTTCCAAAAGAATAGAACATTGTTTGGAGCATTAACTTACCCAAGTCTCAAGATATAGATCAGATGACTGGAGATGGCCCAGCCTTGAGGAGAGAAGGTAGATGAATAGCTAAGTTCGGGAGGCACTTAAGGAGGGTAAGAGTTTAGAGAAGATGAAGATGGCCAATAGAGTCTGGGAAGAAACCAGCTCTTCATCTCCTGAAAGAGGGGGTGAGATTTTGAGTTACCATGGCCACATGTGTTCTATAGATATGTGTATATGCATATGGGTATACATACCTACATATGTATGTGTTACATATAATATATATATATATTATATGAGTGTATATGTGTGCATTCTCTTACGTATACCTTCCCTGATTTCACTTTTGGAAAAAATGAAATGGCTTCTTTGCTCTTCTCTACATATGTTCATTATAGAACAGTAATTTATAGGAATGAGGCCAAGCCTTGTGTATAAGCCCTTTTCACCAGAAATGACAAAGTGATCCAAAGATAGATGGAAACTGATTATATCCCCAGATGAAAAATATTTAGGGGAACAAATAAACTTCTAGCCTGGTATTCCTCCTCTATGAATAGAGTAAAGGTGACCTCCAGCCCCCAAATTCTGGCTTCCCCTCCTGGCTGGAATGAAAGTATCTCTTGGATAAGCTATACTCACCATATGTGGGCCCCTCTCTCCATGTGGGGTTCACCCTTCCTTTCTCACTACATGACATCTTACTTTTTGAAGATTGAGCTTTATCCTTTGAAAAAGTTAATTGTGTCAACTGACCAATGGTTAATGAGAAATATACAGGTTTGAGATCACCAGTCTTCAGAAGTACAGACCTATAGTGTACCTTAGAACCTGTGGTAGTAAAGCAGTAGCCATCCTCTGGAGACCCAACCCCAAAGAGCATATTGGGAGACTATCCCAGAGTGTTTGTTACGTGTGCATTTTGTTAGATACAGAGACTGAGAGGGGGCTACTGACCTTTCCAGGACATAGTCCCAGATTTGAGACTGGATGTAAGACTGAAGAACCAATGAGAACAGATTCATAAGTAAGGTAGAAGCTGTTTGATTTTTCTGCCAGACAAACCCAATAAAAGTATTTATTTGGTCTGGTCTAAGACCAAGATATCAAGCTGATTCCTGACCTAAGAGTTTCATCTGTAATCTTCACTTGCCACATGTTTCTCTTTTGTTATGCCTGACCAGCCCTGTCTATTTTGTTAAAATTATAAACTAGTAACAGCAAATGAGACATAAACTGTCCTCAGTGGCAATGGAGGACTTGGAAGTGTTGAGCTGACTCTGTAAAGATTTTTAATCTATTCTTTAAGGGTGACTCCAAAGCTGGTCGTTAGAGGTCTTCAGTGGCTCCCCTCAGCTAAATTAGAGAGATATTTGTCGTGACTCTGTCACTGCTAAATATAGAGGATGGGACATGTTTCTTTAACTGAAGGACTTGCTGAATCTGCCAAAGACAATAAAAGACCCCTAAATACACTGAGATGAAGTCTTTAGTTCCACCCATCGGGAAATGGGGAGTTTTTATAAGCTATAAATAATAGAAAAGGAGAAAGCATGTTTAGTGAGAATCTCTACTTAAGAATAATTACAAATACAAAAGATTTGGTCCTAATCTAAAAAGAGGGTTAAAATCAAAGCTTTGGAATTACAAAAATAAAAGAACCCCAAAAAGTGATGATGCATGCCCCCAAAAACTTTTATATGTGTAATCCCCACTCTGGGCTCCCAATTCTAATCCTCACGCACTGGCACTATCTGGTTGGGTGTACAGCGTCTGACTAATTAGTTACAACCCTGAAGGTATAGAGCTGATTTCTAATACTGCTCAGGAATTCCCATTTAGCATGTCACCCCAGTAGCATTTAACAAATTAACATTTCCTTAACATCAAGTATTGCAAAAAGGTATTTACTGAGAAGGTCTGGCAGAAATTGAAATGCAGAAACAATTTTGAGGAGACCTAAACTGAGAGATGCAATTTCCCCCTCTACATATGTACTCAGTTCCTGGAGAGAGTACACTCAAACTTAGTGGTTACTACAAAATATTCCCCACCCCCAACTGATTATTCCTGGGACTTCTTTTCTCCCTTCTCATAGTCTGCTTATCAAGCTCACTGATGGCCATGGCATAGCCAGTGGACAAGTCTGTCCTAGCTCTGCTGGGCTGGCTCCTTGCTGGGCTGAGTCAAGCACATCATTCTTCAAAGCTGATGCATTATGTCACCAGGGTCCTATATTGCTGCAACTGGCTCCAGGATTTTCATTATCAATGGGATCTTCAACGATGGATCTCCTGATCTTTCCGATCCCCTTGGTACAACCATCCCAGGATATTGATTCATTTAAGATCAAGAAAGAAGAAAGGTACCAGACATAGAATCAACACATCTTCCTAAATACATATCAACAAGGTCAAAGAGATTTTTATTGATGGTTAATAATATCATAATATTTTATTATTTAAAATTGAAATGGGCCAATTTTCTTTTAATAGAACGCAATTTTAATATGAATTAATGGATTGAAGTGACAGTCAAAACAACTAATTCAGGTTTATATTGTATGAATAAAAGCAAAGTGTCCAAGACAAAAGACATCCATAGTTCTTTCCTACTTAGACTATACCACAGTATCTTGTATGGCTCAGTATGAAATGTATTAGGAGGGATAATGAAAAGCTAAAGGGAAGGAAGGAAAGAAGAGAGAGAAGGAGGGATGGAGGGAGGAAGGGAGGGAGGAAGGGAGGGAGGAAGGAAGGAAGGAAGGAAGGAAGGAAGGAAGGAAGGAAGGAAGGAAGGAAGGAAGGAAGGAAGGAAGGAAGGAAGGAAGGAAGGAAGGAAGGAAGGAAGAAGGGAGGCAGGAAGGGAGGGAGGGAAGAACTAGACAGTAACAAGGATATTAAGCAGACATAAACGTAGTGTCATGCAAAGATCATTTGAAGGTACTACAATTTCTTAAGCTGGGAGGTTGCAAAAGACTTGAGCAGAGCACAAAACTCATTTTTTACTTTTTACTATATTACTATACATTTTTACTACATTGCCATGTGGAACAGGGATTAGACTTATTCTGATTGGCCCCTAGTGAAGAACTAGGATCCATATCTGGAAATCTACTGTGAGATAGATTTGGCTCAATATAAAGAACAACTTCTTAGCAAGTATATATGTCCTAAAGTACAAAAGACATTCTTAGAAGATAGTAAGTTCCCCATTACTACCAGTATGTAAGTGGAGACTAGATGATGATAATTTAGGTATATTAGAAGCTTTAAGACCCTCACAACTTCCATGAGCTTTGGCTTTCCCAATTGATGGGTTCTACCTAGGACACAACATCAGTAGAGGGTAGTTCCCCCTAGCATTCTTATTTGAACTTTGAGATTAATCTTGAAAACATATTTTTTCACCCTTCTCTATGGATAAATATGTCCTACCTCTTGCCTTTCTGACCTGCAACAGAATTAGTGTCTACCTAGATGAAATTGCTGTTCCCAACCTTTTAGCCTTATCTGGCTGTCGACCCCTCCTGAATTCCTATCATACTCTGCCTTCCCTTTACTCTGTGCCCTCTAGAATTATGGCTTTCTTCTTAATGAGCTCCCTTTCATTCTAGATCTTTTCATCTAGTACTATTTCCATTCTACTATTCACTTTAACATGAAGAAACCTCATTCCTTTCCAGCTTCTCTCACATCATCTCTTTCCTTAACATTCATTTTAGCCTCTCCCCAATCCTGTACAACAGTACCAGGAGGAAAAGTCAGCTAACTCCTGCTCTCTTTGTTACTTCCTCACTATCCTTGTAGACTTGTATTCAACAACTATTCCTCTTTTGAAGTTTATACTATTCAACTACATCACCCTGCACAAACCCTTCATGCTGCAATACTACCAATCTTCAGAAAATTCATTTCTCTTTCAATTAGCTCAGTATTTGGTCCTGTTTCTCTTCACCAACTCTTATCCTTGTTGGCTTAGAAGTTCATGTTGATGTTCCCTTCAAATGTCTTGGTCTACCAACTCATCAATCAACTCAATTTCCATTTCCTCTTTATACCAGTCACTAGGTGGCACAGTGGGTAGAATATTGGACCTGGAGTCAGGAAGAACTAAGTTTAGATTCACACTCAATGACTTATTGGCTATGTGATGCTGGGAAAGTCATTTAACCGTCACCTCCTTCAGTTACCTTACACGTAAAAAGGGGATAATCAAAGCACCTACTTCTCAGGATTGTCGTGAGGATCAATTGAGATAACACATACTCAAACATTATAGAGCTACATAAATCCTAACTGCTGTAACTGCTACCCTAAACTACACTATGACCCAAGGTAATTCCATCTTCAAGATCTTGAATTCTAAAATTCTTGTCACTGAGCAAAATTTCCTGCCCTTCTATTCCCCCTACTATCTCAATTCTCCTAAACTTGCTAGTAGATTCTATCAGGGTGAATAGATTGTCAGTATAACCTAAGACATGGTATATGTCAGCTATTTGAGAATCAGTGTAGCCCAGTTCAAATGAAGAATGGTAACTATTTTCTTTCAATAGTAATTCTCAGTAGCTATCAAAAAATTTCTGGCAATGTATAGAATGGTTCATGATTTATGGGGGTTTGGTTTATTTCCTTCAATTTTGCTGAAGTTGTTCATTATTTTACCAGGTTTTTTATTTGAGTCTTTAGGATTTTTTTCTAAGTATGTCATCATATCATCTACAAAGATTGGTAGTTTTGTTTTTTCATTGCCTATTCTGATTCTTTCAATTTATTTTTCTTATCATATTGCCATAGTTAGCATTTCTAAAACCAATAATGAATAATAGGGGTGATAATGGTCATCCTTGCTTCACCCCTATCTTATTAGAAAGGATTCTAGTTTATCCCCCTATTGATAATGCTTGCTGGTGGTTTTTGGTAGATCGTACTTATCATTTTCAAGAAAGCTCCATTGTCCTTATGAGTTCTGGTGTTTTTAATAAGAATGATGCGATTTTGTTGCTTTTAATATTTGTATGGTCAATTATGCTGATAGTTTTCCTAATATTGAACTAACTATGCATTCCTAACATAAATTCCATCTAGACATTGTGCATGATCTTTGTGATATACTGCTGAAATCTACTTATTAGTATTTTATTTAAAGTTTTCTATCAATACTCAGGGAAATTGGTCTATAGTTTTCTTTCTTTTTGTTCTTTTGATTTAGTAATCAGCACCATATTTGTGTCATAAAAGGAATTTGGTAGGACTCATTTGCCCATTTTTCCAAATAGTTTATATGGTATTGACCAAATTATTCTTTAAATGTTTGGAAGAATTCACTTGTGAATCCATCTGGGCTTGGGAATTCTTTTTTTTAGGGAGTTCATTTATGACTTATTTATTTTATTTTTCTAAGACAGAGTTATTTAAGTATTTGATTTTCTATTCTGTTAATCTGTACAGCTTACACTTTGTATGTATTCATTCATTTCACTTAGATTTTCAGATTCGTTGGCATATATTAGGGCAAAATAGCTTCTAATAATTGATGCAATTTCACTGTCATTGTTGGTTAGTTCACCTCTTTCATTTTTGATACTGGAAATTTGGTTTTCTTCTTTCCTTTTTAAGTAAAATTATCCAATCTTTTACTTTTTCATAAAAGCCAGTCAGTTTTATTTATTAGCTCAATGGTTTTCTTACTCTCAATTTTACAATTATCTCCTTTTATTTCCAATTTTGATTTTAATGGGGGATTTTTAATCTATTCTTTTTCTAGCTTTTTTAGTTGCATGCCCAAATCATTGAAATGTTCTTTATTTTATTGATGTAAGCATTTAGAGGAATGAATTTTCCCCCAAGTATTCTTTTGGCTGAATCCAATAATTTCAGCATGTTGTCTCATTGTTGTCATTCTCTTTATTGAAATTATTGATTGTTTCTATGGTTTGTTCTTTGAGCCACTCATTCTTTAGGATTAGATTATTTTTTCCAGTTAATTGTTAATCCATTTCCATAGCCCCTTTATTGAATATAATTTTATTGCATTATTAACTGAAAGGGATGAATCTAATAATTCTACTTTTCTGCATTTGATTGTGAAGGTTTTATGGCCTAATACATGGTCAGTTTTTGTGAAGGTCAATTCTGTCATGTACAGGTAGAAAAAATGATAGCACCTTTCCATTTCCATTCAATTTTCTCCAGAGATCTGCCATATATAAATTTTCTAAAATTCTATTCATCTCTTTAACTTCATTCTTGTTTATTTTATTGTTAGAATCACCTAATTCTGAGAAAGGAAAGTTGAGTTTTACGGTCTTTTTCTTCTATAACTCATTTAATTTTCCATTAAGAATTTGGATACTATGCCATTTGGTGCATAGATGTTTAGTACTGATATTAATTCATTGCCTATGGTACCTTTTAGCAAAATATAATTTCCTTGATTATATGTTTTATTTAGGCAACTACATTCCTGAGTGGATAGAGCCGTGAGTTTGGTGTCAGGAAGACCCGAGTTCAAATGTGGTCTCAGACATTCACTAGCTGTGTGACTCTCTGGGCAAGTAACTCAAACTCTGTTTGTCTTGGTTGGTTACTTGTTGTCCTTCATTCTCTAAAAAAAACAAAATGACATCACTGTGTTAGAGTCAAGTTACAACTTCACTCTAATTGTGGCTGATCGGACCAACTCAAGCTCAGAATGTTCTACCATAAGTCGGTCACAAATAATCCATGTGAACAATTGGGAAGGATTCTCAAAATGTGCACATCTCTTGTTTCTTTTGAGCTACTTCAATTCTGTGTAGAGCATAGCACCTTCTCTTATGAGGGCAAGCCATGCTGGGTCATCTTGATTCAGCGTCTCCCATGTTACACAATCAGTTCCAAAGTTCTTAAGAGAGACCCTGAGATTGTCCTTGCATCCCTTCTTCTGACCATCATGTGAGTGCTTACCCTATGTGAGTTCTCTATAAAATAATCTTTTAAGCAAGCTGACATGTGACATTAATTCACTGGAGAAGGAAATGGCAAATCACTCCAGCATCTTTGTCAAGATAATCCCCTTATAGGGTCACAAAGAGTTGTGCATGACTGAACAACAATATTTTTGCTTTTTCTTTTTCTGAGAGCATGATTGCTTTTTTTTTTTTGCTGTTTTCCCTCAGTTTTAGCATAATAGATTCTGTCCCAGCCTCTATTTTCACTCTCTGTTATACGTGTGTTTCTTGTAAACAATTTATTTTTATGTTCTGGTGGTTTTTTAATCAATTCTGGTGTCCACTTTGGTTTTATGGGTGAATTTATCCCATTCACATTCACAGTCATGGTTATTGTGCATTTCCCTCCATCTTATTTTCTCTGTTCTCTCTATTCATCTCTCTCTCTCTCTCTCTCTCTCTCTCTCTCTCTCTCTCTCTCTCTCTCTCTCTCTCTCTCTCTCTCTCTTCCCCTCCCTCCATCCCTTTTCAAGTCTCTTTTGCTTCTGATCACTAGCTCTCTTAATCCACTATCCCTTCTATCAGTCCCCCTCCTCTTCTCTTTTTTCCTTTCTCTCCTACTTCCCTATACGGTAAGATATCTCTATGCTTAAATTTTAACCTTACCTATGCCCTTATGATTTCTCTTTCATGTTCACCTTTTTATGCTTCTCTTGAGTATCATATTTGACAGTCAGATTCTCTATTCAGCTCCTGTATTTTTGTCATAAATGCTTAAATGTCTTCTATTTAATTAAATATTCATTTTTCCCCTAAAGAACTGTACTCAGTTTTGTAGTAAATGTGATTCTTGGTTCTAATTCTAACACCTTTGCCTTCTGGAATATCACATTCCAAGCCCTTTGATTCTTTAATGTGTAAGTTGATAAATCTTGCGTGACCTTCTCTATAGTTCTACAATATTGAATGGTTTTTTTTCTGATTGCTTGCAATATTTTCTCCTTGATCTGAGAGGTCTGACCATAATATTCATGGTAGTTTTCATTTTGGGATATCTTTTAGGACATGGTCAATAGCTTCTTCCAATTTCTATTTCACCCTCTAGTTCTAGGATATCAGGGTAGTTTTCCTTGATAGTTTCTTGCTATATAGTGTCTGGGTTTTTTTAATCATGTTTTTAAGATATTCCAATAATTCTTAAATCATCTCTCTTTAATCTTAAAAAAAAATTCTTAAATCACCTTTTCCAGGTCAGTCGTTTTTCCTATTAGATATTTCACAGTTTCTTCTAATTTTTCCTATTATTTTGATTTTATTTTATTGTTTCTTGGTGTCTTATGAAATCATTCAGTTCCTCTTGCCTGATTCTCATTTTTAAGCAATCATTTTATTCATTGAGCTTTTGTACCACTTTTTCATTTGGCCAATTCTTATTTTAAAGATGTTTTTCTCTTCAGTGGATTTTTATGGCTCTTTTACCATTTGGCCAATTCTGTTATCTAAGGTGTTATTTTCTTCAGTATTGTGTTGTACCTCTTTTACCAAACTGTTGACTCTTTACATAATTTTTTTTTGCACCATTCTCATTTATTTCCCCAGTTTTTATTCTATCTCTTGTATTTCATTGTTTAAATCCTTTTTGAGATCTCCCAGGAATTCTTCTTGGATTTGAATACAATTCATATTTTTTCTTTGAGGCTTTGCATGTAGCTGCTTTGACATCATTGTCTTCTTTTTGGCTTGTGTCATTATCTACCCTGTCACCATAGTAACTTGTTATGGTCAGGTTCTTTTGTTCTTGTTTGCTCATTTTCCCAGCTTATTTCTTGACTTTTAACTTTAAATTGAACTTTTTTAGCTTTATGTTGAACTCTGCTCCTGGGGTTGGGGGACACTGTCCCAAGCTTCAGGTTTTTCTTGATGCTGTTTTTAATGCTTCCAATGAAGTATGACCTAAGGAGAGGTATGGTCACTACTCTTTTGTCTTGTGTTCTTTACCTTAGAAGGGTCTGTGTTCCCCTGTAACACTATCATTTAGCACTTCTCATTGCTCTGAGCATGTGACCTTGCTCCCCTGCAGCTACAATTAATAACGCTCTCTTTTATTTTGGAACTGAGACCAGGGTCTCTATTGCCACATTAGTGACCCTAAACACTCCCCTCTGCCCCGGAGCCAAGATTCCTGCAGTTAAGAGTGTGATTTCTCCTTTTGGTCCTGGGAATATGACTAGAATTTTGTATGGGCAATGCAAGAAGGTCCTAAACCTAGCATCAGAAAAAGTTCCCTGCAATCTTCTTCCAACCAGTTGTCTGACTCCCTTTCTACCCCAACCCCTCTCACAGTTGGTGGGCTAAGAGTTTTCAAAGCTGTTGCAACCTCCAATGTAGCTTCCACCAATACGATTTTCCCCAAGGCATGTCCTGCATTGCCTACAATATCTTGAAATGTTGAAAATGGCTTAACAAGAAGAAAGTGGCAGGATATTCTAGGCAGGGGAAGAAACAATAACAAAGAAATGAAAAAACAAAGAAAATTATATGAAGTCAAGATGATAAAAAGCTAAGTCCATCTGGAGAAGAGGACTACATCATAAATATAGGTAGACATTAGAGAGACTAGAAAAGAGAATGAAGTGATAAAGAACCTCGAAAGTCAGGCTGAGGGACTAGATTGAAGCTAATAAAGAGCTATTGTTATTTTTCACACATTATGTTATTCCTCACAGATTATCCTAGGATTATAAATTTAAGTCTAGAAGGTCATTTAATCCAATCCCCTCAGAAGACAAGGAAACAGAGGCCCATATAAGTTAAGTTAAGACAGCTTAGCAATAAACTACATAGAAAACAAGACCTGGAGATAAGAAGACCCAAGTGCAAAACCTGCCTCAGATAATTACTAGGTATGTGTCCCTAGGCAAGTCAAACCTTTACTGCCTCAGTTTCCTCAACATTAAGACAAGGATAATAATGGCACCTCCCTTAAAAGATTATTATAAGGATCAAATTAGATATTTACCAAGTGCTCTTAGCACAGTAGCAGGCAGTGAGTAGGCAATCAATAAAAGGTCATTTTCTTCCTTCTAAGGATATGTAGGGTAAAAGTAGCAGAGCCACAATTCTAAATCCATCCTCAAATCCAGTGCTCCTTATAATGAGCCACATCTGAAAAACAAATTTATCCTTGCTTTAAAAAATAATTCATCTTTGTATCTCTAGCACCCAGCATATTTCTTTGAATATAGAATGCACTTAATAAATGCTCCTTGAATTGACCTGAAGTTGATGAGATCAGGGAGACGTTAGAAGCAGGGGAACCAACAGGGAATCTGAGAAGTTGAATAGAAGAAAAAATTATCAGCAATATATCTAGCCCTTCATTCACACTATCATTCCCAGTAATCTACCACTCATTCAGTGCCCATTTAGCAATTTCCCGACTACAACATTCCTTCCATCAGTTTTTCCCAATGGGCTTAAATCATTATCACCTATATCACTCTCTTCCACACTTAACAGAACCAAGAATGGGACAAGTAGAGCAATTTCTATCTTTCTTCTGGCCAGGAGTGCTTAATAGACACCTTACTTTTCAAAAATCCATAATTTTGCTGGTATGGATATTCATTCTACAAATACATTACCTAATCCCTGTGCATCTTAGTAGATGGGCTTCAAAATTTACCATGGCTGAAGGACATATGAACCCATAGTCATCCCTGTAATGAGGTTTTTCAAACTGAATCAGGCTGGTCTTTAGATATTAGAATTAAGGTCTATCACATTTACCATATGTGAAGTCTTAATCAGATTGGTAGGACCAGTAAAAGCTTCTAGATTATGTACAGGGTCTTTGAAATCCTGGGGTCATCTCCGCATTATAATGAGGAGGACTTTTGGCAGGTGTGCTTTCTATACAGGCATATCTCAGGGCAAAGCTAAGAAGGTAGAGTAGAGCAAGGACCTGCCTGAGCTCTCCACAAAAAACTCTCAAAATGCCTGTAAAAAAATGACTTTGAACAAATTCTATAGTAGCAGAAGCCACAAGATGACATAGTAAAACAGATTTCCAGCCCAAGATAATCTGGAAGGCCAGCAAGAGGAGTCTATTGCATGGTGCTCAGAGTGGAGTACAGTCCAGCATGGACCACGCCAGTGCAGGTGGGATTGGGGAAGGCCTCAGGGCATTGAATCACTGCACCATGGTTTCCAGACTCCTCATCCCACAAAAACCAAAGACAGCTTCAAAGACTAGTGGGAAAACTCCCTCATCTGGGTGAGAGAAGAACATGGCCTGGCCCTAGCCCCAGCCCCAGTCCCAGAGTGGCGACAGTCACTGTTGCAGCAATTAGTTGCTTCTGGAGCTCTCATCCTGCAGAGAGAGGGGGAAATCAAGTAACTGATCTGGGTCTCAATCCTTGGTGGTGGCCCTGGAGCAAAAAGAAACACTGGCAGGGCAGAGCTGGTGGCAGTTATGGAGAGGGAATCCTGCTTGCAGATCTAGGGCAGAAAAGCGTGCTTGTGGCTGCTCACAAACTAGAGTGCAGGACAGGAGAGTAGTAAACACATCTCCTTTGATCATACCAC
This sequence comes from Bettongia penicillata ogilbyi, assembly GCA_023548195.1. Lineage (NCBI taxonomy): Eukaryota > Metazoa > Chordata > Mammalia > Diprotodontia > Potoroidae > Bettongia > Bettongia penicillata. The sequence goes on along the minus strand of JAJHZJ010000107.1, from coordinate 4,713,741 downwards.
TTTGAAGAAGGTGAGAATTTACAGAGCCCTAGAGATATCTCTGAAAGCAACTGCATAAAGTCCCTGAAAATTGGAGCAGTGCACCCTTCACTTAACAAGGAGCTCAAAGGCTGAGTAATTCATAAGGAAAATTACCAAAGTGGGGCGGGGCGGGGGGAATATAATATAACTATAGAAGGTTACTTTCTTGGTGAAAAGGTATTTTTTTTCAACAAAGAAGATCAAAGTATACAACCAAGGAAGACAGCAAGGTCAAGGCTCTTACATCCAAAATCTCCAAGAAAAATATTAAATGGTCTCAGGCTGTGTGAAAGTTCAAAAAGGATTCTTAAAATCAAGTAAGAGAGGTAGAGGGAAAGTTGGGAAGAGAAATGAGAGCAATACAAGAAAATCATGAAAAATGAGTCAACCACTTGCTAAAGGGGAACCAAAAAATGCTGAATAAAATAACATCTTTAAAATTAAACTAACCCAAATGGCAAAAAAGGTCCAAAAAAATCAATAGGGAGAAGAATGCCTTAAAAAGCATAATTGGCCAAGTGGAAAAGGAGGTCTAAAACTCACTGAGGAAAACAATTCCCTTAAAATTAGAATGGAGCAAATGGAAGCTAATGACTTTATGAGAAATCAAGAAATTATAAACCAAAACCAAAAGAATGAAAAAATAGAAGACAATATGCAATATCTCATTGGGAAAACAACTGACATCATCTTTCAAGAAATTATCAAGGAAAATTGTCATGTTATTCTAGAACCAGAAGGTAAAATAGAAATCAAAAGAATCCACCAATCATCTCCTCAAAGAGAACCCAAAACAAAAACTAGGAATATTGTAGCCAAATTCCAAAGTTCCCAGGTCCAGGAGAAAATATTAGAAGCAACCAGAAAGAAACAATTGAAGTATTATGAAAACACAATCAGGAAAACACAAGATTTAGCAGCTTCTACATTAAGGGACTGGAGGGCTTGGAATGATATTGCAGAGATCAAAGGAGCTAGGATTAAAACCAAGAATTACCTACCAGCAAAAGTGAGTATAATGCTTCATGGGAAAAATGTAACTTCAACAAAATAGGGGACTTCCAAGCATTCTTGCTGAAAAGATCAGAGTTGAATAGAAAATTGTACTTTCAAAAACAAGAATCAAGAGAAACATAAAAAGGGTAAATAGGAAAGAGAAGTCATAAGGGATTCATTAAAGTTGAACTGTTTACATTTCTACATGGAAAGATGATATTTGTAACTTGAGACTTTTCTCAGTATTAGGGTAATTAGAGGGAATATTGTATATGTGTGTGTATGTGTGTGTGCATGTGTGTATGCATATTTATATATGTATATATTACATATATGTAGGTATATGTATGCATGGGTGTGTATATATATACACATATATACATATGTATATATAGGCATACCTCAAAGATATTATGGGTTCAGTTCCAGACCACCACAATAAAGGGAGTCAAACAAATTATTTTATTTTCCAATGCATAGAAACTATACCGTAGTCAAGTGTGTAATAGTATTATGTCCAAAAAAAAATAAATATTTTAAGTAAAACTACTTTATAACTAAAAAAAGTGTAATTGTCCTATGAGCCTTTATTCGTAATCTTTTTGTGATGGAAGAAGCTCAGTGTTAATAACTGCTGAATGACTAGGGTGGTGGCTGCTGAATTGGGGTGACTATGGAAATTTCTTACAATAAAACAATAATGAATTTTGCCATGTTGATTGACTTTCCCTGTCATGAAATATTTCTCTTAGCATGTAATGCTGTTTAATAACATCTTACCCACAACAGAACTTCTTTCAAAATTGGAGTCAATACTCTCAAACACTGGCACTGTTTTATTGACTAAGTTTATGTAATATTCTTCATTATTGTTGTATCTCAAGGAATAAGGAGGCCCATGAATAGAGAGAAATTGAGAATGTCCAGTCATTGGATGAGTTGGAACACACATTTATCAATTAAGTTCACCATCATGTGTGGGCACAGTTTGTGGTGCCCCAACACTATTACAGTACTAACATGAAAGGTCACTAATCACAAATCACTATAGCAGATATGATGATAATGAAGATGTTTCAAATATTGTTAAAATTACCAAAATATGACACAGAAACATGATGTGAACACATGCTGTTCGAAAAATGGAGCTGATAGATTTGCTTGACACAGGTTTGCCACAGAACTTCAATTTATAAGAAAAAACCTACAATAAAAATCCCCATAATATCTGTAAAGTTCAATAAAGTGAAGCACAATAAAACAAGATATGACTATACTTGCATAATTATTTTATATGTATATATGTTGTTTCCACAAAGAGACTCTAAGACCCTTGATGGTAGACCAACTCTTTTACCTCTTGATACCTTTTGCAGTACCGTACCAAACCAATATGTTGTGAAGAGAGTGCTGGAACTGGAATTAGGAAAGTGAAGGCTAAATCCCACTGCTGAAATTTACTAGCTGTGTGATCACTGGCAAGCTAGTTAACTTCTCTGCAGACACACAGGATTTGGGCATTGGAAGGGACTTCAAAAAGCCTAAAGAGCACCATGACGTTCCTAAAAGTGGCTTTCCAGCCTTTGTTCAAAGACTTCTAATAAAAGAGAACCTGCCGTTTACTGAAGTATCCCGTTCCATTTTGGGAAAAAATGAATTTTTGGAATTTTTTTTTTACATAAAACTTCAAGTTACCTCTTCAACTTCTACATGTTACTCTTTGTTCTGCCTCTTGTGGTCAAACAGAACAAGTCTAGTCCATTTCCCTTGAGACAGCCTTTCAAGAATATGCTTATAATTAATAATTACCTTCCTGGGTTTTCTCTTTTCCTTGCTAAATATCCCCAATTTCTTCAGTTGGTCCACATGTGAGTCTCTGAGTTTCAGTTTTCATATATGTAAAATGGAGATTACACAATTTATATCATTTCATAAGTCTGTTGTGAAATTCAGATTAAACAATTAATATAGAGTACCATTCAGACTTTAAAGTACTATGAAAATATAAAAGTTTAATGGCACCATGAGGAAAGAAAACTTGGATCCAAGTCCCATCTCTGACACATGTTGGAGTTGTAACCCTGAGTAAATCATTTAACCTCTCAAAAGTATAGACAATTATCCAAGAAATTAAGACTCAGAAGAGGTGCTGACATGTATTAGTAGGTGAACTCACCCAGTTCACCATGTTAAGGAAAACACAACCCTTAACCTATAAATAACAATTTAAAAGGTCAATCTGAGGTGCTTCCCAATTATCTGTTGAATCTGTTGTACCATCATAATTCTGGTGCAAGTCCTCACTACCTCATGCGTGGACTATCAAAACAGCCAGCTGATGGGTCTGCCTGCCTCAAGTCTTTCACCACTCCAATCCATCTTCCATTCAGCCACCATAGTGATTTTCCTAAAGCACAGGTCTGACCACTTCACCCTCATACTCAATAGACTCCAGTGGTTTCCTAATATAGAATAGAAATAGGCAAATACAAACTCCTTTGTTTGGTATTCAAAGCACTTCAAAAACTAGCCCCTCCTACTTTTTCAGTCTTCTTACATATCACAACCTGCCACACATTCTTTGATCCAGTGAAAGTGATCTCATGGCTGTTACACAAACAAGGCACGCCAACTCTTGGCTCTAGGCATTTACCCTACCTGTCCCCCATACCTAGAATATTATCTCTCCTCAACTTCACCTATTCACATCCCTAACTTTCTTTAAGTCACAACTAAAATCCTCTCTTCTACAGGAAGCCTTTCCTAACCTCCTGTAATTCTAATGTTTTCTCTTTGTAAATTTTTCCTATTTTTCATTCATATATGTATATATATATATATACATACACATATACACACACATATATATAGCTTGTGTGTATACATTTGTTTGTTTGCATGTTGCCTCCTTCATTAGACTATGAACTCCTTGAAAGAAATGTTTTGCCCTTTTGTGAATCCCTAGTGCTTAACAGAATGCCTGGTACATAACAAATGCTTAATAAATGTTTATTGCTTGACTGGTAGATTGAATGAATGAAAATGAATTCAATTACATTGAAGTTGATGTTCATGTGCTCAGAAAATATCTTTAATTGTATTTGACTCCCTTGATATCATATGTATATGTATATACATATATATATGTATGTATATGTATATACATATATATATGTATGTATATGTATGGGTGTGTATATGTATGTAATATATGTCTATATATTGCCTTGATATATGATATTACAGTTCTGAGGGAATATTTGAATCTCTCCATATTCAAATGCAAACGTTCTATTTTTTTTAGTCCCTTATAATTGCTCATTCAAATGTATTTCTGTATCTTTCTCTTGACTCCCATGATTCTACTCAGCTGTGTTCTTTTTATCAGGAATGCTTAGAAATCCTCTATTTCATTAATGGTCTATTTTTCTTCTATTGGATCATACCCAACTTTTCTGGGTAAGATTATTTTTCTTGTTCTAAGCCTATAACTTTGGTTTTTTTGAAGTATAGTTACCACATTACATGTTCTCCTCTTCTTTATAGTGTGAGCTGCTAAATCTTGTGTGATCCTTACTCGAAGAACTCAATACTTGAATTATTTCTGACTGGATGCATTATTTTTCCTTTGACCTGGAAGCTCTGGATTGTGTTTGTAATAGTTCTAAGAATTTTCATTTGGGGATTTCTTTCAAAAGGAGAATAATGAATTCTTTCTATTTTCACTTTGCTTCCTGGTTCTAACAGATCTGGGCAATTTTTTTGATTTCTTAAATTGTGATTTCTTTTTGCTCATGACTTTCAAATAGTACAATGAGTCTTAAATTATTTTTCCTTGATCTGTTTTTCAGGTCAGGTCTTTTTATGTGAGAAATCTTAAATTTTCTGATTTTTTTCATTCTTTTTACCTTGTTTTAATATTTCTTGTTACTTTATAGTCATCAGTTTCTATTTGACCTACTTTGATTTTTAAGGATTCTGTTGCTTGGGTAGTTTTATATATTTTCTGCTAATCTCTTCATCTGCTTTCCAAATCTTTCCCCCATAGCTTTTATTTATTTTCCAATTCTTTCCTCTAGTGATTTATTTCTTTTACAAAAGCATCTTAACTCTTTAAAAAAATCTCATGCTTCATTTCTTCCAGAGATTCTAGTTGAATTTGTTCACAGGGTGCATTTGTTTTTGATCCTTTGCTTGTAGATGTGTTGGAATCATTTATTTTACCCCTGGGTTTATCTTGGGTGATCCTGTGGGCATAATAGAAAAATGATAATTTTCCCTAGTTGATGCTTAAAAACCATAGGGTACCTGATAATTATTGTCCCAGGTAGAGGATATCTCCAATGGTTCCCTGCAGAATATAAAAGGCACTCAAATTTCTAGCAGATGAAGTTCTCAGAGTGTTTTGCCCCCTCTCTGGGTACTCTCCTCTGACTGAGCACTTGCAATAACACACTGGTGTCCTGAGAAGGTGGCTAAGTACTCTCCCCTATGAGGGTTCTAGAAGTAACATTGAAAGCTTGAGGTGTCCAGCATTGTTGGTCCTTTACGTTATGTCAATTGTAAGGATTGTTGCTGGCACTCTAAGGTGATTACCTCGATTAATAATCATTATTCTTTTTAAGGATAGTAGATATTTTGATGTTATGCTGCAAAAATTCAGATTCCAACTTAACTGCAATTGATTTTGCAAATATCTGCACAATTCTAAAACCTAGGGGAAACCTAACTGTGATTCAAGCAAGGCTTGGACCAACTGCTTTGTGAGATTGTCGTTAAAGTTGCTTAGAGTTGTATTTCTTCACAGCTTGGGGATAAATGAATCTATTGCAACACTCGAACTAAAAAGTAGATTTTCTTCTGCTGCAACAACAGTTTTAAATCTTTTTGGAGAGAGATGGATAGTGGGAGTAAGTGGTGGCTTCAGCAGTAGTACCAATAGCTGTAGCATCATTGAGAATCCACAGCAGAAGATATCTTGAGGAAGCTTTCCAGGAGATTGACCCTAGGTATTCTAATAAGTAGGATATTTTCATTTCCTTGTCACTTTCTAACTTGTTCAGATAATCTAGCAAAAACAATGACGGAATTATGCCTCCTATGAGAAACTGCTGAAACAATGGTGAACTTACCCCACCCCATTTCTTTCTTTTGCTTTGTTACTAAAAACAGCAGGGAGCATGGTTCATTACTAAGTGTTTTTCTGCTACTTTAAATTTTGCTTACTCATTATTTGTATTTGTAAACTATGGTTTTCTAGAAAAAAGGTAAGACAATTTTAATTACAACTTCTTTTTTCTATAGAGAGTGAGATTGGATTTGTGAATAGCTGATACCAAATTCATCTAGCTGGGGAAATCTTCCTTTTGGTACTGGTAGCTTCTTAGAGCTTTGGGAATTTTATTAGTAATATCTCTTTTTAGACTTTCCAACTGTTTTGGGAAGGAAAGCCATACCAATCCAGGGACCTTACCTTGGACTGAGGTAATATTTTTCTTTCCCAAGAAAATTTTGCTTTGAACTTTCAGGCTTTCTCCACAGAACATGGAAAAGTAGGAAGGAGTAGTAAAGCCCTGGTTCAGCCCCTAGTGGAAATAGTCAGGCATTGTCAGAAAAAAATATACTCTTATCTATATCTGATTTTTAATCTGTTCTGCTATCTTCTTTTGTTTAATGAGTTCATATCCTTCATATCCATAGTCATTATCAACAACTGAATTTCCCTCCATCCTATTCTCTTATACTTCTCTTTCTCTTTGTTTCCTGTCATTTCTGTATAAATATAAATAGTCAGAATTTAATGAAGAAAGTAGCAGTGATTGATGGAATAGTAGTGGCCAATAGCAGTGGAAGCAACTACAGATATACAGGGAAAGAATATGACCTGAGAATAGCTGTAGTTTCAGAAATTCAAGGAATCTGACTATTCCCACTAGGGGCTGTACTCCTTCCTTCTTTTCCATGTTCTATGGAGAAAGCCTGAAAGTTCAAAGCAAACTCAGTTGGGAAACAAAAATATTGCCATAGCCCAGGACAAGGTCCCTGAATTCATGTGGCTTCCCTTCCCAATAGAGTTACAGTTAGACCTTTGATTGCTACCTTGGAATGGTGTAGAGAAGTGCCAGCTATGGATCCTTTGAAGATATAAATACTGGAAGCCTGCTTGAGAAGCCCACCAGACAGAACACCTAAGGAACACCTCATGAGGACTTCACAAAGGGAGGAGAGGACTTCCCATGCAGAAATTTGGAACTAGTCCTCAGTTACCTATTCTTGATAAGAGTTTCTTGCTACCACTGTACTTTATATTTCTGCCTATCCTCCTCTTAGATTCAGTATTTATGGGAGAGTGGGTCCCAGATTTGGAGTTGAATATTTTGTGCCACCTCTTTCTACTAAACATTCATATTCATAGTAAATATATTTTCTAAAAGTTAATTGACTGACTAATTATAAATGGAGGAACATTGGTGTAGACACATGAGCAACAGTACCAGAAGCCCTGCCCAAGGAAAACTGAGGAAAATAGCACCTCCCTCAAGGGACCTCTGCATATTAGTGTAAATGTTCATTAGCGTAAATTTCCTAGAGTTATTTGGGAAAGTAGCTCTCAATAGGATGAGACATTAGCACTATCTTAAGCCTGGAACATTGGTAGACTGCCTCCTGTTCCTCCTTCCCCTTTTCATTGGGTTGCCAGTCATATTTTTAAGCAGGACGAAATTAAGCATGAGGGAATCTCTAAACTATGTATCAAGTCTGAAATATTTCTTTATTTCAGCTCCCTCCATTTATGTCAAATGAGTTTCTTTGTCCAAAAACAAACAAACAAAAAGATCTTTGCCAAAATATGGTGTCAAAAAACAGTAGGTACTAATGCCTTATCTTCCAAGATAAAAAAAAATCTTCACTTCTGCAACCTGGAAATCATCGTTAGTACATTTGTAACAATAAGATTAATAGGGTTAATAGAATCCTTTGTAGTGGAGAATGACATCATGCTTTTTTTTAATGCAAGCAGTGATAAGGGAGTAGTATCTGCTCTGTGGTCTCCAGATAGTAACAAGTATGCTTCTGTAAGGAGATAGAGATTTAGTTGGCTCTCCCAGATCATTGACTGAGCTCAGCAAACTATACCTTTTTGGAGAACATTGGGATTCTTTATTTATTGATTTTCTTGGATAGTAGCTCATATATTCTTGATTTTCATCCTAAACTTGTCCCTGTTTACCTACTCCTAAATATTTACTTCTCCTTGGTTGTCCTAACAGCTCTCCTCTAGGTCACGTTGGTCCTCTAACTATCCTAATAGGGTCTCAGCTTTATACTTTGATTCTTGTTCCTCAGTCCTTTTCTAATAATGATTTTCTAATGAGGGAAAACAATATAGAAAAGAAAACTGACAAGTGGGGGCATGAGGGAGTATGAAGTGACTTGCCTAGGATCACACAGTCATTATGTTTAGAAGATGGAATTGAACTTGGAGACAGACAGAGAAAGAGAAAATATTTATACATATATAGGTGTGTATATATAGATATATATTCCTGGGTTCAAATGTAACCTCAAACTCTTACTAGCTGTGCAACCCTGGGAAAGCCACTCAACCTTGTTTGCCTCAGTTTCCTCATCTATAAAATGAGATAGAGAAGGAAATGACAAAGCACTCCCATACCTTTGCTAAGAAAACCCTAAAGAGGGTCACAAAGAGTCAGACACAACTGAAATGACTTAACAACATACTATATAAATACAAGGTGATTTCAGTACAGAGGCATCAAAAGCTGGGTACTGGGAGGTCTCATCTGAGCTGGCTGTGGAAGGAAACTAAGTATTCTAAAAGGCAGTCAAGAAGGAAGGAGTGCATTTGGAGCATTCTAGGCATAGAGGATAGAACATACTGTGTGAGTAACTGTCAAGCTGAATTGTACAGTGCATGAAGGGAAATCATGTATAATAAACATTGAAAGACACTCAGTGGTAATTCTTTATTATTTTATTACCTCAGAGATTGTTTTTTTATTTCAACAGTAAAAAGAGACCTTCCACTCAGATGACCACACCTCAACAACTTAGTCATCTGTCCTAGCGAGTTTCAGTGGCTGAAAAACTCATCAGCCTGCAACCACCCTGATGGTAAGCCTCTGAGACTTCAGCTAGGCTAGTCTTCAAATATAGAAGTACAGTCCATCACCATGCTAGCACCATACATATTCCTTATTTCTGATTTGTCTGATATTAATAATGTCATCAAACAAGTTCATATATACCATTGCATATTCCAAGTAATCTTAGGTAATTTTGTAGTGCTTGTAATCCATAACTCAATGGAGCTTAACTTAGCTATCCACAAAAGAAAAATCATGTGCATTAATAATACCTGTTTTTGAGACTATGGCATTCATTTGGATAAACAACTTATTGAGTTGGCCCATATACCTTAGAGAGATACTTCCATTGGTTCATGATTGAGGTTCCAAACTGAATAGAAAGAGAGAGAAATCTGAATTATTCAGATGGAATTTGACAACACTTGACTCCAAATTTCTCTCTGAAAATCAAAGATCTATATTTTAATTCTTCCAGTATCAGAACTGTCTCTGATGGACAGTGGAACTCTGGATATGTCATTTAACTTCTTAGTACCTTAGGTAGTTAAGGTCTAATTGGTTGAAGGAGTTTCCTCACCATAGAGTGTGCTCCTTCAGTACCTCCACAGCATCAAGAAATCTATAGGAAGGTCCTAACATATTGCATAAACATCCATACATATGTACACACAAACACATATACAGATATACACACATATACCTCAGAGTGCTTTTTAGAATATGTGAACATGAATTGAATAGAATGAGAAAATATGTCTAGGTTGCAATCTACACTCTTGGATGGGTGCCCACAATAATGAGATCATACATCAAGGAGTCTGCTCTACTTTAAAAAAGAAAAAAACACACAAAAGAGACAAATTAACTACTTTTAACAATTTTTAATTTAACAAACTCAATTATTTCTTTGAAATCTTCACAGCTTTCCTTTCTTTTTTTTGTTTTCATTTTTTTCTTACATCATTAAGCTCAGAACCCTGCTGATTTTTACCTTTTCTTGTCTCCAAATGTACCTGATTAGAGTTAAAAGTTTTCTGGTGCAGAGGCTGGGTACTTAGGAGCCAACAAAGATGGAAAGCTATTGAGTTTCCATGAAATACCTTTTCTATGAGATGTGTATTTTAACTTGCTTGACGGAGAGTATCATTAGAGTAATTTTAATGGGCTAACACAGGGTGCCAATTGAATGGAATCCATCAGGCAAATGGCTTGCAGTAAATGGTATAAAGACACCATACTTAGCCTGCTGTGCTGATTTCAATGCTAATCTCCAGTAAACGACATCTGTATTGCTCCTCTGTGAGGCCCCATGCATAGGGAGCTCATTTGTGTCCATGTGTAGCTTTCCTGAAAACCAGTCCCTTAAAGGCTTTCCACCTAAACAGTCAATTCATTCTGTGGGCTGCAAACAAAGGGAGCATCTTGGGAAGGCTCAAATGCTCCACCTGCTCCATGTCATCAGGATTTATCAGCACACTGGACATCTTTTCATAGGAGGTGCAAAAAGCAAGTTTTAACGACTAAGATAGGCCCTCCTAAGCTTCAGAGAAACAAAGGAGTCCAACCAAAATCAACATAGAGAGGGACTATTTTGTTCCCCTTCTGTTTGTACTTATTTAATGATCCAACTGCATTTTTAAGCAATCGTCAGCCTTTCTAAATTCAGAGGACCACTTCAAACCACAGGCTAGTTTCCCAACTGAGAGCCAAAGTACCAAAGGCTGGCACTTTTGGTGGGAATGCCAATTTGAGGGGTGGCAGGAAGAGAATTTAAGGGGAGTGGAGAGACAGGCCACATGGAGTCTTGAACTCATTAGAATGACTCCCCAGTAAGTGCAGAGGAGGGGGAGCCATCTTCATAAAAGAAATGCACAAGATAAATCAGACATCAAAGATGACTCGGAGTTTAGCAACCCAGAGTCACTGGGTGTCTGTTTGCACTTTTAAATCCAAGACAATGGTAGAAAACTCATGGCTGTACCATTGCCCATCGTTACAGACAGGCAGAATATGATGCTACCTACATGGGGACACTTACTGTGTCCAAATGCCTCCCTGTCAAGGAAACAGTTTCCTTGAAGGCCCAGTCCTTGGCACAGTTTAATGGTTCAGCATCAGAAACTGATATTGTTTGATCAGTGGCAATGATATTAGTGATTGGGCATTAGCATCTGCTTTGTTGCTGCATCCTAACAAGCTTATTTTGAGGTTCAAATGGAATACATATACATAGGATATATTTATATGTATATATAAACAAGATATATATGTATGATATAAATAGGATATCTATATAGATATAGGATATATGTATTTATATGTGTGCATGACATCATGACATATATATATACATATATAAATAGTCTATTTGAACTTCAAAACAAGCTTGTAAGGAAGGCATTTCATGTAGTGCTACTTCCATGTTACAAATGAAGAGACTGGCACTAAAGATAGGCTGTCATTTGCCTAGGGATGCCACCTGTGTGACCTTGGATAAGCCACTTCCCTTAGGGGTGTCAATTTTATCATCTGTAAAATGAGAGTTATTGACTAGATAATCACTCAGGTCCTTTTAAACTCTAAATCCTTTGGCCCTCTACTATGCTCTGAAGCATAAAGGCCTTTGCCCTCATGAACTTCACTGACTCCTGGAGGGAGATGGAAGCAGGTATGTCCATACATTCAGACAAACACAAGAAAGAGAGAGAGAAAGGAAGGAAGGAAAAGAGACACACAGAGAGACAGAGACAGGGAGATAGGCAGAGACAAATAGAGAGAAAGAATGAGAAACAGAGACAGTGAATGACAGAGAAAGACTGAAAAAGAGAGAGACCAAGACAGAGAGAAACAGAGACAGAGACCAACATTGAGAGAAAGTCCTGCAACTGTTTTAAGTGCTAACTACTGCCAGCTATAGAATGATAATGGTGATAGGGTTAGTGGTAGTGATGGTGGCAGTTACTGTGACAGTGATGGGTGATATATACAAACGCAAACACCATAAAGCACCTGGACCAAAAAAAGGGAAATATATCGGTTCATGGAAAGAATTATAAGACCAGCACAGAGGCATGATGTAGTTGTTATGAGAGAATTCAATTATCTAGACATCTGCCTGAATTATCTCTGCCAAAAGCAGAAGAGCTAATAATTTCTTTACTTGTTTTAAGCATAATTTTATCCAACAAGGAGAAATTCTGTTCCGGGTCTGATTGTCATCAGCACTTGCTGAAATAAAAAGGATGGGAATGTTGGTTGATGGGGAATAACAATTTCATCTTAGAGTTTTTGTTAATAGAGAGAGGTGTTGAGGATAATCTTGGCTGATGAATTCCTTGTGTGCCCACTTCAATTTCTTCGGATAAATCTTGTTCAGGTCCTTCTTCTATCATTAATTCTGAAGTGCAGTGGTCATTTCCCCCACCAAGATTCCTATAAATTTGACCCCAGAAACCATTTTAATGAGAATGCAATCCAAAATATAATTTCCCCTCTTTAGTTGGTTCCTCCACATCTTTTATGAGTGAAGCTTTTAGGTTTTTCTCTTTATTTGAAGCATAGTAAAAAAAAAAAATTGGTACACTTTGGGAATTCAGTGGCACAAAGTACACTGCCATTACTTTAGGAATGTTATACAATCAAAAAAAAAAAAAAAAGCTAGATTTTCTCTCTTTTTGAAACACTGCATTACATGATTTTACTCACCAAACAGATCATTTACAAATGTTAGGTCAATAAATTTCTACCATCCATAAAAATGTAGCTTTCTTACTAAAATGCAAAAATTAAAAAGATCGGTGTCTAAACAAGAAAAACCAAAAAACAAACTGGAATGAAAGACTAGATATCACATCTAAAATTGGGGTTTTTTGTTTGGGCCTTTATATTCTTCTCTCCCTCTACCATATCCTGGAGTTCCAGGCCCCATTCCTCTAGGCCCTGCCCACCCCCAGGCCCAGCTCCTCCCTGCCCAAAGTACTCTGTAGGCATGTCACTTCCCATCATGGAAACCACTCAGGGCTGTTGGTGGAACTCCAGGGCTGGCCCTCATAGCCTATGCCACTACCACCCAAAGGTGGAAATTTCTAGTTTCCTGAGCCATAGGGATCTCCCATGGTCATTGTTCCTGCACCCATTCTTATCTCTCTCCCTCGTGGATCCATGTATCCCATTTGACTATAACTTTCTTCTGTTTGGTGTCTCATTTGCTCTTCCATCTCACGCTGGCGAATCATCATTTCTTCTTCTCTTCTATGCTCTTCTTCCTCTTGCCTTAACTGTATTTCTTTGTGTTTCTGCATTTCTTTATTATGATGTTCCTCCATCCGTCTCAACTCTTCTTGACACCTCATTAGATCCTGGCATAAAAGATTTGCCTGATGCTCATGATATGCGTCTTCCATTTCACTTTCCAGTTTGTCTTTTGCATCTTTCATGTTTTTCTCAACCTGCTCCCTTTGTTGCTTTTCCATTTCATCTAAAAACTTCCATCTCTGGGACTATTCAAACTCAAAGGTCCCATGCTGACCAAAATGTGGAGGGTTCCCTCTCTCCTTTTGATACATTGGATTCTTCTGTGCAGGCTTTTCAGGAACACCATCTTCATCATCTAGTTGCTCAAGTGGTTCCACAATGACTGCAGGAGTTGTCAACAAAAACACTCCTTCACTGCATTGTTCAAATGCTTTTCTTACAGCTGGCTTAGAAGCAAATTCAACAATGCCTTTTCCTGTAGATCTTCCCCAGTCATCCACAGTTATGACAGCCCTTTCAATAGGTCCAACTGGCTGAATGCTTCTTCCAATAATTCATTAGAAACATAGGATGAAAGATTTCTTACAGAGAGGACAGCGACATGTGTGGCAAAACGAACATGATGTTGTCGCCCTCTCATAGGTGTATCATCCTCAACACACAAATTTGCTTTAAAGCCCTCCAAGTCCGAGATCTCTTCGCTATGGCCCACAGGCCGGCTGGGTGAGGGCATCTGGTGGTAGGGCGGTGGCGGGGGCTGCTGCTGGTAGTATGGCGGGTGGTGCTGCTGGCCCCCTGGGGCTCCCCGCCGCCCCGCTACGGTGGCTTCAGGTATTCTCCAGGAGAGAGACCCAGCCTGCCAGGCTTTGTACTGGCTTAGGCCCCACGGCTCCCGGGGCCAGAGGGGGTGGGCCCCCCACTCGAGCCCGAGGACGCTGAGGCCGAGGCAGGTGTGTCGAAGAAGTCTGCTGAGGGCTGCGGGGGAAGAGGGGCAGGGTCCGATGGTCCAGAGGAGGCCTAGGAGGCCGCCCAACACTGGAACGGTGCAGAGACCGAGGCCGGCGATGCCCACAGTGGGTCCAGGGCTGCTGCCAGCAGGAAGGCCTGGCTTTGGCGGGTCTGGCCCCAACGCCCGTTGCTGCTGCTCCCAGGGCTGCCCCGACTGCCTGTTGTGCTTGTTGATGTTAAAATTTTTTTTTTTAATTTATTGATTTTTAGTTTTCAACATTCACTTCCGTAAGTTTAAATTTTTCTCCCCCTTGTCTCCCCTCCCTCCCCAAGATGGCATACAATATGATATGGCTGTACATATACATTCCTATTAAACACATTTTCGTATTACATAGAAAAAGTTATAACAAATGGGAGAGAAAATGAAAAAGAAGAAACAAAACAAAAAAAGAAAATAGTCTGCTTCACTCCACATTCTGACTCCATAGTTCTTTCTCTACATGTGGATGGCATTTACCATCACGAATGAGTCCTTTGGAATTGTCTTAGGTCCTTGCATTTCAGAGAAGGGCTACATCTATCAAAATCAATCATCACATGCTGTGGCTGTTTATGGAACAATTTTCTCCTGTTCTATTCACTTCCCTCGTTCTGTCTTTTCAGGATTTTCTGAAATCTGCTGCTCATCATTTTTTATGGAACAATGGTATTCCATTATATTCATATATACCACAACTTGTTCAGCCATTCCCCAATGGATGGGCATCCCCTTGATTTTGAGTTCTTGGCCACCACAAAAAGAGCTGCTATAAATATTTTTGTACACGTGGGTCCTTTTCCCATTTTTATGATCTCTTTGGGATGCTGCCCTAAAAGAGCTGTATTGCTGGGTCAAAGGGTATGCACATTTTTATAGCTCTTTGGGCAAAGTTCATAATTGATCTCCAGAATGGTTGGATCAGCTCAAAGCTCCACCAACAATGAATCAGCGTTCCATCTTTCCCATCCTCCATATTTTAAAAGATGAATTTGTTACTAAGGAAAACTAGGGTGTTATTAGCTGCTCAACTTTTCTCAGAGGATAATTGAAATCCAGCATCACTACTCTACCATGTGACTGCAACAGAATTATAGTATTTCCCAAAATCTTTATCTATTCTTTTTCTTTCTGTCCTGGTGATTTACAGTAAGTTCCAAAGACAAAATCACTTCTGTTTCTCCCCACGTTGACTTTCATCTAAATATTTTCCGTTGTGTATCTCACTTCCCCACCCTGATTCCTTGATCTCCTCAAATAAGCATACCTTCTTAATATGTAATGCTACTGTGCCCATTCCCTTTTGCCTTTCCTGTTGTGTTGGGGTTTGTTTTAACAAGGTGTACACACACAGAGTCATAGTACTGTCATAGATTTGATATCCTATCAATTTGTTTAATTAGCAATTGATAGGTTAATTGTTGCACTTAACTTTTCTTACTTACCTTTGCCTTGTCTTGCTTACTTCTTTCTCCTCATCCAAATTATTTCCTAACCCCTTGACCAGAGCTCCATATCTTGCTTCTTGTTTCTGTCCATGCCATTCTCATGCCTGCTTAATGAATTTTCTATACCATTCCACTTTTTAAATCTCTCTTCTTAATATACCTCATCTATCCGAGTCCCTGCCTAGCAATGTCACCAAACTGCAAATTCATATATAAACCAAGCATTGTAGAGATGCATTATGAAGATATATTGTGGACAATTTCTCTGAGTGATCTTGGCCCTAAACATCGTAGGAAATTAAATCCTAGGAGACTTTTTTATGTATACATTGACATTTGTGAGACATTCTAGAAAAAATTGCCATCCATGATATCATCTTCAAGCATGAAGGAAGTTGGCAAAGCTGGCATAAAGGAAAGTTAATGACTTAAACATTACCAAACATACATCAATGTTATGGTCACTTTGGAAATACACATATTTCAATAAAGTCACTTGCACAAAACATTTTAGGACTTCTAGAATTTCCTTTTTACATTCATTCTTCATTCATTGTTTTGAATAGTCTCAGCAGTATGTAATATGCTTGAAAGAACACTGAATTTAACATCAAATTTCAATCTCCACTTCTGCCAGTCTGATCCTGTAAGATCTTGGGCAAAGTACTTAACATCAGGGGGCTTCAGTGGTTTAATCTGTAACAAAATGGGTTTGGACTAGATAATTTCTAAGGTCTCTTCTAGTTCTAAATCTTGTGATATTATGAAATATTTTTCTTTGGAGGTAGAATTGTTTTTAGGAAACAGCCAAAAGTCATTTGAAGCCAATTCTGATGACTAAACTATATGGCAAAACTAAAGAATCCTGTTTTTGTTCAAATATGAAGACAGTTTTTATAGAAAAGAGCATAATATTTTTATGCAATTTATCCACTGAATCTAATGATACTTACTGGGGAAAAAAAACCTCAAGATATGTTTAGCTATAGACAAAACTCCTTGGGTGAGAACACTATCGTTTATTTTAAAAATCAGATACCTTTCTATATAGGCAGAGTTGACATACAAGGATGCTGCTATTGACCTATCATCAGTAGGGCAAATTCTTTGTGTCATTTTCCTCCAGAAGTGTGGATAGTTTTAAAATCCACCTCCTTCTGCCTAGCAAATTCATTTTATTTTGGAGACCAGAGATATAACTGGAAAGAGAGGTGGTCAGTTTCTCTTGTCCATTTTTCCAACAATTGAATAGTAAGTGTTCTGTAAATGAATGATTTTATGGGAAGTAAGCAGCATCAGCAGCAGGGGAGAATGAAGTTCCATTCATGATATTAATATGTATCCTAGTGAGGTTTGGTGAAGGGAACTCTTTGGATCCAGTAGAAGCTTCTGGAAGTCTAGATATTATAAAGTGGAGGAAGCACACTATGGTTCTTTGAGTCTAATTTTCAAGCTGGAATTTCACCAGCTCTCTGAGTAGCTGCTGTCAATGTCACATCAACTCATCAAGGTGGCAGTACCTCAGGTGACTTACAATAACAGAAGCTCCAAAGATAGCTTCCAAGTTTTTGAAAAAAGAACAGTGTCATCCCTTATGTGTCACTGTTTCAATGATCATCTTCACTTCCCAAAAGCTGTACTCTATAAACATGATTGGTGGCAAGGCAAGATGTGATTTTTTTATCTCCAGTCTCAGATCTTTACTTTGAGATCTTCGAACCTGGTTCTCATTCTTTATTTCTACTTCCTGGCTTCCCTGATTTCCTTCAAGTCCCAGATAAAATCAACTGGAAATTGTGGGAATACCTCTCCACTGGGGAATAGCTGAATAAGTTGTGGTATATTATTGTGATGGAATACTACTACTGTGCTATAAGAAATAATAAGACCAATGATCTTAGAAATGCATGAAAAGACTTGCATGAAATAACGAAGAGTAAAATAAGCAGAACCAAGAAAACATTGTATACAGTAAGAGCAATATTATTTTAAGAAACACTGATTGAATAAGTGATTTTGACTATTATAAATACCTAAATTAACTACAAAGGGTTAAGGAACATGTTGTCTGCATCCAGAGAAAACTGGTAAATAGAAGTATATAAATAATGATTTTACATTTATATACAATATTTCTGTCTAATGATAACAATCTAGGTTGAGGGGGAGGGAAAAATAAGAAATTTACATGATAATTTAATTATATATTTAAAAGGAATGGGAAGATGCCCATAATAGATTTGCAGTTTCATGTGCAATTATCTTTTTTGATTATAATATGTTGTGGAAATGCTTGTTTTATTCCATAAATTAAAAAGTAACCAATTAATTAAAAAAAGGTAATTGTCTTGTACAAGATACCTTTCCTGATCCCCTTAATGATAGTGTTTTTCTTCTCTTGACTATCCTCAATTTATCCTTTCTATTGCTTCTCTGTATATGCTTGTTCTCAGAGTGCCTCTTTCATTAGACAGTGAGCTCCTTGAGAGCATAGACTATCTTTTGCCTTTCTTTGTAACCCCCACTGCTTAGCAGAGTGCCTGGCCTATATTGAGCTCTCAATAAATGCTTATTCCTCCTCCTCATAATAAGAATAATACTAAGAGATGTGTGCGTATGTATATACATATATATGTATATATGTATGTATATGTATATTGTTTTCAATATTTCGCTGTGCTCTACATATATCCCCTCATTTAATCCTTTAACAGTAAGTACTCCAACATACACAGGGGGACCTGCTATCATTCATAAAAGGAAAGACAACTTTTGAGGGGTTAACAATCACTTCAGTCAAGCATATGTATCAATCCTTTAACCAAGCACATACATCATTTACCTATTTCAGGGGACTCAGCCCCTCAAAGTTCAAAGAAAATACAGAGAAAGTAAAAGTCAACAGACATGCTTCCAAAATGTCTGACCATTAACATACATACATCTTTACCAGAAAGAGAATATGTAGGTTTCTCCAATTGGGGGGAGCCTTAGTAGCTTTCCAGTCCTCTTCTAGCCAAACACTTCTTCTACTCAGTAAGCCTCAAAGTAAAACATTATGCTCAGAGTATTTATGCACTTTTTAGAGCCAGAGGGCATAACCCCCTGACCCAGTACTTCAATAGAAAAAGCAAAAAGTACTTAGGACCCTCCTACAAAACAACTCCCCTAATCAAGCTTCCCACAGTGGAGAGGCCCATCCTCTCCTTTCCCAAGGCGGGGAAAGATCTTCCTCAGTCACATTCGACATTCAAATAAAGGCATTATACTTTTTGATTATACAAAAACAAAAACAACAAAACATTCTATTTTACTTATCATTACAAATCCTAACAAGACCCTTGTGAGATACTACTTTATAGACATATCATCCCTATTTTACAAATAAGGAAATTGTTGAGAAAAATAAAAGTATTTTCCCAGGATCACATATTAAATGTCTGAAACAAGATTTGAGCTAGAAAAATCAATTATTATTTTTTCTGATATTAGTTCAGAGCAAACCTGGTATGTGTCCAGAGGAAGTTGGATAATGTAGTGGAGAGAGCACATTTAAAATGAATCAGGAAGACTGAGTTCAAATCTAACCTCAGATACTTACTAGCTTGAAGGAAGTGCTGGACCCTGGTCTCTTACTTTATCATCTGCAAATTTCTTCATCTGTAAAAAGAAGAGGTTGGACTCAATCTCCTCGAAAGTCCTTCCTAGCTTTAAATCTATGATTCTGTGGACATAGGTGTCACACAAAGGCCAATGTTAAAATGCTCCATCTCCTCCAACCCTATTTCATAAATATACACAATTCAGCTGATGCCAAGTAAATTATGGAGTAGAATTGTTGAACGTTGGAATAATCCATAAAGAATTCTGGCCACACACATAATATTGCTTTATTAATATTTGATTCAAGAGTTTTAGAGAGGTGATCAATAATTCAGTTGTCACTTAATATCAAGCTCTATTATCATGCAGGCAACTTGTATTAGTTTACACTTCATCCTGACTAAGATGTAGCACATTATTGCTACTGTCACCTTTGCTTATGTTACAAGATGACAGAATTGCTCATGAGGGCTGAGATGATACACCCGGGATGCCAGAGAAATCCAACCAGCATTGGAAACTTAGACAAGCCCTTCAAAACTAATTGATCAAAATCTGCTGGCAGATCTTTAAGATCAATATCTCAGCAGGCAGACAGACACCTTCACACCACTTACCTTCTCCACCGCATCTCACATAAAGCCGTCAGTTGCCAATACAGACCTTCCGTGCCATGTTACAATCTACGATTTGCCAAGCTTCCCAGTGAGGTGGAGAAAGGAGTACATTTAGCAGCTGGAGTTCTAGCCCCAGATCCTGTATTTGTTGTCCACACTCCCTGCATTTAAAGCTTTGCTTCTAGCATCTGTTCCCTGTGCCTTTAGCAAAATGCCAAAGGGCTCTTTACAAAAAAAAAAAAGGGAGCTTCTTTCAAACTCTCCTGAACCACCTCTGCCAGAATAAACTTCCTAATCACAGTCTGACATAGTGCAAGTGATGGGGTACAGACTCTGGGAACCTCCTTGAACTTCCCTTGAATCTTCCACTTAATCTGGCTGTTCATACTCAAATCTGTTACCCTTAACCTAGTTTGGCCTTCCATTGTCTGTAGCTCTGAATGGCCCCACCTGCTTCCCACCCAAACCCTCCATAGTCTGATATCTCCTGATTGTCTCCAGACCAGTCACCCCAGTCCCATTAAGATCCTCCTTGGACTTCTTAAGACCCTCCCTGAACACTCCCTCCCACCACCTGAGACTACCAGACCACCCCCAGATCCCTCCTGCGGTTTTTTTCTATATTAAATTCCATGTTGCCTCCTTGAAGGTGCTCAGATTCAATCCAGCTCAGACTGTCTAACTGAGATTCTATCTGGCCTGCTTGTTAATACCAGTGTTACAAATATTTAGGCTCCTTAAGAGTCAACCCAATATGGCAAATCTTTAATGAACTTTGTTTTTTTTTGGCTTTAAGAAGGCTTGAGGTGAATTCATTTGAGCAGGACCTGGTATGTTGGTATTTCAGGGTCCCCAGCACCCCAAACCTCAAAACAAGAACATTAGATTTGAAATGAGGAGACCTGACTGAATCTAGCCTATGAGATTTACGAGCTGTGGGAGAATGTATAGGAAACTTACTCTCAGAGCCTTAGTTTACCCTCTAAAATGGAAATGTCGGTATTTACACTGTCAAGAAGTTGTTTTGAAGAGAAAAACTTTGCAAACCATGAAGTGTGCATCATGGATGTTAATGCACAGTCCTGATAAGATTTTGAGGTAATGTTTCATAATGTATAGAGAGATGTCCTTGAATCCAGGAAGAACTGGGTCTAAGACTAGCTTCTGACACGTACTAGCTCTATGATCTTGGGTAAATCACTCAGTAAGAATTGCCTGCATATTAAAAACCAAAGGGTTCAAACTGGTATTTAAACTGGCTCCATCCAATATTTCCAGGTTCCTACAATCTCGCTCGTACCATGTACCCTCTAGACAAATTGGACTACTTGCCATTATGCTTTGCCCTCTACACTTTTGATCATGACAAGATACTATTCCCTAGCCTCTCCTCCTGTTGAAGTCTTCCATGTCTTACAAGACTTATGTCTTAAGAGGCAGCAGTGGTACATAATGGAGAGAGAGCTAGCCTCAGAAACAAGAAGGTCTTGGTTCAAGTCCCAGTTCAGGAACATCCTAGCTTCTAACCCTAAGCAACTCACCAAATCTCTCAAAACTCTAGGTACTCTTGAAGACTAAGTTGTACAGAAGGTGCTGACTTGCACAGGGAAAGGAATTTTCCTGTTCCAGTGAAATCACAGGTAAAATTCCTATCCATCCAAGGCTTGATTTAATTGTAACTTTTCTATAAGGTCATCCCTGATCTTTCCCAGATGAAAATAATTCCTGCTCCCTCATCCCTGAGAAGACTAATTTGCATCTACTTTATGTATTTGTCATGTTCTTTTTTATATGCTATTTTTGCATTTTTTGTCTTGAAAGAATGAAAGAAGGCTCAAGGGATATTTTTATTTAAAGGGGGGGAGAAGAAAGAAGAAAAAAAGTATGACTGATAAGACATTGACAGCTACTGCTCTATGCATTGACTATCTCAGTCCTAAAAAAATCTTTATAAGAATAATCTTCTACATATACTTAGAATGCACTGCTTCTTCAGTTCTACCCTTTGGAATTCCTGCTTTCCTTTGAAACCTACTTCAAATATCATCTTTTCTGCTTTTTTCATCTCCAAGGTTACCTTATATTGGTTTTATATGTATTTTTGGATTTATGTATTTACGCGTCTGTTATTTTTTTCTCCACAAAATAGAAACCTCCTGAGGACAGGGTTTAAAGTTTCATTTTTGTTTTTGTACCGTGGTGTGGTCTTTAACTAGTAGAGAGCTGACTTCAAAGCCTAGGTTAAAGTCTCACTTGTGACATGCTGCCTGTGTGACCCTGGGCACATTATTTAACAATGATCTTATTAACTTTAAATATTCTTTAATGTTACACTTTAAAACCAAGTCAATATGATTGTCCACAAGAATTTTTGTAGAGGGCGGAGCCAAGATGGTGGAGTAGAAAGATGCACGTTTACGAGCTCCGAACCCACAACCCATAGAATTAAGGTAAAAAGAGATCCCCATAAATTCTGAATCACTGCAGGGGGTGCATAAACATAGGGGAAGAGATTTCCGTTCCAGTGAGCCCTGGAGAGCCGTCCACAGAGGACCCCACCCCAGCGCTGCCCTGGCCGTGGCCCCAGAGAAGCTGATCCAAGCAGGCTTCAGGGACGGAAGCTCCGGCAGCCGGGAAAGTCCCTCCGCCCACAGAAGCTACAGGTCAGTGAGAGAGAAGGCTGGGCTGGACGAGAGGGGGAGCGGCTCCGTGACTCGGGCCCCCTCAGGAGGAAGCTGCGTGGTGGTGGCAGAGACGGGGGCAGGAAGCGGCAGAGGCAGAGGCGTGGGCGGCAGCGGAGGCAGCGGCCCGGACTCCCCCAGCAGCAGGCAGGATCGTCATTACTGAAAATCTCTGCATAAACAACCTGAGGGAGCTGAGCCTGGGAGACTGGCCCTGCCCCACTCTGCTCTATTACTGAAGGCCTCTGCATAAAGCCCCTGAGGGAACTGAGCCTGGGAGGCGGGGGGCCCCCCACACCCCCACCCACTCTGTTCCTGAAGGTCTCTGCATAAAGCCCCTGAGGGAGCTGAGCCTGGGAGGCGGCCCTGCCCCCACCCCAGCACCTGAACTAAAGCTTGAACCTCAGACCCCAAGCACTGGCTGGGCGGATCTAGGCAGGGGTGGACAGGAATCTCAGAAGTCAAGTAGCTGGCTGGGAAAATGCCTAGAAAAGGGAAGAAAAATAAGACTATAGAGAGTTTTTTCGAACAGATGCAAATGATCCCAACTTCTGGATCTGACGAGGAGATATTCTTGCCATCAGGGAAAGATGTGGAGGTCAGGGCCGCAGTACCCCAGACATCCCAGGGGGATGTTGGATGGGCTCAGGCCTTGGAAGAACTCAAAAAGGATTTTGAAAAGCAAGTTAAACAGGTGGAGGAAAAACTGGGAAGAGAAATGAGAGAGATGCAAGAAAAGTATGAAAAACAGGTCAATACCTTGCTAAAGGAGACCCAAAAAAATGCTGAGGAAAATAACACCTTGAAAAATAGGCTCACTCAATTGGCAAAAGAGGTTCAAAAAGCCAATGAGGAGAAGAATGCTTTCAAAAGCAGAATGAGTCAAATGGAAAAAGAGGTTCAAAAGCTCACTGAAGAGAATAGTTCTCTCAAAATTAGAATGGAACAGATGGAGTCTAATGACTTTACGAGAAACCAAGAAATCACCAAACAAAACCAGAAGAATGAAAAAATGGAAGAGAATGTGAAATATCTCAGGGGAAAAACAACTGACCTGGAAAACAGATCCAGGAGAGACAATTTAAAAATTATGGGACTACCTGAAAGTCATGATCAAAAAAAGAGCCTAGACATCATCTTCCAAGAAATTATCAAGGAAAACTGCCCTGACATTCTAGAACCAGAGGGCAAAATAAGTATTGAAAGAATCCATCGATCACCACCTGAAAGAGATCCAAAAAGAGAAACTCCTAGGAACATTGTGGCCAAATTCCAGAACTCCCAGCTCAAAGAGAAAATCTTGCAAGCAGCTAGAAAGAAACAATTCCAGTACTGTGGAAATACAATCAGGATAACTCAAGATCTAGCAGCTTCTACATTAAGGGATCGAAGGGCGTGGAATAGGATATTCCAGAAGGCAAAGGAACTAGGACTCAAACCAAGAATCACCTACCCAGCTAAACTGAGTATAATACTTCAGGGGGAAAATATGGTCTTTCAATGAAACAGAGGACTTTCAAGCATTCTTGATGAAAAGACCAGAGCTGAAAAGAAAATTTGACTTTCAAACACAAGAATGAGAAGAAGCATGAAAAAGTAAACAGCAAAGAGAAGTCTTAAGGGACTTACCAGAAGTGAACTGTTTACATTCCCACATGGAAAGACAATATTTGTAACTCTTAAAACTTTTCAGTATCTGGGTAGTTGGTGGGATCAAACACACATATGTACATGCATGCACGCACACACACATACATACATGCACACACATACAGAGACAGAGAGCACAGATTGAATTGAATAGGATGGGACCATATCTTAAAAGAAATTAAGGTAAATGCTAAGAGAGAAATGTAGTGGGAGGAAAGAGGGTGAAATGGAATGGGATAATTATATGTCATTTAAGAGGCAAGTAGGAGACTTTTTAGTGGAGGGAAAAAAAGGAGAGCTGAGAAAAAAAAAAAACCAAGAAGTTTACCCTCATCACATTTGACTAAAGGAAGGAATAAAATGCACACTCATTTTGGTATGAAAACCTATCTTACAGTATAGGAAAGTGGGGGAGAAGGAGATAAGCAAGGGGGAGGGGATGATGGAAGGGAGGGCAAAGGGAGGAGGGAGCAATTTGAAGTCAACACTTGGGGAGGGACAGGATCAAAAGACAGAAGAGAAACAATGAGGGGCAGGGTAGGATGGAGGGTAATTCAGTTAGTCTTACACAACAGGACTATCAGGGAAGTCATTTGCAAAACTACACAGATATGGCCTATATTGAATTGCCTGCCCTCCCAAAGGGAATGGGTGGGGAGGGAGGGATGGGGAGAATTTGGAACTCAAAGTTTTAGGAACAACTGTTTAGTATTGTTGTTGCTACTAGGAAAGAAGACATACAGTTAATGAGGAATAGAAAGTCATCTGGCCCTACAGGAGAAAAGAGAAGATGGAGACAAGAGAAGGGAGGGATGACAGAAGAGAGGGCAGATTGGAGATAGGGAAAATTAGATTGCTTGGGGTATTGGGGTGGGGGGAGGGGATAAAAGGGGGAAAAAATTTAGAACCCAAAATTTTGTGAAAATGAATGTAAAAAGTTAAATAAATAAATAAATTATTTTAAAAAAAAGAATTTTTGTAGAGATTAATGTATGTATTCAGTCATTTTCAATTATGTCCAGCTCTCCATCACCCCATTTGGGGTTTTCTTTACAAAGATGCTGGAGCGGTTTGCCATTTTCTTCTCCATCTCATTTTATAGACGAGGAAACCGAGACAAACAAGGTTAAGTGACTTGCCCAGGGTTACATAACTAATAAGCTTCTGAAAGCAGATGAATCTTCCTGACTTCAGGCCTGGAACTCCATCCACTGTGCCACTTAGCCCCCCCATACATATGTGTGTACATGTGTATGTGTGTGTATGTATGTGGTATGTGTAAACGCATATATGTGTGTGTGTGTCTATATATACACACATTTACAGGAACATATACAAATACAAATATATATGGCAGAGAAGGCTCAGGCTTACATTAGTAGTGGAAGTTTCCTTGCACAGGAGTTCCCTACACCAGTAAAATCAGAGGTCCCATCTCTATCCGTATCCCAAACCCACTGCCTAGTCTAATGCCTTGCACATAGTTGGCGGGTAATGGTAAATCCTACCCCAATATCTTTTTCTCTATTAGCAGTCTCCGCCTTTGTTTAGATCCTCATCCCTTTCCACTGAATGTTGCAATAGCCTCCTCCTTGATCACCCTGCCTCAAGTCTCATTCCACTCCAATCAATCTACAATGTAACTGCCAAAGTGGTTTTCCTAACATGTAGGTCACTCCTCTAATCAGTAAACTTCAACACCTCACTATAGCTTTTAGGATCAATTACAAACCCCTCTTTATGGTTTTTAATGTTCTTTATAGACTAGTCCCAACCTGACCTTCTTGACACTGTTATATATTACTACCTTTCCTGTTCGCACCACATACTTGGGGGTCCAGTCAGTTTGGCCATTTTGCTATTCCTCACACACAACACTCCAACTCTTATTCTTCTGTCTTTGCTGTCCCCCAGGCCCACAATATACTCCTCCCTCAACTTTGCCTCTCAAATATTGTGTTTTCTTCTAAACTAAGCTCTAGCATCCCCTTCCACACTTTTATCAATTTTGTGTGTGTGTGTGTGTGTGTGTATATATATATATATATATTTGTGTATATATATATAGTGTGTATATATATATAGTGTGTATATATATATATATATATATATATATATATATATATATATTTGTATCTCTTCTCCCTCACCCTACGCATACCATGACAGAATGAACTCCTTAAGGATAGGAATTATCTAAATTTTATCCTCCTGCCCCTAGCATTTTTGTATATCCCTGGCATCTAAAACATAGTAGATACTTAGCAAATGTTTGTTGATTCATGAATCGATTAATAAATGCTCTCTAGTTCAGGATTGTGTTCGTCCTTCATTGCCAAAGAAGACTATGCCATCGGAGAAATGATGACAAGACTAGCACTTGACTTTTTTTTGATTGAGGGAGGGCTGTGCAGATCACCAATCTCACTTCTCCTCCAGAACCATCTGAATCCAGTGACCAGATATTCATCAGGATGGCTGAAGATGACCCAAGATGCACTGGGAGACCTTGGGCCTGTAGGCCAAGGTCTTTGCAGGTACTCACTTAGGGTAAGGCAACGCCCACTCATTGAATAGGCCTGTTTAAGAAGTAGCCAGGGTGTCCAATGATTGAAAGGATAGTCTATGAGCACATCAAGAATGTCACTAAAACATGTGAAGAAATAGACTTCGGGAGATAATTTTCTATAACCAAGCATGCCTTGAGAATTAGAAAAATAGTGGAGGGATATCAAGCATATGTTTCTATTGCATATCAATGATTTTGACTCAGTAGAAATAAAATGCAGGCTTAGTGGCTTTAAAAAAAGTTTTCCATGTAAATACTAAAATTCAGAGAAGATTTTATGACAAATATGACAGCAGAAATATCTTTGTTCAGTGATCCAAGTAGCACCATCAAATGAGGAGTAAAATAGAAAGACATTTACCTGATACATTTAACAGCTTCATGCAGGATATCTTAGGTGAAATTCATATAGAAAGATTACCTAGACAGCATGACTTTTATCCAAATAGTACTTTTCCAAGATGATATTATATTAATTGCTTCTAGAGCCAGAGTTAGCATGGTATGATTGGGAATAGGCTACCAATGCTAACATCCTATGGTGGGCATTTCCTATATCCCACCCCCTTCCAGGCACCACTGCTGGCTCACTCTTCCACTACATCCCTGGGCAGCTTTCAGGGTCTTATGACCCTTAGATCCCTCTCTTCAGGCACTTTCCAACAGAGGAAGGGGATTGAGGCTGTACAACACTATCAGTGAGCTGCCTACCCTGGGGATCTATGACTCATAGTGTGCCCAGGATCAGCTGGAAGTTGAAGTATCAAAGTTCACTGCCCTCCAGGGTAAACTCAACCCAAGCTTCTCCACATTGCTATCTCCCTCGGCTCTCTCTTCCACTGGGCCCCCAAAACCTTTCTCTGTTGCAATGCAGTGGGAAAATCACTAGATTTCAAGTCAGAAACCTGAGTTCAAATTCTGCCTCAGCCTCTGACTGCTTATTGACCTTGGTCAAGCCAACTAACCTCTTTTTGCCTACATTTCATCAATTACAAAATGGAGATAACAGTACACCTGCCTTGCAGAGGTTTTGTAAAAATCAAATGAAATAATACTTGTAATTTTTTTAAAAAACTACTTAGCATAGTATCTGACACATAGTAGGCCACATGTAAATGCTTATTACCTTCCTTCCCCTTCCTCTTCTGTTGCCACATGAATGATACTTGGCATCTTCCACCACTACTTCTGCTAGCCTTCCTTCTGCCACCAACATTTGACAAACCATATCTTTCTCTTTTAAAGTTCATTTTATCTTGTCCAAATACTTGCTGTGGTTGTTGTTTGTCCTTCATTCTCAAAGAGGACCATGACTTTGGGAATGTGATGTCATGACTTGCAAGTGAATTTGAATTTTAAGTGAAGGAGAACTGTGCAAAGTCACTGGCCTCACTCTCTCCTCCAGAGCCATCTGGGTTCAGTGGCAAGATATAGATTAGGATGACTGTCCTGATATTCTAGAACCAGAGGGTAAAATAGAAATGTAAATTATCCACTGATCACCTTCTGAAAGAAATTCCAAAAGGAAAACTCCTAGGAATATTGTAGTCAAATTCCAGAGTTCCCAGGTCAAGGACAAAATATTACAAGCAGCCAGAAAGAAACAATTCAAGTATTGTGGAAACTCAATCAGGATAACACAGGATTTAGCAGCTTTTACACTAGGGATTGGAGAACTTGGAATATGATATTCCAGAGGTCAAAGGAGCTAGAATTAAAGCCAAGAATCACCTATCCAGAAAAACTGAGTATAATACTTCTGGGGAAAATGGAATTTCAATTAAATAGGAGACTTCCAAGCAGTCTAGTTGAAAAGACCAGAGCTGAATAGAAAATTTGATTTTCAAATATAAGAATCAAGAGAAACATGAAAAGGTAAACAGGAAAGAGAAGCCATAAGGGAATCATTAAAGTTGAATTGTTTACATTCCTACATGGAAAGATGGTATTTGTAACTCATGAGACCTTTCTCAGTATTAGGATAGTTGGAGGTTGCATATATATATATATATATATATATATATATATATATATATATATATATATATATATGTGTGTGTGTGTGTGTGTGTGTGTGTGTGTGTGTGTGTGTGTACGTATATGTGTATGCATAGGTATGTATATATAGAGAGGGAGACAGAGAGAGAGAAAGAGGTCACAGAATGAGCTGAATATGAAAGGATGATATCTAAAAAAAATTAAGGGTGAAAAGAAATGTACTAGAAGAGAGAGGGAGAGGTAGAATGTTATAAATCATCTCATATAAAAGAGGAAAGAAAAATATAGGAGAAGAAGGAAAAGGTAAGAGGGAATAAGTAAGCCTTCCCTTCATCTGATTTGACTTCAAAAGGAAATAATATGCATACTCAATTGGGTATGGAAGTTATCTTACCTTACAGGAAAGCAGGGGGAAAGGGGATAAGAGAGGGGGGAAGTAAATACTTTGGTAGAGGAATAGCTCAGAAGAGAGAACTGAATGAATGGAGGGCGGGACAGGATAGAGGGAAATATAGCCTTTCACAACATCACTGTTATGGAGGTATTTTGCATGGCCACACATGTATAATCTGTATTGAATTGCTTGCCTTCTGAATGAAGGTGGATGGGGAGGAGAGGGGGGATAGAGTGTACAACTCAAAACTTTAAAAATGCATGCTAGAGGTTGTTTTTACATGCATCTAGGAAATAACATATATAAGCAATGTGTTATAGAAATCTATCTTACCCTACAGAAAAATACAAAGGAAGGGAATGGCGGGGGAGGGGAGTGATAGAACGGAGGGCAGATCAGAGAAAAGGGCAATCAGCATACACACTGTCCTGGAGTAGGGAAGGGGGGGATGGAGAAAAAATTTGAAATTAAAATTTTGTGGAAGTGATTGTTAAAAGCTGAAAATAAATAAATTTATATGAAAAAATTAAGTAATACTTTTAGAATCATGATGTTTGATGATCTACAGATATTGGGAGAATATTGACCTTAAATGAATTATTTCCTTATGATAATAACTAGCGTGGGGTCAAGAAAAGCACTTTACAATTCATTAAATCCAAACACACTTGATCTACTTCTCCTTTTTAACTCTGAGCCCAGTTCATTTTATATCAAGCAATACCTATTGTATATAGATTGACATCAATCTGATCACCACACACTTGTCATCCACTGCCTCTCATTGGGCTTGAGGAATCCTTGCTTCCTACCATCCACAGTGTGGTAAACACCTTTGTGCCCCATATAGGTAATCAACTATGAGGTAACCAAAAGTGAACTGTGCTTTGGCAATGATCAAATGAAAAATGAAATGCAAAATTTGAAGAGTTCTTATATCTCCAGAATAGTGTTAGAAAGTAATACCTGTGGACTGATGTTGTTTCCTGGTAAGCTGTAAATCCTCTTGGTGTGGATTAATAGATTGAACGTCATTTTGTTGTCATTCAGCCACTTCAATTGTGTCCCAGTCTTCATGACCCCACTTAGGGTTTGGCAAAGATACTGAAGTGATTTGCCATTTCCTTCTCCCACTTATTTTACAGATGACAAAACTGAGGCAAGCAAGGTTAAGTAACTTATCCAGAGTAACAAGACTAAAAGGTGTCTGAGATTGGTTTGAACTCAGGCCTTCCTGACTCCAAGCCTGGCACTCTATCCATTGCCCCTCTTAGCTAAATATAATATCCATTCTCAATTTTCTGTGCATTCATTTAGCAAATGTATTCCAAAGTAACAGTTGTCTAAGAGACATCTGTAGGATAGAAAGCAGGAGGAGAAAAAGGTTTCTATCTTAGGGGACATCATCCAGAAAGGACAGATCAGAGTTGAGTGGGAGACTGGGAGGATGCTAGTGTCTTTTGCCAGCAATAGTGGAACTTCAGAAGAGATGAGGGTTTACAGGATGGGGAGAAGGTAATGAGTTCCAAGATGTCCCATATGGATGGTATTTAAGTAAATAAAATAGAACTAATAACCTGGATGATGATCCCACTATTTGCTAATTAGCCTAGTCCCTTTTAAGTCCCTTTTTTGTTGAACTTAAGAAGTGAGTAGTATCTCCACCCCATTTCATGCCTAAAGTTAAACGTTTAAGGCAAGGCTATAAATTTTGAAGACTTGAGATTGTAAGTAGGATCTATAAATGGAAAACTTTCTTCTCTCCTCATGCCTGGTGCAACCCTAAACACAGTGGGGCTTCTCACAGCCACAGAGATGGGGCTCAGAGTGTGTATGGAGAGAGAGAAACCCAAGTATGCATTCCAAACCTTCTTTTTCAATAATTTAATTGATACTCCATCGGTGATGCTGCTAGAAGAAGAAGAAGCCTCGGGTGCTAAAAAACTTCGGATTCATTTTATTTTTAAGTTCCCATTTCCAGGCTCATTTCCAGCTCATCATTGCGCTGAGCAGATGTACTGTATTGATGGAGTGGCTACTAGACTTCTCTTTACAGCACCAAGTCTGTGTGTGTGGTTAATTATATAACCACCTGCAGTCATGCAGATGGAAACATCTCCACTCCAGCTGCAACCCTCACCAAGCCCCCAAGATCCCTGACAGGAGCAGCTGTGGACTTGAGCAAGGAGAGAAAGAGAACAGCTGGCCTTGTTCGCACTTTATAGTCCGAAATTACTATTCAAGCAAGCTGAGGCTCCCTGCACTTTAAAGTAGACTATCACACAACTTACACATGTCAGCACTCAGCAAAGTTGGCATGCTTTTGTCCATTTCTCCTTCAAAGCTGTAACTGACCAGCTCGGCTCCATTCATCCTTCTGCTGCAGGTACAGATTAGCTGCTTCTCTAAAACTGGACTTTAATCAGCAGTAAGATAATGGCAGCCAAAAAAAGTGATGCAATTTTGGCTTCATTAAGAGAAATAGAACGTCCAGAAAAGTAATTTTTTACCACTGGACGGTGGCCTGGCTAGATGACATTTAGAGTACTGTATTCACTTCTAGAGGTTCCATTTTTAAAGGAACATTCATGAACTGAAGAGGAAAGCACCCAATAAAAGCAAGAAAGAGAAAAATGGTCAATAAATACTTATTAAGTGTCTACTACGTTCCAGGCACTGTGCTAAGTACTGAGGTTACAAATACAAAAAAGAAAGGCGGTCTCTACCGTCAAGAAGCTTACAGTCTAATGGGGGGAGAACACACACAAAAGGAAGTTGAAAATTTAGGGGAGAATAAAATACCTGGCATAGGGACATAATAGAGAATTCCAAAGGAACTTGGGCACCCTCATTAAATGGAGGCTTTTGGAGAGCTTTTCTCTTTACCTCTCTATCAGAGGGGTTCCAGGACAGAAGGTACCGATGAGGTAGGAGTGAGTGCCAATGCAATGTTATATGGAAACTGCTTGAAAGAGCTATTGATGTTTAGTCTAGAGAAGACTTGGGATGGGATATAATAGCTGTTTTCAAATATTGGAATTGTCATAAAGACAATGCTTGGTCCCAGAGAACGGAATTGGGAATAAGGCATAACAGTTATGAAGACACAGATTTCAACTGAGTAAAAGAATACATACACACACACACACACATGCATGTAAATTTGTTATATATGTGTGTATATATTAGTCATTAGAAAATTCAAAAAAGAATGCATCAGAAAAGTAGAGTATCTCAGGAAATAGCAAATAGTTCATCACTTTTTATCTGCAAGAACTTTAGGAAGGTTTTATCATAATTTGGGAAGTATTAGGGCTAAAAGGACCTATGAGACACCTCCAAGTAAAAGTCTTTGATTCTGATCCTTGTGCTCTGCTCCCCCAAAGCAAAGAATCTATTTATCCTCTACTTGTTATTATAACATTAATATAAGTATTATCTTACTTATCTTTAAAGTTACTAATGATCTCTTACTTGCAAATCAAATGATCTTTCCTCAGTCTTCATTCTCCTTGACCCTTTTGCAGCCTTTAACTATTGATGACTGTCTTCTTTGATACACTCGGCTTATCTAGATTTTCAGGATACCATTCTCTTCTGGTTCTCCTCCGATCTGACTACTCATTCTCTGTCTCTTCTGCTGGATCCTCCCCCAAATCATACCCTCTAACTGTAGGTATCCATCAAGGTTTCATCCTGGGCTTTCTTTTCTTCTTCCTCTACCATCAGCTCCCATGGATTTAACTACCATCTCAATGCTGCCTCAATCTCACTGCTGACCTCCAATCTCTTATTTCCAACTGCCTTTCAGACATGTCCAATTGGATGTCCAGTAGACATCTAAAACTCAATATGTCTAAAACAGAATCTCTCATCCCCTATATCCAAGCTGTTGCCAAAGCCTGTTGATTTTACCTGTGTAACATCTCTCTCATTCCCTTCTCTTCTCTGACACTGCCACCAGTCTAGCACAGACCCTCATCACTTCATGCCTTGATTACTGTAATAGCTGCTGGGTAGTTCTGTCTGCCTCAGGTCTCTCCTCACCTCAATACATCCTCTGGTCAGCTGCTAAAGTGATTTTCCCAAAATGCAAGCCAAATCCTCTCCCCCCACCACCTCTCTCTCTCTCTCTTTCTCTGTCATCCAGTGGCTTCCTATTGCCTCCAGGAGCAACTACAAAATGTTCTGTTTTGCATTCAAAACCCTTAATAACCTAGCCCCCTCCTAATTTTCCAGTCTTCTTACACTTTATGCCCTAACAAATGCTCTTTGATCCAGTAACACTAGCCTACTGGCTACTCCACAAACAAGACTCTCCATCTCTCATCTTCAGGCATTTTCTCTGGCTATGCCCCATGCTTGGAATGCTCTCCCTGCTTCTGTTTCAACTACTGACCTTCCTGGATTCCTTTAAATCCCAATTTAATCCTACCTTCTACAAGAAATCTTCCCCATCGTCCCCAATATTAATTCTAGTTCCTTCCTTCCACTAATTATTTCCAGTTTATTGTACATATGTAGCTAGCTTTGTATGTGTTCGCATGTTGTCTCCTCCATTAGATTATAAGCTCCTTGAGAGCAGGGACTATTTTTTTGCCTCTTTTTTACAACCCCAGTGCCTAGCACAGTGCCTGGCACACAGTAAGTACTTAATAAATGTTTACTGATTGCTTATTCTCTCTTATTATTATGAATGATTGAGAACAAATGGTGGTTTGTTGGGGCCTAGAGCAACCCTCTACTTTCAAGACTCCAACCAAACCCACACTCATTTTCCACTAGTCAGGAGGGTCTCTTCATTGTACCAAGAACATGGTGGGCTTGTTATTGATACCTTATTTTCACTCTGCTAGAATATTCTTCTTAGCCCCTCTGCTCTCCAAATGCCTGCCACTCCCCTTCAAAGGGAATGTATGAACAAGGTTAAAGTTCTAGGAACCCATTTCTAGAAGATCTGTGATCAATGTAACATTAGGAAGTACTTTGGAAAGACCTTGGAGCATGTGTACACATTCTACAACTGGCTCCTGGTCTGCTAACAATATAGTAAATGGTAGCTTCTTTGATTAGAAGTATCAAGCACAATTATACACAGTTTAAGACTGTACTCTGACATGTTGGAGAGAGAGGTTTATGCCTTTTTTTCTTGCTATATCATCAAAGTAAATATCATTTTGTAAAAGCTTATTGAAATTAATTAGTTAAGTGGACCCAGGGTGCTAATCTATCACTGATGGCTGATGGTGGGGATAACAAAACCTATGCAGGCTTAAGGGGATAACATTTGAGAAGATATGTGATGAGTGGACCCCTAGAACACCGAGGGGGAGGGCTTCCTCTGGGATAGTGAGCCATAGCCCACTCTTTACATATAGATGAGGTCACTGAGGCCCACAGGTGAACAAACTTGGCCAAAGTCAGACAGAGAATTAATGGCAAAGCCATAGCTCTACCTCAGGTCTTGACCCTGACCCTGTGCTCGTTCTACCGTAACACACCAACTCCTGGTCCCTGAAGGCTACTTTATTGCTTTATTACCCTTGTAATAAAAGCACATAAGCAGACCACAGAATTCTTACATTATTTAAGCTTTAGGGTGTCTCTTGAGTAGCTTTATGGTGCTGCTTTAGAATTGTGAATATAATAAACTAAAAAGAAATAAAGCCCAGAGGAAGTTAGTTAACTTTGATGTAAAACTTCAGAAACATCTATGAATGGATTCACTGGGTTATCTTTCCTTGCCTTCAACTACCATCTTTCACATAATTTTAGAACATTTCCAAAAGAAAAGAAACAACCCTCCCCACAATAAAAACCTTTCAGAATCTATTGTGAAGGACAATAGAGATATTAATTTCTTAGATGTTTGGGCCTCTTCTGAGACTCAATGAAGCCTTTTGAAAAGCAGCTTGTGGTTTATCTCTACTGTTTGAACTACTTATTCCAATGCACAGCAAAAAGCTTTTACAAAATAATTACCTTTTTTTTCATGCATGATGAGGTCATGCATTTTAATGGGCCATGTCAGGGATGGGAGGGTGAGTCATCTTGATGTCCAGAACATTAGCAGTATCCTTAGCCCTGAACAAGTCACAGATCATTAACTTTGGGGGGAACATTTTCAATGTGTAAAATGCTTTGCTCTCAAGTTTATTAACTATTCTTTGTCACACCTCTGTGGTGAAATGGAGCAGAGCAGTATCTCTATAAACATAATCGCAACAACTTTTTTTAAGATTTTTTTTTTCAGTTAGAGAACCTTTTATTTCAACAAGAAGGTCTCCTTTTGTTTCTGTTTCTTTTTTTTCCTATTAAATACATGTTGCAGCAACAACTGTTTTTTTTTTACTAAATAGTAAAACAAATGTCCAGAAAGGCAGTGTAATTTATCCTAGATCACACAGTAGGCTGCTGCAGAGTCCAAATTTGAATCCTCAGATTTAATCATCTTTCTTTTTAAATCAAGTCAAGAACTATTTCTTAAATACTTATGATATGCCCAGCAGACCGAGTGGATAATCAAAAAGACAGGATAAGATCTTTACTATCTAGAAACCTATAATATCATAGACAACATAAGATTTGACGATGTGAAAAAAATGTAGAGACTTGAAGAATATACAAGAGCCTGGTGGCTTTATTTCATGTATACTTTCTATAAGAAAAAAATGGTATATGATGGGCAAAATGAGTAGTAAATAACATCACAACCAAATGAAGTTGGTAATATATTGACAGATAGGAAAAGGTTCATTGTCACTATTTGGGAGTTGTCCCAAAATCAGCTGTCTGTGTCTATATACTGCAGTCAGGCCCCCAAATTGATAAAGCAAGATAAAGATTACTAAAAAGCTAGAAGACCAAGGTAAAATAAGAAAACAATTAAGATACAATTAAAAAAATCCAAATGATCTATTTAAGCAAGTAATTGATCATGAAAAATGCATTGTGGCCCACAGCAATTATATCAATATCAATTAAGATCGTTGTTATTGTTAACAAAGATGATGAAAATGATGATGAGACTGGACTTATGATTTCATAGATGTATGGAATTCCCAGTGAAGAGATTCCCTCTATTAATGTAGGTTGGCAACTGCTTCAAAATATATAGTCTTATAGAGTTGCCTGGAAAACTGAGAGATGAAGAGGCACGGACTCTTCCTGCTGACTCATCTCCACAAGACTTTCTGTACTACGCCATCCTGGAAGCTCACTCCACTCCTCCACTATTTCTCATGTTGGCCGTACCCTCTGCCCCTGAGGCCTCATCTTCTAATTGGCTTGTTCTTCTTAGAATCTCCGGTTTAGGAGGAGGCCTTCAGCCCTCTACAGGCTGCACTTTTCTGACTCATCTCCACAGAATTTCTCCGCCATTGACTCATGCCAGGTACTTTATCCTCCCTTACTTAACCCCATCCCACCTAGAACTTTTCAGCTTGTTTTTATTTTGTCTTCCCCAATGGAGTATAAGCTCCTTGAGAGCAGAGGTTGTTTTCTTTTTGCTTGTACTTGCATTCCCTTTGCTTAGCACCGTGCCTAGAATATAGTAAGCACTTAATAAATGTTAATAAATGACAAAGGGTCATGAAACTCATACATTTCAAAGGTGGTCTTGAAATCATGAGGCTGGCTTTCTATCTGCTAGGTAATTCTGCTTCTCATGTATAAACTTAATAGATATAACTTGATTACTATAACAAGGAGACTAAAACAACCTAGAAAGCAGTTTAGTCACCTTGATCCACTTGTCAGGCAGAAGAAATGAGAACTAAAGGCAACACCAGTTTAGATAAAAATATATTTGTATGACCTGACCAAAAAAATATGATTAATGATTATGAGAAATATCTCCTTATAAAGCAGAGACAAATACTAGAAGACAAAACTAGTTTAAAGAAAGCTTGTCAACAGGTCCAACTAAATAAATTCATCACAAGATGAACATCACATCTTGTGATGAACTTATGAAGACAAGTATGAAGACAAAAATATAAGGTAGAATGCAAACAGAAAAAAATGGAAAAAATATGCAGATTTTATAGCAAATTGTTTCACTGTCAAAAATGGTTGAATCGCCATATTTAGATACTGACATCACAGACCCTAGATATGTTTACTGGACACATTTTCATACAAATATAACTAGAAATTTGGGTTCAAGATGATACAAATGTGAGGAGCGTTGAGCACATAAGGCACTGGAAGAAAGTAAAAATACCAAAATATCATAAAAACTTCAAACTTTATTAAACAGACAACTGAGATAGCATGAACTAGCAATCTATACTGGGGCAGCTTGGTGGTACAGTGGATAGAGAGCTAGAGCTGAAGTCAGGAAGATATATCTTCTTTAGTTCAAATCTGACTGGACACTTACTTGCTATATGACCCTAGACAAGTCACTTAACCCCATTTGCCTCATTTTCTTCATCTATAAAATAAGCTGGAGAAGGAAATGACAAACTACCCCAGTATCTTTGCCAAGAAAACTTCAGATGAGGGTCATAAAGAGTCAGACTCAACTGCAATGACTGAACAAAGAAACAATCTATATGTCTACTTACCTATTTAC
Organism: Bettongia penicillata ogilbyi; assembly: GCA_023548195.1. Classification (NCBI taxonomy): domain Eukaryota; kingdom Metazoa; phylum Chordata; class Mammalia; order Diprotodontia; family Potoroidae; genus Bettongia; species Bettongia penicillata. The sequence continues at coordinate 4,675,833 of JAJHZJ010000107.1, read as the reverse complement.
AAAAAAAAAATGTTTAGGAGATTCTTCTACACATGAAGCAAGAGGGTATTAGTATTAATGAGGGTATTAATAGAAAATAGACAGGTTTGCTATTTTACAACTATCTAAAAGAGAAAATACAGGATCCTGTTAATTTAATAGAGCAAGGTACTATCTTAAATATTCCCCTCCAACAAGGTATCTCCCATCTGTTCAACAAAACTATTCAAGACTCTTTGAAAGATATAATAAAAAATAACCCTATTCAATAGATGTGATTTGCGTAAGTACCCTATGAGGTAGATAGAATTATTGAATGCTGGAGACAGAAGGACCCTTGGAGATCTTTTACCCCTAACTCTGTCTAGTACAGGGGTTCTCATCCACAATTTACTCAACAGTCATCCAACCTCTCATAAAGCACGTTCAGGAAAAGTATCACCTTACAAAGCAGACCACCACACTGTCAGACAGTTCTAATTGTAAGGCTAACTACAATCCCTATTTATTCTGCAGTTACCCTCCCAATTGGCATAGGAGCAGTGGGAGCTTTAGACTCAGGAAAGATAGAGAAAGTGACCTGATGTGGCAGAGAGGATGCATGCTCCAAGTTGGAAAGAATAAGAGAAGCCAAGGAGAATAAGAAATGCAGATGGTCCATCTTTGCTGCTGTTGGAAATTTAACCTATTCATTACTCTACACAATAGGCTAGGAGAGGCTAGAAGTCTTCTTAAACCTTTGCCATTTGCTACATGACCAAAATCAGGGAAAGTACCAACCTTCCTGAGTTCTACTTTTTATAAAATTCTAAATTCCACTCTCAGAATTGAACCAATATCCCAATTCCATTTTCAGTGCTATGAGTTCAACTATGAGAGTTCCTTTAGCTTTTTGGCCTCAGTTCTTGGCCTGCACAAAAGGGAGTAGAAGCGGGGGACATAAACCAACGTATATTGCATATATCCTAGAACACCTGGGTCCAGATTGATCTACTGTCTGAGTGTTCTGTGGTCTGAAAGAGAGGAAAGCTCAGCACACTTGGTATGTGTTTTATATGGGTAGTATCAGTAGTTCTCACCATTTGCTTAGTGATTGTATACTAAGAATAAACTATTTTTGTAGTATCTAAGCATACCTCTAAGGCTCCTTTATGTAGTTGATATAATTATGTCAAGATCAAATCATTAGCATCAATCAAAGTACAGGTAATTCAAAAGGTGGTAGGATTTTTCCAGCATGAGAAGACTCTAAGCTAATCTTATTTGGGCAAGTCCACAAATACACATAGCCTTTGACAATGAACCAGTACCACTCCATAGAGAAAGGCAAAGATAAGGAATAAGTTGATGGCTCTGATCACTCTATAGAACACTGTACTTAATCAACACTTACATGTATGTGCAAAATACAAGAGGGAGCACAGGATCATCCAGAATAACATTCAGTACTACCTCATAGTAAAATTTAAAAGTTCTACTTTATTTTGAACCAAAAGTGGATTTGCTATAACTTTAACCCATTGACCCTATTTATGCCTTCTGGAGAAACATAGGATACATCTAATCCTGTGTCTAATCCTGTGGAACACAAATCTTCACCATTGGGGTAGAATTGTATCTCTACCTGTAAGTAATGAATATCCTTTTTTGAGAGTGACTACCAAGTCTAGCACTTGCATTTTCCTTTTTCAAGAAATATCCTAGGATACTTTACACAATGTAGCTCAGCTTCCTATGATGAATATGGGAGATGAAAAAACAAAGAGGATGTATTTCTGAATCCCAAAAAACTCAGTGGAAGGTACAGACCAAGAGGGAGCTCAAGTACCAGAGGGAAAAAAATAAAATGGCCAATAAACAATGGAGAATGGTAAGAGAAAATCAGAGGACATCAAGAGAGTTATGAGAGAAAATCATAGGAGGCCAAGAAAATAAGATTCCCTTGGCCACCTGGAAAGACCCTTTGTTTAGGGAGTGACTGATGGATATTAAGACAAAAGAAGGTACAATAGCCAAGAGTTTTTTTGATACTGACGCACGAAAGAGCTATGGTATTGTCATCTAGGGTTCTTGTTTAATCCCATGGTGTAGAGCTGGAATAATCTCTTAAGGAATAAAAAAGAACAATGGTAATAGGGAAAAAGAAACCTGTAACCTACTAATAACAGAGGACAGGAGCAACAGACAAATAAAGCACCCATAATGCACAAAGCAAGGATATAGAAAACTCCAGGCTTCTCTATTGCTGGGGCTCCAGTCAGGGCAGTATTGTAAGTCAAAGGGCTTGTACAAGGACAAGGGAAGTTACTGGTGGTGATTGAATTGGGGCTGTCCCTTGACTCTATGGATTTATGCAATCCCTTATTAAGTGTGTTTAAAAAAAACCCTCTTCTCTGTTTTGATCGGAAATATCTGAATGAATTTAAGGGGAGCTGGTGGCCAACCTAGAGATGTTACTAAAAATGTCAGGTGAAAAGTCTCCAGAGTGTACCCTGGGTCCTTTGTGTCCACAGAGACCTTCTGGAACAAGGATTACATCCATCTGTCAGCACTACATTCAGTCAGTAATTATTTAGTAATTATCTACTATGTGTCAAACAGTGTACTGTGTTGGGAATGCGAAGAAAGGCAGAAAACATTCCCTGCCTTCTAGGAGCTCATAAATGGGGGAGACAACATGCAAACAACTATATACAGCATCAATAGAAAATAATTGCAAGAGGGGAGGAACTAAAATTAAGACAAATGGGAGAGGCTTCTTATAGAAGATGGGATTTTAATTGGGACTTGAAGGAAACCAGGAAAGCCCAGAGGTAGAGATGATCAGGGAAAGTATTCCAGGCATGGGAGACAGTCAAAGAAATTGTCCAGAGCTGAGAGACAGGATGCCTTTCTCAGGAATAGCCAGGAGGCCAAAGCCACTGGATCAAAGGGTACATGAGGGGAGGGGTATGTGTAAGATATAGGAAAACCAGACAGATAGGGGAAACTAGGTAACAAAGAACTTTAAAAAAGTCCAACAGAAAATTTTGTATTTGATCCCAGTGGTAATAGGAAGCCACTGCCATATTGTTGAATGGGCAGGCCAATGCTTTAAGAAGTGTCTGAATAAAGGATGAATTGGAACAGATAAAGACGTGGCAAGCAAAACCATCAGACTATTGTAACAGTACAGGTTTCAGTTGATGAAGGCCTGAATTAGGTTGGGGACAGAATCAGAGGAGAGAAGGGGACATATAAGAGAGATGGTGTGAAAAAAGAATTGAAAGGATTTGGCAACCAGCTGGATAAGAATGAGAAATAATAAGGAATTAAAGATGAAAATTGTGATCCTGGGAGACTGGGAGATTATAGGGAAATGTGGGAGCAGAGAGGATTTAGGAGGAAATTCAGGGAGTTAAGTTTTGGATAAGTTGGACTTAAGATGCCTTCTGGAATCCAGTTCAAGATCTCTATCACCTCTTGGTGAGTCACTAGCTCCAAATTGCCATTTTACGAGGTACCCCAGCCATGCTTACTTCACTCCTAACTCAAATCACTCTCAAGGCATCTACTCCTTCCCACTTGGAACATGTCTTCATGCAAGTGCCCAGACTAACTCTTTCCAGCTCTTTTTTGTATGTTGTCTTCCCTCAGGACAACATAAGGTCCTTGAGGGTATACATTGTCTCCTTTACCTGTATTTGTATCCTAAACACTTAACACAGTGACTGGCATATAGCATGTGATTAATAAGTATTTATCTATCTGTCTTTCTATCTCTCATCTGTCTCTATATCTTAATTATCTTTCTATAGCTATGTATTTATCTGCTTATTTGTGTCGATAACTCCCAGATCTATACATCCAGCCTGTTATCTACATCATATAGTTGAGAAAAATAAGTCTCATGGAGCTTGTCTTTTGTCCAAGATTATGCCCAAAGTCTATGTATACAGTTTGTACGTGGTGTCACCAAAACAAGAACTCAGGCCATCTGATTTCTTATCACTGATTTTTCTCCTTTACTTTGCTGCTTCCTAACTAGGTCTATTCAGTTTTTACATACAAACTCAACAACTTGCTATGATTTTCACCTTTTCCAACAAAGCTGACAATAAATGCAATATATAAATAATGCATGCTAATTCCTTTCTTAGTTTGAAAATGCTTATTTGGGCACATATTCTTCAGGTTATCAGATTTCTAAGTAGATTAGTTACTACAGAAATAGTTGTTACAATTATATGCAGAGGGATCTTTTAGATCAATAAATATATTTTCTACCTGATGACTCAAAATACGTTGAGGGTCATTTGTAGCTATAATTTGAAATTTATTTCATGAAGCACATTGCATAATAGAAACACGATATTAAACAGAACCTTCTTCATGGCTCAGAATAGTTTAATGTGTACAGTTCTGGGCACCACATTTTAAGAAGGATATTGTTAAACAGGTATCAAAACGGGGAGAACAGGATGGTGAAGGGACTGGAGCCCACACCAGGTGAGGATTCAAAGTACTAAATTCAAAGACATTCGGCAAGGAAAAGACTATAGGGTGATGGGAAGAACACAAAAGTTCTCTTCAAATATTAGAGGGCTGTCATCAAAATAAGGGATTGAAATGATTCTATTGGACCCCAGGAAGCAGAAGTGAGACAAGTGAGTATAAGTTAAAGGGAAACAGATTTTGACTTGCTATAATGAAGATTTTCCTAACAATCAAAGCTTTCCCAAAATGGAATGGATTGCCTTAGAATTTAGAGAGTTCCCTATTGAGAAATATCGTCGAATAATGATACAACATTTTCAATTAGCACTTGCTTTGTGCAAGGGATTATGCTTAGAGGTAAGGATATAGAGACTAAGGGGGAACCAATCCTTGCCCTCAAAGAGTTTACAATCTACCAAGGGGATGGGGTGATGCAGCAAAGGGGATTTCTGATCAGGTATGTTTGGGACTAACTAATTTATGAGGTCCATTCCAATGCCAAGATCCTGGGTCTCCGTGAATCACATAGTTTAGCAATGCAGAGTAGGATTTAAAAGGCCACAGCTTTGCTCACCCTCCATAGGCAATTCCCCAAACTAGTAATTTGTACAGCTGCAGACTTTGTGCCTGCTAAGAAATAAGTAGCTCCCCCTGAGGATTTTTAAATTGTGAGGAACTAGTCAAATGGTGATTGGGTCTAATTAACTCCCCCTTCACCTATAGAAATGCTCCCTGAACCTATGGCCTTCCACACAAAAGCACTAAATTACTTCTCAACCTTTGAAAACATCAGAAGAAACCCCAGGGAACTGCTGCTGAGCCTAGTCTTAGCACCAGCTGCCCCGATCAAAAGGCTGAGCAAAGAGAGAAAGAGCCGGTCCTGGTGAGCAAAGGCTTTGCTGATGATTTTCTACCTGGAGACAATCATGACAAGCTGTGAGCACCAGTGACAAAGTGCCCTCTGGGGAGAAGGGCTTCACCTCACCGAGAGGCCATTATGCTCTTTATCACTCTGAGCGTAATATACTTCAGAGAAAAATGCTGGACATTCTTCTGTTTCATCACCTTTTTGTCTGCTATTACCAGCTTAATAATCGTGTGTATATAATAATTAGTATTACCAGAATATGAGAGCTATAATGTCAAAAACAATTGCGTGATTCATGACAATAGTTACTGGATCACTTCCATTTTGTCTATTCCATTAACCTCCTCTTGGACAGAAGACTCCCTGTCCGGCCTGGATACCATGGTCAGCAACTTTAATGATTTCCTCATTGATACTCCCTCACCCCCTTAATATCAAATCAATCAACAGATGTTTATTAAGTTCCTACTATCTGTCAAGCATTGTAAAAAGCAGTGTGGCTAAGTGAAAAGAGTATAGAATTTGGAGTTGGAAGATCTGATTTCAAATCCTGGCTCTTCCATTTATTTCCTCTGTGATCTTATTTGGTCAAGTCATTTAATCTCTCTAAGCAAGTCACTTATTATCTTTGATTGTTCTTATGTATAGAATGAAGAGTTTGGAAGGGGGGCCTTTAAGTCCCTTCCAACTCTTTGTCTGTGATTCTATGAACCTTATTCTGTGACCAACCTCGGATCACCTTGACCATTAGCATTCTCTGATTCTGCTCCCAGATCTCAGAGTATTACCAGAAAATATCAGAGAATCATGCTTATCTGGTCCAGAACTGAGGGAGGTCTCAATGTTTCTTAGCAATCTCATTCATTGACTCTTGGTTGTGATTATTCCAAATTTTCCCCCTTCTCAAACTTCACCTCCCTCCTGCTTATGTGACTGTAGTCCCCTTTTAACTGAGAAAAATGGGGATCTCAAACACAGGCTCCTTTATTTTCCCAATGTATCCCTTCAGCCTATCTATACCTCTTCACCTCTCTTCCATTTCTTTGCTCCTTTCTCATAAAAAAAAGTTCTTTCTCTTTTCCAAAACTAATCCTTCCATCTCTCCTGACTCTGTGGTACATTGGCATTCAATTACTCCCTCCCTCTTCAATATCTTAATCAGTCCTTCAAATTCTCTACCTTCTGCCTTCAACTATACACAGGTGTAACTATCTCATAAAAGAATAACACGAGACAGAGAGGTCAAATGATGCACACAGCTAGTAAGCATTGGGGAAAGGATTTCAGCCCAGGAGCTCTTGGATCCAAATCCAGTTCTCTTTCCATGGCACCATATTTCCTTTCTAAACAGAACTGCTGTCTCAAAAGTCTCCAGCAACTTTTGGTTGCTAAATGCAATGGTGCTTCCCAGTCCTCATCCTCATTGACCTCACTGTAGTGTTTGACATTGTTGAACGGTCAGATTGTCCCGCTCGCTGTTTCCCACACATGGTGTTACATTGCCTTCCTCTGCTTCACCACAGGTTATCTTCTGTGTCTGGAATGCCTTGCCTCCTCATCTTTGTCTTTTGAAATCCCTATCTTCCTGCAAAGCACGGTTCAGGTGCCACATCCTGTAAAAGACATTTTCCCTTAGGTGTCAGTGCTCTCCCCCTCTTGAAATTAGGTTGCATTTTGCATATACTGTATATAAACTTACTTGCAGGCACATGCTGGTAAATACTGAAATATCGGAATCTAGAGAGGAAAAGTTGTATGCACACATACTTTTAAGTTTAACCTGCATTATTAACATTTTCTTAAGACTAAACAATTAGCAAAACATTAAATCAAGCTCTGATTTGTAGCGCTTATTTCTAAGCAATAAGTGCTCTCACTGAACGTATGATAGAATCTCTCAAGCTAGTCAATCCACCCTTCCCTTTGTATGCATGTTATGTCTCTTCCCTCCCCACCCCTAGCAGAGTATAAACTTCTGGATGAAAGGAAACATTTCATTTTTAGTCCTTCTACCCTTATCACTCAGCCATCTAGCTACTAGACATCAGGAAAACTTCTGAAAACTTTGTCCTCCATTGTTATCACTATATCGCACCCGGTTCTCTTGCTGCCTCTCTGACAGTTCCTCTTGTGGGTCCCTCAGTGGCTTCTTTTTCCTCTTTTTGTTGTTGTTCGATCATTTTGGTTGTGTCCAACTCTTGTGATCTTGGCAAAGATACTGGAGTGGTTTGCCATTTCCTCCTCCATTTCATAGATGTGAAAACTGAGGCAAACAGGATTAAGTGATTTGCCCAGGGTCACAGAGCTAGTAAGTGTCTGATGTTGGATTTGAACTCAGGAAGATGGGTCTTTCTAACCCCAGACCTAGCACACTATCCACTGTGTCATCTAACTGCCCTCTTTTTCCTCTACCTTCCCTTAAATGTGAGGACTTTTGTTTCTCTCTATACTGTCTCCCTTGTAATCCTATCTAATATTATGATTCCAGCTATTGTCTCCAAAGATAACAGTGAAATAGCCCATGCCATTACACTGTAATGAGGGAGACAGCATGTGCATATATGTTTATATAGAATACGTACAAAGTGAATACAAGGTAATTAGGTCCAAGGAAGGGGGAGGTGGAGACATAGGAAAGGCTTCATGTAGCTAAATCATCCTGGTGTAGAAGGGGTGCATTTCAGGCAACAGATATAGCTGGTGCAAATCCAGGAAAACTGACAATGGAGCCAGGCAGCATGTCTGCATCTCAGAACAAAATGCAATAAGGCATAAGGAAAATGGAATGGGAGGAAGGGAGTGGTGTGTGAAGGGCTGTAATTGAGTTTATATTTGATCTTAAAAGTAAAAGAGAGCCATTGAAGTTTACTGAGTAGGTGAACATGATCAATGATCACACCTACATTGAGAGAAAATAACTAGAGCAGATTATGGAAGATGAATTGAAATAGGGAGAGGTTTGAAGTAGGTAGAGATTATAAAGGTCTAAAGGAGGCTCTTTCCAGCCTGTCAACCTAGGCAAAGCCAATATAATGATGAGCCTGAGGATGACAGTGACAATGGTGGTCATGATGAATACGAGGATAATGGTGATAATGGTGGTAGTGGCGGTGATGGTGATATATAGTGCCTTAATGGTTGCAAAGCACTTCACACATTATTTGATTCTCAAAACAAACCTATGAGGTAGGTGATGATATGTGTGTATCCCATCAATCTATCTATATCTATCTATCCATACATCCATATGTACATATGTGTCTGTGTGTATACATATACATACATGTTTGTATGTATACATATATACACACATATATATATATACACACATGTGAGTAATCTAAGGTTGAAAGAGGATAAGTAACTTGTGCAGGGTCACAAAGCTAGTATGCCTATGAGGCAGGATTCAAACTCAGGTCTTTCTGATTCTGAGTTCAATGCTACTATGCCACTTAGCTGCCTCATTATTTTCCCTCCAGGTCTTGCTCTCCTTGAAGCTATATACATACCTATAAAGCCAAATCTTAGGAAATAGATGAGGTTATTGACCCATAAAAGGCATCACACAGAACTAGTCAGAGGAGTAATGTAAATCGTTGCATTACTGATGTACCAGCCTCTGGGTACATTTACTTCCAAACCACACCCCTCTGTGAATCCTTCTCCTGCTACACCCTTCAATGATTTTGATAGCAATCGTTTAAATTTGCATAATATATTCAGGCTTACAAAAACTTTGCTCCCAATCTTCCTGGAATGTGGATAGCACTAATATCATTATATTGGTTGTACAGATGAAGAAACTGAGGTTCAAGCGAGACAACGTGTCAAGTATAGCACACGCAGTTAGTAAGTAACAGGTGCAGCACATTCCAGCTCTAGTACTCCTCCTACTATGCTACAATATCTTTGGAACCTCATCCCAAGTTGTTGATGTGGCCCTGCTCAACCCCAAAGTCTATGACCATAAGAAAATCCTAAATAGACTGATTCTTCCTTACTGTCACAATATCCTCTGACCATAGACAATGCTGCCTAGAGAAATTTCAAGAGAGATTTCCATTTGGCCACCATGTCCTCTCTTGCCATCTGGGACTGCACTTCTCACATGTCTGATAGGAATGGCCATCTTGGTGTCCTTGAATGTAAAGTTCTTGAACCCAGGAACTATTTGTACTTCATGAAAAGGCATTAGAATAGGATTTTAAAGAAATTTATAAATATGTGTTGAACATAAATCAATGAATAAAGCAAATTCTTTCTGGACAAAAATGATGGTATCTGTTTGGGCTGAGACAAAATTGTTCCATAGCTATGGCGTGCTTGTTTTAATTAACAAATACTTATTAAGTACCTACTATGTGCAGAGTCCTATGTTAAGCCTTGGAGCAGAGACAAATACTAAGATTTTGAGTTCCTGCCCTCAGGAAGTTAGAAATCTAATCTTTCTAGGTGTTTCTTATTCTCCCTCACATTACTTATTTTCTCTTTTGGTAAATCTTACCTTCAGTGGCCCAGTGGTCTTACATTGTCCCACATCTAGAAAAACATTTATTCCCTTACAATTTCCTTAGTTTCCTCTCCTATAAGATAAGGAACTTAGACTAGTCATCTCTAAGATCCCCTCTTGCCATTCCAATTCTGAAATTCTGTGATTCTTGGGGAAAGCCAATCTGCTCTAAATTAATATGAGGATATAAAGATCACTTTCAGCTGAGGGGATCATGGAATAATACCTGAACAGAGTCTTGAAAGAAGAGAAGAATATTAACATGGCCATCCAACCTCTATTTGAATACTTTTGTCAACAAGGAATTTACTACCAGAAATGGTCTATGATAATGTTGGACAGCTCAAATTACTCATAGAGCATAGATCATAGGACTTTGAACTCTAAGATATCTTAGAGCAGGGATTAGAAGCTAAGTTATTTCTATTAACCTCTAGCTGAAATTTCCTTCAATTATGAATATGGGCAACAAACAGTATTTTAAAAATGGGATATGGGCCACTTAAATGGCACTAGATTAGCAAAGGGGTCCGTGACACAAACAACAAAGGTGGAGAACCTCTGCCTCTGAAAATATTCAGTCAAACCCCTCTTCTTACAGATGAGGAAACTGTGTTTCAAGTTGTAAAATGATTTGTCCAAATCTCATATGCAATAAATAAGAGCCCTCAGATTTGAACCTTGATTCTCCAACTGCAAATGTGGTCCAAAAAACAACCTAGTTGGTCATCTGTTTGTAAGTAATTTTTAGTAATTTCCTCCACCTATAAAGTGCTTTATATATGGTCTCACCTTTGATTCTGAGGAGCAGCATGACTCAGTGGAAAGAATGTTTCCTTTGGAGTTGGAAGAGGACCTGTGCTCAAATCCCACTTCTGACAAGTACTACTTGTGAGACCTTGGTCAACTCTCTTTGCTTCCAAGGGATGAAGCTTTCTCATTGCAAATTTCTAGTCCTTCGAACTTAATGAGTTCTTAGGTCCCTTCTGCCTCAAGCATTATAAGCTATAAAATTGAGGGGAGAAAAGAAGGGCGAAGATGGGCCAGATAGTCTCTGGGGTTTCTTCCAGCACTACATAATCCTAAAATCTATGATACAGAGATGATATGTAATAGATGATAGATAGATAGATAGATAGATAGATGATAGATAAATGGGTGATGAGTATAGAAGGTAGATAAATGACAGATGATAAATAATAGATACATGACAGAATAGAGATGATAGATACATTTACAGATGACAGAGATATAAGATGATAGATATATAGATAGATGTCAGATGAAGATGGTAGATAAATGATAGTTGATAGATGATAGGTAAATGAATGACTGATAGAGATGATAGATAATAGATAAATACATAGATGCTGTAGATATGATAGACAAATGATAATTGACAGGTGATAGATAGATGACTAAGAAATGATAGATATGAGAGAGGGAGAGAAAGAGAAGATATAAACCTTTAGGAAGCACTTCCTATGTATCAATCTCTGTACTAAGTTGTTACATTTGTCCTTCATTCTCGAAGAGGACCATGACATCAGGGAATGAAGACATGACTTGTAGTTGACTTTGATTTGAGTGAGGGAGAGCTGTACAAGGTCACCAACCTCCCTTTCTCCTCCTGAGCCATCTGGGTCCAATGACCTGATATTCATCAGGATTACTGGAGATAACCAAGATGCAGTGGAAGACCCTGGCCCTTTTAAGATAAGGTCTTTTCAAGTTCTCATTTTGAGTGAGGTAACACCCATTCCATGAATAGACCTCTTTAAGAATTGAGTCAAGGGATGGCCCAATCTAAGTACTGGAGATACAAATACAAGCACAATAAAAGAAAAACCCTACCCTCAAGAAGCTTACATTCTCGTAGAGGAAGATAGTACGTATAAAGGGAGCTAAAATGCAGAAAGGGGTTGTAAAGGGAAAGGTGCTCACTGGAACAAGATGGAGAAATAGTCCAGGGAGTTTTAGGTTAGTTCAAGTTTGAAGAGAACGTAGCTGATGGTAGTACCTCCTCAAATACGAATCCTATGAGCAAAATGCTCTCATACTAGCTTCAAAGATAAGGGAAATGCTTCTCAGGAACTGACTTGTCCATGGTCCCACAGCTAACAAGTCTTGGAGCCTGGATGTGAGCTCAAGTCTCTCCTCACTCCAGGGGCAGATCTCATTTCATAAAACATATTTCCTATAATTTCTACCCATTAATCCTAATTCTGTTCTCTGGGGCAACACAGATTGCTCCCTCTGCTATGGGACAGCCCCTGAGATCAGATCAGGTCAGATTATTGTACTGCTCTAACTCCTATCCTTTTTCCTACATACTTTGTCTACACAGCATGGTCCTGAGTTCTGTATCTGATGGGGGAGGGGGGATCTGACATTCTTCTAGTAAAGTAAACCTCCTTAAGGATTATGGTACTTGTCACAATTCAGCCACCTCATCCTTCAGAGGTGCAAACTAGTGGCCCCTGCCTCTCCTCCCATGGTGCCTGGTTATTGCAATGTACAATCTTTAAATTAAATCATAAATGTCACTGTTCCCTTCCAGGAAAGCCTCATAAAATGAAAATGCTGAAGTCAGAGAAAGCAGAACCATTTGACAGCCCCAAAAAGAACAGTGAGATAGAGATGTGAAGCCCATGCATGGGAGCTCAGTGGCCCTTAAAAAAAGCTCTTAAGGTAAAAAAAGAAAGATTTCTGACTTCTCCTCTCTGAAACTAAATACATCATCTTCTGAAATCTTGTCAAAGGAAACATATTGACATATATGAAATATTCAAGGAATAGTCAAAAAATGTTAGTTAATTCTTCAGTACTCAAATTCATTCATTCAAATCATTCAAAAACCATTGATTGTCTAAGCATTCAAGGCACTGAGCTGGGAATATGCCTTTGTATGAATGAAACCCTGGGGTGGATTTGGGATATATCCACTAGATTTTTGGAGGAAAGAGCAGTTTTGCAACACAGTGTTCAGTAAGATCTGAGTTCAAATCTTACTTCAGGTATTTAATTAGCTGTGTGAGCCAGTGCAAGTCAATCTATCTTAGCCTCAGTTTGCACAACTTTAAAATGAAGTGATTGGATGTGAAATCTTCTAAGATTCCCTCCCAGCTTTAATCTTTAATTCTGTGATGCAAGAATGGGCAATGGTAATATCTTATTACACTTGCACAAATGTCAGCTACAGGGTACTTTCACTTCCGCTTATTCATTTGACCCTTGAAACAATCTTATTTCTGGAGTAAAGGAATTAGCCCCATTTTTAAAAAGAGGAAATAGACTCAGAGAAATGATATGATTTGCCCAAGATCACATACAGTAGCTATTAAGTGGAGTCATTATTCAAATTCAGGGCTTCCAACTTTAATACCTTATACTATAATTGTGGCCACACTGTCATTCCTCTCTCTTGCCTTCAGTCTTTTCCTCTCTACTGGCTCATTACTCCACTTTCTACAAACAGACTCATATCTCCATCATTCTTAAAAAAAAAAAAAAGTTCACTTATCAGAGTATCCCCTCTAGCTGGTATCCTATGTCTCTTCTCCCCTTTGTGGCTAAACTCCTTCAGAAAACTGTCTATGATCAGTATTTTTACTTCCTCTCCTCTCAATCTGCTCTCAATCCTCCTCAAAGTGGTCTCTAACATTATCTTTCAACTAAAATTGATCCCTCCAGAGTTACCAGTGATGTCTTAATTACTAAATCTAACAATCTCCTCAACTTTCATCCTTTTGGACTTCTCCAAAGAATGATCCATCGATCATTCTTTTCTCCTGAATACTCTTTGTTTTCTAAGATCAGACTGTGATCATTTTGTCCTGGTTCTTTTTCTACCTATGTCACAATTTCTGCTCAGTCTCCTTTTCTGAGGACAAGGATACTTATTGAAAGTGTCACTTAATGGTTAGGTCTGTGCCCTTTACTTTTCTCCCTATCTCACTCAGGTCAGGAAGAACTGAATTCAAATCATGCCTCAGATACTTCCTAACTATGTGACCCTGGGCAAGTTACTTCCTCTGCTGTAAAATGAAGATAGTAATAGCAATTACCTCCCAAGGTTGTTGTGAGGCTCAAATGAGATAACATTCGTAAAGCACCTAGTACAATGTTTGGCACATAGTAGGTGGTGCTATATAAATCCTAGCTATGATGAAGATGATGATGATGATGATGATGATGATGTTGACAATGGATACAAAAGGGATATATACAAAAAAGAAATAGTTCCTTTTAGCAAAAAGCTTGCAGTCTCCTTGGGGGAGCAGTCCATGTGTATACTGATTAGAGTCGCATGTTGATCTTGTCAATAGGCAGGATCGTGAGGTCCTGTTTCTCTTGAAACAGAAAGCAAGTAAAAAAGAGGTGTCCTTCAGGCTGCATTTCAAACACATAGTACTCCCGCCATGATTACTTCTTGGGTTTTGTGAGTCATCAATTATCATTGTCTTCTCACAACTCTCTTCCACTGACCCCTTCTCTAGGTAGGGTACACCCAGGTCATAAGGTCATGAGTAAATAAATGACTTGTATAGATTCTTAAATTCTGGTAAAATAGGGAAGCACAAGACACCCATAAACTACAGGGCAGCTTTACAATCACTTCATAGCTCCAATCCCAAATGCAAAGTGACCATTTTGTTGTATTATTTGATTGTGTTTTATTAATGACTTTTGTGTTCACATCATAGTTCTCCCCATCTACCCTTCCCGCTATGATCTTTCCCTTATAACAACAACAAAAATTTAAGTAACCAATTCCATACATCAGCTGTGTGTGATGGTGTATGCTACATGTGACTATGTTGTCTCCCTCTTCTCCAGTGATAAGAAAAGATCCATTCCCTCATTTCCTCTCCGGGGCCAAGACTGGTCATCACAACTACAAAATGTTGTGTTTTATTGTGTTTTTCCATAAAACTATCCTTTTAGCTTAGAGTATTTTTTCTTCCCTCTTCAGTATCCTATAACTGGAACAGTGGATAGAGTACCAAAGCTGGAGTCAGGAAGAACTGAGTTCAAATCTGGCCTTGGACAGCTATGTGACCCTAACCAACTCTAAGTTTCTCATTTGTAAAATTGGGGAATGAAAGTGCTTACTTCTCAGGTTATTAAGAATAAAATGAGATTAAAGCATTCTGCAAACTTTAAAGTGCTATATAAATGCTATTGTATAATAAAAATTATGTAACATATAAATTACATAATGTAATATGTTATACTATTATTAATTACTATGCCAGTTAACTCACAAAATAGTTATAGCATATTGAAGTCCCCTCTAATTCTCAATGGACAGGGTAGAAGATTGTAATGGCAAGTAAAGTAGGATCTTTTGCTGTTTTTGTTTTATTATAATCAAGAAGTATAATGCCTCTATTTGAATGTGACTGAGGAAGATCTATCCCACCCATTGATGGGCCTGTCCATTGTGGGAAGCTTGACTAGGTGAGTTGTTTTGTAGGAGGGTCCCAAGTACCTTTTGCTTTTTTCTATTGAGGCACTAGGTCAGAGGGTGATGCCTTCTGACTCTAAAAAGGGTATAAATACTCTGAGGGTGATATTTTACTTTGGGGCTTACTGACTAGAAGTGTTTGTTTGACCAGAAGAGGACTCTGAGAAGCAGCTAAGCCCCACCTAACCCTCCTCTGCTTGGAGAAGCCTAGATATTCCCTTTCTGGTAAAGATGTATGTATGTTAATGATCAGATATTTTGGAAGCAAATCTGTTGACTTTTAATTTCTCTGTTTTTTCTTTGAAGTTCAAGATGCTGACTCCCCTGAAATAGGTGACTGATATATGTGCTTTGTTACAGGATTGAAACATGTGCTTGACTGAAGTGATTGCTAACAACTCAAAAGTTGCCTTTCTTTTTATGAATGTAGATCTAAGAATCTGTGATAGCAGCGCCCCCTGTGCATGTTGGGGTGCTTACTGTTGCAAGTATACTGTTTACCACAACCTCCTTTCTTCTTTGTCAGCCTCATGCCTCCTGGTCACAGTCTGTTAGGGTCACTCATCTCTGCTGCTCACACCTGGGCCCCATTCATGTCTGTGAACATCTTCAGGGTAGTAAAATGGGGTAACTCCCCAGCCCCGTGCTGGAAATGGAGACAAAGTAAGCATCAGTTGTAAACCACATCTTTGTCTGAAATCTTGGGCCCTTTGTAATTCATTGCACAAGATAATGAATTTCTTTCCCCAGCATAAACCCTAAGTCAGTTCACAATACAACTTTGTTTTATCTCAAACTGAACAAGTGATGGGTAGGATATAGCATGATTAGAAGAATAAAGTAAAAGATTATTTGCATGTACTGTTTTGTCTAGAGAGCCTTATCTCACCCAGTCTCAGGCTCAATGTACCATTGACCATCTCCCTATCATCCCACCATGTGCATCAACCCTGAGCACTTTCATTTGCTGTCCACCATTCCCAGAATGTTCTCTTTTCTCATCTCTGACTCCTGTCTTCCCTGATTTTCTTCAAAATTTCAAAACCTATCTTCTATAGGAGGCCTTCCTCTACCCCAATGCCACCTTGCCACACCTGCTACTACCTTCCCTCTGAGATTGTCCTTAATTTATAATGTATAGATTTTGTATATGTATTTTTGGTAGATTTTTCTCATTTCAATATGAGCTCTTTTAGGGCAGGGACTATATTTTCACCTTTCTTTGTATCTTCAGCTTGTAGAATAGTGTTTGACATGTAATAAATGCTTAATAAATGCCTATCAAGTGACTGAATTTTTCTTTTTCTTTTTTCCTGATGACATCATGATTACAATTCCTGCTTTTGGAATCATGTGATACATGGCAAATGCTCCAGATTCTTATTTTCATTCTATGTCTGTCTTTGCTTTTTAGACATGTTTCTTGTAAAAGACTGTGGGTTTTTTTCCTAATCCAATGTAATCACTCTCATTTGTTCTATTTGATTGTTCAGTCCATTCATATTTGAGGCTATGCTAGTTTTGTTGGTTATTTCCTCCATTTGTGTCTCTTGTCACATTTTTTCTTTCTTAGAATTTTTTTTGTTCTTCTATTTTCAAAGCTTTATTCCTATGATTAGTTTTGCTTACTCTGCTTTGAGGTGGACCTTTTCCCCACAGACTCTCTTCTTCCCCTCAGTCTTTCCTTTCCCATATGTCAACGCTTTCCATAATTTGGGAGCTTTACTTTTTATTATCTTCTCTGTCTTTCTGTACTGACCTAGACTGAAAAAATGTCGACTCACTGTGATTTTTTTTCTTGGTTTCTTGATTAGGACTCAATCTGGTACATTTTCTAGATCTTTGTGGAGGAGTTGGGGAAATCCATGTCCATTCTGTTCCACCATCTTGGCTCCAGCGAACTCCCCCCCTTCCAGTTGCTATTCAGCAGGTCCTCTCAGCGCATTTTTCTGAGTGTCCATTTTCTTTGAGAGCCTTAGAATTGTTTGAAACTACTATTTTCAAATAAATATCCCTTTACTGCCTGAGTTTTTTTAGAAATATAATGTCCATATACAGAAGAGATAGTATCTTCCCTTAGACTATGATTTTATAGCTTCTCATCTAGAATTCTTTCCACTTTCCACTATCTCTTCATGCTGGCATAGAGGAAGATACAAAAATGAATACGACAATCTCTGGCTTTATAGAGCTTATACTCTACTTAAAAGATAAAACAGACTGTGAAAGTATATTAAGAGAGGCAAAATCAAAGTATTCTAAGAGCTCAGAGAAGAACTACATCATTTCTATCTAGTGATACAAATGAAAGGTTTCATAAAGGAGGTGTCATTTGAGCTGGTAGTTAAGAATTTCAACATAAATAAATTAGATAGACCAAGTCAGGAGGCATTCTAGAAAGTCAGTCAATCAGTAAGCATTGATTAAACGCTCTATGTGTCAGGTACTGTGTGAAGCACTGGAAATGTGAAGACACAAGACAATCCCTCCCCTCAAGAAACTCACAATCGAATGAAAGATATGACAAGTGAACATATATGTACAAACAAGGTATATACATGATAAATGGGAAGTAAAAGAAGGCAGACATTAGAATTGATCGGTTGTCAAAAACTTCCATAGAAGATAGGATTTTAATTGCACTTAATATGATAGCAGGAGATAAGCTAATATGACAAAAAAAGAAAAATGATGAGTGTTGAAGGGGGTGTGGAAAAACTGGAACACTAATACACTGTAGGTGGGGTTGTGAACTGATCCATGCACTCTGGAGAACAATTCGAAACTACGCACAAAGGACTATAAAACTGTAAATACCCTTTGGTCTAGTAATACCACTGCTAGGTCTATATCTCAAAAACATCCCCCCAAGAAGGAAAAGGACCTAATTATACAAAAATGTTCATAGAGGCTCTTTTTTGTGGTAGCTAAGAACTGCATATCAAAGGAATGCTCTTCATTGGGGAAAAGCTAAACAGTTGTGGTATATGATCATGATGAAATATTATTGTAGTATAAGAAATGACAAGCAAGGGGGAGGAGCCAAGATGGCAGAGTAGAAAGACTCACATATGCTAGCTCCGAATCCACAGCCCATAAATTTCCTGTAAAGAGAACTCCCCACAAATTCTGGAGCAGAGCAAGCGTGCACCAATGCAGTAGAAGAAATTCCCATTCCAGAGAGTCCTGGAAAGCCATCCCCAGGGGTCCGTCGCACTGCAGACAGCGGAGCCCATCCCTATGTTGCCCTGGCCACGGCCCCAGAGGAGCAGATCCAAGCAGGCTTCAGGGACGGAATCTCCGACAGCCACAAAGGTCCCTCCACCCACAGGTGCTACAGGTCAGCGAGAGAGACTTCTGAGCTGGTTGAGAGGGGAGCAGGGTGTCTCCATGACTCGGGCCCCCTCAGGAGGCAGTGGCGGAGGCAGCAGCAGCTGGGACTCCCTGAGCAGGGAGAAGCTCCATTACCAAAGGTCTCTGCATAAAACCCCTGAGGGAACTGAGCCTGGGAGGTGGCCCTGACCCCACCTGAGCACCAGAACTTAAGCTCACATTGAATAGCAGCCGTGCCTGCTGCAGAAAGCCCATTTGAATCTCAGACCCCAAGCACTAGCTGGGCAGATCTAGGCGGGGGTGAAGAGGAATCTCAGAAGTCAAGTAACTGGCTGGGAAAATGCCCAGAAAAAGGAAGCAAAATAAGACCATAGAGAGCTACTTTACTGGGGAAGAGATGTTCCTTCCTCCCTTCATTTCTGATGAAGAAGTACAATGCTTGCCATCAGGGAAGGACGTGGAGGTCGGGGCCTCTATATCCCAGACATCCCAGGGGGGTGTCCAGTGGGCTCAGGCCATGGAAGAGCTCAAAAAGGATTTTAAAACTCAAGTTAGACAGGTGGAGGAAAAACTGG
The DNA here is from genome assembly GCA_023548195.1 of Bettongia penicillata ogilbyi. Taxonomy (NCBI): domain Eukaryota; kingdom Metazoa; phylum Chordata; class Mammalia; order Diprotodontia; family Potoroidae; genus Bettongia; species Bettongia penicillata. The sequence continues at coordinate 4,656,622 of JAJHZJ010000107.1, read as the reverse complement.
GAAGAGAAATGAGAGAGATGCAAGAAAAGCATGAATAACGGGTCAATACCTTGCTAAAGGAGACACAAAAAAATGCTGAAGAAAATAACACCTTGAAAAATAGGCTCACTCAATTGGCAAAAGAGGTTCAAAAAGTAAATGAGGAGAAGAATGCTTTCAAAAGCAAAATTAGCCAAATGGAAAAAGAGGTTCAAAAGCTCACTGAAGATAATAGTTCTCTCAAGATTAGAATGGAGCAGATGGAGTCTAATGACTTTCTGAAAAACCAAGAAATCATAAAACAAAACCAAAAGAATGAAAAAATGGAAGAGAATGTGAAATATCTCATGGGAAAAAACAACTGACCTGGAAAATAGATCCAGGAGAGACAATTTAAAAATTATGGGACTACCTGAAAGCCATGATCAAAAAAAGAGCCTAGACATCATCTTTCATGAAATTGTCAAGGAAAATTGCCCTGAGATTCTATAACCGGAGGGCAAAATAAGTATTGAAGGAATCCATTGATCACTGCCTGAAGGAGATCCAAAAAGAGAAACTCCTAGGAACATTATGGCCAAATTCCAGAGTTCCCAGGTCAAGGAGAAAATATTGCAAGCAGCTAGAAAGAAACAATTCCAGTATTGTGGAAATACAATCAGGATAACTCAAGATCTAGCAGCTTCTACATTAAGGGATCAAAGGGCGTGGAATAGGATATTCCAGAAGTCAAAGGAACTAGGACTCAAACCAAGAATTACCTACCCAGCAAAACTGAGTATAATACTTCAGGGGAAAATATGGTCTTTCAATGAAACAGAGGACTTTCAATCATTCTTGATGAAAAGACCAGAGCTGAAAAGAAAATTTGACTTTCAAACACAAGAATGAGAAGAAGCATGAAAAAGTAAACAGCAAAGAGAAGTCATAAGGGACTTACCAAAGGTGAACTGTTTACATTCCTACATGGAAAGACAATACTTGTAACTCTTAAAACTTTTCAGTATCTGGGTAATTGGTGGGACTACACACAGATGTACACACACATACATGTACATGCGTGCATGCACACACATACACACATGCATGCACACATAGAGACAGAGAGCACAGAGTGAATTGAATAGGATGGGACCATATCTTAAAAGAAATTAAGGTAAATGGTGAGAGAGAAATGTAGTGGGAGGAGAGAGGGTGAAATGGAATGGGATAAATTATATCTCATTCAAGAGGCAAGCAGGAGACTTTTTAGTGGAGGGAAAAAGAGGAGAACTGAGAAAAAAACAAGTTTACCCTCATCACATTTGACTAAAGGAAGGAATAAAATGCACACTCATTTTGGTATGAAAACCTATCTTACAGTACAGGAAAGTGGGGGAGAAGGAGATAAGCAGGGAGGGAGGGATGATGGAAGGGAAGGCAATGGAAGAAGGGAGCAATTTGAGGTCAACACTCTTGGGGAGGGACAGGATCAAAAGACAGAATAGAAACAATGGGGGGCAGAATAGGAGGGAGGGAAATACAGTTAGTCTTACACAACACGACTATTATCGAAGTCATTTGCAAAACTACACAGATATGGCCTATATTGAATTGCCCTGCCTTCCCAAAGGGAATGGGTGGGGAGGGAGGGATGGGGAGAATTTGGAACTCAAAGTTTTAGGAACAACTGTTGAGTATTGTTCTTGCTATTAGGAAATAAGAAATACAGTTAATGGGGAATAGAAAGTCATGTGGCCCTACAGGACAAAAGAGAAGATGGGGAGAAGAGAAGGGAGGGATGATAGAAGAGAAGGCAGATTGGTGATAGGGGAAATTAAAATGGTCAGTGTATTGGGGTAGGGGGAGGGGATAAATGGGGAGAAAATTTGGAACCCAAAATTTTGTGAAAATGAATGTAAAAAGTTAAGTAAATAAATTTATATTAAAAAAAAAAGAAATGACAAGCAAGAGCATTTCAGAAAAACCTGGAAACCTTACATGAACTGGTGCAAAGTAAAGTGAGCAGAACCAGGGGAATAGTTGTGCATAGTCAAAGCAAGACTGTATAATTAAGAATTCTGAATGCCTTAGCTATTCTCAGCAATACTATGATCGAAGATAATCCCAAAGAACTCATGATGAAGCATACTAGCCACCTCCAGAGAAAACTGATATTGATTGAATCCAGACAGAAGCATGCTGTTTTTTTTTACTTTCATTCTTTTTTTGTCTTCTTATACAAAATGGCTAATATGAAAATGTTTTATATGACTGCATATGTGTAACCTATATCTGATTGCATACCATCTTGTGGGGGAAAGAGGCAGGGATAGAATTTGAAATTCAAAACACTTTTTAAAATTGTTGCAATTTGGGGAAAAATAAGATACATTTTAAGAAAAGAAAAAGAAAAAGCTGACTACTAGGGAGGTCAGGAGGTAGAAATGAGGAGGAAAACCATTCCAGACATAGGAGGAAACCCAGAAAATGCCAGGAGTTGAGAGATTGTCTTTTCTGGAGAATAGCAAGGAAGCCAGTATCACTGGATCAGAGCAAAAACAATGGAGGGACAGAAAAGGTCCGAATCACAAAAAAGTAGATTCATAACCACCGTTTCTGACATCTGAATCATGAAAATAACTAAGCAGTTCAAATATTTGAATGTAAACAGAAATGTGGCCTGCATTTAACCAAATGTTACTGTTTTCCTACCTGGTTCAGGCTTATACTCAGCCTTTTATACATATGTAAGGCAGATGGAAAACAGAAATTGCCCATTCAAAGATGATGACCTAGCTCCCAGGGTTTAGTTTGTTCTCCTACCCTTCCTAGGCTGTCCTCCACAACTATAGATTACATTCATTTGAATGAAAGAGGAAATAAACTTAGAGGCTGAAAAACTAAGTATCCTAGAAGAATGGCCTCTAAGGAAGTTGCTGAATAGCTGTAGTTTGGTCAGAAATTTAACATACTCTCTAACCCAATACTAGACATGGATTCCTGAAGAAGATTTTGCCTTTGGTTACAGGAAATAAAGTTTATAAAATAACTCTAATAAACATATTTCTATAAATATAATTAATAAATAATTCATGTAATTTAAATTAATAGATTTAAATAACTATATGGCTGTATTGATGTAATATATAGTAATCAACAAATAATCAATATAAATTAAATAAATTAAGCCCAAGGGCACTATTTTTCCATGGGGATTCAGTGTCTCAAAGAGGCCATACCTGTCTTCTATAACAGGTGACCTGACTCTATGTGTCCATTCTTCATACTAAGAGTATGAGTATTTAGGGGAGAATGTGTCCCAGGTATATTCAGGAAATATTTTACTCCTACTTTTCTAACAATGCTTTTATTAAATCCTTCTGCTTTGGACTCATGAGCAAATGCTTTTAATGATGCCAATCCAAGAGTACCTTGAATGTGATGAAGCCATCTCTGGGAGACCCAACTTGTGGGCTAAAGGGGAGTAGGTCAGATTGGCTGAAATATATAATGGTTGATTAAGAGTAACAGGCAATCAGCCTGTAAAGATAGGCAAACCTGGGAGGGAAGGTTAAGACAAAGTCAACAAATCATTAGCAAATTTGATCAAAACAGTGAAGAAAATCAAATTAATATACACTAAATAGGAGGCATTAAAAAGATAGCCAGATTTGGAGTCAAAGGATTTGGGTTTACAGACTTGAATTACATGTCTACTATTTATGTGTGTTAGCTATGTGACCTCAGGCTCAAATCTCAACTCTTTCAAGCCAAGATCAAGCCCTCACACTGTTGGGGAAGTTGGAACTTTGCTTCTCTGTTTTACTGTTCTGTTTGCATTTAGTGCAACTTTTTTGGAAATATTTAACAATTATACAACCTGAGGAAATGTCCCCCCTCACAAAACCTTTCAAGAGAAGGGCTGGGGAAGCTTGGGAACAGGATTCTTCCCAGTTGGAAAAGGGGGTAAGTAAACATGAAGCAAATTTAGCTTAAGACTTATAAGAAGAGACCCAAATTTGTCCCAAAAAGAGATTTCATTTGTGCACATTGGTTTTCTTAGGACCTTCTCATCGGTGTTTAGTGTTTTTGTATCTGTCGTGTCAAATTATCCATGTAAAAACAAATTAACTTCTTGTGATCTGGCAAGAAAAAGTAATGCGAAGAATTAAAAACTTTCTCTGAGAAATCTTCAGAAGGAACTTTGGAGAGAAAAATAAGTCTCTCTATCTCTGCAAATTCAAACCCCGACAGGTTTGAATTTTCAGAGATTAAGACAGATGAAAGGAAAGGGAATCTTTGTTTCCTACTCTTCAGAGATTTATGGTGTTTTAGGCTAATTCAAGATAAATTTGTGACTGAATTACTAAATTATGGTTTGAATGTTTTTTCAAGTGCTCAACTACCTTAGTGAGTTTTGGGGTACCTCCTTGTAGAATTGGGTTTAAAGAATAAAAATTCCATGACAGTTATCTAGAAACAACACTTAGGTCTTTTATTGCTCTTTCCCTAGAAAGTTACAGATTTATAATTTTAGTGCAAAGGAGAAGGTTAATTCACTGATTGGGGGGAGGGGGACAGAGTTGCGGTCTGCAGTATAAATTTTTCTGACATTTAAGAACTACCTATTATTAACTTTTTGTTAACCATGGAAAGAGAGGCGTTTGTTCAAATAAGGGAGTAATTAAAGAGCAAGTAAAATTTAATTTGGAAGAATGCCTTGGTGTTACTATAATGTTCTCTTCTGTAAGTGATATAATAGAATTTAATTGTTTGGGTAAACTAGAAGTAAAGTATTTCTAAAACCTCAAAGGCAATATTAGTATATTTAATTGCTATTCTGCAATAAGGAGTGGCTAGGTGGCTTAGTGGATAGAGGGCCAAACCTGGAGTCCGGAGGACCTGAATTCAAATAAAGCCTTAGACACTTACTAGCTGTGTGACCCTGGACAAATTATTTAATCTTGTTTGCCTTAATTTCCTCATCTGTAAAATGAGTGGGAGAAGGAAATGCTAAATTTCTCTATTATTTTTGGCAAGAAAACCCTAAATGGGATCATGAAGAGCTGGACGCAACTAAATAACAACAAGATTCTGCAATAAAAATGTGTGAAATTGAAACAAAAAGTATTCAGCCAAGTGAAGATTAGCTTTATAGACTGGGAGTGAAAGAATAACGTAGAATCAGAATAGAAAAGAAGTGGGGCAGGCACTGTTTTAAAAACTGTAATCAAAGTCCACTGTGGGGGAGAGAGAGACACAGAGACAGAGACAGAGATACAGAGAGGCAGAGAGAGACAGAGAAGAGAATGAGAGAGGAGAGAAAGAGACGAGAGAGAAGAAGAAGGAGGAGGAGGAGGAGGAGGAGGAGGAGAAGAAGAAGAAGAAGAAGAAGAAGAAGAAGAAGAAGAAGAAGAAGAAGAAGAAGAAGAAGAAGAAGAAGAAGGAGAAGGAGAAGGAGAAGAAGAAGGAGGAGGAGAGGAAGAATAAAAAGAAGAAGAAGAAGGAGAAGGAGAAGAAGAAGGAGGGAGGGAAAGAAAATTTAAGCAAGTAGGGTTTGAAAGTAAAAGGGTTTTGAAGTTTTAGAAAGAGATTTTTGAGGGAGGCTTTGATGTCCATGACATAAGAAGAATTTGAGAAACATTATGTGCTTATTCTTTATAATTTGCAAACTACAGGAATATATTTGGCACATGGAACTGATGAGGGCTGGAGAGATGGAGCTACAGGAACTCCAACGCTGTAGTTGACTGCATGGGACATCTGGAAACGAATTCATGAATTCAAGCATTGATGAGTTCAGGGTAAAGATTTATGACACTTTCCAGCAGGCAAGAATTCTTAGGGAACCTTCAACCTTAGAGGTAAAGTTTATATAGGATATTCTATAGTAAAACATGTGCCAAATATGCTAATTGGATGATTGAGGGCAGGATTAGTTGGCAGTCAGGGCTGACTCAGGAATACCAGGTTGTCTCATCAATGTCTTTTTAGACAAGATAAGTGTAAGGGAATATAGGTATGTCTAAGTCTAAGATATATATGAGTCATCAGTGAGTAGTAAATGTCATTATGACCCAGTACACAGCCAGTTAAACCAGTACACAGCTGGTTCAGACTAATAAATTCTACAGGTGCAGGTGGCTACTGTATTAGGAAAAGAGATAAAAGTTTCACTAAGGCAAGCTGTGTCCTTGGGCTGCCTGGGATAGTGTTTTGAGGGTAGGGACAAATGTGATTTGTAAAGAGAAATGTGATTTTAGAATTGGGGTCCAAGCACAGGCACCCAAGCACCCCATCAGAATCATTTGAAGCTAGTATACTAAAATTCTGTCCTTGAAAAACACTTTCAAATGACTATGTTTTCATTGTAATGTGAGGAATATAACATCTTCATGGATCCTGAAATCAGAAGGATAAGAATATGAAGCCCTCGTGTAAAGTTCCTCCACTTAAAACCAAAAACCAAACTCCAGAAAATGGGAGATTCCTCGAAGAAAGGTGAGACCACCCTCTTCAAGTATTTGAGTAGGTTTAGGTTGAGAAAACAGAAATGATTGATTTGATTCTTTATGTGATTTATAAGAAAGTTATGGGGAGTTGGGAATGTCACCACAATTCTTTGAAATTGCACTAACTGATAAAATGGGTTCTAAATTTTGAAGTACTACCAACTAAAGGCCTTTGGGGGGCATTTTTTTAAAAAATTTTTAAAATCAGTGACTAAAAATTCAGATTTGAAGTTGCTGGTGGCCCAGACGAGGATGGAGAAGTTGATCCACCTCACCAGCCCCTACACATGATTCTTCCTGACTCCACTCATAGGGAGGCCATGAGGGAGGAGTTGAACAGACCAACTCAGGCTGCTCCAGAAAGGACTGACAGAGGACAGGTAGTAGAGAGACTTGAGCTTGGAACTTGATTCTTAGAGGAAGAAATGCTCCCTCCCAGAATCAACAAAGATCAACAAAGTTGTAATGTCACAAAGAACTACACTAATGACAGTTGTACATCTTTCTGAAAAGCAAATACAGAGTTAGGGGATCATCCAGACTACTTAACCATCTTTAGTCATCTACCCCCACACAACTGCTGGTAGTGCAGGTATCATCCTGGTCACATAGTGAAGATTTTCAGGATTCATCTGATAGTATAGGCTCTTCACAGAAAGTTCTGGGGATTTTATCATAGTGCCCATCTTACAGAAAAACTTTGAAAGATCTTCCTTCAGAAGACACAAGAGATGGGAAGGGAAATGGAGAAAACCTTGGAGTTTCTAGAGTGAAATCTATGACTATCCCAAATCTTAATTACTAGACTAATACTCCACAATGCACTGCCCTTGCCCCAAATGGAACACATCTGGCCAAGTCAAGTACAGATGGAATACAGAGCCTGCGGGTGTTAACAATAACAAATGCAGGCAGTGCTCAACAAAGAACAACAATTTTTCAGGATGTGCAGAGTCCGGATGGATAGCAGATACTTGGCCCTAAAAACCAAGTGGTTATACAGGCTGCATCATTAGATATGCAGACTCATCAGATATACACCACACCAGCAAATACTAACCTTCCACAGATAGTTGGGATGACATCTCTAGTCACCTGACATCTTGGACAAGCAAAATAGATGATCCAAAATTGAAAAGAGAAATAAGATTGATGAAAAATGGAGAAACCACTCAAGAAATCCATAGAAAGAAAAAAAATATGTTGTTCCTGGAAATCAAACTTCAGTCTTGGGAAAATCAAAATAAAATTTTAATAAAAAGAATTAAAACCTTTAAAAGATCTGTACTGCCATAAAAGTGTCTAAAAAGAAGAACAAATTTTGTGGACTTATCTAAACATTTAGTGGATTTTCTCTTTATACAGAATTTTACAAACTAAAAGGTCAAAAATGAAACTTTTGAAACTAGGAGTTGCAAAACAAAGATTTTATTTACAAGACACTGGTGACAGTACCTGGTAGAAATAAGAGGACTTCAAGCAAGTCCCTGGCACAACTGGAATCTCTATTAGAATTAGCGTTAACAATGGTAGCTGATAAACAGAACGTGAATTTTTGACAACTTAAATTTCCCAGATAACAGTTGTCAAGAAAGTTTGCAACTGAGGCAATTCACTAATGGAAGATTGGTGTGTTTTTGTTTTAATCGACATTTCACTGGTTTAGATTACATTACTTCTAGATTCTGAAATTTTGCCCTTTTCAATTGTTTATGAATATTTTTGTTTGACAGAATTCTAAACTCCACATTTAAAAGAAAAGCTAATGCTTTGTAAAATGTATAAGTTATATGAACTTTACTCAACTGTCAGATCTTTAAAATGATCACTTTTTAAAAATTGCTTGCTTGTAAAAGACTTGGGGGAAAAAAGGGCATAATTACTTTTTCCTGTTGTGTCCTTCAAAATGTCTGAGTCACACGAATTGAAAATAAAACTTTAAAAGAAACATTCCAATCATTTTATAAAAACATTTTAGTAGTGAACAAAACAGTACAAACATTTGAGACTTTAAAAATTAGTATTCATTTTGCTTTTCAGGTATGGCACCTGAAAATTACTCTCTCTAAATGGATCGTAATAAATCATGTTCTTATTCTATTTGCAGCTGAATATACATTACTTAATTCTATTGTGCTTTAATAGAAAGAAATGTCTATAAACCCTTAAAATTATTTTAGATGATTTTAATAATTACCTCAAGATATATAATAAAATATTTTCCAAGAGGGTCCTTCTCCTCAGAATCTAATGTACAGCTTGTCAATTTGAAAATAATGCAATTTTAAAACAATTATTCATGTAGAAAATATTTTGTGAAATAACGTCTTTTTTAAAAAGTGACTGCTTTGTGCAATCTTCATAATCAGAAATTTGTTTTAATGCTTATTTCATGTGTTTTTACAATTTTTAGAAAGAAAATAGCTATTTGTGTCTCAGATTATTATTATTCTATATTTTATGGGGAGTAAGAGTTTTTGAATTTTGAATATTTCTGTGTAATCATCTGAAATCCAAATTATACTGTTAGTACATCAGTACTTCTGTAATCCAATTACTCATTTTTGAGTTTACCTATAAAAATATTGTCAACTCCTAATATGTTATCAATTTGTTTTTTTCCTATAAAAATTAAAGGGCATTTGAGATTTTAAAAAATCCATATTTGATTTAGATGGAATTTTGTTCTAAAGTTATATAGACAACTATGGTAAATCATGTTCATCCTTCGTTGCCAAAGAAGACCATGCCATCAGAGAAATGATGACATGACTTATACTTGACTTTGTTGTGAGTGAGGGAGGGCTGTGCAGGTCACCAGCCTCACTCCATATTCATCAGGATGACTGGAGAGGGCCCAGGATGCACTTGGAGACCTTGGGCTCTTTAGGCCAAGGTTTTTGCAGGTACTTACTTAGGATGAGGCAATGCCCATTCATTGAATTGGCCTGTTTCAGATCTTTAATGAGGTCAAGAAAAACAAAGACATCAGACTGGGTGGGAAACAGCAACAGATACTATTGCTAATCACTCTAAAGCTAGAGGGGTCCAGGACCCCTTGGCAGGAGCCTCTTGGAGTCCCAGTTTCAGAATGTAGTAGGTTTAAGGTTTCAGAAGAGGACAGAGGACAGGACAACAGGACAGGACAGGGCCTAACAAACTACAGTCACTATTTGACATGAAGGTAAACACAGCTCAGAAAAAAACCTGAATAGCAACCCTGTATCAGAAATTTGTTAGCTGTGCAACCTTAAGTAAGTTGCCTTACCTCTATTTACCTCAGTTTCCTTATTTTTAAGGGGAATGATGCTCCACCTCTGGGAGTTGTTGTAAGAATCAAAATGATATAACAATTTTTAAATGCTTAATATAGTACCTGACATGTGATAAACACTATGTGAGGGTTAACTATTGTTATTATTACAACTATTATTTCTTTAATTAAATGTAATTACTCTCTACTGGGTATATTGGGATTCAAACGTGATTAGTACAAAATGATAAAGATGAGAAAGTGAATGATTTTCTGTATAAAGTGACTTGGAAATGCATTCCACTGAATTTGTGTCATTTGACTCACAATATTTTTGTTTCATTTTTTAAATATGTGATTTTGTGAATGTTATTATTCTGTTTCTAATTCTTCATGGATTGTGATTTTGAGGAATCCAATGTATAAGAATTACTCTTAAGAAGATGATGCAATTGTATCACTGGGAAATTTAACTCCTTTTAATCTCGATACTGTGAAATTATTAAATTTTTAGAGGTTGTCATAATGTTAAAAAGGAAAAATAATAATTACTTACTGTGTGAGAAAAAGTCCAAGGAAAAGACCCCATAAAATCTCATTACTTGTTAATTCGCCAGCATCTTTGGGGTTATCTACTTAAGCAAGGTCATAAATTTTTGTCAGTCCTACGAAAGGACTTGCTAAATATTGTGAAATTCCAAAATAATAAATTGGTTTACTGAAAATAGTATCCCTTCTTCCATTACAAACATTCCTTACAGAAGGGTAGAGAGACTTACAAATTTGTTTATAGTATTAGAAGTAATATTCATGATAATTTATGATTATGAAAATTATAAAGTTATACATGGACTGATATATAACTTGGGCCAATCTAGTTTCAATGAACTCTAGTCTTAAAGATTTATTTTTGCTTTAAGGGGTTAATATATAATACCTTGAGAAATGGATCTCTGTTAGACTGGAGATTTATAGTAAATAGTCAATATTTTTCCTGGGGGTTTTCTGAATGAACTATCATATATTCACTTATTGTTACCGTTGTTTTTGTTGATGTTTTTGAGTCATTTCATTGATGTCCAACTCTCTATGACCCCATTTTGACTTTTCTTGACAAAGATATTGAAGTGTTTTGCGATTTCCTTCTCTAGCTCATTTTACAGATGAGGAAACTGAAGCAAACAGGGTTAAGTGATTTGCCTAGGGTCACACAATTAATAAGTGTCTGAGGATGGATTTGAACTCAGGTTTTCCTGACTCCAAGTCAGGCACCCTATCTACTCTGCCACCTAGCTTTCTGGAATTCCAGAATTTAATTATTTTCTTGATTTCTAATTATTGATTTTTACGCTAGCATGAATTTTAACTAAAGAAGAAGAAGAAAAGGATGCTGAGATTTTTTTTTAAAACCTGGTAAATTGCTGATTGTTACCTTTATTGTAATGATATGAGAGTAACAATAATCACTGTTTCTGGCCCCAAACTATGATTACTGAAACTTGCTATTTGAGTTTAAAATCTCTTGGTACTTTAATTTGATCATGTTCTGAGTTCTGAATTCAGATGTAAATGTCTGAATGATCATTGTCAGAAATCCACCATTCAAGGGAATTACCACAAAATGTTCAAAGGGAGTTTGATCTACAAATGCTACAAGTGGATGTCTGTGTCTAAAAAAAAGTTGAGGGTATAATCTTAATATGTCTAAAGCTAGAATGCCCTTGACTCAGTTTTCCCATTGTGTTATTTCCTTTTTGAATGGGACTATTTCTCACCTGGTTAATCCTGAGCTTGGCTATGATACCATGTGAATAAGATGGAGCTTTTCTTTATAATTGGCTGCTCCAAAAAAGAACTCCAATTCTTACCTGAAATCAAACAGAACTAAGGATGTTTTATCTTATTATGCCTATGTTGAGGCGTTGTAGGGCATTAAGCTTAAAGCTGGAGGACTAGTCTTGGTGCTATTACAACTACATCTCTGCTTCTTCCTTTCATACCAATTCTCTCTAACCATGGCAGGTAAAGTTGTAATTTTTTAATATAATGAATTTTGTTGCTGCAACCCTCCAGCACTACTATAATAAGATGCAAGTACCAAATGTCTTACTGTTTTCATTCTAAATTAGCAGGCAATTTTATGTCCTAAGCAACTAAGTAAATGAGTTTTAGGGATTGTTAATAGTTAAATATTTGTATATAGGATTAGGTCTTTGAAATATTTTAGAATGAAATTTTAGAATGATATGAAAATGACATCCTTCTATGGAGGGAATTAAGACAAAAATGCAAATTTTTTCTAATAAGACAAATATGTATAATTTTTAATTTTTATAATTTGTAGTTTTTAATTAAATGGAGGAGTAAATTCTGTATTTCTAATGGAATGATAAGTTAAAATTTGGATTAAGGATTTTGCATGTAAAATTGAATCGGTAATTGTGAAGAGGGTAAAATTATTTTCTTATTTGAAGTATCTGTTTGGTAACTTTAAGAAACAGAAGGGCCCATTTTACAAGTCAGGTTGTCATAGATTCTTTTTAAAATTCTTTTTTCAGCCTGTTGTTGGCAATGTCTCCATCAGAAACAAGGTTTAAGTAAAGACAGAAACAAGTGGTATATGATGAGGGCTGGGAAGGGAGTGTGAGACCCCCACAAAGACCAGGGTACCAGGGGCAGGTCATCTGGAGAAGAATTCATGAACTCAAGCATTGTTGAAGTCAAGATAAAGATTTATTACACTTTTCAATGGGCAAGAATTCTTAGGGAACCTGCAACCTTAAAGGGGTAAAGGGAAAGTTTATGTAAGATATTCTGTAGCATCACTAGTGCCAAATATGCTAACTAGGTGTTTTGGGGTGGGATTAGGTAGTGGTTAAGGAGTGGTCAGTTTTCAAAGGAACATGCACTTTTGATATCTACTGTGCAGGTATTTTACCCAAAATTCATGGAGAAATAGCCCAAAGTGGAGCTACCTGGAGGTGTGGTTTTAGGCTTAAAACGTCACTAAGTCAACCAATGGTCAGGGATGACCAGGAAAAAACAGGCTTCTCTCATCAATGTCTTGCTAGACAAGATTAATATAAGGAAGTATAGGTATGTCCAAGTCTAGGATACATATGATTGGTCAGTGAGTAGTAAATGTTGTTATGACCCAGTACATAGCCCATTAAGCCAATGTGCAGCTGGCTAAGCCTAATGTGTTCTATAGGTGCATCTGGCTACTATAGTAGAAAGGGACATAACGGTTGTTGCTGGGGCAGGCTGTGACCTTGAGCTGGGGAGAAACTGCCTGAGATAGTATTTTTAGGCTAGGGAGAAATGTGATTTTTAAAGAGAAATGAGATCTTAGACTTGGGGCCCAACTACATGTATCCAGTCACCCTATCAGGATATAATAGTTGAAATTCTCTGAAGTTTCAGGTGAGTTTTGGGTTTTTAATTTGATGTTCTTCTTATAGCTTTGTAATTAATGAGATCAGAACCATAAGGCTAGAACTGGTTTTCATCACACACACACACACACACACACACCAAATTTAGGAGACTGTACTAAATTGTATTGAGTGCTATTACTGGCAGATTTTAGCGAAATTACCTAGGATTCTCTGCAAGTGACTTGGAACCAGAGAAGCAAGTCTATTTAGGAGGAGCACCCTTCAGAGCTGCCCTGAAAATGAGGACTATGCCACAATGTCCAAGATAAAATGTTTCTAGGGACCAGATGAAATGTATTAATTAAACAGATATTGGGAGTGATTTACTAGGATGCAAAGAATATTGATACTGTTTAGTACTGATGATGATTATTAAATTATTTTGGCCTTTTCTTTCATGGTATTTGTTTGCTGAGTTTTTTTGATTACCTTAGTGACATGTAAATCTCCCCTCTCAAATTAAGTCCTCTAAATGTTTTATCTGTAACCTGACTCAGTTTATTTAACAAGGTTGGTCTCATTAGTGTAGTAGCGTAAGTGCCTCTGGTCCCGATTTCCACATATTGGGACTGTATTCGAATCGGCTTCAAAAAACCTATCATTTGAAATGAAGCAACTCCCCCAGGTCACAAGTCAGCCATCTCCTCCCTTCAAATCAAAGTAGATTCTTCAATGCAAATGGCTTTACCAAATCACATGATCTTAGACTTTATGACAGCTTCACAAAGAAAGGCTTGTGATATGTTAATCAATTTTGCTATTCTTGTATTAACTGGTCAGGAAAATTTGTAATAGGCCTCCATACAACCCAGTGAGGTATAGCAGAAACTCCCAGGTGGAATCTTTCTTCCTGGTTCGCTTGGCTACTGGGACATGGCCTGATAAATGGGCCCTTATTCCTCTCTATCTTCTTATCCTTTTTAGGCTTTGTCTTTGTTGCCACATTAAAGCCTGTTCTAAACTTGGACCAGAAAAAGTTTATGTTAATGCACACAGCTGATGACTTTGTTAAAAATCTTAGAGAATTAGCTTATAAATAGGGGATCCATGGGAGAATTGTCTCCTATTAATCAAAGGGGGGAATTTAGAAAATCAAATTGACATAGTCTCCATTTTTGTAATTGATATTATTCTGTATCACCACTGACATTTTGTATAGCTACCTAAGTCACATTTCTTTGTCTTTGAGCTAAGTTCAGAAGTTCATAGGTTCAGGAGTTCAGTCTTCCCCTTGGAGTTGAGCTTAAAAGTTCTGTTTTCCTATAAATCATTTTAATTAAAAGAAGTCTATTATCTCTGCAACACTTGGCTATCCCTCAAGAATATCTGGTCTGTTAGCACTGTGACACTAACAAACCATGCAGGTTGTGGAAGTACCCCAGAGATTAACGTGTCTGTTTTCCAGGAAGGTGCACTGGACACAGAGTAAGCCTATTTGCTGAAAGAAGCCAATCAGGAGCCTGCAGTAAGCCAAAGTCTTGTTCACTCCCAGATATCTTTACTAGTATTCTCTGGCTGACCTTGATAAGCTGTGCTTTGCCCCCCAAAGTGGCCTAAACCAGCCTTGTAGTCAACTGTTACTTCAAAATATCCTCCTTCTGTGTCCCTCCTGTTCCTGGGAAAGACTATTCATTCTTCTTCCCATCCCTTCCCTTTGTGATTTTCAAGCATAAAACTCCCCTGCCTCTCTTGGACTATGGGCTTCTTTTGGGGGCTCAGCACTGGAGTTTGTATTTCTCATAATAAAACTTTTCTGCTCTCAACCAGCTTGGACTCCTTTGCAACTGTTGACAAGGTGAGCATCACCAATGGTCTTTCTGTAGCAACGAGATGGAAGGAGGGATGTTGCTAACTCTGCATTCCAAATTTCCAGCCAATCATATTGTTCCCCACATCTATGCTACTTCTGGCTTTGTAAACAGTCATATTGCTTTCCCATATATGATGCTGCCTTCTAATTTTTGGATATTCCTCCTTTTGTCCATAAAAATAATCTGTTAACCCTCATTCAGGATCTTTGGCTTGCTGAGGAGTTAAAGATCCCATCTGTTGGTAATTGCTAGCCTCACCAATAAATTGAATATGCTTGGAACTTTGTTACTTCAATTTACCTTAATTTCAATAGTGATAAATCACTTCTTGCCTGAACTATTGCCTTCTAACTGATCTCCCTGTTTCAAGTCATTTTCCACTCTAATATAACTTCTACACAACTGCCAATGTGATTTTTCTAAATCTTAGGTCTGATTTCAAGGGTGGGAAACCTGTGGCCTTGAGGCTACATGTGGCCCTCTAGGTCCTCAAGTGTGACCCTTTGAATGGATTCAGCCAAAGGGCCACACTTTAGGACCAGATTCAGTCAAAGGGCCACACTTAAGGACCAGATACAGTCAAAGGGCCACATGTGGCCTCGAGGCCATAGGTTCCCCATCCCTGGATAGATCATTCATTTATTCAAATATTCAAATTCCTAATAACACCAGGATCAAATATAAAGCCCTCTGTCTGGCACTAAAAACCTTCCATCCCCTGAACCATTCCTACCTTTCTAACCTTCTCATACCCCAATACATTCACAGTCCACCTATACAAGTCTATATGCAGTGACATGAAAATCCACCACACAGACACCCATCTCAGTGCCTTTGAACTGGCTGTCCCCCATGTCTGGAATGGTCTCCCCTCTCAATACTGCCTCAGTTCTCTTGACTTCCTTTAAGATTCATGTAAAATGTAACCTTCTACTGATTCCCCAGGTATCTGTGCCCTCCCTTCTCACATTACCTTCCATCTACTTTTTATTTATCTTACCCACTTAGTTACAGGTAGTTTCCCCCATTGTCTGAACTTAGCACCTGGCACATAGCAAATATTTAGCAAACATTAATTAATCGATTGACGGATGTTACTCAAATGGGGCCTCTTTATTGACTTCCTTTGTATCCTCAGCACTTACCACACTCTAGAACACTGTCTGGCACTTAATAATAAATAAATGTTTCTTGATTAACTTGCTATTTCTTGTAAAAATTTGTTGGTGTTGGTTAGTCATTTTCAGTCACGTCCAACTCTTCGTGACCCCTTTTTTGGAGGTTTAACATGGCAGAGATACTATATTAGTTTGGCATTTCCTTCTCTAGCTCATTTTACAGATGAGGAAATTACGGCAAATAGTTGGTGTCTGAGGCCAGATTTGAATTCAGGAAGATGAGTCTTTCTGATTCCAAGCCTAGCACTCTATCCACTGTACCACCTAAGTGTCCTTCCTATAAAAATACTAGCCTCCTAACATGCAAGCTCCTACAAGGCAAAAATGCTTTTCATTTTGTCAATGTGTCCCTAGTTCCTAGCCTCAGTAAATGCTGATTAGATTGAATTGAGTACTAGAATCAGGCACAGAATCATAGTTTTAGACATTGAACTGAACCGAATTGAGAGGACAGAGCATTCTCTAAGAAGTCTCTTGCAGACAGTTTTGGGTGGGATGAAGGCTATTCCCAATCCTTCTGCAGTTTAAACCCTCTCCTACTCAACACCTCCATCTCCAGGATTGTGAGTGAGCTGACTGTTCTTCATGCCTCCCATAACTAAGCCCCTGTCAGTCATTCAGAATCAATAACCCCCCCCATGTTCCCCTAAGTGCTCAGGCACTTAGCCTCCTGCACAGAAGCAGCTACCTCCGAACACAGCCCTGTCCCTTAGCAACAGTAAGGTTTGACTCAGAGTGAGGGGGAACTTCACAGGAACAAGCATGACACTAAAAATATATATGGCTTTGCAAAGTTGCCAACGACTGCTTACCCTACACAAAGAGACAGGCTGTGATTGCCAGGTGCCTTTGATGTAGATGATAAACATTCCAGAAAGCCTTTCAGAAGCCCCAACTATTATTTGCCTGGGATGGATAGACAGGCTATGATTGTAGAGTGATTTTGAAAAAATAAAACAAGGATGAAGTAGAAAAAGGTGGCAAGGGATCTGTCTGGCATGGAATTCATGCATGAACATCTACATTTTGATGGAATATGGTATTTTAGAGCCTGATCCCTCCAAAACCTATGGCTCTCTTGTCCAATGAGTAGTATAGAAGGGAGAATGTTGGCCTTGAAGTCCAAAGACCTGGATTTTAATCATACTCTGATATTTATCAGCTGTGTGGCCATACAGAAGCAGGATAATAAGAGAGAGAAAAATTCTAATTTGGGAATCAAGGGAAGCCAGAGTTTGTATACTTTATAACTATGGCCAAATCACTTAACTTGCCTGGGTCTCAGTTTCCCCATCTGGAAAATGAAGATAATACACATATATCTTACAGACTTAATAGACCAAAACAGATCACAAATATAAAATCTGTTTTAATTCTTAAATTTCTATAAAATTTTAGCTCTTCATACTCGCACTATCAACCTATAGACTTTGAGCAAAAAGAGATCTTAGACATCATCTTGTCCAAAGCTCGCGTTTTACTGATGAAGAAACTGAAACCCAAAGAGAATGAATAAGCTGCCTTCATTGGTGAGTCCTTGACCCTGATACCATTACATGAAGGCCCTCAACCCTGCTCTCTTCACTCCTAGATCAACTTGATCTCCCGACTGTCCATCTTCTCACCAGCAGCCTGTTCCATGAGGGGACTCTCCTTTATGTTTTGTCTTCCTCTATTAGATTATGAGTTCTTTGAAAGTGGGAGACATCTCATTTTCTTGTATTTGTATCCCTAACACCTGGCACAGTACATGGCATTGAGTAAGCACTTAATAAATGCTCTATCTTCTTGTCTTTGGTCATGCAGGTAGTGATGAATTCAAGTACTCTGACTCAAAATCCCTCACTTTTTCCATCATACAACATTATGAAGTCTCTTATAAGCAAATTAATTTGTAAATCTTCAAATAAATATGAGTTATCAAAATAGTTTTTTCCCCTTGGGGAAGGCAGAGGAATTCATTTTGGAATAAATCATCCCATCTTAAAAAAAATCTGGGCCTTAGCCACAGGTCACAAATGGAAAATTGGTTCTTCATAAGGCTGACTTCTGCTACCAATCACTTTTCAAGGGAATTTCTGACCAGCAATAAGACCAAGAGTTCTACAATTTCTGAATAGTACAGCTGAGTCAGAATAGCCAAGGAGATAATCATTCCAAGGGAATTTAACATTGATTCACTTTCTCCAGGAATTCTCCTTGGAACCTAGTATCATGGGACTTTAGTTACTTTCGAAAGTACTTCGGAAACCAAAGAAAAACATAGAGACATTCTAGTCCTTGTCAATAGCATCAACTTCTTTCAGCATTTTAGAAGATCCATCATAACATCTCTGGGCACAGAGCCTTCTGTGATGAGCCTCAATGAATGCAGAGACCCTTGAATGGTAGTCACAGTCTATGACCAGGTTTTTCCCCAAAGATTTTCTAGATTGATAGGAGCTTCCAAAGCTTGCGCTCTACTGGTGTAGCCTTCCAGGCTTACCTTCGCACCAAGATGAGGAATCTAAAGGGTTCTTTCAGGAAAGTAAAAGAAGAAAATGTCATCGAGAAGGTGCAAATGCAACATCATTCCAGGGAAATGGAGCCAGAGTGGAGGTATCCAAGGGGGATGAATACAGCCCAGTATGCCGCCATTGTTGCTCCTTCTTCGCTGTGGTCCTTTGTGTCACTCCAGTTAAGCCACGGGATTTTTCCTTGAATTTGGAAAAAATGGCTTTTGCTTTTAGTATCAACAGATTCATCTAACTCTTCTGTGATCACCTTTAGTCCCAACAATGAATTCTAAAACCAAAAGAATCTTGGAAGCAGCATCTTGTGAAATTATCATGGCTTCCCTCTTGACATAGCTTGAGGACCACGTTTCATGACGTTCCCTGAGATTGAAAAGGATACAATATAAGTGGTTATATCCCTTGCATTTCCCAGTCCTGTTTGTGTCTGTCTCAGCTCTGGTATGGATTTTGTGGACTGCCTTAATTTGGAGTACTGGCCCTGGACTTAGGAGGAGCTGAGGTTCAAATGTGGCCTCAGACATTTACTAGCTATGTGACCTTGGGCAAGTCCCTTGACCGCTGGCTGCCTCAGTTTCCTCATTTGTAAAATGAACTGGAGAAGGAAATGATAAACCATTCCACTGCCTTTGCCAAGAAAACCCCAAATGGGGTCATGAAGAGTCCGACACAACTAAAAAGACAACTGCATATCTTTGGAAATCATTTGATTCTTCTGAATCACAGATTCTCCATCTTTCAAATGGAGCTAATGATGATGTTTTACCTACCTGACAGGGATGACTATCATGAAAATGATCTATTATTTACTTTATTTTAGAAATCATTCTATTTTTTCCTGGTTCAAGAAGCTTTAGTGGTTTGATTTTGATTGAATAATTAAATTCAAACTCCTCCGGAATTTAACACCCTTCACAATCTGATTTCAGTCAGTCTTACCAGGTTGATTACACATTTATCACTACTATCCTAATTCCTCAAGGACTCCATGGTCCAGACAAATTGACCTTCACTGCTGTTCCCTATATAGAGAGTTACATCAAAGCAGCACTGAAGTTCAGCCTCATACTCATTAGATTGGCAAAGATGACTCCAAAAAGGAAAATGATAATTTTTAGATAGTCTGAAGGAAAACAGACACTGAAACGCAGTGTTGATGGAGCTAATTAGACACACTAACTCAGTATTGATATATATCCCAGCCATTCTGGAGAGCAATTTAGCAATATCCCTCGAAAGTCATTAAACTATGCATACTCTTTGACCCAGAAATAATACCATTAAGCCTATATATTCCTCCAAAGAGATAAAAAGTATCCATAAGTATATATCATACCTTTTTTGTGATGTCACTAGAGCTGGAAACTAAGGGAGAAAGGTGATCCTCAATTGACTGATGACTAAACAAATTATAGTATGTGTATGTGGTGAAATATCATTGTGCCATGAGTGACAATTTAAGAGAAACCCAGGAAGTGATGTAAAATAAAGTGAGAACAACTTGCATAATAATGACATAATATAATGACAATATCATAAAGAAAAGCAACTTTGACAAACTTGGAGAGATTTTCGAGTCTTCAATAGGACTGATGATGAGGTATGCTACCCACCTCTTGAAAGAGAAGTGGTGGACTCAGGAGGAAGAATAATACACAAATATTTTTGATGTGGCCAATATGGAAATTCTTTGTAACTGATTTTGCATATTTCTTACTTTTTTTATTTTTATTTTTATTTTATTTTTTTCATTGGGGTCAAGGAAGGATAAGGATATGTTAACAAAATTTTAAAGAAAGATTTTTTTAAAAGGGGAAGAAAAGCTGGCCATTGGGACATCTGTTTTAAAATGCATAGAAGGAAGTTCAGAAAGAACTAGAGAAATCAGGACAGCTTTGAGAGCAAGTTGAACTTGTTATATATATATTTTTAAAGCAAGGTACATATAAGTTTATGTGTATACATAGATATGTATATATACATATACACATGTATTTTCACAAATAGATACATACACGCATACATATGTATGTATAGACATAGATGACATTCCATCACATACATATTCATTCTTTCACTTCTGTATTTTTGCAGATGTTGTCCCCCATGCCTGGCACGCTCTCCCTCCTCATCTCTGCCTCTTCAAAAACCTAGCTTCCTCAAGGCTCAGCCTAAGTGCCACCTTCTAAAAGGAAGATTTTTCCAACTCCTCTTTATTTTAGTGCCTCGGCTGATTATTTCATATGTATCCTATATTTAGACTTTTTTATATTTCATATATGTCCTGTATTTAGATTTTTTATATATACTTGTTTATATGCTGTCATAAGGTTATGAGCTTCTTTGAGGCAGATACTGTCTTTTGCCTTTGTATCTCCAAAGGTTGGCATAGCACCTGGTGCACAGTAGGTATTTAATAAATGCTTAACTGCCTGTTGTTGAACTGACCTCCTACAATGGCCTCATTCTTGATTCTCCCATTTGTTATGATATGTCTCTGCCAAAAGTCACTTTTGTATTTATCATATATACTCACCTATGCATATACTCATATCCCATCTCTCCTCCCATAAAATATAAGCTTTCAGAAAGCAAAATTTCATTTTTCTCTTTGTCTGCCCAGTTCCCATCATGTTGGGCATCTAGTAGGTGCTTAACACTTGCTAATTGATTAAGACCTGAATAAGCCCTGAGGGCATCAGTTCATTATTATAGAAAATAATGATTAATGTTTAAAAAGATGACCCTGAATCCTCAAGGAAAATTTACCTTATGTCCAATATTTTATTCTATTAGAAGGAAATATGGGGTGTATTCCAGAGAGAGTTTCATTAATAATGATTAAAATGAGAATACAGAACTCCAGCTCACTCACTCTTCATGTTAGAGCCTGGTTTCCCCTCTCTAATGTGATTTATATGAAGTTTCTCAGCCTCTGACAATCTGGATTCTGTCCCCAACACTCTGCTGAATCTAAAAATAGCTTGGCTTATTTACTTATTGGGGAAGCAAAATGTTCTTATACGGAATGCCTCACTCTCATCATAACTAGATAAATGAGGTTTTGCTCTGTTTAAAATGCATGAAGCAACAAACTTCTTTTCTATGCTAAAGTCTTGTTGTAATTCCTGACATGTAGTTTTGTTTTGCCAATAGTGGCAGATGAAAAACAAACTCTCAGTCCTAGTTCTCTAGGCCTTAATGAAGGAAACAAGTTTGTTTGTTTGTTTTTTTTTAACACAGTTAGGTGTGATAGTGATGCTGGGACATAGACAGCTGCGTGATTTTCCAGCTGCTACAGACACAGTTTCCAGGCTTAGAGGGCTCATCGTAGCTTGCCTTAATTAGAGAGCTTTTGCTAATATGGTATATGCCTTGTCCTACCTTATCCAAGTACATGTTCAGTCAGGGAAAATCAGGGGGAAAAGGAGAAGTATGGTATGCAGATGTCCCTGTCCTGAGCTGATGGCAAGAAACCAAAATCCACACGAAGTGATCACCATCGTAAGGAGATGTCTCAAGCTAGATCAAAGCAGAAGATGTAGTTTGAATACTTAACAAGGTACACTAACTGAAACAGAGATGGCAGAAAAAGCAAAGTAAAACAGTCTGGGCACAGTCTGCCAAGGAGGTGTTCTGCCTTATCAAAGTCAGAATATCTAGGTTAGGGTCCTGGCTCTGACACTTAGTAGATGTGTAAGCTTGGGGAAGTCACTTCAGACTCAATGTCCTAATCTGTTAAATGGACATAATAATATATTACCTACTTCACAGGTTTCCAAGAAAATCAGTTTGTTAAACCTTGATAATGTGAGATTTTATTATTAGCATCAGTTTCAAACTTAGTACTACCTTTTATGCCCTCCTTGTCTTCCACCCATCCCATGCAACCTCCAGCCACTTTACAGAAGAATATCTATTAAATCTAGTTTGTCTTGGACAATTCTCATCCTTCAAAAAACCCAGAGAAAGGGTCTGAAAGAAAAGGGTTGCCTTGGGGCTGAATTATATGAATTATTTTGATATTAAAAAGAATGGAAATATCATCATTGCAGCCATTTCCTAAGTTCAAATTTCACCTCAAACACTTCCTAACTGTGTGACCCTGGGCAAGTCATTTAACTGC